>OU342745.1:458474628-459074628 GCA_910589775.1 Avena eriantha
TTGTAATATTCAATTGAGAGATTGGGGTTTCTATTTGGGGTTTGTAATATTATTTTATAAGTGATCTGGATGTATATTGGTTGTTTGCTTTGGAAGTTTAACTTACAAAGTTTTAGTTATACACATCTTATGCCCGTGTGCTGATGCTTATGCATCATTTTGTTCATATATGGGTTTTGTTTTGGAATCTAGGATTCCAAAGGTTGCGTTTTAATTATATTGAACATGTACTAATGCTATGCATCTGATTGCATATATATTGTGCATATATATTTGAATTGTGCTTGATTTATCCAAAATACAAGAGAGGTCATGTCGAGTTTTCAAACAAAAAAGTGATGGTTTTTAAACAATCAACCTTTTGATCATAAGATCAACTGTTGTTTCAAACAACAATACACTCAAGCAAGCAATGGTTCAATTAGAAATCATTTAAGAACCATTCAATTTGTTACATGCCAGCAATGCATCATACTACTATGCACACAAGCAATACATCAAGCAATCATGTGCACAAGCAACAATGCTTCAAGCAAGCATTCATTCCATTTATAAGAGCATCATCTACTACTTCCCTTCTTCATTCAAAAAGTTCGAAATTCCCCCACATTTTCAAATGATCTTAAAGTCAATAAACACAATTACTCACTCCAAGATGACTTATTTTAGGTTAATAAACCTCGGGACATTACAATGACCGGTGCAGTTCACCCACAACGTCCCTATAGTTGTGCAAGTGGTGTCCACTGGGTGGCATAGGGAACTCCTTGCGGTGGCAAAGTGGACTCCCATGGGTGTTAGGGTTGGGTATCCATGTCGAATTGAAGGCGATGCTCCTGTTGGTGGAGAAGCATACATATCGGGGGCAGGAGTGGCTCTCTAGTGGGGGCAAAGCGTCTCACCGGTGGGTAGCAGTGACGGCCACACATAGGAGGTTGGAGAGGGAGTCTACTGCATGAACAGAAGGTAGCAGCAGCGACATGTGCGCGGAATGTGGGGGTAGCTGCCGGTGCGACAGAGGAGGTTCGGGGGCGACGACCATCATGTAGGAGGTAGGGAGGGTGGAGCGCAGGAGGTAGGGAGATGGGACGGTGAATGGCGCATGGGAGGTGAGGGGCGACGCCCGGGAGGTGAGGGAGAGGGTGGCGAACACCGTGCAGGAGATGGGGTAGGGCGACACGCGGAGGTAGGGAGGTAGTCGGCGTGCGGGAGGTGGGGCAGGGGCAGCACGCGGGAGGTGAGGGAGGGGGTGACTGGCGCGTAGGAGGGAGTTTGGGGCTGATGTGCTTTTTTCCTGGTTCGGGTAGAATGTCTTTATTTGGGACGAGTTGTACACCATGGTGCACGCGTAATTGACCAACGACTTGACCCAAAAAAATTAGCATCTGGACAGGTTTCAGATTGAAGAAATTGGAGTAAGGGCATTTCCACCGGGCCGACCTATTTCGGACAGGGGATGTGTCCGAATCTGCGCGTTTGGATTAGCCCGCGGACACGAAAACAAACCATTTGGCCTCTGTCTGTTTGGATTAGGGGTGCCCTAGTGAGCTTGACCCTTTCTTCGCGAAATATAAAACACAATAAAACCAAAATAAAATTAAAACTTAGCGACATTACATAATAGTCATAATTTACATACTAGAAAATAAAAAGAAAACATAACTAAAGGTAACCCCTAGCTACAGCTAGGGCATCTGGCGGCCGGCACGGGCGGTGGTAGTGGAGGCGGTGGTTGATGTCTGCGCACTTCTATTCTTGTAGACAGTTGTTGGGCCTCCAAGTGTAGAGGTTTATAGAACAGCAACAAGTTTTCCCTTAAGTGGATCACCCAAGGTTTATCGAACTCAGGGAGGAAGTGGTCAAAGGTATCCCCTCTCAAGCAACCCTGCAATCAAGATACAAGAAGTCTCTTGTGTCCCCAACACACCCAATACACTTGTCAGGTGTATAGGTGCACTAGTTCGGCGAAGAGATAGTGAAATACAAGTGGTATGGATAATTATAAGTGGTAACAGTGATAGAAAATAGCTTGATGGCGTGTGGTTGATGTGGGAAAAGACTAAAGGAAAACTGAAATAAAGATAGAAGCAAGCAAACATGTAACAGATTTAATTGCAAACGGTGTTTCAATGCTTAGAAAAATGCCTACGGATCATACTTTCAGTAGTGAACACTCTCATATAAATATCTTCTCTTCATGATACTACTCTGAACTACTCTCCGGTTGGACACTCTAATCATGTTTAGGGCTATAACAGCACACCTCAAAGTTCATCTTTCCCATCTAGAAAACCCCACACTGTCACCTTGAGTCCTAGATGAGTCCAACAAACACCACAATTTCATAGAAACATCCAACTCCAAATATAACTCATAACAAGTATTTGTAATCTCTAGCCTAAGTGCCACCATGGTGTGCACGCTGTCACTTTCACACACATGGGGAGAGTAGAGATCTATTAAAGCACTTGAGTAGCAAGGTAGATCTATAGATTACAAGCTCATGATCTCAATAAGATCATGCATAGAGAGAGAGATGAACACATAGCTACCGGTAGAACCCTTAGCCTCGAGAGAGAACTACTCCCTCCTCATCATGGGAATCAGCAATGGTGATGGAGATGGAGGTGGATCGATGGAGATGGCTCCAGGGGCACTTCCCCATCCCGACAGGGTGCTAGAACAGAGACTTTCTGTCCCCCGAATCTCCCCTTCGGTGGCGGCGACACTGCGGAACTTTTCGTGGCTAGAGGCTTGACTACTTAGGGTTTATGCACCGGGAGTCTCTTATAATTTTGAGAAGATGCTCACATAAGAAATATGAATTGAAGTAAAAGAGAGCATCAAGCAGCAAATTCAAAGCACATTTAAGTCTAACCCACTTCCTATGCATAGAAATATTGTAAAGAAAAAAGTCATTAAAGCACAAAGCAATAAGCATAGTAAAGCAAAACAAGTGCAACTTCAAGACTTTCAACATAAAGAGGGGAAACTTAATATTGTTGAGACACATAAAACCATGTTTCCCTCTCTCATAATAACTTTAAGTAGTATCATGAATAAAATTAACAATATAACTATCACATAAAACATTCTTATCATGAGCCACATGCATAAAAGAATTAATACTCTCCACATAAGCATAGTCACTCTTATTAATTGTAGTGGGAGCAAATTTAACAAAATAGCTATCATTATTATTCTCATCACCATAATCATCAAATATAGGAGGCATATTGTGGTCATAATGAATTTCCTCCTCAATAGTAGGTGGATTGAAAAGATCATATTCATCATTGTAATCATCATATATTGGAGGCATAGTATCATCAAAGTAAATTTTCTCCTCCGTGCTTGGGGGACTAAAAAGATCATTTTCATAAAAATTAGCTTCCCCAAGCTTAGAATTTTCCATAGCATTAGCAATAATGGTGTCCAAAGAATTCATACTAACAACATTGCTATTAGGATGCAAATAAAGTTCCATAGGTTTTTTAATTTTCTCTTCAAACACTTCATGTCCTAACTCAAGATAAAGACTATAAAGCTCTCTAATTTTGTTGTTGTTTTCCATTAAGCCTAACTAGTGAAAACAAGAAACAAAAAGACAAAATTGCAGAATATAAAGGAAATAACTTCGAGCACTCACACCAGAGGATGTGAGTACCTTTTACCTTACCTCCCCGGCAACGGCGCCAAAAAATAGCTTGATGTCTACGCACTTCTATTCTTGTAGACAGTTGTTGGGCCTCCAAGTGCAAAGGTTTGTAGAACAGCAGCAAGTTTTCCCTTAAGTGGATCACCCAAGGTTTATCGAACTCAGGGAGGAAGTGGTCAAAGGTATCCCCTCTCAAGCAACCCTACAATCAAGATACAAGAAGTCTCTTGTGTCCCCAACACACCCAATACACTTGTCAGGTGTATAGGTGCACTAGTTCGACGAAGAGATAGTGAAATACTAGTGGTATGGATAATTATAAGTGGTAACGGTGATAGAAAATAGCTTGATGGCGTGTGGTTGACGTGGGAAAAGACTAAAGGAAAACTGAAATAAAGATAGAATCAAGCAAACATGTAACAGATCTAATTGCAAACGGTGTTTCAATGCTTAGAAACAAGGCCTAGGGATCATACTTTCACTAGTGAACACTCTCTTATAAATATCTTCTCTTCATGATACTACTATGAACTACTCTCCGGTTGGACACTCTAATCGATGGTAGGGCTATAACAGCACACCTCAAAGTTCATCTTTCCCATCTAGAAAACCCCACACTATCATCTTGAGTACTATATGAGTCCAACAAACACCACAATTTCATAGAAACATCCAACTCCAAATATAACTCATAACAAGTACTTGTAATCTCTAGCCTAAGTGCCACCATGGTGTGCACACTGTCACTTTCACACACATGGGGAGAGTAGAGATCTATTAAAGCACTTGAGTAGCAAGGTAGATCTATAGATTACAAGCTCATGATCTCAATAAGATCATGCATAGAGAGAGAGAGATGAACACATAGCTACCGGTAGAACCCTTAGCCTCGAGAGAGAACTACTCCCTCCTCATCATGGGAATCAGCAATGGTGATGGAGATTGAGGTGGAGATCGATGGAGATGGCTCCGAGGGCACTTCCCCGTCCCGACAGGGTGCCGGAACAGAGACTTTCTGTCCCCTGAATCTCCCTTTCGGTGGTGGCGGTACTGCAGAACTTTTCATGGCTGGAGGCTTGACTACTTAGGGTTTATGCACCGGGAGGCTCTTATAGGCGAGAGGGGAGACCGAGGGGGTGCCGGAGGGGCCCACACCACCCCCTGGCGCGGCCTGGTCTGGCCCGCACCACCAGGTGGTGTGGCCACCCTCTTGCCCTTCTCCGTCTCGTATTCTGTCTCCAAGTGTCCCCCGGTAAAATAGTAACTTTGGCTTTTGTCCCGTCCAATTCCGAGAATAATCATTTTCTGACTTTCTTGGAACCAAAAACAGCAGAAAACAGGCAGTTGGCACTGTGGCTCTTGTTAATAGGTTAGTCCAAGAAATCATATGAAAAATACTCCAAAGTATGGACAAAACACAAGAAAGTAGATAAAACCAAGAATGGAACATCAAAAATTATAGATACGTTAGCAACGTATCAGTGGCGCCTAGTCATCGGGCTCGTTGGAGAGGTCGATGAACACCACAGGTGACCATGGCCCCAACATATAGTATGTTGGTTGGGGTATGTGGCTGCCCATGCGCCGGTGGTGGCGATGACATCATGGACGCGGGTGTGGCGTGCGGTGGCGACGCTCACACATCCTGCCCCCGTACCTGGGCGTGGACATGCCACTACTCTGGCAGCGGCGGCGGCGGGGGAAACTGGTTGCTGTAGTCCACCTGAAGGAGATATGCCCTAGAGGCAAATAATAAATAGGTTTTTATTGTCATATCTCAATTAGTTTATAATAGTTTCCAAAAAAAGTTTCATATTGTGCTATAACTATGCCAAGTAGAAACATTGGTACAGGTGTGGTATGAAACAACAAAGTCCCTAGTAGCCTCTATTCATACTAGTTCGTTGGTCACAGAGATGATCTGGGTTTTAAGATCATGGGCATTTATGCCGACTGACAACGAGATCATATCATTGGAGAATGATGTGGTTGGACATTCCTCGAAGGATTGCAACACGATCAAGTCATATAGTTCATTGTTGCAACAGCTATACCTAGACTCCTTCTCCTTAGACCATGAGTTCATATTACTCACTGTTTCCCTAGGCTGCTTAGACTACATCAACCGTCATTTGGTAATACGGTGGCCATAAAGGTGTATGTTTGGTATTCCGAAGGAACAGTAGATGACATGTGACTACAAGACTGGGATTTGTTCACCCACATGACGGGTAAAGATACATACGGCCGGCTTGGTGAGATTACATCCATAAATATCGCAACATGTGACTAGGTCACGGGGATGTAATATCACGATAACAAGAAAACAGAACTTGTTATGAACGAGATTGAACAAGGTATGGGATACCGATGATCGGATCTCGAACAAGTTGTATCGAGAAACAAAATGAAGAGGATGCTACATTTAGCGGTTCAAACGACATTGTCATTAGGAATGCATAGGGGTCACATGGATATCTCTGGTCCCTCTATTGATCATTGATACAGATCATGTCTAGAGCATTCCCGAGCCGTGAGAGGATACACTTAAGGGTATGATGAGAGCGATCATTCATAAGACGGAATCACAGTAGATAAAGAGAGAAAGCCGGAAATGTTCCGCAGAGAGATCGGAAGTTGTTCGGAGAAAGAATAAAGGAAAAGACCAGAAAAGTGTTTTCGGATAAATGGGAATTTAAATATATATTTATTATATGTTAATTATGAATTAATATATTCTTTTTTTTTGACAAAAACAGTAGGGAAGACCCCTACTATGTCATTTTATAAATTTTATAATGTACAGAGGGTTGAGCTAGGCTCAGTTATAGTTACAGCTGTTTTACAATCATAGTGTGTCAAGCCACTATTGCATACCTTCCTTGAGACTAGGTTTAGCTCTATGCATAGTCAAGGAGAAAGTTTCTTTAAAAAAGAGATACATCTAATGATGGAAGGATTAAGATCCTTGAAAATATAGCTATTTCTTTGATCCCATATACTCTAGCATCCAGTGATGATAATTTCCATAAAAAACTGGGATTAAATCTACTTCTAGCATCATTGATCATTTGATGAATATCCATATCAGTGTTCCATTCAAGTCCCAGGGCCCACCAGAACCCTTGGTTGAAGCTACATTCAAAGAATAGATGCTGTAGAGTTTCCTGAGGACATGTGTCACATATTACACAGTCATTGTATTCCACGAAGAAATTCTTTCTTGTCATTAATTCTTTGGTATTTAATCTCATATTCAAAAGGAGTCAGTCAAAAAATTTGTGTCTTGGGATACAACATGACTTCCATATATCAAGAATAGGTTTTGGTGTTGGGTTGGCCCCAATCAGCGCTCTGTATATATTCCTGGTTTTAAAGGTCTCACCCCAAGAAAAGTACCATGAGTCATGGTCATCAGTGTGATTTATGCTTCTGATATTCTCCAACATATCAATAAATTCCTCATGAGCAATAATGGACAATGGGATTTGAAAGAGATCATAGAAATCATTGTTAGCTGCAGAGATGGCATTATCCATGGTTAAGGTATCATTGTGGCAGAAAGAGAACATGTGTGGGGATTTATCTTCAAAACATTCATCCTTCCATAGATATTTCCAAAGTAGCATAGATTTTCCATTGCAAATTTTACAGTGAGTCATGTCTCTGTAAATATCAACATAGTTCATACAGTCTCTCCACCAAAAGGATCCAATATGATTCAGTGAGTGTGGGGCAGAATCTCCTTGATAGTAGGCTTTCCATATGAGATCAACCCATGGTACATCAGTCTTGTTGTAGAATTTATGAATATTTTTTAATAGAAGTCCCTGATTTTGTACCCTGAGGTTTATGACACCTAAACCTCCTTGATCCTTTGGTCTACATACCAAATCCCATTTAGCAAGACATTTGCCATGTTTATGGATATCTTTCCCTGCCCAAAGGAACGGTCTGCCACCTTTTTCGAAATGGACAAAAATTGTTATGGGAACTTTAAAAGAACACATGGCATGGATGGGAATAGAGTTCAGTACATAATTCAATAATGTGAGTCTTCCTGTATATGACATGAAAGAAGATAATCTCGAGAGCTTTTTGTCAAATTTGGATACAATGGGCATCAGGCTATCAATAGATGGTCTTGTGGTACCAAGTGGGAGACCCAGGTAGGTAAAAGGTAGGCTTTCCAATTTGCATCCAAAAGATGAGGCAAGTTGACATGCATAAACCTCTGATACATTGATAGGTATTAGGGTAGATTTATCATAATTTACCTTGAGACCAGTCATTCGAATGAATTATTGAAGTCTGTCCTTGAGATTATTCCGTTGAATGTTATCAGTAGGCATAATCAAAAGGGTGTCATCAGCATATTGAAGGATAGGATATTTTTGTCCATAATCATTATCAAGAGGCAAGTGGATTTCATTTCTGTGCCAGGCATCATTGACAATTTCTTGTAATAATTCAGCTGTGCAAACAAATAAAAGGGGAGATAAGGGGTCTCCTTGTCTGACACCGCTTTTGCAACATATTTTTTTCCCCGAGACACCATTTAGTAACACTGAGAACAAAATAGATCTGACCAGGGAAATCCATTTGGGCCCAAATCCTTTAGCTTTCAGCATATTAATGATTGCATTAAACTCAATCTTATCAAATGCCTTCTCATAGTCAATCTTCAAAATGATAATGGGTTTCTTAGACACATGGCAGATATGTAGGTATTCAAATGCCCATCCCAGACAGTCATGGATATTTTTTCCTTTAATAAATCCATACTGATTATTATGGAGAATGGATTTAATAACCTTCTGGAGCCTATTGGCCATAATCTTGGTGATGATTTTTAGTGGAAGGCTAACCAATGAAATATGCCTATAATCATTCATAGTCTCAGGATCATTTGTCTTGGGGATGAGAGTAATAAAGGCAGTGTTGATAGCATTCATATTCACTGTTTCATCATAGAAGTCATGAACCAGTTTTATAAAGTCTTCCTTGATAATAGGCCAGCATTTTTTGAGGAATTTCCCATTGAATCCATCAGGACCAGGTGCTTTGTCAGAAGGAAATTCTTTGACCACAAGTTCAATCTCCTCATTTGTGAATGGAGCATCCAGGTGAAGAAGGTCATGTGGTAAGACCAATTCATCAAGGTTATAGTCACTGATAATATTTTCACTTGTGCCAAGTCATTGTTTGTATGAGTGCCAAATTGCAGCAGCCTTTAGTTCATGTTCGGTCAGAATCAAATTGTCCTCAGTCTTGATATGTGTGATGAGATTTTTCCTGAAATTCTGGGTTGCCACAACATGGAAGAATTTGGTGTTTTCATCCCCCAATTTGGCCCATCTAATTTTAGCCCTGCTTTTCCAGTAAATCCTTTTAGCCTCCAGGAGTTTATTAGTGTGTTTCATCACAATCTTTTTGAAATTCATCTCATGTAGGGCAAGTGGTCTCTGATCTTCAATTCCTTCAAGTAAAGCAAGTATATATGTGCAGTTCCCAATACTCTGATTTAGATTTGAAAGTTTCTTGCTCCATTTCTTAAGGCCACCTCTGAAATATTTGAATTTGCAGTTGATAGCAAGGGAAGCATCACTGTTATATGGAGCAGAATTCCAGAGAGTTTTCACAGTGTCATAAAATCCATCAAAATCCAGCCAGATGTTCTCAAATCTGAATAGTTGGGCTTTAGGAATGTTAGTGCCCACTTGGATACTGATGGGAGTATGATCAGAGCCAATTCTTGAAAGAGGATGGGCCATGGTGTTGGGGAATGTTGTAGTCCATAAAGGGCATGTGAAAATCCAATCCAGTTTTTTTAGTAGTGGGGGGTCTTGCATATTACTCTAGGTGAATGATCTTCCTTTCAGTGGTACTTCCACAAGATCATGTGATTGGATGGCATTGTTGAAAAGCATCATATTATGAGCATCACCACCATCTCGGTTTCTATCTTCAGGACTTCTTATGAGATTGAAATCCCCCATTAACATCCAGTATGGATAATTGGAAATATCAATATTATGCATCCAATTGAAAAATCAGCTCTGTGTTCATTGTGTGCAGGTTCATAAATATTGGTCAGGATCCATGTGGTACCAGAATAATTACAAGTGAGAGCCACCGAGATATGGTATTTCGATTGACAAAGCATTTCTCCTTTAAAAAGGCTACCATTCCAAATAGTAATTAATCCTCTAGAATTACCAAGGGATGGAGAAAATGCAAAATGTGAGAATCTACTACGGCAGAACTTTCTTAAATAAAAGTGATCAAAATCTTCTCTTTTGGTCTCTTGAAGGCAAATAATATCACAATTGCTAGAATCCACTTTTTCTCTAATTTGATCATGTCTCAAATCAGAATTAATGCCTCTAACATTCCAGTCAAGAATCATCCAGCTCCTATTTATAATTCAACATGTAATGGATCCACTGTATCTGATCAACATAGTTAACCAGGTTTTCATGAGGGGTAGCTGGCAGGATAGAGATATAAATAAGATGCACTTTGTACCCAGGTTGGTAAATCCACAGATATAAAATGAAGGTATAGTGCATAACAGGGGAGATAGAAACATCCAGGTACTCAAACAGATATAAGGACATGGTTCTGCTCATCATGAGCAAGATAATAGTGCTTATTACATGCCAGGTAGTGCAAAATAGATATAGTAGATGAAACTTAAAACTGTGTGTCATTAGACATGTATGACACACATTATTACAGGCAGCAGAATGAGAAAACATTAGCCACATTCAGAGAAGAGCTTGTCCTTTGAAATCTCACTAGGAGAGATCAGGCATTGATTGACACCAATGGACTGGATGGTGTCAATAGGGAGGACAGGAGGGGGTGGAGCATCTTGGTCCATAATAACAACCTCATGAGGATGTGCTTTGCTTTTGCCCACCTTTCTGGATTTTCTTGAAGCATTGATCAGAGTTGAAATAGCTGAATCTTTCTCATGAGCTTTATCTACAGCTTCTTTATTCTTATATCCTTCATATTGGTTGGCAATCCTTTTGCTACGCCTGACAGCAGTGACATCCTTAGGAGCAAGTAGCTTGCGTTTAGCCACCTAGGAGTTGCTGTCCTCATTCACAGAAGAAGAAATACCAACAGAAGTATCCAATGAAGCTTGCACATCATCTTTTGAGATTTCAGTAATACAAACAGTTGAGGTGGCAGGCACATGGGGAGCAGTGGTATACAATTTCAGGAGGCACTTTCTCTGTTTACCATACTCAGTGTCCACATCAAGAATTTGGAAACCAACACCATAAATGTTTGATATATTAGTGTTGCCCAGAGTGGTGTGTGCATTTATCACCAAGTCAGATAGCAGACCATGGACATCATTAAAGGAGTCAAAAACTTCCATCATAGGTTCAAGTTCATCAAGGTGATCATCATGAGCATGACTGTGTTGGGGAAGGATTGCAATCATTGGTTCATTATCAGCAGCAGGTGCATCATTTCCATATGGGATTGCAACATTGGGAATATCAGGTGCAGCATTGGCAGGTTCTTCTGGAACATGATCATGAACCATATCATCCCAGTGTCCACTAAATGGACGAGGCATGGGGTGTGGGTCACCACCATCAGGTGGAAGAGGGTCCTCATCACCACCCAGGCCTCCAATAACTCTAGCCTGCAGGATGTAATTAACCATAGTCCAGGAGTGTCCATGACCTTCATCACTAGTATTATCCCCTAGAACCAAGCTAATAGGGATTTCAAGCATATCTGGCACTCTAATCTTAACCAGGATTCTAGCTCTATTAGAGTAATCTCTGTTCCAGACTAAAAATTTCCCAAATTCACTAACAGATTCTCTAACTTTGTCCACTAACCATGCATCTTGGGGGTAGTTTACCATCATCAGCCAAACATCATGAGTGAAGGTCATGTTCCTATGATTCAGACCTCTGTTGTGGGGAATCACCCTAAGAATACTGTCTCCAACAAAAAAAGGACTACGCTCAAAAGCAGTATCCCTTGCGCAGGTGTCAGAGAACTGTACCAGTGCGGCGCCCATGACAGACCTAGAGAAGTTGCGAATGTTGAGGCCACGACTGTTGAAGTAGTTCTTGATCAGGTGGGCATCCGCGGCGAACTGCTTAGAATTAATATATTCTAAACAATATTTAAGTTAATATTTATAAAAGCAACTTTTATATTAGGCCAAATCCCAGAGGGAAAAGTCCTAGAATAAAAGCTGCAGAAAAATAAAGGGAAAAGAAAAAGAAAACAACCCACGTGGGTGGTTTTTATTAACCGCCGCACAGGGGCGGACCACAGGCGCCAGGGAGCTGGGCCGCCGGGGCGAGCCGGCCCACCCGGGCACTGCCTCGCCAGGCCGCCTCGCGGGCGCGCGAGCTAGGCCACGGGGGGCACCGGCCCACCCAGGCCACTGGCTTCAGGCTGCCGTGGGCGGGAGGCTGCTAGGCGCGAGGTGGGCTGCGCCAAGGCCCACCCGGCCAGCCCCTTCTCAGACTGCTACTCCCTTTTTCTTTTTATCAGCTATTTTTCTGTTTGGCTGAGTACTTTTGGCACATTCGGCCAGGACGAAAATACCTGATATTTTCCCTTTATTAATAGTCCCACATGGCTAACCCAATGGGAAGGGCACATCCCCTCTGCCTATATAAAGGGGTGCCCATGGGTGAGATTAAACACGCACTTTGAGAAGTCCTTTGGTTGACTTTCTCCCTCCCCCTCTCTATACCTTGTGACCATGGCCCCAAGTCTAGGCTGTGCAATCAAGGCACACCTGCAGTATGCCGTTGCGCTGTAGGGATTCCTAGCCGAATATCAACTTCCGCACTCCCGGTGGGATCGGGGAGCCGGAGGTCTCATCATGCATCGGATATGTACGAAGACACGAGGCGCAACACTTGGAGCGCTTAAATGTCGTGAGCCGGAGCTATTGCACGATGAAGATCAAGAAGGAGCAAGGGCTGACCTGCAAGGAGCTTCGCGACCTTGAGGTCGGCTACGAGTACGACTACTTCAATCATGTTCCCCGCGGAACGTTAACCGCGTACGGTCTAGAAGGGTATGTATTCTATACGCATTGGCCATTACTACATTACTACATAGATAGATCCTAGGCAGTTCTGAGATTCCCACGTAGGACATTTTTTGTTTTCTGCTGCGATCCCCAATAGTGGTATCCGAGCCGATCTATGCGTAGGAGCGTTGTATGACATGTACGCACATGCATTGTGCGGGCATTGATCCCTTAGTTGTTACCCTCTAACATGCACTTGTTTATATCGCGGTATTGTTTGATGAAGCGGTCCGGACCGACCTTACGCGTATTCGTACGCGATGTTCCACGCTCAACATACGGCTTATACCGTATAAGTGGCTAGCGGGTGTCTGTCTCTCATTCGATAGTTGATGTAGCATTTAAAACGGAGGGCCTCGAAAGGGGTGTAATAGAGATAACTGTTGGATCCGTGTTGTGGTTGGAAAGTTCGTAGATTAGAAACGGTTCTAGTGCGAAAGCCCTAACAACCACGTAAAACTTGTAATAGATAAAGTAGATGCGTCTAACTTTATTTTGCAGGGGGCATGTGATTATGATATGGCAATGGTCGCTGCGAAGGTAAAGTAGTTTACTTTTCTGTTACTAAGTAGTATAGTAATAGTCATCGTTCTGATGGACGACCTAGTGGCCGCGTCGTGGACTTGGTGTCAAACCAAGGGCAATATGGAGATCATGCCGGAGCACTTGATGGAGATCAAGGCGCAAGAAAGACCATATCATATCACATTATACATATGATGTTGATATCAGTTTTTATATCTTATTGTATGCTAGTATTTGGATACTTAACGGTAGCAAATAAGATAATCCCTATAGAATTCCAATGTTCCGTGTTCCCCTTGTGTGTGCACCACCAAGAAAGTTCTTCGGTATGAGGCGCCATGCGGTGAGTAGGGGTCAGACATATCTACGTTCGCATACAGTGGGTGTAAGCCATGTTGCACATCGACTACACACAAGTTAGAATTGGCGAGCCTAGCACGTTACAGAGACGTGGCCTCGGAACACAAGAGATCGAAAGATCGAGCATGAGTCACATGGATGATGTGATTGGCATTAGTGAATGTCTACCTTTGATAATGCACTGATGGCTGTGTAACACGGGGGAGGTGCAGAGGATAGGGATCATGCGATCACTAAAATCGTCCAGGGGATGACAATTTTAGTGGAGACCAATTATAAATTGATCTCTTATTATAAACTTAGTCTAGATGTCTATTTGCAAATATCTTAGTAGATCTTGGCCTATCCCATTGAGGTCCTTTGCGACCATGGGAATATATTGCTTAATTTGAAACTTAGCAAAAGGGTCCAACTTCATAGATTAACACCCACACCTGAGGGATATCCTCGTAAAAGGTGATCTTCTCTTCTTGATACAATAACCATTAGGAGATAATTCGATGACTCCAGAATGTTTGGAAAAACACTTAGCGATCTTGCATTAGAGTTAAGAACTCTTAGAAGGGCTTGATTGCAAAAGGAGGTCATGGATGAAAAAGGTATATGTTAGATATACTAAATTATAAATGTGGTTCTTGCAAAAATCGTTTGCAAAGTATTTGATACTTGTCCTGCTTTGTAAAAACAGGATGATCTGCTTGAGAATTGCTGGTTTTGAGGAAACGTGACTTGATGACGGCAAGCAAAATAGTTGATGGCCGACATCACCTCTTTCCTCAAAGTTTATCATTTGGATTAGTGGACTTGAATATAATTTTGTAATCCTTGTTTGTGTGTCTTGCTTTTGGCAAGACGATTATTCATATGAACAAGTTACAAGCCAGTTTATACTATTCTTATGAACACTACCGTTAGGGTCATATTACGATTACAAACAAGTTATTCTCATCACTATGTTAATGATAATAGTTTAAACATTTATAAAAGGATTAGAATGCTAAAAGATATCCAAAGCTTAATAATGGAAAACACTATAGTTTAAGTCATTTTGGTTATTACAGGTTCTTTATAAAATATCAGGGTCCTAGATGCTTAATCTAGAGACTCTGCAAAACCATGCCTCTTAGGTAGAATGACTAAAACTCCGCATTCTGGTAAAACGGTGATATGCGAAGAAATGTTGAAACTTATACATAATGATGTATCATATTTTCAACAAGTAGTGGAAATCATTTATTGTGGACTTAAGTGAATAAGTGTATTTACTTAATGAAACATGAAGTTTGAAATGATTTGAATTGTTCAAATGAGTTCATAACTAAATGGGATATTGAATTAACTGAATTAACAAGTCTTTCGATTTGATCGACACGACTAAAATATTCAAGTTAAGTTTAGCATAAAAGGAACTTGTGAAAGATGTTTCACAAATTATGATAATTGGACGAATTCAAACTTTGTTGAAGTGTCTAAACATCATAATCATTTTGTATTAGATACATATTATCTCTTATCGGGGTTATAGTTGTCGTTTAGAGTTACAGATCAAAATAAGCAAAAACTCATTTGAAAATACAAGGGAACATCTAGAGATTCGTGGAAACAACACCATAAGTGTTATGGCACGTTCGAGTTTCTGGAGATTTCGACAAGTCGAAGTCGTGGTGAATAAAGAAGTCTTTGTAGAGCATTCTTAGGAAACTATGAATGCATCCTCCATAAAAGGGGCGAAACTATTGTTGTCCTAAGTTGATGTGTCTTGATGAAGATACAGGTGGAAGAAAGTAAAAGATCAAAACAAGGTATTTGACCTTACCTCCGGATTGTTGAGTGGCGCAACGGAATTTATTTCGTGAAACCAAACTCTACAAATAGAGGAGAAACTAATGATAATGATCATAAAGTTCCATCGAATACTTTTACTAAAGGAAGTAGGATTCAACTATATATTCTACAAGTTTGTGGAATTATATTGTTGATTCACTTGTCATGTTTTGGACAAGACATACCTACGAAATACAAAGAAGCGTGATGGACCTAAGTGCGAGAAATGAATGGTCATTGAAATCTCGTTAGTGGAATTCTCGATTTGATGATGATCAAGGAATTTTGGAATGTCCAAGATTATCGAGAGGACCTAGATTTGAGTGGGAACAAATCAGCTTGGCTAATTCATAATATGTAGCTGCCATATTTTGAGTGGGAGCTCGTGAAATCCCTGGATCTCAAACATGAATGTCATATTTGAGTGGGAGCGTGAAATCATTCTATGATATGTGTACGACATATGTGAATGATGTGATTGGTGTTAATAACATTTAAGTTAGATAAATAAAGATGAAGTTGAAAGTTATTAAACAAAGAGATCTATCGAGATAGATTGGTGAGTTTAATAAACACTAAATGTCGAATGCTTCCTGGACTTGATTCTGAAAGATGTTCAGAATGTCCTAAGCAAGATTCTGAAATAGCTCAAAATGGAACATGGTAAGAAAGAAGTTCTTACTATATGAAGCATTGAGTATTGCAGCTATGGTTGAAAGAAAGAGATGCGTTGCATCTCCTATGCCTCAGTCATAGGTTCTTCCATATAACCATGTTGTATACTCGACGTAACGTGACCCGAAGTTCTGGTTGGTAGGAAAAGTCTTAAACTATAAGAACGTGTCTTCAAGTGATTCCTGAGTTGATCACTGAACCAGAATTAAGTTTGCAGATAAATGGCAAGAAGCAAAGTAAGTGGCATACATGCATTTCATGCACTAGGATCTATATAGATATAGAAGTGTAAAGGCTGCATCTGATGTGATGTATAATGTTGTGGTGGGGCTAGTTCGCTTTTAACATAGAATGATGTGCCCCAGGACCCAGTGCCCATGAGAAAGCCCTCGAGGTTGATATAACGTCACTGTAAGCTCCTAGAATCCGGCCTCGTTCTGCTGCCATGACTATAGTATATACACAAAGGATAGCAAAGTGTGTTTCAAAGTTTAGATGACAACGGTGAAAACGACCGTCATTATAAACACTAGAAACAAAGTCTCACTTTGTTGCCAAACAAATGCTTTGACCCATTATAAGATAATGGTGTGAATGTCGAATTAGGAAGACATTAATGATTTGCAGAAGACATAATGATCTGGTAAAACAGAACATGGACATGACGTTTCCCATGAGCATGCATGATCTGTAAACGCATATGGTATATGGTTTATATGAGTAAAATGCGAGCTGGATTATTTGTACTCTAGTATAAGTGGGAGACTGAAGGAGATATGGCCTATAGGCAAATAATAAATAGGTTTTTATTATCATATCTCAATTAGTTTATAATAGTTTCATATTGTGCTATAACTGTACCAAGTAGAAACATTGGTACAGGTGTGGTATGAAACAACAAAGTCCCTAGTAGCCTCTATTCATACTAGTTCGTTGGTCACGAAGATGATCTAGGTTTCAAGATCATGGGCATTTATGCCGACTGACCATATCATTGGAGAATGATGTGGTTGGACATTCCTCGAAGGATTGCAACATGATCAAGTCATATAGTTTATTGTTGCAACCGCTATACCTAGACTCCTTCTCCTTAGACCGTGAGATGATATCGATCATAGTCTCCCGAGAGTGCTTAGATAGCATCAATCGCTACTTGGTAATACAATGGTTATAAAGGTGTGTTCAGGTACTCGGAGGAACTGTAGAGGCAATATATGTCAAGAGCAGGATTTGTTCACCCACATGACGGGTAAAGATACATACGGCCGGCTTGGTGAGATTACATCCATAAATGTTGCAACATGTGACTAGGTCACGGAGATGTAATATCACGGTAACAAGAAAACATAACTTGTTGTGAACGAGATTGAACAAGGTATGAGATACCGATGATCGGATGTCGGACAAGTTGTATCGAGAAACAAAAGGAAGAGGATGCTACATTTAGCGGTTCAAACGATATTGTCATCAGGAATGCATATGGGTCACATGGATATCCCTGGTCCCTCTGTTGATCATTGATACAGATCATGTCTAGAGCATTCCCGCCGTGAGAGGATATACTTAAGGGTACGATGAGAGTGATCATTCATAAGACGGAATCATAGTAGAGAAAGAGAAAAAAGCCGGAAATGTTCCGTAGAGAGATCCAAAGTTGTTCGGAGAAAGAATAAAGGAAAAGACCGGAAAAGTGTTTTCAGATAAATGGGAATTTAAATATATATTTATTATATGTTAATTATGAATTAATATATTCTAAATAATATTTAAGTTAAAATTTATAAAAGCAACTTTTATATTAGGCCAAATTCCAGAGGGAAAAGGCCTAGAATAAAAGCTGCAGAAAAATAAAGGGAAAAGAAAAAGAAACAACCCAAGTGGGCGGTTTTTATTAACCGCTGCACGGGGGCGGACCACAGGTGCCAGGGAGCTGGGCCGCCGGGGCGAGCCGACCCACCCGGGCTCTGCCTCGCCAGGCCGCCTCGCGGGCGCGCGAGCTGGGCCGCGGGGGGCACTGGCCCACCCGGGCCACTGGCTCCAGGGCGCCGCGGGCGGGAGGCTGCTGGGCGCGAGGTGGGTCGCGCCAAGGCCCACCCGGCCAGCCCCTTCTCAGACTGCTGCTCCCCTTTTTCTTTTTATCAGCTATTTTTCTATTTGGCTGTTGGGCTGGGTACTTTTGGCCCATTCGTCCAGGACGAAAATACCTGATATTTTCCCTTTATTAATAGTCCCACATGGCTAACTCAATGGGGAGGGCACACCCCCTCCGCCTATATAAAGTGGTGCCCATGTGTGGGATTAAACACACAATTTGAGAAGTCCTTTGGTTGACTTTCTCCCTCCCTCTCTTTATACCTTGTGACCATGGCCCCAAGTCTAGGCTGTGCGATCAAGGCACACCTGCGGTATGCCGTTGCGCTGCAGGGATTCCTAGCTGGATATCAACTTCCGCACTCCTGGCGGGATCGGGGAGCCGGAGGTCTCATCGTGCACCGGATGTGTACGAAGACACGAGACGCAACACTTGGGACGCTTAAATATCGTGAGCCGGAGCTGTTGCACGATGAAGATCAAGAAGGAGCAAGGGGTGACCTACGAGGAGCTTCGCGACCTTGAGGTCGGCTACGAGTATGACTACTTCAACCACGTTCCCCGCGGAACGTTAACCGTGTACGGTCTACAAGGGTATGTATTCTCTACGCATTGGCCGTTACTGCATTACTACATAGATATATCCTAGGCAGTTCTGGGGTTCCCACGTAGAAAACTTTTTGTTTTCTGCTGCGATCCCCAACACCACCAAGTGGGTGGAGAGCTGCATGTCATCCTCCAGCCCTACCGCTGCCACTTGGCGTCCTCCTCCGCCTTGGATGCCTCCATGGCGGCACTGGTGGTCTCATCCTCGTCGTAGCCCGGCAGCATGGCCACGGCCAATGGCATGGCCTCCCCTCCTCCTCCTCCTCCTCCTTGACATCCGCCAGCTCGCCCCCAAGCCTTCGTCTTTTTCCTTGGTGGCGGAGAAGTCGATGTCAGGGAGGTTGATGTCGCCCTCGACTAGGAAGTCACCCATGTAGAACGAGTGGCTCCCTCGGCCTAAAAAAGCCTGCTCTGCCCTCGACCATCAGTGCCAACGCGATGGTCAGGGTGTCGTCGCTTCGGTTCAGTCGCGCTGACCGCCCGACAGCCTTTGGCTGGCCTCCTCCATCAATGGCGCGCTGACCGTGGTAGCCGACGAAGCGCCCAATCTCTACCAGACGGGACCGTGCGCGGGCGCGAGGACACGCGCTCTGTCCGCGGTGACACATTCCCAATTTTTGGGCAAGGAATGGATCAGCTCAGACATGCGTGGTCGTTTGGGTCGGGTGGGGCGGGTTTCCCCTCCGGCCTATCCGTGCGGACCGACTCAAAGAGCCCATAATTGAGTGGGTCGGGCCAGTGAAGATGCCCTAAGCAAATGGATGTTTTCACAAATTTTTGAACCGATCAACTGTAGTCAAACCGAAACGAAAAGGGAGATTAGATGTGCGGACGTCATAGTCGCCGCTAGATAAACTGACAATCAAGACGCCATTAGAGCTAGCGGTGGCAGAGGTCCTATATTATAGCAGCGAGATTGATCGATCTGATGAAGATGACCGGAGACGGAGAGGACCGGCGGTGTCGCCAACGGGGGACGGAACTGAACCCTAGATGGGTTTTCTTAGCGCCTTCGGCCGCCTCTCTCGAGAGTCGGATCACGTACCGGTTGGATACGATTTTCTGACAAGGAATGAAAATAGAAAATCCTAAGGACATGTACAATTTAAAGTGCTTATCATGTGTTCGGTTTGTGGTATCGGATGGTTAGAGTAGTCACATTCCAAGTATATTCCCTCAAAAACGGCTTAAGCTCGACCACCAGAAAAGCATGGTTGTTGCCTTGTTGGAGCTGCCGGACCGCTCCTTTTCTCGTCCCTACACTCATTATCTCACAAGCGCACACACACGCACACGTATGAAAGCTAACAAGATCACACACGCATACACCAAGGAAGAACACCATGGCTTTGCCGAGAGGCATTTTCTCCTCGGTGTCACACAAAGGCTACATTGTTTCGTGTCTGCCCGCGGGCCACTTTTCTCATACATTTTCTCAGACTTAAATAGGCAGACATACACACGCACGGTCAAGCCACACCTGCTTGATCCGATTTTAACTCCACTAGCTAAGCTGCATGCACACACGTTTAGCACTTGTGCAGATCTCCTCAACGGCCACATGACCTAGAAAAAACACCACACACACGTAGCTAGCCTCTAGTTGGACTTATTCCTATCTAATCCAGACCATTAAGCTTATCTAAACACATGGTCGCAGCTTTGTGTGTAAACTGCCACAGCTTATGTCGATGACTCGATTACACGGAAATAAACATGATCAAACTCTAAACTTAACATTAATATCAAGATTAGTTCCAACAATCACCTCCCTAGTCTTGTTATACTTTTTTCTCTCTTCAAGCCCATGATCGCCGATGTTGTCGGTGCAAAACGCAGACGGCTGCCATTTCCATCTTGTCACACCAACTTCCGTCGTCGATGCTGGCCTCGATGAGAGCCACACCTTCACCACGAGTGTGCCACTGTGACATCCCTTGATGAGGGGTGACCTCGGCAATGTCATTGTTATGAGCTTGGGTTTAGGGGAAAAGGGGTGTGATGTTCATTTCGTCAGCTTATCAGATAAACAAGGGAGGCTGGATTTACCCAGGTTTAGGCCCTCATAGAGGAAACCCTACTCCTTCTTATTTGATCTTTATTGATGGAGAGTACAAAGTTGTCGGGCTGCTAGATGCGATCTAGCTTCCCTTCCCATTGGCTCCTCCCAGCCTTTATATGAGAGGTCGGGTCACGGAGTCCAATATGGGTAGGTTTACAGTTTGAAAGGTAACTCTATAACTATGTCGGTTGCACTTTGGGCTGCTGCCTTGATTATCACGCCTAGTCATGGGCTTTGGGTACCTCCAGAACCTTCGGCTCCTTATGGGACTTTATGGGATTTGTGATTGACTCGTACCAGGTATACCAACAATGGAGACCCTACGGCTCATACCCATGTTAGTAGGCCCACGAGGCTCCACTCGAGTCGTAGGTGGTGAAGTACCCGAGGCTTCCACGAACACTGAGGGAGACATGGATATGGGGTTACTGGAGAGACTATACATGAGAAGGACTCAATCACAGAGTCCTCCCACTCTGTGACGATGATGCCCTCCGCTAATTCTCATGACTACATTGCGGTGACCAAACCCATACAATTTTGGTACAATCTCCACAAATTAATTGGAGGATCCCAAGAAATTACCACCAAGACCTCTAGCTTGAGGAAGCTCAACAACTTAATTGGAGGCTCCAAGAATCACCACCAAGGCCACTAAACCATCTAGGGTTCCAAGAACCCAAGAGTAACAAGCTTCTTTTGATTTCACCAACCGATTCTTCGTATAGAACTCAAACCGATGCACGTAATACAATGGAAATAACACAAGTGCTCAAATTCTTCACTCTCATTCCACCAAAGCTACAAAAGCTATTGAGGGAAGAGAGGAAGAAAACAAGAGGAAACCCACAAAAGTCCCGAAGATCTAGATCCCAAGATGTTTCCATCACTTAGAGGAGAGATGAGTTGGTGGAGTTGTAGATCTGGATATTCCCTATCAAATACCCCCAAAAGATAAAAGAAATATGAGAGGGATTAAGAGGAATTGCCAACTCTTAAAAGGTAAAGACAATGGAGGAGAGAGTGAATGCAAGCAACCTAGCCCAAGGTAGGTAGAGGGGCATTTTATATTAGAGGGTGAAAACTGGGCTGAGAAAGAGGTGTTGGGAAGAGTTGGGTGTGCATAATGGCTGGACAGACCAGTCTGGAATGTAGGCCAGCAAAGCAGCATCAGTAGCCAGAAGGACGGGCAGCCCAACCCTAGACTAGACTAGGCGGCCAGGACGGTAAGGGGCCATGCACGCAAGAGGGGTGGGCTAGACCAAACATACAAGGCCTACGTAGGAGGCCGTACGGGCTGCAGTGTGCACAACGTGTCAACGGTCTAGCCCCGGATCACTCCGGGCAGGTAGGCCAGGAGAGGGCAACGCAGGCACACCTAATCCATAGACCACTCCAGCCTAAAGGTTTGGATAGGTTACTGGGGCGATGGCTAGCGGTCGGCCTAGCCACGGACTAGGTAGGCCTAGCTTAGACCACTCTGGCTAGGTAAAAAGCCAAAACACAAAAACCACTATAAATTTTGCACCCGAACTCCGAACAAAATGAAACTAATTATGTTGGAAAGATAACAACATGTAGTATCCAAAAAATGGAGAAAATATTGGATACCACCAAGGTATAGAATACAAGTAGGAAAATGTGAGAACCTCCCAAGGTGAAGAGCTGGTAAAACATCCAATTTGAAAATCGCAACAAGATGTTCATCTCAAATCCATTTTTGATGAACTAGAGCCTGTTGTGAAGCTAACCACAAGATCGAGATCCTCACATGCATAAGATCCAAATAACAACCAAGAAGTATGATGCCAAGTATGCAAAAGCTTGAGCTCTCTCCAAAAGATATGATCTAAATATCTATCCTAAAACCCGGTCTCCCCACTACCAACATGAGACCGGTAAAGATAAAACCTATAAAGATCATATCTTTGCCTTGCACATTCCACTTGATCTTGATGATGATAATCTTGTCATCCCAAACATGGAACAACTTTCTTGATTGGGCTTGCTCGCCCTTGCTTCATGAAAAATTGTGAATTGCTCCCCATAGTCCTACGGGAGAGACTCTTCTTTAGGAATGTCTTCACATATCCATGATCACTATAAGAGAGACAAGCATCAAGCAAAATATATTCTAGAGATGGCTTGTCTTGCACTTGAATTTCATATCTTCTTTAGATATGATCAACTCAAATCCACTATTTGCACTTTGTCTTGAGCAATATTGAATCTTCTTCTGTATGTCCATTCTTCGGATCATACCTTGAATAATTCCTTAGTCATTGCTTATTATTCTTCACTTTATTCCTCTTTCAACCTCGAAGCCGGCATATGGTAAAAGCGATGCCGACAATTCTACAAGTGTAACTCAATGCAACTATTAGTCCATAGATATTGTCATTAATTACCAAAACCACTCATGGGGTGTAACACCTCCGGGATCAGGGTTAAACAAATACCAAACCTTAGTCTGACATAAGCTTAACCTAGAGCTCGAGGATATCCAGAGGGAAATCGGTAACACAATAGTAACCGTGCGACACAAAAATTATTTTAGCAAGCTCATAACTGAGCGAAGAACCAAAATATTACAAGCAGAGGTTACTAACCACAAATATCAAACAACGAAAGGCAAAATTATGCTATTAAGTATAGCAAACTTAACAAATGGCCTAAGAGGCCTGAAGCATAACGATGACGTCCCAGCCCATAGATTCCAGGCTGTTGGCCGGGAACCCCAAGCTACTCGTCGGTGTCGATGTCGTACCAAACTCGTCTTCAAGGGAACACCTACTCTGCTACAAAAGTATCAACAAAGCAAGGGTGAGTACATGGTGTACTCCACAAGACTTATGGCTGGTGGGATTATTTTGCATAAAGCCATCTTTGTTTGTAAAACAAGAGGGAGAAGAAGCTCGTCTAATCAGAATATTTTAAAAGGGGATAAAAGAGCGACATCTCCGAAGAATCGATCATCATCTTTTGATATCCACCAAACTAATCCTCATCTCACAACTAGGATCACCCCCTCGTACCCAAGAGGAAGCATCCTTACGCATACGTTGAAACCTCCAAGTTTTACGATTAGGTTAAAGTTCTCTATAATCTTAGAATTCGGTCACCAAGCGTTCATAACCGTGAACACAGCTTTTCGAAAAGATTTAACCCTGCAGGGGTGTACAACTTTACCCACACGTACCAACCGACTCTTAATACCAAGCTATTAGCCCTCTTCCTTGGAAGGCTAGCAGAGGGTGGTTGGACACGACCTTTACCATGCTTTTGCCGAGACCATGAGTCACGCCCTAAGGATGGTTCCACCGTAACGGGTCAAATCCCGAAGCCGGTCCCTAGAGACGTGAGTCGAGGTTGGTTTACCAAGGGCGCCATCTACCCCAAGCAACCTCGGCCACGCTTACCTACCTGTTATGATGCACCTTCACCTGCCAAATCTTTCAAAATGTTTTCTATGCATATGTCGAATGGAACGCCCGAACTATGTGACTCATGGAATCTACTAGGCAAGTTAGTTACTCGTGAGGTTTTCTAGGCCCCGTGTGGCTGTATGCTCATCTCGGTTCCAAAGGCAAGAACTCGGTTCCTAGTAGTGGCGAGCATGGGACTAGAAAAACCACATCCCAAAGTGGCCTCCCATACAAGCCTTAGCATATTTAACCTTTACCACTGATCTTACCTTATCAGTATACCTCGTTCTCCTGTCATACTAGATTCTCTGCATCTGATACATCATCTGGATGAACCAGAACTGACAGCTATGCATGGCTAAGCAAGACATAGATATAAACTCTAGCATTGCACGCAAGCCAAACCTAGTTATGCTAGGAGCAGTGGATCAGGTAATATAAGCTCAAAGGGAGTAATGCAATAGATAGGATACTCTATCTATCGATAAAAGACCACAGTGGAATCGTATGCAACATGGCAAGAATGAAATACTTTCAAAAACATAGGATTCTTTTATGTGTGGGGCTATGCTTGCCTTGTTTGTGGATACCCAGATATAGATCTTCAGAAGCCTTGTACTTGACTTGATTACAGTTGGTCAAGTATTGTTCGTTGATCTTCGATGGTTTTGATCTCTGTCTTCGATCTCGATCTCGTTATCGTATTCTATCGGAAAGAACCAAACACTAGAAAGAAAGGGGAAACAACAATCAACACATGGCATCGATGCAATGCTCAAGCAAGGATGATGATATGACAAGATATTTAGAGTTGAAGTGTAACCCTAAAGAATGCTTGACCATTTTAAATAGGGTCCGAGGGTCGCAAACCCTAGAACAGGGGAAACCCTGGAACACCTGTGAGGGGTTAATTTTGTTCTCTAGTTAAACTTGTAATTAAAGTTGTTGAACAATTCATCATATTGATGCTAAAGTGTAGATCTCATTTTTCTGAACATTTTGATATATTATACACATTTTTCTGACTTATAAATAATAAGATATTGATTTTTGGAGTACTTAATCAATTTCTGGAATTATTAAACCATTTCTAAAATTAATAAAACTAGGAGATACTTTTTGCACCAGGGGTTGGGCTAGCCATTGCGGCTGACAGAAGGGCCCCAGGGCCAACTCATCTGCCACGCGGGTATGTGGGGCCACTGGTCGCTTTGACCGGGTCAGACCCGCGCTGCTAACGCACAGGTGACGTCAACATGATGTCATGCCGGCGGGGCTCTCAGATCGGCGACGGGGGCGGCGCTAGGTAGCGAGCTGGCAGGCGATCTTGCGCGGGTTCGAACGAGGGCACTGCGGGGAGCAGAAAGGTGGTGGCGCCTCTCTATTTGGGTCACCGGAGCGACACCTGCGACTGCGGCCGACGGCGGCGAGCGGTGGCATGCTGCGCGAGGGCGAAGGAAAGCGGGGGGTCGGGTAAGAGGTCCTAGGGGACCACCAGCTCACCGTGAGTCTAACGGAGGTGATGGCGAGGCTGGAGGTGGACCGGAGGCGCCAGAATCGACGACGAACGCGGCGGCCGGACTTCAGGGTGACAAGCTCGGCAAGGTCGATTGGTGATGCGCGGCCTCGATTCCTTTGGCAGGGTGGCGTTGTACCGCACGGCGGAGATCATGGCGTGCTTGTCCGACTCCGGGGCGGCCTCTAGCGGCGGAGCGACGCGGTGACTGCACGGGCTAGGGTTCGAGCGCGTCGCAGAGAACGGGAGAGAGCACGCGGGGAGGGGATAAGACCGAGGGAAGGGGAGAGGCGTGCATCGCTGGTTCTTATCTTCCTTCGAATGGCGGCGGGTGGCCCGAATCCTGGCGCACGACGACGGACGGTGTCGTGGATGACACACACCTGCTTGCCGTGCACGAGGAAGACAACGAGGGGAGGGTCGAACCGGTATTGGGCCACAGGTGGGCTGGCTGTTGGGCCTCTACGGCGTGCAAGGGCAGCAGGAAGAGAGAAGAGGGAGGTGGGCCGGCCTGGGCTGCATTTTTTTTAGCAAAAACCTTTTTCTATTTAGCTTTCTTCTTTTCTCTTTAGATTCAACCCTGTTTTAAATATTTCAAAAATACTTGAGGGTGTATAAAAGTATATAAAATATTGCGGGGGGCATTTTAGTCAATTTGGGCTCCACATATTTTTGTACTTTTGAAAAATTCAAAACCCTTTTGAATTGCTTTTAAAGAGATAGGGAAAAATAGCTAGGGTTTAAGGTTTATTATTTCTTTGCATGCAATTTAAAAGATGATGCTCATAAATGCACAAACATAGCCCTAACTATGATT
The DNA here is from genome assembly GCA_910589775.1 of Avena eriantha. Lineage (NCBI taxonomy): Eukaryota > Viridiplantae > Streptophyta > Magnoliopsida > Poales > Poaceae > Avena > Avena eriantha. The sequence goes on from OU342745.1 coordinate 458,501,279, forward strand.
AACTAAAACCTGGGACGTTACATGGGGCACATATTCTCTTTCAAACTATATGTCGTGCGGAAGCGGACGCGGCAGTTGGGCGTGTAATGATGAGTTGCAAGGCACTGGCGTGATTCCGTGGCACCGGAATGTGCTGCCCAAAGTGCCTTTCATGTGCCGCTAGCTGAAGCACTCAACGAGCGCACTCCTTAGAGCCTTCCATGCGCTGGCCAAAGTGCCTTCAATGTGCCTGGTGGTAGTATAATGATGAGTTGCAAGATTTATTTGTGTACCCATATTATTCTTCAGTTCTTGAGGTCTAAGAGTGTAGAATGATTATGTAACATACAGATAGCCCATGCATCTGAACTCCTCTTTCCCTATAAATTATTCCAATATTTCTGAATATTTATTCTCGATGTCACGATTCTTCTCCGATTCCCAACAGTTCTAGTTGTCTCCATAATACATATTTGGTAGACTATTTCATCCTCTTATTAATTCAGTGCTTAATATGTCTACTCTTTAACTCTTTTTTTGCACATGCATATCAATATTTTACTGCTATAACTTTGTTATGCGATTAATTCTAGAGTACATATGTATAAACACATGTACACAACGAGTAATTTGTAAAAGTAAGTATCATTGTAAATAGATTCCTCGATTAATAGAAATAAGTAGGCTTGAATGTCTTCACCGAGATTTGAAAGACCATTGATCCATCAAATGTACAGATTATTTGATTTTCTATTGAATATTTCTTTTGTGAAATACTAATTTTTTTAAGTCTTTCATGTGGAAACAAGTGGTGGAGCTCGACAAATATTATTGAGAGGCCCAAGACTGCTAATCATGATTAAACTTTGAGTAGTATTTTAAAAAAAATCTGGAGTAGGGGAACCATTGCCCCCTTAACCCCAAGGAAGATCTACCACTTTAAACAAGGGACCCTTAGTGTTATGTTATCATAGGGGCCCCAAAATCCGTGGACCGACACTGACTACAGGTCCCTAGTGAGAATTCCCATCCGCATTCTCCTTACTATGGTAGATCATCCTTACCGCCAAATTCAGCTCATCGCCAGCATCGTGCCCATCCTTTCTTCTTTGTTGGATCCTCCATTATTACTGCACCCAACCCATACAAGCCAACAATCCCGCTTCATACGCAGTGAGAGGAGCACCACTAGCAACGCTCTCAACAGCAGGGTACCTAGCACAACACAAAGCATGACTTTCTATGATGCCGAGAACCTAGCGGAGTTGTAAGGTGTTGGTTCCACGTACATACTCCTTGCACGTTTGTTGTATGAAACATGCTTCGTCGATGGACCATGAGGAAGCACCAAGAGAACTAGAAATCAAACTGAACATGCCACATCTTTAATGTTACCCTAGGTGACACCGTAAATGGATGGGGCATCAGAACAACCATTCGTAAAATGATAATTTACACACTAAAACATTGATCCATGGCACGTTTCTCCGCAACTACAAAGCCCAGGGGTGAGCGTCTAACTCTCACAGACCTATCACTAAAAGAAAATGGGTGGGATCTTTGTGTTTATCTTGGGCCTTACGGTACCCCCTTGATAGGGCTGGGTGTTCGGTCATGACCAAAAATTCGGTATTTGTATTCAGGTCTTTCAAATTCGGTCTTTAAAGAATGATAACCAAAATTCACTTGTTAATTTTACTACCCGACAAATTTGGGTACCTGATAATTCGGGTTTGGTTTCAACCGAACTGTGTGGTAGCTCTTGTTTGTACAAAACTTGGGAAATATTTCACCTATAATTTGGAAATAAATATACTTGTATATATTCATACCAATTGGCAGGAATAAACATCCAACAATAGCAAATTCTGATGGGTCAAGGAAGATGAATCTATAGTGATGGTGACTAGGGCCTTGGGACTAGGCCATCTTTACATAAAATTTGGTCGGTTTGGTCCATTTGGTTACCAATAAATAGTGACCGAATTAACCTACCTAAATTCGGTCTATAAATTTTGCTACCCAATTTTTTGATCAGTCTTTCAATCTCGGTCTTTGCGGAATCTATTTTAAGTTATCGGTTTTTATATCCACCCCTATCCCCTAATCCTCTTGAATTCAATCAAAATGAACTAAAGTTTCCAAAAAATGACATCACGAAAAAAATAATTCATCTAATTGAACTTAAAGAGGGTCAGGTGAAGCGGAGGAGCCATGAAACGGGAAGAAGCGATGTCTTCAGTTCGAGGTGATGTGGGAACGAAATCATATCCTACCTGACATTATTAAGCGTGCATGGGCGTCAGCTGGAGATGTTCATCATTTAGGCTGTATAGGGAGGGCCCTGGAGCATACGATGAGTAAACTATATGAATGGAGCAAGGTAAAATTTGGTAGTGTTAATGAGGAGTTGAAGAAGTCCAGAAGTCAGTTAGAGGAGCTAAATCATATGAATGCGGACAGGGAGGAGATACTCCGTGTCACTGATGAAATGAATGAACTTTTATACCGGGAGGAGATGATGTGGCTCCAACGCTCCAGGCTGATGTGGCTAAAAGAGGAAGATAGAAACACCAGATATTTCCATAGCAAGGTAGTTTTGAGGGCAAGGAAAAATAGAATACGGAGGCTTGTGGGAGATGATGGTACGGTTTATGAAGATGCAGAGTCCATGCAATAGCTTGCTAATGATCATTCCAAGAAGTTGTTCACGACTGAATCTGATCTAAATCCGTCCCCTGTCGTTGACCTCGTTAACCCATGCGTTAGTGAAGATATTAATGAGAAGTTATGTGCAGATTTCTCGAAGAAAGAAATTTATGATGCTCTATTCTAGATTGGCCCCCTAAAGGCGCTAGGACCAGATAGTTTTCCGGCTACATTCTTTCAGCGTAACTGGGCCGAGCTAAAATGGAAGATTATTGCAGCCGTGTTGGAATTCTTTCGGTCGAGAATTATGCCAGAAGGTGCAAATAATACCTCCATTGTGTTAATACCAAAAGTACCTACTCCGAGTTAGATCACTGATTACAGACTGATTAGTCTCTGCAATATTGTGTACAAAATTGTCTCCAAATATTTGGTGAATAGGCTCAGACCTCTACTAGATGATATCATTTCGCCATCTCAGAGCGCATTTGTACCGGGCCGCATGATCACTGATAATGCTCTCTTGGCCTTTGAGTGTATTCATCATATCAAATAGGAAAAGGATCCAACAAAAATCTTTTGTGCCTATAAATTGGATCTTTCAAAGGCATATGATAGAGTAGATTGGACTTCCTTGAGGCAATTGATGCAAAAGATGGGTTTCTCTCACCATTTCCTGGACTAGATCATGACGTGTGTTACTTCGGAGAGATATTCAATAAAGTTTAACGTAATCCTCTTGGATTCATTTGCACCGACGCGTGGGCTTTAGCAAGGTGATTCTTTGTCTCCATTCTTATTCCTTTTTGTTGCTGACGGTCTTCCGACTCTTTTACATAAGAAGATCTAGGACAATTTGGTCTCCCCAATTAAAGTGTGTCGTCGGGCACCTAGTGTTTCACACTTATTATTTGTGGATGTCACACTGTTATTCTTTAAAGAAAGCCGAGACCAGGCATCTCGAGTAAAGGATGTGATTGATGTATATGCGGCCTCCACTGGGCAACTTATTAACCCTGGAAATGCTCTCTGTTTTTCGGAGATGCTTGCTTGGAGGAGGTGAAGGAGGACATCAGAACACGGTTGGTGGTGACATCCTTGATTTTTGAGGAGAAGTACTTGGGACTTCCAACACCGGAGGGTCGTATGTCGAGGGGAAAGCTCCAAAATCTGATGTCCCGCTTAACTAAAAGACTGTTAATGCGTAACTAAAAGACTGTTAATGCGGGGCGATGGATACTTGGCCCATGTTGGGAGGGAAGTATTTATCAAGTCAGTCGCTCAAGAACTGCCTACCTATATCATGGGTGTTTTCAAACTTCCCTACTCTATTTGTGATGATTTGACAAAGCTGGTAAGGAACTTTTATTGGGGTTCAAAGGATGCGAGAAGGAAGGTACATTGGCAAGCTTGGGAACGTTTACAGAGGCCAAAAAAACAAGGAGGCTTGGGGTTCTGGGACTTCAGAGTCTTTAATCAGGAACTCTTAGCGCGCCAAGCATGGCGTTTAATAACAAAACATATTAGTTTGTGTGCACAAGTTTTGAAGGCCAAATACTATCCCAACGGCTGTCCCGAGTATACGGTATTTAAGGGTAATGCATCTTCTACATGGCAGGCAATTGAACATGGTCTCGAGCTATAAAAAGGCCTAATATGGTGAGTGATTAACGGTGAGAGTATTAGGATGTGGAGGGATTTCTGGATTCCGAAACCTCCAACATTCAAGCCCATGTCGCCAAAAAGAAGATGCAGACTTCGTTTTGTCTCAGAGCTCATCGAGTGTGGTTCCTGGAAGGTGAACGTCTTACAATAGTATTTTATGCAGCCAGACATTACTAGGATCCTAAAGCTGAAACTTACGGTCAGGCTACAGGAGGACCACCTAGCTTGGGCACCTGAAAAGCATGGAATCTTTACGGTTAAGAGTGCATATAGACTTGGTATAGAAGAACTCGGGGGACCGTCGACTGAATCTTCCAGCGGGGCTCCGAATGGCGATAGGAAAATTTGGGATTGCATCTGGAAGTCTGATGTGCCGCCAAAGGTCCAGCACTTTGCCTGGCGCCTAGCAACTGATGCACTGCCGACGTGGTCGAACAAACATAGGAGAACTCTGGAGTCCTCGAGCTTGTGCCCCATCTGTGCGACTGAAGCTAAGGACAACTATCATCCTTTCTTTAGGTGTCCAATGGGTAAAACTTCTGGAACTATATAGGTGAGAGGTGGAATTTGCCTGATATATCATCAATACAACATACGGGTAGGGAGTGGCTCCTGTCTCTAGTTGAGTGCTTACCACGAGAGACTGTTAATAAGGTACTCATGACACTCTGGAGAATTTGGCTGTTCATAATGAGGTTATACACGATAAGCAGCCGCCGCCTTTGGATGCTTCCCGCCAATTTTTGCTCTGTTATATGCAGTCTTTGTGGCAAATCAAAAACCATCCCGGGGAGGACATTGTCAAAGGGAAATTCATCCTGGAAAATGCCTCTTTCCATAAATTTGAGCCAATCAGGAACACTAGCCCTACCCCATGGATGGCACCACCTCCCGGATGGCACAAGCTAAATTCAGATGGTTCTTTTAGCTTAGGATTAGCGGGAGCTAGGAGTATACTGAGAGATGACCTCGGAGGAATCATCTTTTCATCATGTAGGCAGATTTTTCATGCCAATGACGCCTTGGAGGCTGAGCTAATTGCATTGAAGGACGAACCATGTTTGTCCCTGCACTGGAGTATATCACCACTTTTATTGGAGGTCGATAGTTTGAAGATCGTCAAGCTACTGAAGAAAGAATACATGGACCGTTCTGTCCATATGGCCCTGATCGAGGAGATAAAGTCTCTGTTGAAGATTCGCCATACGAGCATTGCCCACATTAAGAGAGATCAAAATATTAGCAACCATTTTATGGCTAATTATGCTAGAATAAATAGTCGAACGGCAGTATGATTAGCATCTGGTCCAGATGGTCTAATTGATATTTGCCAGAACATTGATTACTTAGTATTTCATGATTCTCTTTGAGTAATGCAAGTCTGATTCCGCGCAAAAAACCAAGTGCTAAAAAGTGCTTGGATGCTGGTTGACATGCTGCAGCCTCCATTTTTTGGCCGTGTGATCTTCCCTGGACACGCGCGATTGCGGTACCGATTTCGACCGGGAACCACCTGGTCAATGCGGATCGATCCGTGAGCCTTTTTTTTTCTAAAATCAAAATATTTCTCTCGCGCAGTGTCATCCCCTTCTCTCTCATTCCCCACCTCCCCCAAATTGAGTTGAAAGCGAGACGAGGGTTCCATCTTGACGAGGGGTAACCTCGGCAATGTCCATAGTGAAGGACTTAGGGTTTCATAGAAAAGAGAACGCTGGAGATTTCGTCGGATATCAGGAAAACAATGGAGTCAAAGTCGCCTGAATATTGGGAAATTGAACTGTTACAAGTTGCCTGAGATTTTTCTGTACCCTCGCTTGGACTTCTTCCGTCCTATATATAATAGACCGGGTCTCAAAGCTGTATGCGGATAGGTTTTACATACGTGTGATTACAATAGCAATTTATTGTCGGTTTAGAGACTCTTTTCTAATACAAACAAAGTCTTTGTTGGTTGCTTCCTTGGGCTATCATCTGAAATCTTTATGGGTTGTAAGCCTTTTACCCAGTATAGGGTAGTGAATCATAAGTATCTGAGTAATCATACCTATATCAGTAGCCCCGAGACTCTACTTGAACCGTAGTTTCAGGTTGAGTCTCAAAGTTTCCTTTTCCTTCTCCTTTATGTTTATCTCTTTACTCTTTATTTTCCATAGGGATTTAGTACAACGAGTCTGATGCTTCCGACAGATCGGGAATCAGTTAATTGCTCCTGGGCAAACACAAGGTTGTCCTACCTCAAATTCAAGTCCCCAGGCCTGAACTATGAATTTATTACTGGCGTAATTCAGTTCGGGCCGCTGAGGTCTTACCGAATACTGTATCTCAGCTTCCATTTTATCGGGTACCCAACGTGTCCGTCGGGATTTTTCATCATATCGTTAATACAGATATTTTACTGGCAGAGCACATTCTTGTTTCTGAACACGACATTCGGATTTTTGTCGCGTTTGAGCGCGATCCGAGGTTTTTGACTTTTTTGGCGGTTGGCCTGCTGGGCTGCCAAAATTTCTGACTTTATCAGATAGTTTTAATGTTTTATACTGGCTCCTGATGGGAGTAACCTTTTTGAGGATACATTGATGTAAAACTCAAAGGTATTTTCAATCATGAATACTTTTGTTTTAGTCATACACAATTGAATTTCTATCGGGTGCGCGCTAGCGCTCCCGATGGGAGTAGCCCCCGAGGCTATGTTTGGATGCCTGTATCTGGACATAGGATCATGTTTGTTGTTAGCTTGATGGAAAACATAGATCTTTTAAACAATAATAAAGAGCTTAAGGTACGAAAAACTTATCTCTTTATACATAAGGTGAAAATTCGATGATACATTATTCTTTGGGCGGATGGCACCTAGCCGTTGGCCTGGGTATTTCTGGCTTAAGAAGCCGAACTTTAAATATTATCATATTGTGCTACGTTCCATGGATTTGAGTAATTTACTCCTCTCTTCTTGTCTTATAGTCGATATGCTCCTTCGGGAATAACTTCTATGACGATGTATGGTCCTTTCCATGACGATTCTAACTTTCGGTGGCCATCTTGCTTGAGGCAAAGAACTAGTGTAACTACCTCGGACCCTACGCTCTAAGTTCAAGCCTGGATGAACCAAAAGTGGTTAAAATAGTACAGCGGGGGCCCAGGGGCCACCCACGTGTAGACCTGTCGGCCGTTCTAACCACTTCCAAGAACATCGGGACCAGAGCGAGCGGCGTAGGCAACAGGCGAAGAGATCAAATACATACACAAGTGAGTATGTGTGCAAGCTACCTTACAACAGTTCTCAGAGCCATACCATCTAAAAGAAATAGAAATATTGCAACGCCATACGGCAAGATCCAAATATCCTAGATAGAGATAATAGTGTAGGATAGATCCTCATACATCAATCAACAGAGTATCAAGCGGAAGCGGGAAACAAGATCCGAGTACGGACAAGAAGCAAATCGGCATAAGATGCCACATAAATAAGCACATTCCACCCACAGATCTCGCGGATCCCCATCCCCGGAATCTCTACACCGAGTGATCATTGCCAACATCATCTGTCTCCTCCACCCAGTATCCATCTTGCGAATACACCTGTTCATCTGAATCAAACAATTTATCGTGTGAGACCCTAGGGGTACTCAGCAAGTCTTTATGCCTCTAAAGGGGACATATACCTGGGGTGACGCAATTGCAGCAAAAGATAATAACTAACAATCCTAGAGATACTCGCTAACCATCCGCCTAACCAAAGATAGACGGATGCCCGTTAATTAGGAACAACAGTTATACCAGTATAAAATAACAGATCCATCCTCCTTCTCGCTTACCAACGAGAAAGCGGACGAACAATCCATCCGTTGGCAGTTTTATTAGCCATTCCATTAGTATTGCACTATTTACTAGTCACGTATTTAGTCAATTAAAAGCAGTACTTTAGTTATACTTGTCTATGATCGAGAAACTGTGCTCCATGTCGTCCATAACCGTGGACACGGCTTTCAGAAAGATTTACCCTGCAGGGGTGCACAAATAGCAACACACACTCGATCAACCTCGGAAAAACCAACCCAAAACCCAACGAGGCATTCACGACAAAGCGATCATAGGATTCATAAAATATTTCAGGGGGCCACCCCATTAATCTACCCGCAACGAAGTTGGCCGGCTCCGAGACGGACCCAAGGTTTGCGCCAATGGCTGTAAACGACTAGGAACCCGAAAATGTGACCGGGCTTGTCGATACCGCGAAAACACTCCGCAATTCCTAAACAATACAGGTGCCCCACGCACAATCTTAAATAAATAGTAAAGCATGGCATAAGTACGGGATAGTAAGAAAGCCCCAAACTACTTGTGGCCCCAAGAAATAGAAATGAATCAAGCTCTGGCTCAGGGGGGTTCATAAGGCCTCTCGGATGTGGATAGTGCGAATAGTCAAGGAACAGAAATCAAGTACTTGGGGTCCTACGGGACACAAGTGGGCAGGAAAAACCAAATAACAGATATTGCCCACCAGTGTCTCTTTCATTAGTTATCCCATTACTACTCAGGTTAAGTTGTTTAAGTACCTCGTTATCCATCAGGCACTCACATACCCTACACATGCTGTTCTACGACTCGCCTGGCTCAAACAACTCCTGTAGTTATGGCTCATGGGATTGAGGAACAGGCTCGGCGGGGTTTAAAGTAAAGGCTATGCAGTACTTGGGATTCAATTTAATGCAATCGCGACTCAATGATGCAAGAATAAGATAGAGGCAATAGGTACTATATGTATGCAAGCATGTGGTAGTGCTTGCCTGGCAGCTCAGTTGAAGCGAGAGGTGGATCTGGGTAGTACTCGTGGGATTCCTGATATTTCCCCTGCTCGACGTCTATTCGAAAGAAGAACCAAACAAACAAGGGCCAACATAAATAAAATACACAAGCATATAAATAAGATGCGACAAGCAAAAAAGCATGCCATGATGAATGATGCACCAATTACATGGCAATAATGTAGCATGGTAAGGGTGAGGTGTGGGGACAAGAATAAATCATTTTATTAATTATTTGGTAAAGTTTTATTGCCATAAACAGTTCTGATTTTTAATAATGTCCTGATGCATGCTTCAATTCATATCATGGAGTGCATAGTTAGAACGGGCTCGTCGCGCTGATCGATTTAGACATATTATTTGTCAAATTTGGAATTGTAGATTTAAAGTTATTAATTAATTAAGAAAAAGGCATTTTTATGCAATTAAACAATTTCGAAAAATTTAAAATAGTCAGACATTATTTTGAATGGCAGATTTGAAATCCTCACATTTTTCTGATCCAAAAACATATATCATTTGTATTATTTGGAATTGTCAATTAAAAGTTATTATTTTTTGGATTGAAAATCATATTAAACATTTCTGGAAAACATTCTTATTAAACAGAAAAGATCTCAGACTTTTTGCACACAGAGGCAGCTAGCCACAGACACAGACATGTGGGGCCTGCATTGAGCTGCCGCAAACAACGCGCGGCATAATTTTCTTACCGCTCGTTCAGTCAGCCACATCAGCTGACAAGCGGGGCCACGGCTGCCACGGGGCCACACGCGGGCGCGCCAGCAGGGGCCTGCCACGTGGGGGAGCTGGGGAGCGCGGGTTGAGGACAAGGTTTTACCGGGTGCCTTTTTGTAAAACAGCCACAACATATGACATGTGGGCCTTGTTTGGAGTGCGGGTTGAGGGTTAAAAGCATCGGGTACTTTTCTGTAATTGTACATAGAAGCAGACAGGTAGGGCCAGGTGGAGCGCGGTTTGAGTGAAACAAAAAGCCAGGGGGTATTCGCAAAAAGGCTCGCGGGTACTGTTTCTCTTCTCGTCAGTTTTCTGACGAATCTGACGGACAGAGCGCGGCACGACGGGGGATCGAACTCGCGATGCGGCGCGCGCGCGCGGCGGAGGCTACCGCTGGGGCTAGCAAGGGTTGGTGTTGGTTACCAGCTACGCGACTAGAAGGCCCTACTGCGTTGCGACGGCGGAGAAGTAACTGCGGCCGCCGTGCACAGAGGGCGTTCGACGGAAAGATAGACGCGACCAGGAAGCCAAGAGGAACAGGGGCATGTCTAGGGGGGTCAGTGGCTCACCACGGGGCTCTCGGTGGCGTTGGATCGACTTGGTACGCAGGAGAGCAACGATGATGCTGGCGGACGGCGAGCTAGGGTTTGCGTCGGGCTCGACGACGTGCAGCAGGTACCGGCCGCCTCCTCCTCGCTGCTGTGTATGGGGACGATCCGAGGGTCTCCTCGGTCTTCCCAACGCCTGAACACCACGCCCGCCTTCAACTATGGTGGTGGTGGAGCGATGCCGATGGTGGGGTAGATGGAGGAGGGGAGAAAGCAGCGGCAGGTGGGGAAGGAAGAGTAGATGGGCAGGGCCTTGTGGATCTGATGTGTAACCAGGCAAGGGAGGGTAGATAAGAACGAGGGATGAGGGGCACATGGGGTGGCTCGGTGTAAAAAGGTGTCGATCACCTTTTTCTCCACCCTCTCTCTCTCGGCCGGTGGACCTGGGGCTCGATGGGAACCCGGGAGGTTGTCCAGCTAGGGCCAGATGGCAGCGAGGCAAGGTGGCTCGGGTGGGCTTGCTTGTTGGCGAGAGATAAAAGCAAAGAGGGGAGGTGAGGCTCGGCTAGGGTTTAGATGAGGGTTGGCTTGGGAGGCTCGGCAAGCGTACGGGTTAGGTTTAGCCGAGGCTAGGAGTAAGGGTTAAGGTTAGGGTTTTTTTAAATGCCCTCCCTATATCAAGCATGGGGTGATGAGGAGGTGGAGGAGTAGGGTTTGATATGGTATGAGACAAAGGTAGGTAAAAAGAAGTGTAAAACAAAAGCACAAGCTAGATGGAATAGAATGGAGTAGAACCAAAACAGGGAAAAGAAAAGAGTAAGAGGAAGATGTAGGGTTTCTTTTGTATAGTACAAGCAAGATCCCATCCATGCATGCATTAAGTTGGTGGTGGAAGTGAGGTTAGGGGATGGTTCCAAAATAGAAGAAGAAAGGGAGAGACACTTAGTTGGATCATGGGGAAAAATACCCATGCCCCACTCAAAACCTAATAAAAACCAAAAAAAAGAAAAGAAGATGATCCATGCATGTATAATAAATGCATTATTTACTATGGTGAAAACAATGGTAAAAGTACATGGCATATATTTAGCACATGCTTCAAAATATGGGGTTAAGACCAAGCCAAAAGAACAAGAGTGGTGTCCCAAGTAGAACAGATGGAAATGCTCATATTTGAATATAATGTGGGCATGCTAGTGTGTATGTTCCACTAGGTAAGTATATAGCCACAATTATATTCATACATGATCAAATGCTCCAAACCAAACCATATGGAAGCTAGACAAGGAAAAATACTCACATAACATGCAAAGGTGGCCATGTGGCTCTCCACATATCAACATTGTGAAAACAACATGATGCATATATGGGAGCATGTGGAATTAGAAGTAGATCCATCCCAACCCCCATGAGCTAGAGGTGAACCCAATTAAATGCAAAGCTCACATAGAGTTGGATGGTGGAATTATGGGGTGGTGACAAAGAGAGGTGGTGGAGTTAAATAAAAGATATGCCCCCAACTCAACTTGGGCATCAAGCATTTATCAAGAACCAAATACAATATAGTAAGAACCAAACACAATTGATAAATGCATATGGGGCAAGATCCAAAAGAAAAAAAGGGTTTTATATGATGCTCAAATGCAAGGTGGCATGATGACATGAGCATGATATAATTATGATGCAACAATTATATGTAGGAAGTAGCATTTTATTATTAGACCATGTAGCATTACAGATATTAGACAGACGAGATGCTACAACTCTCCCCCACTAAACAGGAATCTCGCCTCGAGATTCTAGGAAGAAGAAGAAGACACGAAGAGGGTAGGATACTTGGCACGGAGCTCATCCTCGCGTTCCCAAGTGGCTTCATCAACGGAATGGTGCGACCACTGCACCTTGCAGAACTTGATTGACTTGTTGTGAGTCTTTCTTTCTGCGACTTCTAGGATTTTTGTGGGGTGTTCTTGGTAAGACAGGTCTTCTTGGAGATTGATGAGTTCATGGTCCACGGTCCTGCCGAGATCCTTGAAGCACTTCTTGGGTTGAGATATATGGAAAACATCATGGTCCTTGAGTTTTTCAGGGAGCTCAAGATCATAAGCAACTTCTCCTCTTCTTCCACGAACTTTGAAAGGACCGATGTATCTAGGAGCCATCTTTCCTTTGATACCAAACCGGTGCGTGCCTCTCATGGGAGTGACACGAAGGTAAACGAGATCACCAGGGACATACTCCATGTCCGTGTGCTTTCTGTCATAGTTGCTCTTCTGACGACTTTGAGCAACCTTCAGGTTTTCGAGAATGATGTGAACCTTCTCCTCCGCTTGAGTTACAATGTCGGGGCCAAACAATGTTCTTTCACCTGCGCCCGACCAACCAATCGGAGTTCTGCATTTGCGGCCATAGAGAACCTCAAATGGTGCCATCTTTAGACTCTTCTGGAAGCTGTTGTTGTAAGAGAATTTAGCATAAGGAAGGCATTCTTACCACTTCATGCCGAAAGAGATGACGCAAGCACGGAGCATATCTTCCAGAATTTGGTTGATCCTTTCAACTTGTCCTTGCGACTGAGGGTGGTAAGCTGTGCTGAAGTTCAACTTTGTTCCCAAAGCATTTTGGAAACTTCCCCAGAACTTGGAAGTGAAGATGCTTCCACGGTCTGAGCTGATCTCAAGAGGAACCCCATACAGAGAGACAATTCTATTGATATAGAGCTTAGCCAACTGAATTGCTGTAATTGTTTCCTTAACGGGAAAGAAGTGAGCCAAAACTTTTGAAAGCCTATCAATAACAACAAAGATTGCATTGTTGCCTTTCTGTGACCTTGGAAACCCAGTAATGAAGTCCATCTCTACTTTCTCCCATTTCCATTCCGGAGGCTTCAATGGCTGTAGAAGACCGGAAGGTTTCTGATGGACCGCCTTAACTCTACGGCAGACATCACACTCGGAGACATACTTGGCACAATATCGTTTCAATCCAGGCCACCAATATTGTGTTTTCAAGTCCATGTACATCTTAGTGCTGCCAGGGTGGATAGAAAGAACAGAATCATGCGCCTCCTTAAGAACTTGCTCTCTCAAACCCGGGTAGTTCGAAACAAACATCCGGTGTTCAAAGAATAGAGCTCCTTGGTCGTCGACGTGGAAGGACTCATACTTCGGCAGTTGAATGTTGGAGATGATCTTTTTGGTGTAAGGATCACCAAGTTGAATGAAACGGACTTTTTCTTCCAAGAGAGGGGTTGCCAGAAGATTCAGAAGATACCCTTGATCCACAATTTCAAGGTTGAGCTTACGGAATTCCTCGCACAAGAGAGGCTGTTGTTCTTCCACCATGAGGTTGTTGACATAAGCTTTTCGGCTGAGAGCATCGGCCATGACATTAGCTTTGCCCGGAGTGTAGTTGATGGTCAACTCAAAATCATTAATCGCTTCAATCCACCTCCTCTGACGAAGGTTGAGATCAGGTTGTGTAAAGATATACTTCAGACTCTTGTGATCAGAAAAGATCTCACAACGGTTGCCAAGCAAGTAGTGCCTCCATACTTTCAAAGAAAAGACAACTGCTGCGAATTCGAGGTCATGTGTAGGATAGTTGATCTCATGCGTCTTCAACTGTCGAGAGGCATAAGCAACAACTTGTTTTTCTTGCATAAGGACCGCACCCAATCCTTGCAATGAGGCGTCACAGAATATCTGGAAAGGCTTTGATGTATCTGGAGGAATCAAGACTGGAGTGGAAGTGAGCTTCTCTTTGAGGGTTTCAAAGCTTGCTTGACATGCAGGAGACCAAAGGTATTTCTTGCCTTTCTTGAGGAGATCAGTAAGAGGCTTCGCAATCTTCGAGAAGTTCTGAACGAAGCGACGGCAGTAACTAGCCAAACCAAGGAAACTCCGGACTTCTTTGACATTTTTGGGTGGAAGCCACTCAATAATTGTCCAAACAGTTTCTGGGTTGACGGCAATGCCCTTGGCCGAGATGACGTGACCAAGATAGGTGACTTCGGGAAGCCAAAATTCACACTTGGAGAACTTTGCATACTGGCGGTTCTCACGAAGCTTGTTTAGGACACACCGAAGGTGTTCTTCATGGTCTTCCTTTGACTTAGAATAGACTAGAATGTCGTCCAGATAGACCACAACGAACTTATCAAGATATTCCATGAAAACCAAGTTCATAAGCCTCGAGAAGGTGGCAGGTGCATTGGTGAGACCGAAAGACATGACCGTGTACTCATACAGTCCATAGCGGGTGGTGAAAGCTGTTTTGGGAACATCTTCCTTGTGGATCTTGATTTGATGATATCCACTTCAGGAATTTTCAGAGAAACCGAGCATTCAGCACAATCAATCACAGCTGCATTTGGTGTTAACCAATCCATGCCCAAGATAACATCAATGTCAGAATTGCCTACAATAATTAAGGAAGCCGGAAACAAAGAGCCACCAATCTCAATTTGATTGCCATGGCTGATCTTGGAAGATGCCATAGTTGCTCCGGGCGAGAGAACCATTAAACGTTTAGGGAGAGGATCCATAGGTAACCCATTCTCATCAGCAAAACTTGTAGAGACAAAAGAATGCAATGCACCAGAATCAAACGAAACTCGTGCAGGGACTGAGTTAACGGGAAGTGTACCCATCACAACTCCAAGTGCATGTTCAGCTTGAGCGACGTTGACACAGTTGGCACGAGCAAAAGTGGACCCAGGCTTGGTGTTGATGTTGAGAGCCCGAGGTGGAGGTGCACGAACCATAGAAGAAGTTGCTGCAGGTCTTGGCGGTGGTGGAGGAAGATCTTTGTTGTTCATGGGACAACTCCAGTGTTGATGCCCAGTGTTCCCACAAGTGTAGCAAGCACCAAGTGGACGTGGAGCAACGTAGCCAGGGACTCCGCCAGGCGCTCCAGGGTAGTTGTGGTTGTAGCCCCTAGGAGCCGCGGTGAAGGAGTTTGGTGGCCTTGCCGCGTGATACATTGCAAATGTATCTATAATTTTTGATGTTCCATGCTTGGTTTTATCCACTTTCTTGTGTTTTGTTCCAACTTTGGAGTACTTTTCATATGATTTCTTGGACTCACCTATTAACAAGAGCCACAGTGCCAGCTGCCTATTTTCTGCTGTTTTTGGTTCCAGGAAAGTTAGAAAATGAATATTCTCGGAATTGGACGGGACAAAAGCCAAAGTGCCTATTTTTCCGGAAGTGATCAAGTGCCAGAATATGAGACGGAGAGGGGCCAGAGGGCGGCCACACCACCTGGCCGCGCGGCCAGGCCTGGCCCGCGCCAGGGGGTGGTGTGGCTAGCCCAAGCACCCCCTCGGCCTCTGCTTCCGCCTATAAGTTGCCCTCGGGACAAAAACCCTAGTTTTTAGTTTGCTTGGTTTTCTTAGTTTTCTGAATAAGTTGGTTGGACCCCCTCTTTCACACTTTGGTTTACAAATAGTTTGGTTTGGTTTGGAAAAGAGTAAGAATGTTTATGCTTATGTGGTAAAAAGAGCTCGTTTTTGACTATGGCTTATGCTTTGTCATGCCATGCTTGATATTGTTTTGGCTTTATGCTTAGTATTCTTTGCTGTAGCATGACTTGTTATAAACAATTGAGATTGCTTAATGTGCCTTGGATGAATCATGCGTTGTTTTAGCATATTAAAGCATAGTATAGTGGTATTCTCCTTTGATGCTTTATTTGGGTTGACTTGGCGCATGCTCACACCATGTTATGACTATTTCAAGTCACCATAGCCTTTATGATCCTTTAGGTTTCAATTTGCAGTATCACTTTATGCTTTGATCAATGATGTTTTGTTGCTCTGCATGATTATGGCCATTATTGCTCTCTTAGTTTGTCGCTCCTAGTCTTTTGCTAGCCTCCACAACCAAGTATGAGTTCCACTCATGCATCCAACTCCCTAAACCAAGTTTTTACAAAGAGTCCACCATACCTACCTACTAGCTTATGCTATTCCAAGTATATTCATGCTTTTGTTTACCTTTCACTTGTTATGAGAAAACTAGTGATTAAAGCTCTCACGAACTTGATGGCACACTTTACTTTATTGCCTCTAATAAACTTGAACCATTGGGTCCTTCTTTGTTGCGTATATGCTTGCGCTTTATAAGTTGAAATTAGCAGAACCATGTACCTTGGGGAACGCTTTCAACATTGCACTTGTACTTTGTACCCCGTTGATATTATGTTCTTTTTCTTACGGATCCCAGCGGTGTGAAATAAATGTGGAACTTGTAAGATCATGGAGTTTGTATATGTGTTAGAGAAACGCCTGGGCCGCTAGCCTAAGCCATTCCTAATCATGGTGGAAACTTGCAGCATCACCATAGTGAGCACTCTATGGAGCATCCTCAATAAAAACCTCTGCAAATAGCAAATAAAAAGATCGCTGAGATGCTCATTGTCTGCGTGCCTTGTCATTTTGATTATGGGAAAGCTCCCGTATCATGTGCATGGGGTACCCCGTTGGCGGTTCTTAATGATACACATATACTTACAATGACAAGAGCTTACT
Source organism: Avena eriantha (assembly GCA_910589775.1). Lineage (NCBI taxonomy): Eukaryota > Viridiplantae > Streptophyta > Magnoliopsida > Poales > Poaceae > Avena > Avena eriantha. The sequence goes on from OU342745.1 coordinate 458,518,198, forward strand.
CGTGACTGAAGTTGAGTAGCATGAGGATCGGTCTTCGTAAGTAAGGGGCATGAGATTTCGGTTTATAACTTGTCAAGCATATCCTCTTAGTTGTGTCACTTTAACCTTAATCACCTTCAAGATGCTTATGATAGGGGCAATGAGAGCTAAAGGCTATAAGTACCATAATTTTTGGAAGCTCTTTATGAGACTTGAATCCCTACTTCCTTTTACAAAGGCCTTTTCTTCCACCATTATATTGAGTCTCCACCTTCTAACTTTATGCACCTACTTTGAGAGCATAGTGGCCATTCTTAGTTCTATGTGCATTGTCCCAAGACTAGTTGATTGATGCATAACTTGTTATTGCTTGTTTTAAACTATTGTATCTAGTCACTCTTATGAACTTTGAAGGTGTCCTATGCATTTATATTTGCTACTCTATTGAGGGACAAGCTGAATACTATTATGCTATCTTTTCTTTATGTGAAACAAACAAACGTCTTGCAAAGCATGTTATTCATGAATCTTTTGTTTGTGCCTTTTCATGTTGTATCATAGTTTTTTTGCTTATTGCTAGAACTTTGTCTTTCATGTTATGATTGAAGTACTATGATCCCAGCTTTGAATTTTGCAAATACTTTGATCAAGTTTTGATGGTGCATGTCACCTCAAAAATTATTTCTTTTTATCACTTACCTACTCGAGGACGAGTAGGAGTTAAGCTTGGGGATATTGATACATTGCAAATGTATCTATAATTTTTGATGTTCCATGCTTGGTTTTATCCACTTTCTTGTGTTTTGTGCCAACTTTGGAGTACTTTTCATATGATTTCTTGGACTAACCTATCAACAAGAGCCACAGTGCCAGCTGCCTGTTTTCTGCTGTTTTTGGTTCCAGGAAAGTCAGAAAATGAATATTCTCGGAATTGGACGGGACAAAAGCCAAAGTGCCTATTTTTCCGGAAGTGATCAAGTGCCAGAATACGAGACGGAGAGGGGCCAGAGGGTGGCCACACCACCTAGCCGTGCGGCTAGGCCTGGCCCATGCCAGGGGGTGGTGTGGCCAGCCCAAGCACCCCCTCGGCCTCTCCTTCCGCCTATAAGTTTCCCTCGGGACAAAAACCCTAGGTACCCGATCAAAAATCCACGAAATAGTCTGTAGCCGTCGTCATCTCCATCCCTAGATCGGGAGGGATCTGAAGCTCTTCCCGGCACCCTGCCGGAGAGGGGAATTCACCCTGGAGGCCTTCTTCATCACCATGCAAGCCTCCGGTGTGATGCGTGAGTAGTTCATCCTTGGACTACGGATCCATGTAGTAGCTAGATGGCTGGTTTCTCCTCCTTTGTGCTTTCATGTTTAGATCTTGTGAGCTCCGTTCATGATCAAGATCATCTATTTGTAATCCATACATGTTGTGTTTGCGGGGATCCGATGGATATTGAGATGCTATTTCAGATTGATTATTGATCCTATCATGTCTTTGTTATTTGAGATCTTGCATGCTTTCCGTGTTAGTAGCTATCTTGGCCAAGTAGATGCTAGCAACTCCAAGAGTTAGTATTTATGCTCGATAGTGGGTTCATGCCTCTGGTAATCTGGGGAAGTGACATAAATCTCTAAGGTACAAGATGTGTTGTTGCTACTAGGGAGAAAACAACGATCCTTTGTTCATAGAACAATTGTATTGTTTACTTTACACGCAGTTCGTAAAGCAATAATCTGTTGCTTGCAACTTAATACTGGAGGGGGTTCGGATGATAACCTGAAGGTGGATTATTAGTCATAGATGCAGTTGGATGGCGGTCTATGTATTGTGTTGTAATGATCAAGTCTCAAAGGAGTCAAGATGATTAGTATATGCATGTATTGCTTTCTCGGTGTTTGTCAATTGCCCCACTGTTATTTGTTCACCTAGCATGTCATCTATCTAAGGAGAGCCACCTCTGGTGAACTATGGATCTCGGTCCTTGTCTTTTACATACAATCTACAATTGTTTACTGCTTTGTGTTTTCTTTCTGCAATTTTTACTTCTTTCCATTCGATACATTTAATCCTTTGTTTTCCGCAAAACACGGTGAGATTGACAACCTCATCGCAAGTTGGGGACAAAGTTCTGTGGTTGTGTTGTGCAGGTCTCCATGTTGCTACTAGCACCGGTAGTGCGCCCTGCCAAAGCTCAGCTAGTAACACCTTTGGGGTGTTTCCTTGCTCCTACTGGTTCGATTAAACCTTGGTTTCATAACTGAGGGAAACTTGCTGCTGTGCTCATCGTACCTTCCTCTTGGGGTTCCCAACGAGCTCTACATCAACACCGCCATCAAGCATTTTTTTGGCGCCGTGCATTGAGCCATTACCGCGTAGCTTGAAGGTCTTGGTGGAGCCGGGAGCGATGGTGCGGTATTAGGAACCCACACGCGGTGCTTAGAAGGAGCTATCATAGCCGAAGAGCTTGCTGCGTCACGGCTGTGTTTCTTGGAGTCCTCAAACACTTGCCTACTTGCTTCTTCCTATAGAGCTGTATGTTGGAGTTCTAGAAAAGACCCCGGCCTTGCATGAGTGATTGCATATTTGATAGATGCATTGAGCCCTTGCCTGAACCTCTTTTGCTTCTTCTTGTCATCAGAGATCTCGTCGCCACCATACCGAGAAAGATTCATGAAGTTTCTGATATAGGTATTGACATTGTCATTGCCCTTCTTGAGGTTGAGAAACACTTCCTTCATCCTTTCCATGACAATTTCTGACAGGTATTGCTCTTTGAAAGCCCCAGTGAACTGCTCCCAAGTAGGCTGAAAACCAGAGTGGTTTGCCTTCAGGTAATTCTCCCACCATAGAGGTGCGTCTCCCTTCAGAAGCTGAGTGGCACATTTTACCCATTCTTGCTGAGGTACATCAGCAGTCATCAGCAACCTTGACATCTCATGCAGCCAATCATCAGCATCCAGTGTCTGATCAGACACCTCAAAGTGGCGTGGGTTAAACTTCAGAAAGCCCTTGATGTCTCCTGGCTTGGGAGGTGGAGGTAGCGGAACAAACTCATTCCTCCTGACACTTTCTTCAAAGCGTTGCTGGTTCTGCTGCATTGTTCCCAAGGCATTTGCAATCTTTGACAACGCAACCCCCAGTTCAGGTGGTATGTCCTCCTCAGAACGGCGTGGTGGTGCCATCTTGTGATTGATATAAAACTCTAGTCAGTACCATAATGGAGAATAATAATAATCCAAAATAGTACCTGACGAGGGTTTAACTCATCAATGCCCATTGTTATGGACTTGGGTTTTGGAGAAGGAGGGAGCGCTGGAGACATCTATCGGCTAGCAAACAAGCACACAGGGGACAAAGGATTTACCCAGGTTCAGGCCTCGTAGAGGTCCCTACTCCTGCTTGTCTGCTCATGGAATTATCGATGGAGTCGAAAGTTACAATGGTGCGTAGATGCAATCTGGCGAGGGTTGTGGAAACTAGGGTTGCGTGTGTCCTCTTCGCCGCCCCCTCCTAGCCTTTATATAGATAGGCTAGGTCTCGGGTAGCAGGTCGAGTCGGTTACAAGTTAGGGTTTTCCCCTTCAAACTTTCTATCTTTAGCTTCTCCTTGTCCTTCAAGCAATCGAGAGTCCGCTGGTTACTCGAGTCCTTTCATCTGGGCCTTGGTGACACCGTGGGCCTATACGTATTTGGACCGTATATACCAAGCTCGAGTACCTATAGGGTATACCCATGTCAGTAGCCCCCGAGTGTCCAGTGGAATCGCAGATTCGACTGGGGACATTTTTGAAGTCTTCGAGTGCCTGAACGAGTACATTTTCGACTGCTTTTATTTATGTCATAGGTTTTGTTGATATACGTGCCTGATATAACCGAAGTATCGGTATCAGTTAACCACCTTAGGGTGAAACAACGCAATCTACTCGAATTCGAGTCCCCGAACTCGAATCCGGAAAAGTGCTGGCGTAATTCGACTCAGGCCGCGGAGGTCTTACAGGAGTCGAATTCCAGTTATATGCGTGTGAGCACTCGACGCGTCCGTCAAGGCATGTTCATCATGCCTGTAGGCACGGATATATTTCTGGTAGTGCGCAGTTAAATGCGTTGCCAGGCCTTATTCAGGTCTTACCTTCACGCTGTAAGCGCGGCATCCGAATTTTATCATCGCGGAGATGATTCGGGCGACCCAGGAGACATAGTCTCTTTGTAGGGAAAATTATGAGGCGGTGTCGCCATGAGATGCGAGTGCGGATGTTATCAACACACAGTTTTTACACAAATAATCATAGGGTGCGCGACCAGCGCTCCCTATGGGAGTAGCCCCCGAGTGCCTGGTTGAGTCGAAGACTCGGGCAGGGACTAAAGAACTTTTGCGACTGCTGCGTCTTTTGCTTGTTTGTTTCAGTCAAAGACTTAGGCAGGGACTAAAACACTTTTGCGACTGCTGCCGTTTTTTGCTTGATTGTTTCAGTCGAAATTGTTTCCGGCACTCCCTATGGGAGTAACCCATGTCCGTAATCGAACCGTGTTTCGAGTGGTTGGCTTTGATTGTGATTGCCCACATTCCTGCAATAAGAAAAGATAAAATCGTAGGGTGCGCGACCAGCGCTCCCTATGGGAGTAGCCCCCGAGTGCTTGGTGGAGTCGAAGACTCCAGCAAGGACTAAAGTAGTCAAAGTTTTCCGCTGCGTAGCTTTTGATGACGTCAGTGCTGACGCTTGTATGACCTCAGTTGCCCGCGTGAGCGAGTTTGACAGGACGTGACGAGCGGTGGGTCCCACCTCCTGACTTTGATTTGACTGGGCTTGCGTAATCTTATTTTTAACTGCGCCTCCTCGATTTCTGCGCGTAATGGGAGAAGTGGGGGGACGGTTCGCGCTTCCTCTTCTCCACGTGTCCAACGCGATGCGTGCCACGCGTCCAATAGGGTTTTTGTGAGTCGTTGGATTGCATCTCCTAGGGGTTAAGTAGCGGCGCTGCGGCGGTAATTTTCCATCTGCGCTCTTTCTTCTTCGCTGGCATCGCCATTGCTGCTGTTCTTCTGCTTTTCCCTGCGCTCGCCACAGTGCTGGGCCACCTCTGCTCGTTTCCAAGCTACTTTCTGCGCTCTCATCGCCGCCGTGCAATGGGGAAAAAGAAAGGAGGCGCTGCCGCTGATTCCGCGGCCACCGTCACCGCGAGCAAGAAGAAGGGTGGCTCCGCTACTGTGGGCACCAGCGCCACTGCCGGCGGGAAGAAGAAGGTCGCGGGAACCCGCGTGACCAATGGTGCATGGCGCCCCTCCATCATCAAGGAGTCGGATCTCCGTCTTCTTCGCCAAGACGGAGCTATTCCTGCAGCAGTCGCCGATGCTCGCGTCCCCGGCGGTGTGACCATTCCTGCTCCTCCCGCTGTTTTTCGAGTGATGTTTCTCGCATTCGTCATTCGCGGTCTCTCCTTGCCTCTCCACCCCTTTCTTAGGGGTCTTCTTTGTTTCTATGGGCTCCAGCTCCATCAGTTGTCCCCAAATTCGATTCTCCACATCACCTGCTTCATCACCCTTTGCGAGTGCTGGCTCGGAATCGAGCCACACTTTGGTCTTTTCAAGCGCTTGTTTAAATTTAAGCGTCAGTCCGCATCTGGCTCTTTAGTTTATGACGTAGGTGGTTGCGGAATCCACGTCGACCCATCCGCCACCTACTTCGATATCAAGCTCACCAAGTCCGTCTAGGGATGGAGGGACAAATGGTTCTTTGTCCGCAATCAGAAGGCCGAAGATGAGCACTTTGGACTCACGCCCTTCGATCCCACGACTCCCTACAAGAAGATCCGTTCTTGGAAGAACGTAGTGATGCCTGGCGAACTTGCGGAGACAGACGTGCTATATCAGCGCGTCTGCGACCTCGAGAGTCGCATAGGCGCAGAAGAGGGAGGATGCGCCCTTATCAGAACTTGGCTGCACCGTCGCATCCAGCCTCTCCAAGCCAGAGTCCATCCCATGTTTCAATGGGGTGGCGCTGATGATACCACTCGCATGTCTGCTGATGGCATGTCCGTGAGTGAGGTGGATAAGAGGGTTCGATTGGTCACGAAGTACACTGTCAAGGATGTGCTTCCAAGTGAACCAGTCGTTCCTCCTTTTGATGCTTCGAATCCCCTCCTGAGGTACAGTTGTGCTACGCAGTAGCTTATTTGCACGATTGCTTTTTTGTTGCTTACTTATGCCTTTTGCTGATCTTTGCTGTTTGTATGCAGGATTGGGCGGTGTCGCCCTATATGCCTCCTCTTCCCGAGGGGATTATTCCTGGCGAGGCTTTGGAAGAGGACGAGTCTGAATCGACTGTCCCTTCTGATGTAGAAGAGGAAGCCCCCGAGTCCGAGAGTCCGGATACTCACAAGCGTTCGCGCAGCGAGGATTCAGACGCGTCGACTCCTTCGACTCTAGAAGGCATGGCTGTTGGCACGGAGTCGCCAATTCCAGCCGTTCCTGTGAGGGCTGTGGCACTGTCTTCTCGCAAGAAGATGTGATTGCCCAAGGAGTCTTCGTCAGAGTCGGCAGAGGCCACGTTTGATCTTGACAAGTTTGACTGGTAAATTTGCTAGTTCATTCATTCTTTTCTGTTGTCTTCTTGTTGGCTTTGCCCTGGAGTTTGCCCTTTCTCAATGTGGATTTGATCTTGTAGTCAAGAGGCGTCGTCATCTTCTGGCGGCGTCGAGTTTTTGAAAGAATCAGGAGTCGCGACCTCAAGGGCCAAGGTGGAGGTTGAGCGCGCTCCTTCTCCTGCGGCAGCGGCCCACTCCGGGCACAATTCTTCGAGCTCTCCTCTCGTAGGGGAGCATCGAATGGTTGCTCGGATGACGGTTCAGCAAACTTCTTCGGAGTCGCTAGAGGACCATGTAAGTATATCTTTCCTTCTTTTTAGTGTGGCAGTCGACGACTTCTGTAGCCCTCTCTGATTCCTTGTTTTGTGCGACAGTTCCTTGTAAAGGAAGCCGCGCAAGTAGCAGAGCAGATGATGGCGATGGGTCGCCAGCATGCAATGCTGGAGACACGTCACCGCGTTGTCGAAAGTGAGTGTTCTACACTTATTCTTTTTCGTCTTCTCCTTTTTTGGTATAGTCGACTGATAGTCAACCTTTGATTGCCATGTAGCTGAGCATAACGCGTTGCTGCGTAACGTCGCCACCTTGGAAAACACATTAGCTACAGCTGTGAAGGGGCGCGACGAGGCAATCGCGGCTCGTGATGATGCACAGAAGTTCCCGTTGATTATTATGACGCCGCTGGGTCCTAGCATTTTCATCTGTAGGTAGGCGTAGTGGGGCACCGCCATGAACCTAGCGAACGCGATGCGCCCGAGGATGCAATGGTATTGTGAGGGCCAGTTGACGACTTCAAAGTCGATGCACTCGCGGCGGAAGTTCTTCGGCATGCCAAAGATGACGTCGAGGTTGATTTTGCCCAGGGGGTATACGCCTTTCCTTGGGACGATGCCGTGGAACGTTGTGTCCGATGCCTCCAAGCAGGTTAGAGGGATCCTCATTGCTCGCAAGGTACTCGTGAATATGAGGTTGATGCCGCTTCCACCATCCATGAAGACGCGAGTCATGTCGAAGACTCAATTTGCGCCTCGAGTACGAGAGGGCAATGACCTAGGCGAGGTACCTGAGGCGGGTGGTCGCGTTTGTCGAAGGTGATGCACGACTCACTGCCACGGAGGTACTCAGTGGTGGATGGTGGCGAGTGCATGGCTAGGTTGACTTGGTGAGTGATGGCCTTCTGCACCCTGTTGGAGGGGCGCCCCTTTTGTATCATCATGGTACCCATGGCCCGTGGGTACGGTTCGCCCCTGTTGTGCTAGTCCGGTGCGGCTCCGTTTGGGGGTGGCCCAGGTGGTGGTGGTGGTGCGCCATGTGCCACGGCGCCTGGAGCGGCTCCGTAGCCTCTTTCGACTGCATTGCGGTTCATCCGAACCAATCCCTCGTGTAGTTTGAGGAACTCGCGGCAGTCCTTGAGGAGGTGACTGGACTTTCTCTTGCCATCATGCTTGTCGATGTACAAATGTACCATGCATGGCCCGGATAATTTGTCCTTGATGGAGGTCGCGGGTGCCTCATCGCGAGCGCGGCGTTGCCACACTTGCGTGGTTTTCCCGGAGTCGCGATATCCGCCGCTGCGATATCCGCTGTTGCGGTTGTCATCGCGTCTATCTGCATAGCCGGCTGCGACCATGTTGACGTCATCGCGATCGTCGTAGATGCGCATGCAACGCTTGCCCTGGCGGTCTCGTCTTCATTCGAGTTCTGCTTCCTCGTCGGAGTGGGCGCGATTCTTCACCAAGTCTTCTCCATCGGCCCACCAATTCGTGATCTCCATCAGGTGGTCGATGGTCTGGGGCTTTGAGCGGCCTAGCTCCTCCCTGAGTTCCATGCGGCGGACACCACCGTTGAATGCATCAATTGCGCGGTCTTCCGAGATGTTCTCCGCGGAGTTCTTGAGGATGGACCACCTTTGGATGTAGGAGCGCAGCGATTCGCCAGATCTTTGCTGGCAGCATCTCAGTTCTTCGATTGAGGCGGGCCGTTTGTATGTGCCCTTGAAGTTGCGCACGAAGCTGTAGACCAGCCCATCCCAACTGTGAATGGATCCGCGTGGGAGGTTATTGAGCCATGCCCGGGCGGCGCCCTGCAGCTGTAGCTGCAAGCATTGCATGGCAGTACTTCGACTGCCTCCGTGTAGCCTGACAGAGGAGATGTGGTCCTCCAGCCAGATCTTGGGGTCCTGCAGACCGTCAAATTTCGGGTTCTCCGATGGGAGTTTAAACCCTTTAAGCATTCGATTCTACCTAATGCATCTGCTGAAGCATCTGGCGCCACAGAGCTCCCCATCTTCCTCTTCCGATTCAGTCGACTGAGCACGTCATGCCCTTGACTTGTCGATCTTGCACTGCATGAGGTCGTTGCGTGCATCGTAGTCGCGATCGTGTCGCCGTGAGCGACATCGTCGAGACAGGTCGTGACTGTCATCGCTGGATGAGGGCGAGGAGTAGCGTTTTGCTAGCGCTTTGCCCATTTTTGGGTCTGGTACCGGCTCCTTGTCGAGGGCGGCCTCGATTAGCCCCAAACCGGCGATCGTAGATCGGTGCATTGCAGTTCGGGGATCTCCAACTGGCGGCTGGTTATTGAGGAGGTACATGGTGGCCGCCGTCACCGCAGCCTGCGGCGTCCTGGGAACCACGTTGCCTCTCGTGTCGACTGTCATAGAGCCGAAGTCGAGGACTTTCGCGGCCTCTATGCGCTCTTGCTCGGTGAGGTGAGCCATCCGCGACTGCCTCTTCTTGGCGAGGTACTCATTGCCTCTTGAGGAGGATCCTCCGTAGGAGGAGAGCTCAGCGCGACGAAGGATTGACTCGTCCGCTGCCTTTTACGCGCCTCAAGTTGCGCGATTGTTTGTTTTTGGCATGTGAATTCTTCTTTTAGGAGCCAGTGGTAGCCCATCAGCAGTTCCTGCGGGGACCCAAAGGGTAGAGGTGCACCCCGTAGGGCTTCGCGGCAGCGCTCCCACTCTTGCTCGTTAAGCCTGATTACGACGCGTTCGCCGGTTTGCTCATTGATTATGCTGGGAGGTTCGACTGCTCCCCCGTTGGCGCCATTACCGCCATTGCCACCATTGCCACCGTTGGGTGGATTAGTGCCATTGCCGGTGTTACCGCTGCTGCCGCGATTGGCGGAGGTGTCGCCTGCGTTGACGGTGCACATGAAGTGATTGGGGAAGTTGTTGCTTCCACAACTTTCAGATTCGGAACCGTAGGTTCCATCTTCTGTGGCCAGATTGCTCAGATCGGAGTCGCGACTGTTGTCGCTGACCGTGTTCCCGACTGCCACCGGAGCATTGAGCTCGCTGAGGGCGCCGATTGATGGAGGGAACCATGATGCCGGGGCAATCGCCGGTGCTGTCGGTTGATCAGGCATGCGAAGCGTGCCCATCTGACCAACTTGGAAGCGGAAGCTCCCAATCGCCAGGCTGATTCCGTCGCCCACGGACTCGAAGGCCGGGCGGGTGGCCGGCGTGTGGACGGTGAAGTCGAAGGCACCGAAGAGCTGGCGAATCTCCGCTGTTGCGGAGTTGTAGATCGCAGTTGATGGGGCCGAAGAAGCCGCAACATTAGCACTCCCAATTCCCACAGACGACGCCAATTGACGAGGGTTTAACTCATCAATGCCCATTGTTATGGACTTGGGTTTTGGAGAAGGAGGGGGCGTTGGAGACATCTATCAGCTAGCAAACAAGCACACAGGGGACAAAGGATTTACCCAAGTTCAGGCCTCGTAGAGGTCCCTACTCCTGCTTGTCTGCTCGTGGAATTATCGAAGGAGTCGAAAGTTACAATGGTGCGCAGATGCAATCTGGCGAGGATTGTGGAAACTAGGGTTGCGTGTGTCCTCTTCGCCGCCCCCTCCTAGCCCTTATATAGATAGGCTAGGTCTCGGGTAGCAAGTCGAGTCGGTTACAAGTTAGGGTTTTCCCCTTCAAACTTTCTATCTTTAGCTTCTCCTTGTCCTTCAAGCAATCGAGAGTCCGCAGGTTACTCGAGTCCTTTCATCTGGGCCTTGGTGACACCGTGGGCCTGTATGTATTTGGACCGTATATACCAAGCTCGAGTACCTATAGGGTATACCCAGGTCAGTACCAAAATGAAATTAACCAAGATTAAAGGATACAATTTACTGAGGTGATATTAAAATATCAACAAAGTTGAAAGCACCTAAAAGATATTAAGCATATCACACACGACTGAACAAGGAGTGTGATTAACAAAGAAAAAATTTCCGAAAATTTAGGCATTAAAATACCACTATATGCGCAAAACCACTTAACGAATCAAGATTTGTAACTCTACTAATTCAATATACAAGAGCAAATGATAAAAGTAGTGGTATGGTCGCGACTCCATCCCGCACTCAAATCATTACTCCGTACATGAATAAGTAAAACACATATCCCAACTCCCTTCCTTCTTAAGATGAACCTAAAGATTAGCGACTACGGAACAAACACCCCTAACAAGATAGCGTCGGATAACAAAGAGTAAGACAGATCGCGTGGGTATACAAAATCCTGTCGGTATGGAATGTACCAACAGTTGATAACCAAAAGGCAGATATCGATAACAAGTTGGATGCAATAGATAGACAAGGAATTACACACACACACACAACCTACGGTACTACAGAACCCAGAACACGTGAATCCTAGTTTGAATTTTAGAAGAGGATTGAAAACGTTACACGTCCTTACCAAAAAAGGGTGGGTGGGTGGGTAAGAAGAAAAATGGAAGCAGTCCTACTCTCACGTTTTTGTTTTTCCCTAGTATACATTACTACCAAAATATTTGGTAGACTGACAACGACCATTTGGCTGAGACCCTGAAGGGCGGGATGGCTCTGATACCAATTGTAACTACCTCGGACCCTACGCTCTAAGTTCAAGCCTGGATGAACCAAAAGTGGTTAAAATAGTACAGCGGGGGCCCAGGGGCCACCCACGTGTAGACCCGTCAACCGTCCTAACCACTTCCAAGAACATCGGGACGAGAGCGAGCGGCGTAGGCAACAGGCGAAGAGATCAAATACATACACAAGTGAGTATGTATCCAAGCTACCTTACAACAGTTCTCAGGGCCATACCATCTAAAAGAAATAGAAATATTGCAACGCCATAAGGCAAGATCCAAATATCCTAGATAGAGATAATAGTGTAGGACAGCTCCTCATACATCAATCAACAGAGTATCAAGCGGAAGCGGGAAACAAGATCCAAGTACGGACAAGAAGCAAATCGGCATAAGATGCCACATAAATAAGCACATTCCACCCACAGATCTCGCGGATCCCCATACCCGGAATCTCTACACCGAGTGATCATTGCCAACATCATCTGTCTCCTCCACCTAGTATCCATCTTGCGATTACACCTATTCATCTGAATCAAACAATTTATCGTGTGATACCCTAGGGGTACTCAGCAAGTATTTATGCCTCTAAAGGGGACATATACCTCGGGTGACGCAATTGCAGCAAAAGATAATAACTAACAATCCTAGAGATACTCGCTAACCATCCGCCTAACCAAAGATACACGGGTGTCCGTTAGTTAGGAACAACAGTTATAACTAACAGATCCATCCTCCTTCTCGCTTACCAACGAGAAAGCGAACGAACAATCCATCCGTTGGCAGTTTTATTAGCCATTCCATGAGTATTGCACTATTTACTAGTCAGGTATTTAGTCAATTAAAAGCGGTACTTTAGTTATACTTGTCTATGATTGAGAAACTGTGCTCCAAGTCGTCCATAACCGCGGACACAGCTTTCAGAAAGATTTACCCTGCAGGGGTGCACAAATAGCAACACACACTCGATCAACCTCGGAAAAACCAACCCAAAATCCAACGAGGCATTCACGACAAAGCGATCATAGGATTCATAAAATATTTCAGGGGGCCACCCCATTAAGCTACCCGCAACGAAGTTGGCCGGCTCCGAGACGGACCCAAGGTTTGCGCCAATGGCTGTAAACGACTGGGAACCCGAAAATGTGACTGGGATTTTCGATACCGTGAAACACTCCGCAATTCCTAAACAATACAGGTGCCCCACGCACAATCTTAAATAAACAGTAAAGCATGGCATAAGTACGGGATAGTAAGAAAGCCCCAAACTACTTGTGGCCCCAAGAAATAGAAATGAATCAAGCTTTGGCTCAGGGGGGTTCATAAGGTGTCCCGGATGTGGATAGTGCGAATAGTCAAGCAACATGAATCAAGTACTCGGGGTCCTACGGGACACAAGTGGGCAGGAAAAACCAAATAACATATATTGCCCACCGGTGCCTCTTTCATTAGTTATCCCATTACTACTCAGGTTAAGTTGTTTAAGTACCTCGTTATCCATCAGACACTCACATACCCTACACATGATGTTCTACGATTCGCTTGGCTCAAACAACTCCTGTAGTAATGGCTCGTGGGATTGAGGAACAGGCTCGGTGGGGTTTAAAGTAAAGGCTATGCAGTACTTGGGATTAAATTTAATGCAATCGCAACTCAATGATGCAAGAATAAGATAGAGACAATAGGTACTATATGTATGCAAGCATGTGGTAGTGCTTGACTGGCAGCTTAGTTGAAGCGAGAGGTGAATCTGGGTAGTACTCTTGGGATTCATGATATTTCCCCTACTCGGCGTCTATTCGAAAGAAGAACCAAACAAACAAGGGCCAACATAAATAAAATGCACAAACATATAAATAAGATGCGACAAGCAAACAAGCATGCCATGATGAATGATGCACCAATTACATGGCAATAATGTAGCATGGCAAGGGTGAGGTGTGGGGACAAGAATAAATCATTTTATTAATTATTTGGTAAAGTTTTATTGCCATAAACAGTTCTGATTTTTAATAATGTCATGATGCATGCTTCAATTCATATAATGGAATGCATATTTAGAACAGGCTCGTCGCGCTGATCGATTTAGACATATTATTTGTCAAATGTGGAATTATAGGTTTAAAGTTATTAATTAATTAAGAAAAAGGCATTTTTAATGCAATTAAACAATTTCGAAAAATTTTAAAATAGTCAAACATTATTTTGAATGGCAGATTTGAAATCCTCACATTTTTTGATCCAAAAACATATATCATTTGTATTATTTGGAATTGTCAATTAAAAGTTATTATTTTCTGGATTGAAAATCATATTAAACATTTCTGGAAAACATTCTTATTAAACAGAAAAGATCTCAGACTTTTTGCACACAGAGGCAGCTAGCCACAGACACAGACAGGTGGGGCCTGCGCTGAGCTGGCGCAAACAACGCGCGGCATAATTTTCTTACCGCTCGTTCAGTCAGCCACAACAGCTGACAAGCGGGGCCACGCGCGGGCGCGCCAGCGGGGGCCTGCCACGTGGGGGAGCTAGGGAGCGTGGGTTGAGGACAAGGTTTTATCAGGTGCCTTTTTGTAAAACAGCCACAGCATATGACATGTGGGCCTTGTCTGGAGTGCGGGTTGAGGGTTAAAAGCACCGGGTACTTTTCTGTAATTGTACACAGAAGCAAACAGGTAGGGTCAGGTGGAGCGTGGTTTGAGTGAAATAAAAAGCCAGGGGGGTATTCGCAAAAAGGCTCACGGGTACTATTTCTCTTCTCGTCAGTTTTCTGACGAATCTGACGAACAGAGCGCGGCACGGCTGGGGATCAAACTCGCGACGCGGCGCGCGCACGGGGCAGCGGCTACCGTTGGGGCTAGCAGGGGTTGGTGTTGGGTACCAGCTACACGACTAGAAGGCCCTACTGCGTTGCGACGGCGGAGAAGTAACTACGGCCGCCGTGCACAGAGGGCGTTCGATGGAAAGATTGACGTGACCAGGAAGCCAAGAGGAACAAGGGCATGTCTAGGGGGTCAGTGCCTCACTGCGGGGCTCTCGGTGGCGTTGGATCGGCTTGGTACGCAAGAGAGCGACGACGATGCTGGCGGACGGCGAGCTAGGGTTTGCGTCGGGGACGACGTGCAGCAGGTACCGGCCGCCTCCTCCTCGCTGTTGTGTACGGGGACGGTCCAGAGGGTCTCCTCGGTCTTCCCTAACGCCTCAATGCCACGCCCGTCTTCAGCTATGGTGGTGGTGGAGCGATGCCGATGGTGGGGTAGATGGAGGAGGGGAGAAAGCAGCGGCAGGTGGGGAAGGAAGAGTAGATGGGCAGGGCCTTGTGGATCTGGTGTGGAACTAGGCAAGGGAGGGTAGATAAGAACGAGGGATGAGGGGCACATGGGGTGGCTTGGTGTAAAAAGGTGGTGATCACCTTTTTCTCCATCCTCTCTCTCTCGACCGGTCGACCTGGGGCTCGAGGGGAACCCGAGAGGTTATCCAGCTGGGGCCAGATGGCAGCGAGGCAAGGTGGCTCAGGTGGGCTTGCTTGTTGGCGAGAGAGAAAAGCAAAGAGGGGAGGTGAGGCTCGGCTAGGGCTTAGATGAGGGTTGGCTTGGGAGGCTCGGCAAGGGTAGGGGTTAGGTTTAGCCGAGGCTAGGAGTAAGGGTTAAGGTTAGGGTTTTTTTAAATGCCCTCCCTAGATCAAGCATGGGGTGATGAGGAGGTGGAGGAGTAGGGTTTGATATGGTATGAGACAAAGGTAGGGAAAAAGTAGTGTAAAACAAAAGCACAAGCTAGATGGGATAGAATGGAGTAGAACCAAAACAAGGAAAAGAAAAGAGTAAGAGGAAGATGTAGGGTTTCTTTTGTATAGTACAAGCAAGATCCCATCCATGCATGCATTAAGTTGGTGGTGGAAGTGAGGTTAGGGGATGGTTCCAAAATAGAAGAAGAAAGGGAGAGACACTTAGTTGGATCATGGGGAAAAATACCCATGCCCCACTCAAAACCTAATAAAAACCAAAAAAAGAAAAGAAGATGATCCATGCATGTATAATAAATGCATTATTTACTATGGTGAAAACAATGGTAAAAGAACATGGCATATATTTAGCACATGCTTCAAAATATGGGGTTAAGACTAAGCCAAAAGAACAAGAGTGGTGTCCCAAGTAGAACAGATGGAAATGCTCATATTTGAATATAATGTGGGCATGCTAGTGTGTATGTTCCACTAGGTAAGTATATAGCCACAATTATATTCATACATGATCAAATGCTCCAAACCAAACCATATGGAAGCTAGACAAGGAAAAATACTCACATAACATCCAAAGATGGCCATGTGGCTCTCCACATATCAACATTGTGAAAACAACATGATGCATATATGGGAGCATGTGGAATTAGAAGTAGATCCATCCCAACCCCCATGAGATAGAGGTAAACCCAATTAAATGCAAAGCTCACATAGAGTTGGATGGTGGAATTATGGGGTGGTGACAAAGAGAGGTGGTGGAGTTAAATAAAAGATATGCCCCCAACTCAACTTGGGCATCAAGCATTTATCAAGAACCAAATACAATATAGTAAGAACCAAATACAATTGATAAATGCATATGGGGCACGATCCAAAAGAAAAAAAAGGTTTTATATGATGCTCAAATGCAAGGTGGCATGATGACATGAGCATGATATAATTATGATGCAACAATTATATGTAGGAAGTAGCATTTTATTATTAGACCATGTAGCATTACAGATGTTAGACAGATGGGATGCTACAACTAGGTCCCCTACTGCGAAGGACCTAGGCCGCAATCTTCGGTTGTGGTAATTGCGCAAGTTTTGCTGGTACATAGTTGCTCTTTGTAGGGTTTCATCTCGAGCTTCATCAAGTGCATCCACATCATCTTCGAGCACTTCTCTTGATTCCTCTTCATCGTATGCAGCTACTCTTGTAGATTCATGTGACACTTCAACAAGAAGCACAGCTTCTGCGTTGTGGACCAAAAAGAAAGCTGTCTCTCGTGTCAAATTATTTGGATTGTAAGTAGACTCCATAAGACAGATGGTAATTCATCAACCCATACTCCTTTTTCTCTACCAAGTGGTGCTAGTTGTATTTTCTTGAGCCCCGCAGTTACTAGTACATTGGTTTTTTTCTACTTGTCCATTTGTTTGCGGGTGTGCTACCGAGGCGTAGCTTACTTTGATGCCCATCTCCTGGCAGTACTCCTTGAACTCATTGAAAGTTAAGTTATTTCCATTGTCTGTAATGATGATGTTTGGTATGCCGAACCGAAATACTATGGATTTGATGAAATTCACAGCCAAAGTTCCATCTTGGGTGGTGATAGGCATTGCTTTGATCCATTTAGTAAATTTGTCGATTTCTACTAGCAGAAAGACGTGTCCTCCTGGCGATAATTTGTGAAGTTTTTCCACCATATCGAGTCCCCACTGAGCGAAAGACCATGCCAGAGGTATAGGATTTAACTTGGCCGCGGGTGCTCTAGGCTTTGTTGCGAAACATTGACATGCTTCACATGTTCTGACGATATCCTTTGCATCTTGAACTGCAGTGAGCCAGTAAAACCCTCCCTGAATGCTTTGGCAGCAATTGCTCGGCTACTAGCATGATGACCACACACTTCTTCGGTGTTACGCAGCGCTGCAACACTCCTGAAATACTTCTCTTATACAGCCCCCCATTCATTATTCTGAAGGCCTTCGATCTTCAGGTGATTCGCGGGCTTCTATCACATCTTCGAGTAGCTCACCCTTGTTCATGTATGCTATATACAGTTGCATCTATGTAGGTTCAATTAGCATGACCTCTTCAATTTCCTGTTCTTCCTCTTCAATGTCCTCTTCCATACTCTTGGTCGCTGATGGAACCCCTGAGTCTTTTTACGAGTTACTCTTTTTTCCTGTTTTTGGTGCTACAACCTCGGAGATTCTTTTTGCTTTGATCAATCGTTCCGTTATTTCTTCCCAAAAAACTTTGGGTGGCACTGGTAAGCATAAGGACCCAATGTTTGCTAGATTGTCAGCTTCTTCATTGGTTGCTCTCCCTATGTGTGACACTTCACATCCGTTATGTTATCGCTGACGACATCGCACTTGTTCATTGCTTGCTGAGCCACAAGATTGGAGTCTCCAAATATTTTGAGGCGAGTTGCACCACAAACTTTGGCAATTCGCATGCCGTGCAACAAGGCCTCGTATTCAGCTTCATTATTGGATACGTTTGCAAAGCTCATCCGAAGTATATAACGCATTTTGTCGCCTTGTGGTGATACTAGTATGACTCCTGCCCCTGGTCCTTCCGTTCTTTTTGACCCATCGAAGTACATTGTCCAGGAACTAGAAAGGTCAGGTGGACCCGCACATTGCAACTCTATCCATTCTATGATAAAATCCGGCAAAATTGTGACTTGATTGCCTTGCGCTTCTCGTACGTAATGTCTCGAGGGGATAATTCGATGCCCGATAAAGAGACACGCCCAGTTGCTTCTGGATTGTTGAGGATGCTTGACAAGGTGCTTCATTGACCATAATGATCGGATGTTCCGAAAAATAATGGCGTAGTTTTTGTGCTGTCATAAATACCCCATATGCTAGTTTTTGGTAATAAGGAGATATGCCCTAGAGGCAAATAATAAATAGGTTTGTATTGTCATATCTCAGTTAGTTCATAATAGTTTCATATCGTGCTATAATTGTATTAATACGAAACGTTAATACATGTGTGGTATGTAAACAAACCGTGTCTCTAGTTACCTCTAGCGAACTAGTTCATTGGTCATGAGGATGATCTAGGGTTTCGAGATCATAGGCATTTATGCCAACTGACAATGAGGTCACGTCATTAGTTGAATGATGTGATAGACAAACAACCCAACCAGTTGTATCTTAATGAGATATAGTTACAAAGTTCACCATTAATGATAAAACTAAGGAAACCTCACAACCTGCCCTTAGGCTATGAGATAATGCAAATCGCCGTGTTGGAGGGAGCTTAGATGGTTATCAAGTATCGCACCGTGACTGGGTGATCGAAAAGGTGCTACTCAGGTTTCCCAAAGGAGCGCGTAGAGGAGTACATATCAAGACCAGGATTTGCCAATCCATGTAACGGATAGATACATATGTGGCCATCTCGGCGACGTTGCATTAACAAAGCTTGCAAGCGTGTGACTGGGTCACAGAATGCAACGACACATGAATGAGAAAACAAGTTCATCGGTAACGAGATCGAACAAAGGTATGGAGATACCGTAGATCAAATCGAGGGTGAACTAGGTATCGAGTGGCAAAGGGAATGGGAAACGACTGTTTACGGTGCAAACGACATTATCATCGTGGAATGCACAGGGGTCATTATGGGCATCCCGGTCCCGCTATTGATCATTTTGATTGAGATCATGTCTATGCCATTCCCGAGCTGTGGGGAAATACACTTAACGGTACGATGAGCTAGAGATCCTCTATAAGTTGGAATCACCATATGAAAAAGGAAAGGAAACCGGAAAAGTTCTGTGAGAAAACCGGAATCATTCCGGGAAAGATCCGAAGTCGTTCGGAGGAAACGAAAGGGAACTGAAAGGTATTTCGGGTCAAATCGGATTTTCTAATATGTATTTACATGTTAATTAATGTAATTAATATTAAATATAATATTAAAATCTAATTTGAAGGGGTATTCCACTAATGGGCCAAACTTCCTAGGGAAAAGGGGCCCATAAGGGAAAACCGAAGGAGGGAAGGGCCAAGGGACAAAGGGCCAAGTCCTAGGCGCCTCAAGGGGGCCCACCCGGCCAGCCTAGGGCTGTGCGCGGGGTAGGCCCCACCCCTAGCCGGCTGGCCCATGGGGCCCATGCGCCTCCCCCCTCTCTCCCTTGTTTAGTCCCACATGGGAAACCCAAAGGGGAGGGCACACCCCCTCCCCCTATATAAAGGGGTGCCAATGGGTGGGAATAGACACACCAACATTTGGAGAAGTCCTTTGGTTGACTTTCTCCTTCACTCTCTCTCTCTCTCTCGTCTCCATGCGATGGCACAGTCCCAAGTAAGGACTGTTTGAGCAAGAGACACCGCACCTGCAGCACGCCGTTGCGTTGCAGGGATTCCTAGCCGGAGATCTACTTCCGCACTGCCGGCAGGGATCAAGGAGCCGGAGGTCGTCATCGTACATTGTATGTGTACGAAACCACGAGGGGCCTCACTTGAGGCACCTTGGATGTCATGAGCCGGAGCTGCTACACGATGAAAAAGGAGCAAGGGGTGACCTGAGAGGAGCTTCGCGACCCTCAAGTCGGCGATGAGTTCGACTACTTCAACCATGTTCCCCTCAGAATGTTAACCACGTATGGTCTACAAGGGTATGTATTATATATGCTTGGCCTTTACCGCATTACTACATAGATAGATCTTGGGCAGTTTAGGAGGTTCCAATAGAGGAATTTTTTTGTTTTCTGTTGCGGAACCCTTCAGTGGTATCAGAGCCGATCTATGCGTAGGAGTGCTATACGGCCATTACACACAAGTATTGTGCGGGAATTGATCCCTTAGTTGTTACCCTCTAACGTGTACTTGTTTATATCGCGGTATTGTTTGATGAAGCGGCCCAGACCGACCTTATGTGTATTCGTACACGAGGCTGGTTCCATGCTCAACATACGGCTTGTACCGTTTAAGTGGCTAGTAGGTTTCTTTCTCTCATTCAATAGTTGATATAGCACTTACAACGGAGGGCCCCGAAAGGGGTGTAGTAGAGACAACTGTTGGATCCATGTTGTGGTTGGAAAGTTCGTAGTTTAGAAACAGTTCTATTGCGAAAGCCCTAACAACCACATAAAACTTGCAATAGATAAAGTAGAGGCGTCTAACTTTATTTTGCAGGAGGGCATGCGTTATGATATGGTATTGAACGTTACAAAGGTAAAGTAGTTTACTTTTATGTTACTAAGTTAAGTAGTAATAGCCATTGTTTCAATGGACGACTGGGTGGTGGCATCATGGACTTGGCGTCAAACTAGTGGCAAGATGGAGATCATGCCGGAGCGCTCGATGGAGATCAAGGCGCAAGAAGAAGGACCATATCATATCAAAAATATACATGTGATGTTGATACCTGTTTTACATCTTATTATATGCTAGTATAAGATACTCAACGGTAGCAAATAAGATAATCCCTATATAATTCCAATGATAGTGTTCCCCTTGTGTGTGCACCACCAAGAAAGTTTGCCGTTATGAAGCCGGTCGTGACGATCGGGGGCTAAACATATCTACATTCGCATACAGTGGGTGTAAGCCATGTTGCACAGCAAATACACACAAGTTAGATTTGGAGAGCCTAGCATGTGTAGACATGGCCTCAGAACACAAGAGACTGAAAGGTCGAGCATGAGTCACATGGTTGATGTGATTGACATTGGGGAATGTATACCTTTGATGATGCACTGATGGTCATGACGATTGGTGAAGGTGTAGAGGATTGGGATCATGTGATCACTATAATCGTCCAAGGGATGATAATTTTAGTGGGAGCTCAATTAGGATTGAACTCATATTATGAACTTAGTCTAGATGTCTGTTTGCAAATATCTTAGTACATCATGGCCTATCCCATTGAGGTCCTTTGGGACCATAGGAAATTTATTGCTTGATATGGAACTTAGAGAAAGGCTCCAACTTCATATATTAATACCCATGCCTGAGGGATGTCCTCGAAAAAGGTGATCTTCTCTTCTTGATACAATTACGATTAGGAGATAATCCAATGAATCCGCAATGTTTGTGTGTTCTCCTTAATCATCCAACAAGCCATTCTCCATTCGATGGAGAGTTGGATTACAATCTTGTATTCTGCAAGATCAGGCACATAAAGTATGAGCCGTTGGACGAGTCTTCTTCCATGATGCATCAAAAAGAGAATATTTGGAGAAACACTTAGCAATCTTGCATTAGAGTTATGAACTCTCAGAAGGGCTTGATTGAAATGGAGGTCATGAATGAAAAAGGGTATATGTTAGATATACAAAGTTATAAATGTAATTCTTGAAAAACTCGTTGCAGTTTATATAAGTATTGAATACTTGTCCCGTTTTGTGAAAACAGGATGGTCTGCTTGAGAATTGCTAGAATTGAGGCAATGTGGCATGATGACGGCAAGAAAAATAATTTATGGCCGACATCACCCCTTTCCTCAAAGATTATCATTTGGATTGGTGGACTTGAATATAATTTTGTAATCCTTGTTTGTGTTTCTTGATTTTAGCAAGACGATTGTACTATTCTTATGAACAATACCATTATGGTCACATTAAGATTATAAATGAGTTATTCTCATCACTATGTTAATGATAATAGTTTAAAGGTTTATAAAGGATTAGAATGCTAAAAGATATCCAAAGTTATATTATGATATGGCACTATAGTTTAAGTCATTTTGGTTATTGCATGTTCTTCATGAAGATCGGGGTCTTAGATGCTTTATCTAGATACTTTGCAAAGCCATGCCTCGTTGGGCAGAATGACTAAAACTCCGCATTCTGGTAAAACGTTGATATGCGCAGAAATGTTGAACTTTATACCTAACGATGTATCATATTTTCAACAAGATAGTGGAAATCATTATTCACACTTAATGTTGAATCTTATACATAGTGATGTATTGTGTTTTCAACAAATAATGGAAATCATTATTTCATACTTAATTGTGGACTTAAGTGAATAGGCGTATTTACTTAATAAAACATAAGTTTGAAACTATTTTGAATAGTTCAAAAGATTTCAAAGTAAAGGAGGATATTTAATTAACAAGAATACAAAAGTCTCTTCGATTTGACCAACATGACTAAAGTATTTAAGTTAATTTTGGCATCAAAGGACATGTGAAAGAGGTTTCACAAATTATGATAATAGGGAAAATTCAAAGTGTACTAAAATGTCTAAATATCATAATCATTATGTATTAGATACATATGGTATAATATTATCTCTTATCGGGGTTATATATATCGTTTAGAGTTAGAGATCGAAATGAGCAAACACTCGATTGAAATACAAAGGAACATCTAAAGATTCGTGGAAACAACACCATAAGAGTTATGGCATGTTCGAGTTTCTAGAGGTTTCGATAATTCGAAATCATGGTGAATGAACAAGTCTGTGTAGGGTATTCTTAGGCAACTATGAATACATGTTCCACAAGGGGAAAACCTGTTGTTGTCCAAAGTTGATGTGTCTTGATGAAGATAAAGGTGGAAGAAACTAAAAGTTCAAAACAAGGTATTTGACCTTACCTCCTGATTATTGAGTGGCGCAGCGGAATTTGTTTCGTGAAACCAAACTCTTCAAATAGAGGAGAAACTATTGATAACGATCATAAAGTTTCAGCGAATACTTTTACTAAGAAAATAGGATTCAATGATATATTCTGCAAGTTTGCGGAATTGTATTATTGATTCACTTGTCATGATATTTGAACAAGACATACCTACAAACTACAAAGAAGCGTGATGGACCTAAGTACGAAAAATGACTAGGAGTCATAAAATCCTATATTAAGTTACATTTAAGATTGCAAAGTAATATGTTACTTGATCTTATTAAGTTAAGAAGTTTACTTGATATTTCCGAATGCCTTCAAAGTCATAAGATGGAAATGAAACTTAATGGAGATGTAAAGCTCGATTTGTCACAAAGTATGGACAGATTCAAGAAGTTGACTACAATGTAGCGATGCTTGAGTCTATTGGATTTACACTAGTAATATATGGATATTGGAATCGCGTAGCTAGAATTCTCAATTTGATGATGATCAAAGAATTTTGGAATATCCAATATTACTGAGAGGACCTGCATTTGAGTGGGAGATAATTATCTTGCCCAAATCTTAATATGTAAGAGACATATTTTGAGTGGGAGCCAAGTAGCTCGGCCAAATCATAATATGTAGTAGACATATTTTGGGTGGAAGCTAAGTGAGATCCCTAGATCTCAAATATGGATGCCATATTTGAGTGGGAGCGTGAAATCATTCTGGGATATGTGGACGACATATGTGAATGATGTGATTGGTGTTAATAACATTTAAGTAGATAAATAAGGATGAAGCTGAAGTTATTAAACAATGAGATCTATCGAGATAGATCGGTAAGTTTAATAAAAATCAAATGTCGAATGCTTCTTGGACTTGATTCTAAAGATGTTCAGAATATCCTAAGCAAGATTCTAAAGAAGTTCAGAATGGAACAAGGTAATAAAGAAGTTCGTACTATATGAAGCATTGTCTTAGTATTACAACGATGGTTAAAAAGGAAGAAAGAGATGTGTTGCATCTCTTATGCCTCAGCCATAGGTTCTTCCATACAACCATATTGTATACTCGACGTAATGTGACCCGAAGTACTAGTTCGAAGGACAAGCTATTAACGGTAAGAACATGTCTTGAAGTGATTCTTGAGTTAATCACTGAACCAGAATTAAGTTTGTACTTAAATGGTAAGAAGCAAAGTAAGTGGCATAGTTGCATTTCATGCAATGGGATCTACATAAATATAGAAGTACAAAGGCTCCATCTGATGTGATGTATATTGTTATGGCGGGGCTAGTCCGCTTTTAACATAGAATGATGTGTCCCAGGGCACAGTGCCCATGAAAAAGCCCTTGAGGTTGATCTAAAGTCACTATAGGCTCCTGGAATCTGGCCTCGTTCTGCTGCCATATCTGCCGTATATGCACAAAGGATCACAAAGTGTGTTTCGAAGTTTAGATGAGAGTGAAAACGTCCGTCATTATAAACACTAGAAACAAAGTCTCACTTTGTTGCTAAATGAATACTTCAACCCATTATGTGATAATGGTATGAATGTCAAAGTTAGGAAGACATTAACTTGCTCCAAAGACATAATGATCTGGTAAACCAGAACATGGATAGGACGTTTTCCATAAGCATGCATGATCAATGAACTCATATGTGATATGGTTTATGATGAGTAAAATGCGAGCGAGATTAATTGTACTCTTTATTGTCATATCTCAATTAGTTCATAATAGTTTCATATTGTGCTATAACTGTATTAATACGAAACATTAATACACGTGTGGTATGTAAACAAACCGTGTCTCTAGTTACCTCTAGCGAACTAGTTCATTGGTCATGAGGATGATCTAGGGTTTCGAGATCATGGGCATTTATGCCAACTGACAATGAGGTCACGTCATTAGTTGAAAGATGTGATAGAAAAACAACCCAACCAGTTGTATCTTAATGAGATCTAGTTACAAAGTTCACCATTAATGATAAAACTAAGGTAACCTCGCAACCTGTCCTTAGACTGTGAGATAATGCAAATCACCGTTCTGGAGGGAGCTTAGATGGTTATCAAGTATCACGCCGTGACTGGGTGATCGAAAAGGTGCTACTCAGGTTTCCCAAAGGAGCGAGTAGAGGAGTACATATCAAAACCAGGATTTGCCAATCCATGTAACGGATAGATACATATGTGGCCATCTTGGTGACGTTGCATTAACGAAGCTTGCAAGCGTGTGACTAGGTCACGGAATGCAACGACACGGGAACGAGAAAACAATTTCATCGGTAACTAGATCGAACGAAGGTAGGGAGATACCGTAGATCAAATCTCGGTTGAACTAGGTATCAAGTGGCAAAGGGAATGAGAAACGACTATTTACGGTTCAAACAACATTATCATCGTAGAATGCACAGGGGTCATTATGGGCATCCCGGTCACGCTATTGATCATTCATTGAGATCATGTCTGTGCCATTCTCGAGCCGTGGGGAAATACACTTAAGGGTACGATGAGCTAGAGATCCTCTATAAGTTGGAGTCACCATATGAAAGAGAAAAGGAAACCTGAACAGTTCTGCGAGAGAACCGGAATCGTTCCAGGAAAGATCTGAAGTCGTTCAGAGGAAATCGAAAGGGAACCGAAAGGTGTTTCAAGTAAAATAGGATTTTGTAATATGTATTTATATGTTAATTAATGTAATTTACATTAAATATAATATTGAAATCTAATTTGAAGAGGTATTCCACTAATAAGCCAAACTTCCTAGGGAAAAAAGGGCCCATGAGGGAAAACCGAAGGAGGGAAGGGCCAAGGCCTAGGAGCCTCAAGGGGGCCCACCCGGCCAGCCTAGGGCTGTGCGCGGGGTGGGGGCCACCCTGGCCGGCTGGCCCATGAGGCCCATGCGCCTCCCCCCTCTCTCCCTTGTTTAGTCCCACATGGGAAACCCAAAGGGGAGGGCACACCCCCTCTCCCTATATAAAGGGGTGCCCATGGGTGGGAATAGACACAACAATATTTGGAGAAGTCCTTTGGTTGACTTTCTCCTTCCCTCTCTCTCTCGTATCCATGCGTTGGCACGGTCCCAAGTAAGGACTGTCTGAGCAAGAGACACCGCACCTGCAGCATGCCGCTGCGCTGCAGGGATTCAAAGCTGGAGATCTACTTCCACACTCCTGGCAGGGATCAAGGAGCCGGAGGTCGTCATCGTGCACCGTATGTGTACGAAACCACGAGGGGGCTCACTTGAGGCACCTTGGATGTCGTGAGCCGGAGCTGCTGCATGATGAAAAAGGAGCAAGGGGTGACCTGCGAGGAGCTTCGTGACCCTGAGGGTTGCTACGAGTTCGACTACTTCAACCATGTTCCTCTCGGAACGTTAACCGTGTACGGTCTACAAGGGTATGTATTCTATACGCTCGGCCTTTACCGCATTACTACATAGATAGATCTTGGGCAGTTTAGGAGGTTCCAACGTAGGATTTTTTTGTTTTCTGCTGCGGAACCCGTCACTTTTAACTAAGTTGGTTTTTCATCATTCTTAAGTATGTTATTGACAATAACTAATTTTTTTTTGGGTTTTTAAGGTCTAACATGCTTAAGTATTCTTAATGAGTTGGTTGTTCATCATCCTTAAGTAGGCATTAAGAATAACTAAGTTGTTTTCTGTCGTCTTGGCTTTCTACTGGAAGATGGGGCCTGCCGATGTGTGTGTTTAATCTTTGTGATCTCCATTTGACCACACTCTAGATTTCACCCATGCAGAAAGGCGCGTCAAGGTCTTTGAGGATGGCTTCCGGCTCATGAGCTGCAGTAGATCGAGCTTGCAATCTCGGCTCGCATCCGTGCCAAGCAGAGCGTCGTAGTGTTGGAACACGGCTTCGGCCATGTCCTGGTACTCCGTGAGCACATGGTGGTCGGCTGCAAGGATGTGCACTCTGTTTTTCTATCGCCGGTAGGTGCATTTCCTGTGGAAGGATGATGTTTTGGCGCCATCGTCCTTGAGCGAGGCAATGCGAGTGTGCTATCGTGCAATGGTGCATACGAGCGAAGCGAGCCCAATATATGAGGTTTTTGTTTGCTTGGGAAGCCATTCTTTAGCACCCGTGAGATCGTGTCCACTCTTAAACACTTGGGTTTTCAATTCTAGTTTGGGTTTCTCTACATATATTTTTCCCATTCGATTTTCCAGCATACTTAAGTTACATTTTGTACCATTTTTAGGTCAATAGATCACAAATATTAGTTGCATAGTGATTGTAGGATTGAGTTCCATAGTGATTGTAGGGAGAGTTGATTTGCTTTGATTCACTGTCTTTTTTCCCCATTAAGTTGTATTGTCACCTTAGTTAAGTTGCTTTAAGTGTAAAACTAAGTTGATTAGCCAGATTAACCTAAGTTGCATTTTTATTTTTTCTTTCACCTATCACTTTTTTCCGAATTTACTTGTCTTATTATCACCATAGTTAAGTTGCTTTCATCATAGAGCTAAGTTGATAAGCCAAATTAGTTTATTTTGTGTTTTGATTTTTCCTAGGGGAATTTTGTTTGTGTAATATTCTGAACTTCTAGTCTATGTTGAAGATATCTCTCCTTTCAGTTACTACCTCTTATCTCTTGATGGAAACACCTCCTTGTTCTTAGTACAGATAAAAATGATATCCAGAATTATAATGATGTGATCATAGTCGACCAGGAGGAGAATAATGACATACAAAGCAAGCTCAAGAGTGAAGAAAATGAGTGTAAGTTTAGTTTGGATAGGTAAACTGAAACAAACAAGTCTATGCATAGACTCGGTCCAGCACGTGGAGGCTCTAAAGCAGAAGGTCATGAAGCTCCGCAAGGACAACGAGTCTCTGAAGTGGAGGTTGGTGAGAACCGAACTTGATTGCTGATGAGTCGGCACATACTCGCTCAGGTAGCAGGTTCCGAAAGCTTGAACGCCATGATAGCAATTCCCCTCCCCAAATACCCATGTCCCTTTTTTCCAATTAAGTTGTTTTGTCACCATAGTTAAGTTGATTTCACCATAGAACTAAATTGTTTAGCAGATTAGCCTAAGTTGCATTCTGATTTTTTACTTAACATTTTACTTGCTACACAGCAACGTGTGGAATGCCCTAAG
This sequence comes from Avena eriantha, assembly GCA_910589775.1. Classification (NCBI taxonomy): domain Eukaryota; kingdom Viridiplantae; phylum Streptophyta; class Magnoliopsida; order Poales; family Poaceae; genus Avena; species Avena eriantha. Next base: position 458,546,037 of record OU342745.1, read on the forward strand.
TATGCAATTAGTTGTCCCGAGTTTGTGCCTTTCACTGTTTTCCCATACAACCAAGTTGCTGGAGTGTTTTCCTCATGTTCTTAAGAAGCACGAGGGATTCTCAAAGTATGTAATTTAGTTGTCCCTGTATATGACTTTTTTTTGTTATTCTCATGCAACTAAGCTGTTGTATTTTGATCCATAGAATTTGCCTCCTTAAGTTAGATCCTAGATTCTCTTAAGTCTGCATTTTCATGGGGAGGACGTTCTAGAAAAGGTGACAGAGAAGAGGAGATTTTACCTTGTGTTCTTCTTTAGTGGGCGACCTGATTTTTATGATATGGAGAATTTGCCTCGTTGAGTCGGATATTAGGATCCATGGAGATCTGAAAGAGGAAAAGGAACTGTAGGATGTCAACTTGTAGAACAAACATTTGGGTGAAGGTATAGAGATGGTATGGTGGGTATTATTCCAGGCATGAGGGAAGCGCGCGGATGCGTCTACGGCCTGTAGTTGTTCCTTTTTTCCAGAAACGTACAAGCAAGGTGTGTGGTTTCCTTTTTTGGCTAAGGGCTGGATCCTGAAATGCACCCCCCAGGAGGGCCCGACACCATCTACGCCCTCTGTTTGTTGGACATTCGTGCTACGCGTTTTACAAAATAACCCTCTCACCTCACTTTTTTGGTCTATTGTAGTTTTGTTGTTCAGCCCCTAGTGTTTTCAGGTTTTATTCGTATTTCATCGTTGATTTGTCAACTCAGATAAAATATTCAACAATATTAACGATTGGTGTTTCACATAAAAACAGTTTATCAATGAATTTTTACCTAACCAATTTTAAGTAGCAATTCTAATAAAAACGCATACAAGTTATGTACTTGTTTCTTCAAAGAATCATAAAACTTTCAGGAATATTCTTTTTGTAGTATAAAACAAATTTTGGCCTGATATTTTTCTTTCAAATATTTGGCAAATATCTATACTTTCGTACAAATAATCCAAGAATCATACATTTTCAACATAGATTCTCTCAAGATTCATATATTATCTAATCTGATTTCACACACTATCTAATCTGATTTTATACACACAGATTCATACACACAAATTTCACACTCTATTTGAAGAAATCCATATGAGATTTATACAAGTTTCTTACCGAGATCCATACAAGAAATACATAGTAATCCATAGAAATTTGAAATCCATAGGAAATAGATACAAGTTTCTTACCGAGATCCATACAAGAAATCCAACATAACTTTAAAGATTCATACAAGTTTCAGTAGATTATTACACATGATTTAGTCAAGATACAAGCAAGATCAAACAACAGTTTCATACATGTGTCACCGGTCAAGATCAAACAAGTAGTCTCATGACATTAATATGATATTAAGAATCATCCAAGGAATCATACATGTTTCATACAAGAAACATAAAGAAAAAAATCACACACGTTTCATACACCTGTCAAGATCCAATCATGAAGAAAATAATAAAGAAAAAGAAGCCCCCCCCGGATCCGGCCACTCCTAGCAAGATCCAGCCAAAAAGTTCAATGAACTAGATCCAAGCATGAAGAAAAAAATGAAGAAAAAAGGGGCTCCCGGATCCAGCCATTCCTAGCCAAGAACAGGTCCTCCATGGCCCAGATTGGGGAAGGAGTTATGGTGCCGCTTTCTCCACTTCCGACAACCAGAGGAGGGGTAGGTGAGGCCGGAGAAGGAAGGGCCAGTGGAGTTAGGGCGCCAATTTCTCCACCTCCGACAACCGGAGGGCGGCGGCGGGAGGAGGCTGATGGAGCGCGCTGCGAGGTAGGGCTGGGAGTCGATGAAGCGAGGGGGAGGAGGCCAAGGTGGTGGGAGGGTGTGGCCCCCTGCGACGGAGAGAAAGGCGAGGTCCCACGACCGCCTTGCTTGCTCGGCTCCTGGTGAGCTGGAGGCACCGAGGCCGGAGTTAGGGAGGGGGCTGCGGCGCGCATGGTCGCGCGTGGTGTGGCGGCGGGGTGGGAGAGCGGGGGTGGGTTAGGGTTGGCGCTCGGAGCACTCGGGGTGGGGTGTTGTGTAACACCCTCGAATCGGTCTATGCAAGTTTTAGCGCTTCCCGCCAAAACCCGCATAGAAACGATTCAAGGACGCCCACCAGGCACTTTCGTGCGGGTAGAAAACGAAGTAATACCATTGAACAACAGTCCTCGATGGGACCCATAGAATAGATATATACAACAACGACTCCATGAGTCAAGAATACAGATATACCATACAAAGATCCGAATCACCTGGAAAACGATAGAGCGTCCGACTACGGACAAGATGCAAATGGGGCTAAGAGCCCTGAAGAATAACCAATGGCGTCCATAACCCTGCCCAGGCCAAGCCGGAAGGGTAAACCTGCTAACGACGTCGATCTCAAACCTTCTAAAACAAAAGGGGTGCAGACAAAGGGCAAAGGAAAAAAGAGGAGCGTCAGTACTGAGGCCAGTACATGGCGAGGCTAGAATTCGGCGGCTCTCGCCTACATAGGTATGGTGGACTAAAGCGGTAGCGCAACGGCACTAAACAACCTATGGAGACTCGGTACAACAGGCGGTTATCAGAGAGGGATAAGAAACACCTATTCGGATCCAACCTGAAGCTAACACCAAACAAACCCATCCTGGTATTTCCCCCTCGAGACCAAACGAGGAAGTCAGACCAAGGAACTCACACAGTTGGCAATTTTACTCATTCCATTATAGTTGCAGCAATTACTAATCAGATATAGATAGCATGAGTCATCCTGAAGCATAAGTAGTGGGCAGTTTTAGTTAACATTCCGTTATAGTAGGAACATTTACTAGTCAGATATAATTGTCCTGAGGAATCCCAAACCCAACAGTTGTTGACACTTTTATCACATTCCAATGGAGTTGCAATACTTACTAGGCATATAGCATGTCACAAACAACCCAAATCCACCAGCCGTTGGCATTTTTAATATCCATTCCGTTATACTTGAGCTGATTACTAGTCACATATTAAGTCAAATTTATAGCACTACTTTAGTTATGCTTGTCTATGATCGAGATACTGTGCTCCAAGTCGTCCATAACCGCGGACACGGCTTCCAGAAAGTTTTACCCTGTAGGGGTGCACAAATAGCAACACACACTCAATCAACCTCGGAAAAACCAACTCAAAACCCAACAAGGCATTCACGACAAAGCGACCATAGGATTCAGAAATATTTCAAGGGGCCACCCCACTAAGCTACCCGCAACGAAGTTGGCCGGCTCCGGAACGGACCCAGGGTTTGCAACGACGGCTATAAAGGACTGGGAACCCGAAAGTGTGATTGGGCTTGTCGATACCGCAAAAACGTGGCGCGATCCAAAACAGTACAGGTGCTCCACGCATAATCTTAAATAAAACAGTAACATGGCATAAGTACAGGATAGTAATAAAACCTCAAACTAGTTTGTGGCCCCAAGAAATAGAAATGAATCAAGCTCTGGCTCAGGGGGGTCCACGGCCTCCCGGATGTGGATAGTGCGAAAAATCAAGGAACAGGTATCAAGTACTTGGGGCCTACGGGACACAAGTGAGCGTGGAAGAACCAAATAACATCTATTGCCCACCGATGCCCCTGCATTAGTTATATCTAGCATTTTTAATAGTTGTATTTAAAGTCATGATCATCACCACCAATAAGCATCTCCACCAATAACCATCTTCCAGCATAGCAACATCTGTGGTACTCGACGACACGAGATCACACCTGAGCAAGCAACTACGACTCGCAAGGCCAGATATCTACCAAACACAGGTAATAGGAGGTGTCCAAGGCAATATAGAGGCTGTACGGGTTATAACTGGTGCACGGAAACTAAAGCATCGCGACACGGATAGCAATAGATCAACATGAGGAAATAAAGACTATAAATGCAAAATAGGTAGAAGGGGGAGAAATGCTCGCCTGGGAAACACTGCCGAAGGATCATAACCGGAGAACTTGTCGATACTCGCATCAACTCATCGGCCTAGTCTGCGAAGAAGCAAACACTAGAAGAAACACCGGATGCAATATTTAATACTACGGAAGAAGATCTGGCATGATTATGATATGCATGCGAGATGAACAATTATTATGCAACAGGTTTTATATATAACAGTTATAAAATAGGGGCTCGGAAAAGGTTCACACATCTGGGTTCGGCAGATCTTGTGTTCTAGGGGTCCGGGGTTCGACAGGTTTGGCGGGGAGAGCGGTTCAACGGGATCGGTCTTCGGAGGTTGTTGAAGGACTTGGTTTGGCATCGGAGGGTCATCGGGTGCGCCCTGGTCGGGGTCGATCGTGTCGTCGTGAAGATCTTGTCGGGTCCGCGTATCGGCCGATCTTGGCGTTCGGGATGAAGAACTTGGCATCCGGTCCTCGGGCATCGGATCCATGGCCTTTGGGGTAGACGGTCTTGGCGTTCCCTGACGGAGGTCTTTGGTGTGCCAAGGCTTGGTCTTCGAAAGATCTTGGCGAAAGCCGGGAGCTCGGCGAACTTGTTGTGTCGAGGTTCGGTCTTCGGGTCCGGCGCCGTGGTCTTGCATAGTCCCTCGGGTCTCGACTCGTGTCGGTCTTGTCGTTTCACGGCGGAGATCTTGGCGTCCCGGGTCTCGGCGTCTTCGGGGTCTTGCGGTCAATGGGACCGGTCTTCGGCTCCGGGTAAACGATTTTAGGATGCGGGGCTTCACCTTCGGGTTCTAGAAGAAGATCTTGAAGTCCAAGTGTACCACCTGGTCACCGTTCTGCGGTAGCCGTTCGAGAACCCCTTGGAGAAACATCAACGCAGACACGAAGACGATAATGCGAAGTCACGGCGGTCGGGAACAGAGCACACACGCGCTAGTCTTGTGCAAGGAAGCAGACATCAGAAGGTGACACTTGGCATGCATGGACACATGCATGGACTCCCGGCGAGCTGACATGGAGAGCAGGGCGAACAGGGCCAGGGCCAGGACGGGGATGGCTCGGTGACGTGGTTCCTCGGCCGAGGAGGAGGTGTCGAGGGGCCCCGACGAGGTCGAACTCGAGGAGGGCTCATTCGACGATGAGGAGGCGTTGGGCCGGCGCGCCGCAGAGAGGAGCTGGCGGCGGGGGGAAGAAAACGAGGTGGAGGTTGGTGGCGAGAGCGGCGGCGATGCGCAGGGTGGCCTGCAGAGGTGGAGGTCGCGGTGAGGAGGCGCAAGGCGGGGAGCTCCGGGCGGGAGGCGGCCAAAGCGGGGGGAGGAGACGGCACCGGGGCGCGGGGTGACGGCGAGGCCTCCGGCGGAGGAGCAGAAGCGAGGAAGGGGCGGGCGCGGACGTCCGGCTCGGGGCGAGCGCCGGGGAAACGGTCGGTGGAGAGCTTGGCGGCGGGCGAGCACGGGGGAAGCGGGGCGAGGCTCGCGATGGCGCGGGGAGAGGGGAACTAGCGGCGGCAGGCGCGCGGCAGAGGAGGTGGACGGGGGTTGGGAGGAGAGAGGAAGGGCGCGGGGTTGGGGATCGCGCCCAGGAGGCGGTCGGTGCGGGGTGGCGCCGGGGAAGCACGAGGCTATCGGGGAGCGGGGCGGGGTCGCATGGGGGTGAGTGGTGGGCGGAGCAGGGTCGCGTGGGGGCGAGTGGTGGGGCCATGCGGCCGCAGGTGTGGGCGGAAAAAGGCAGGCGCGGGGTGGGGGTTCGCTGCGGCGTGCGTGTGTGCGTGGGTGTATGTGTGTGCGTGGCAGACGGGTGGGCCAGGAAGTGGGGAGGTGGCGAGCATGGATTGGATGGAGTGAGGTCGAGGACTGAGGCAGGTGGCGGCTGGGTGGAGGGAGTGGTGAGGCTGGGGTAGGTAGGATAGGATAGGATTAGTGTTAGGGTTTGGAGGTGGCCGGCCGGGCTTTCGGGCCTAGTGGGCTGCCTCCCAAAAATAAATTAAATATTTTATTTGTTTAAAACGGGGCGTTTGAAATCTGTTTGTAGACGAAACAAAATATTCCGGAGACCCGGGTTTTAATGTGAATAAAGACGGGAATATTTAGAAAAAACTAGACGTTTCGAAAATAGTTTAGACAAAAACCATGCATGATGATGACGATGCTCAAATGCAATGTGGCATGATGACATGAGCATGCGGTCATGATGATGCGCAACACAAAAACACAGCGATTTTCTAGTAGTGGTTTTAGCGGGGCGCCACAATTCGACACCACTAACAATGGATCTTGCCCTCGAGATCCGCCTCATGGTACCAGAAGGAAGCCGATAACCAGAATCTTCTCGCTTCATGTAGATCCTCGCGACACCACTAACAAGAGGTCGTTGTCCGTGATCGTCGAGAGAACATTCCGGAAAACAAAGGACAAAGGTAAAGGTATCCACAAATAAAGACACCTCTAGCTTCCGTGGACGGAGTAAAATTGCTGGATCCACCGATTCAATATAAAAAAGCAATGATAAGAGTAGTGGTATGGTCATGACTCCATCCCGCACTCAAAACATTACTCTGTACATGAATAGTTGAATTATGCAATCAACTCTCGAAATCAGACTGAAGATCTCAACAAGCGGGGTTCGGAAACAAAGGAGTGATGTAGGCTCTGCATCGGATCTGGCGTAGATGTTGGCGTCGCGTCGGAAAACACCGGAAGTCACAAACAAGGAACAAAGAATGGTACCACAGATAAAGGATCACTCAGATAGCATGAAGTCCGAAGGTAGAAACACTGTTACCAAAGGAGGAAGCGAAACCCTGAAGGTACAACGGAAACCCAACCACGAAAAAAAAATCCTGGACTTGAAGACAGGTAAGAGAGTAGACTTAGAACACGCAGAGGTAAGAGGAGAACAGCAGAGGGGTAAGGAGTAAAACCAGACCTAATCAGATCTATCCAACCGATTTTGCAAAATAGTTTTGACACTCTAGATCGTCCGTTAGCTAGGTTGTCCTACAGGCTGGACTTGTGGGGTATCGCAACTGCTGGGCTCTGATACCACTCTGTAACACCCTCGAATCGGCCCTATGCAAGTTTTAGCGCTTCCCGCTAAAACCCGCATAGAAATGATTCAAGGACGCCCACCAGGCACTTTCGTGCGGGTGGAAAACGAAGTAATACCATTACACAACAGTCCTCGATGGGACCCAAAAAATAGATATATACAACAACGACTCCATGAGTCAAGAATACAGATATATCATACAAAGATCCAAATCACCTGGAAAACGATAGAGCGTCCGACTACGGACAAGATGCAAATGGGGCTAAGAGCCCTAAAGAATAACCAATGGCCTCCATAACCCTACCCAGGCCAAGCCGGAAGGGTAACCCTGCTAACGACGTCGATCTCAAACCTGCTAAAACAAAAGGGGTGCCGACAAAGGGCAAAGGAAAAAAGAGGTGCGTTAGTACTAAGGCCAGTACATGGCGAGGCTAGAATTCAGCGGCTCTCACCTACATAGGTATGGTGGACTGAAGCGGCAGCGCAGCGGCACTAAACAACCTATAGAGACTCGGTACAACTGGCGGTTATCTGAGAGGGATAAGAAAGACCTATTCAGATCCAAACTGAAGCTAACACCAAACAAACCCATCCTGGTATTTCCCCCTCGAGACCAAACGAGGAACTCGGACCAAGGAACTCACACAGTTGGCAATTTTACTCATTCCATTATAGTTGCAGCAATTACTAATCAGATATAGATAGCACGAGTCATCCTGAAGCATAAGTAGTGGGCAGTTTTAGTTAACATTCCGTTATAGTTGGAACATTTACTAGTCAGATATAATTGTCCTGAGGAATCCCAAACCCAACAGTTGTTGACACTTTTATCACATTCCAATGGAGTTGCAATACTTACTAGGCATATAGCATGTCACAAACAACCGAAATCCACCAGCTGTTGGCATTTTTAATATCCATTCCGTTATACTTGAGCTGATTACTAGTCACATATTAAGTCAAATTTATAGCACTACTTTAGTTATGTTTGTCTATGATCGAGATATTATGCTCCAAGTCGTCCATAACCACAGACACGGCTTCCAGAAAGTTTTACCCTGCAGGGGTGCACAAATAGCAACACACACTCGATAAACCTCGGAAAAACCAAATCAAAACCCAACGAGGCATTCACGACAAAGCGATCACAGGATTCAGAAATATTTCAGGGGGCCACTCCACTAAGCTACCCGCAACGAAGTTGGTCGGCTCCGGAACGGACCCAGGGTTTGCGACGACGGCTGTAAACGACTGGGAACCTGAAAGTGTGACTGGGCTTGTCGATACCACGAAAACGTGGCGTGATCCAAAATAGTACAGGTGCTCCACGCACAATCTTAAATAAAACAGTAACATGGCATAAGTACAGGATAGTAATAAAACCCCAAACTAGTTTGTGGCCCCAAGAAATAGAAATGAATCAAGCTCTGGCTCAGGGGGGTCCACGGCCTCCCGGATGTGGATAGTGCGAAAAATCAAGGAACAGGTATCAAGTACTCGGGGCCTACGGGACACAAGTGAGCGTGGAAGAACCAAATAACATCTATTGCCCACCGATGCCTCTGCATTAGTTATATCTAGCATTTTTAATAGTTGTATTTAAAGTCATGTTCATCTCCACCAATAAGCATCTCCACCAATAACCATCTGCCAGCATACCAACATCTGTGGTACTCGACGACACGAGATCGCACCTGAGCAAGCAACTACGACTCGCAAGGCCAGCTATCTACCAAACACAGGTAATAGGAGGTGTCGAAGGCAATATAGAGGTTGCACGGGTTATAACTGGTGCACGGAAACTAAAGCATCGCGACACGGATAGCAATAGGTCAATAGGAGGAAACAAAGACTATAAATGCAAAATAGGTAGAAGGGGGAGAAATGCTCGCCTGGGAAACACTGCCGAAGGATCATAACCGGAGAACTTTTCGATACTCGCATCAACTCATCGGCCTAGTCCGCGAAGAAGCAAACACTAGAAGAAACACCAGATGCAATATTTAATACTACGGCAGAAGATCCGGCATGATTATGATATGCATGTGAGATGAACAATTATTATGCAACAGGTTTTATATATAGCATTTATAAAATAGGGGCTCAAAAAAGGTTCACACATCTGGGTTCGGCAGATCTTGGGTTCCGGGGGTCCGGGGTTCGACAGGGTCGGCGGGGAGAGCGGTTCAACGGGATCGGTCTTCAGAGGTTGTCGAAGCACTTGGTTTGGCGTCGGAGGGTCATCGGGTGCGCCCTGGTCGGGGTCAATCTTGTCATCGCGAAGATCTTGTCGGTTCCGCGTATCGGCCGATCTTGGCGTTCGGGATGAAGAACTTGGCGTCCGGTCCTCGGGCATCGGATCCATGGCCTTCGGGGTAGACGGTCTTGGCGTTCCCTGACTGAGGTCTTTGGCGTGCCGAGGCTTGGTCTTCGGAAGATCTTGGCGGAAGCCGGGAGCTCGGCGAACTTGGCGTGTTGAGGTTCGGTCTTCGGGTCCATCGCCGTGGTCTTGCATAGTCCCTCGGGTCTCGACTCGTGTCGGTCTTGTCATTTCACGGCGGAGATCTTGGCGTCCCGGGTCTTGGCGTCTTCGGGGTATTGCGGTCAATGGGACCGGTCTTCGGCTCCGGGTAAATGATTTTAGGATGCGGGGATTCACCTTCGGGTTCTAGAAGAAGATCTTGAAGTCCAAGTGTACCACCTGGTCACCGTTCTGCGGTAGCCGGTCGAGAACCCCTTGGAGAAACATCAACGCAGACACGAAGACGATAATGCGAAGTCACGGCGGCCGGGAACAGAGCATGCACGCGCTAGTTTGTGCTAGGAAGCAGACATCAGAAGGTGACCGTTGGCGTGCATGGACACAGGCATGGACTCCCGGCGAGCTGACATGGAGAGCAGGGCGAACAGGGCCAGGGTCGGGACGGGGATGGCTTGGTGACGTGGTTCCTCGGCCGAGGAGGAGGCGTCGAGGGGCCCCGACGAGGTCGAACTCGAGGAGGGCTCATTTGACGACGAGGAGGCGCCGGGCCGGCGCGCCGCAGAGTGGAGCTGGCGGCGGGGGGAAGAAAATGAGGTGGAGGTTAGTGGCGAGAGCGGCGGCGATGCGCGGGGTGGCCTGCAGAGGTGGAGGTCGCGGTGAGGAGGCGCGAGGCGGGGAGCTCCGGGCGGGAGGCGGCCGAAGTGGGGGGAGGAGACGACACCAGGGAGCGGGGTGATGGCGAGGCCCCCGACGGAGGAGCAGAAGCGAGGAAGGGGTGGGCGCGGACGTCCGGCTCGGGGCGAGCGCCGGGGAAACGGTCGGTGGAGAGCGTGCGGCGGGCGAGCACGAGGGAAGCGGGGCGAGGCTCGCGACGGCGTGGGGAGAGGGGAACTAGCGGCGGCAGGCGCGCGGCGGAGGAGGTGGACGGGGGTTGGGAGGAGAGAGGAAGGGCGCGGGGTTGGGGATCGCGCCCAGGAGGCGGTCGGTGCGGGGTGGGGCCGAGGAAGTACGAGGCTGTCGGGGAGCGGGCCGGGGAAGCACGAGGCTGTCGGGGAGCGGGGCGGGGTCGCGTGGGGGCGAATGGTGGGGCCACGCGGCGGCAGGTGTGGGCGGGAAAAGGCAGGCACGGGGTGGGGGTTCGCTGCGGCGTGCGTGTGTGCGTGGGTGTATGTGCGTGCGTGGCAGGCGGGTGGGCCAGGAAGTGGGGAGGTGGCGAGCATGGATTGGGTGGAGTGAGGTGGAGGAGTGAGGCAGGTGGCGGCTGGGTGGAGGGAGTGGTGAGGCTAGGGTAGGTAGGATAGGATAGGATTAGTGTTAGGGTTTGGAGGTGGCCGGCCGGGCTTTCGGGCCTAGCGGGCTGCCTCCCAAAAATAAATTAAATATTTTATTTCTTTAAAACGGGCGTTTGAAATCTGTTTGTAGACGAAACAAAATATTCCAGAGACCCGGGTTTTAATTTGAATAAAGACGGGAATATTTAGAAAAAACTAGGCGTTTCGAAAATAGTTTAGACAAAAACCATGCATGATGATGACGATGTTCAAATGCAATGTGTCATGATGACATGAGCATGCGGTCATGATGATGCGCAACACAAAAAACACAGCGATTTTCTAGTAGTGGTTTTAGCGGGGCGCCACATGTTGGATCTTTTTGAATGGGGTATAAGTGGGCAGCGGCATAATTTTGTATATCCAAAAGGACTAAAATGCAAAAAAAACTTAGACCGTTTGACCAATGGACTTTTGCACGAATCTTGAATCAATCGACGATTGCGATGATGCCGGGAGCCGAACCTAGGAGGGGTAAATCCGGCGCTGGGGCTGGATCCGACGCGACTAACTAGCACCCGGGTGCTGGCTAGCCGCATCCAAAAAAAGAGAACTTAAAGAGTGTGGAAACTCGAAAGGTAGCCGAAAGATCTGGAATTTGCACCTCAATCCAGGTAAAGGCTGGATCCTTCTCCTACGTGCATTGTAAAGTTCCTCATTTACTCCCCACTGATACTCTTCCTGCACATCCAAGGTTAATTTCGCCATTAATTAGGAGCCGGTGACAGCAAGGACTCGAGCGAGTCAGATCCCATACATATTGTCAAGAAATGAATCCTCAAAATAAAAAAAGTCATGCTAAGAAATGATCTGTTGCGATTAGAAGCTGCTGGTGACATGACAGCGCATCTCGTCTATCCAGGAAGCTACCGGATTTCCAGAGATCAGTTACCTTCCGTTGATTGATCTGTTACCGCATTTCCAGAGAGTCTAATTAGCCAGCTGCCGGTGATTGATCTCTTACCATAGCTGTCACTGCTTGATACTATAAATACATGAGGATCCCTACGTAGAACCACACCGCAAAACACACATTTCCTCTTCGATATCTCACCACGCAGCACTTGTCTTTCTTCTCCGTTCGATCGTCGGCGTGAGGATGGAGATGAAGAGGTCGAGATCCGCCGCCGCCGTGTGCGTGCTCCTCCTGGTGACGCTGTCCGTGCAGGTGCAGCAGGCCGCCGCCCTGTCCAAGTTCTGCGCCTGCTACAAGGATTGCTTCCCGGCGTGCAGGGTGCACGTTGCGCGGTTCTTGTGCGTCCCGTTCTGCGCCAACAAGTGCAGCCCCAGCGAGGCCGCCGCCACCGCCGCCGCCGTCGGGGGCGGCGACCCGTGCATTGGGGCATGCGCCGCCGTCAGGATCTGCGGCCTGTCTGACCCGCCGGCCGGTAAGACGACGACGGAACCATCTCGCTTATCTGCATTGCGTTTCCATCTTGTTTTGACAAGGGAAGAGGAATCGTTTTCATATTTTGATCTGTTTTTTTTTTTTTTGGTTCTAGCAGAGGCAGCAGCTGACTTGGCGGCATGCGAGGAGAACTGCAAGAATAAAATGACCCAGAATTGATCATCTGTTTATACTAAAAAAAAGAACACGATCTTAAGAGCTCGTCTGTCGATCATGAGATCATATGATATTGCACGGCTATGATTCGTAGCGGCAATAATAAAAACACGTGATATTTCTTCTCCGCATACCACTTCTGTGGATGCGGCGGATTAAGATGATGTTAAATTTGCTTTCAATTTGCCTATGGACAACCAGTTTCCATAGTCTTTTTTCTTTTTCGAAGTGACACATTATATTTCTTATCCAGATAACTCGTACTAAAAGAATTGAATAGCCTCCTTCCCAGCACCTGAAAGAATCAACAAATAAAGTAACGAACAGATTCAAATTCAACTCATATGCTGCAATTTCATATTCTTTTATATCTACAACATGACACTATCAACACATTTTTTTTAAAGAATGATACTACGGGAAAAACAGGCGTTGCCATGTCTCCACGTCTTTACCGTGTACTCCTGCAGGTTGATTTGCCACGTCTTTACCGGGAAAAACAGGAGTATATAGCTGGAAACACACATAAAAGAAAATGAACAAGACAAAGCACAGGCGAAACACACGGCGAAGAAATATTTCATGGCAAATCAGCGGAAGGACACATGGCAAAGCTCAAAGACATGGCAAAATTTAACCACGGCACACAACAAACATTAACGGACGGAGAAGGTGTGGGCCACGTTGACGCCTGGCATAGCCTGGACGAAGCTGTTAGGACGACACTCTTTGCCGAGTGTCCTCTAGGTTGTGCACATGGCAAAGAGGGCATTCTTTGGATAGGAACATGGCAAAGAGGGCCTTTGCCGAGTGTATTTCGCTGAAACTTCCTAAACCCTTTTATGGCTCATTTCCCCGCCCTTTATTTCGCGCCATATTGAGCCGTATACACATAATTGACAGCCCAATTCCACCAAGACAACACTGTGTGTAGCTCTGTGGCATGACCCATTCACTTCCTCCGAGGATGAGAAAAACATATTCCTAGCTTGTTTCACCGAATAGGGTGTTTTCCTCCCGTAAGCACAAGTTTCCGCACACATTTGAACTAGGTTTAACATTAGGTACTGGAAACACTCCACCGAAGGTGGAGTTTCTTTGGATGGGAGTAGCCCAGGGTAGTCTGATGGGCACCGCGCACCATCGTGAACCTAGTTTTGACACAACTAGCAAATTCATGTAGCATGTATCAGTGCCACTCATGAAGGTTGTTGTGGTGTGAGAGTCCACCGATGACATGTGCGAAGGCTGCTGTTTATTCAAGCAGGGTCTTGTGTCGTCTTACCCCCTAGACTGTTTGGGGATACCCCCGCGTAGGGTCACGCCGGGGTATAAAGGCCGAGTTAGCCGAGGTATGGCAAGGTCAAAGTAAGTGCTGGCCGAGTCACCTCAAGGCAGGCCGAATCACGGAGTAACCTGGACCAGGGGATGTCCACCTAACTGGGTCTCAACCGACTTATGCCGTATGTCGGTAAGATGTATCTAACTTATATGCAGGAACAGGTGTGGCCGGATCAACTAGGTACGATCCGGGTTATATCAAGCTTGTAAGAGAAGGAAGGTATCATGCTGGTCAAAGGGTGACCACTGTGTGCAGAGCGTGAGCGAAGCAGACAGAGGCCAGGACCACCGAGGCGTAGCCGACAAAGGTGACGATGCCTGTGTCGGATGACACGGGCGCCGCAGAGGCTCACGTAGCCTCTGCATGGATGACGCTAGGCAAAAGTGATACGGTCGGCTTACTATTTTGGGAGGAGGCATATTCCAAGAAATATGCCTCCATGTATGCCCTAATTAGAGACTTGGCTACCCCTATATAAGGAGGGCTAGGGCCTCTGTAGAAAGGGTTGATCTCGAGTGGGTTGTGGTTTACTAGTGTGTTCCTAAGGGCCAGCTAGTGATGAGAGTAAGAGAGTTCTTCTTCCTTCTCTTCCCAATACAGCTCAAGGAGCACTTGTAAACTATAGAAGTGAATCAAATACAAAGCAATTGTGTGTGGAATCACCACACTATCCCTCCCTGGATTCCCCTAGTGCATTTAGTCCCCACCTTTAGCCTATCCATGGCATCTACCGTGACACCACCACGACAGTTGGCGCCCACCGTGGGGCTAGCGGCGCTAGCAGGGGGTGAAGATTCGGACGGGAAACTTTATCGGCACCGACGAACGCATCGTCTCCGGGCTCGTTCAGCGCTTTGGAGCGCTGGATTTCGTCAGCGACAACGCTGGCTGCTTCGGCCAGCGTCCTCTTCCGCGCAACGGCCTCTTCGTCAAGCTCGGCGCGCATAAGATCTACGTTGTTGTCGATGTGTCGTGCGTTCACCCGCGGCACGTCGTCGAAGGAGGCGAGCCACCCCTTAGCGCGGCACGCGGGGCGCGTATCACTCGCTCCCCGGACCACGCCGAGGTGATGATGACTGCGCCAGGCGCTGGTGCAAGCAAGGATCCAACACCAAATCCGGAGGTAACGCCTAAGGCACCGAGGAAAAGTAGAGGTCCTCCTCTGGAAAGGCCAGAGAATGTGCTGCAGCAGGCGATGGATAGCTTGGCAAACCTAGTAGCGGCAGTAGTAGATCCGGCTCAGGCACAGGCCGAGCTAGAGGAGACTAGGCAAAAAATACTAGAGGGTGCAAAAAAGATAGCCGCAGCTCAGCAGTCGTTGAACATGACATTGCGTGAGTATGCATAGGAAAATAAGGTAGATGCAGTAAAAGTGAAGGGGAGAAACCTCATGAGTGAAATGAACAAAGAGGGTGATACTAGGATTGAGGAATCTGAAAACTGTTTTCCGTGGGGCTGCCGAAGTATAGTACCCCGGCAAAGAACCTCAGAGCAGCAGATGCAGCTACATCCGAGTTAGAAGGTCTGACGGGTGAAGCCCGTCAAAGACAGCAAGATAGGGTTAATGAGTTGGTTCGGATCGCGAACAGGCAAAATGAGGAGTTGCTCAGGGCTAACCCGGAGAGAGTTGGGGCCTCCAAAATCGTTTATTCGGCGGTGGGTAACCCAGAGAAATCCGCTGGAGCTGCATCGTCTCCTCATTGTGGTCCTGGGAGAGAAGAGGTAGTAACCTCGGCCAGGAGGAATAAGCAAATAGTCCCATATGACCCGGCAAGGGCAGGGAAAGGAAAAGAAGTATAGAGAAATGAGGATCGACGAAGTGTAAGCCGAGGTGAAACTAGCCGAGGTAACCGCGACCAAGGCAATGCCGGTCAAGGGAACGCTGTAAACGGCAATGCCGGACAGCGTAATTCGGTAGGTACAGGGCAACCACAGCAGCGGAATATACCACGGCAAGAGCGCAGTGCCGGCCAAGGTATGCAACAGAGTAGGCCTGGGCGTTCGGTCTGTTCGGTTTGTTCGGTCCGGTATTTTCGGTCATTCAAAATTTCGGTCATCTAGAAATGCTCCCCGAATTATATTCGGTCTTTTCAGTCTTTCTGTATTCGTTCTTCGGTCTTTTCGGTCCGGTCTTCGGTCATGACCAAATAGACCGAATTTACATAAATTCACAGCAAGTTAAGAAATTATTCCGAAGAAAATTAGCACACGATACAAGATGGAATAAGAATCAAGACAAGATATGCAAGCAGTCTCACGAGTAACTGGACGGAGCAGTCCAGCAGGCTTGCCTTGTGCATAGGGCGTACGTAGTCTGCGACTCTATGGCGGCCAGGACGGTGTGTGGATGCATTCTATGTGTGTGCCTTTAATTGGCTCTAGTGACTCGCCTTTTCCACAGAACGAATGAAGACAAGGTCGTGGGCTATGGCCTATACGAACAAGAGTGGTACTAATGAGCATGCAAGATAATTGAGAAAATATAGGCTTCAGAATATTTCGGTCCATATGGTCAGTTCGGTCATGTGAGGCGAATGCCCGAAGTAACCGAATTTATTTCGGTAATCTAGTTTTGAAGACCAAAATTATTTCGGTCTCCCAATATACGGTTAGTTCGGTTTTCGGTCTCGATTTTTTCGGTTTCGGTCTTCGATTTTTTGTGCCCGGCCCTACAACAGAGAGCAGCTCCACAGGAGCAAGATAGATACAATGATGGTGATTCGGAAATGGTGAATGCTGGGTATCCTAGGCCGGACTATCACGTGATAGGGTCAAGATTGGGAAGCAGGAACTTGATGCCTGATGATGCCAGGTTAAAACTAGATCGGTTGTATAGGTCGGAGCAAATTGAGTGTCAAGGTCCTCCGGGTCCAGCATGTTTTGGGCCCTGGATCATGAAGGAACCTCCGGTACCTAACTTCCAGTTACCTAGAGGCACTAAGACGTATGACGGCAGCACTAAGCCGGAGGATTGGTTGATTAACTATGCAATAGCTGTAAAAATTGCTACATGCAACTTGAGATGGGCTGTGAGATATGTACCCCAGATGCTGGAGGGGCCAGCGAGGGTATGGCTAAACAATTTGCCGCCCAGAAGTATTAACTGTTGGATCGATTTTGAAGAAATGTTTGTTAGCAATTTCTCAAGTACGTATCAGAGGACCAACAGGCCACAGACCCTAGCGATGTGCAAGCAGAGACCGAATGCGATAGACCGGGAGTTCTTAACCCGTTGGTGCACTGTGTGAAACTCTTGTGAAGGTGTAATTGAGTCACAGGCCATAGCTTGGTTTGCTCAGGGGTGCAGATATGCAAGCATGCTATGGTAAAGGTTGCAAAGAGATATTCCAACTACATTGGCAGAAACGATCCCAATTGCTGATTCATATGCCTTGGGTGATCCGACTCAGCCTAGGCTTGTGTTGAACGAGTCAAGCGAAGAGTACTACCAGCGAGATGGGGCTGGATCATCCCAGAGAAATGATTATCGGGGTAAAAGAAGAGATGACAGACCGAATTACCGGTACAGTTCGCAACAAGTTGCTGCTGTGAATCAAGATCAACCTGGTGCAGGAAGCAACCAGCGTCAGAAAACTGGAGGACACTAATGGACACCAAGAAATGATGGCAAGAAAACTTGGATGCCAGAGCAGAAGAAACATTGCCAAGAAAAGAAGGACCATTCGAGGTATACTTATGAGGCAATGCTGGATCAGCCGTGTAAATTTCACACGCCAAATCCGAGTAACCCAGCGGGTCACACAACCAGGCAATGTGAATGGATGTGAAAGATAGAACAAGGTGGTTCGGGGAATGCTCAAGCACCTTGGAATGATCAACCTCGGCAGGAGTTACCCTGGTAGCAATTGCTCCCCGGAGCGAACACGCAATAGTTAATGTTGCCTCCCCTTCCGCCGAGGTATGACAACCATGAGAGAAGGAATGATGTGCATCAAGTGGAAGACCAGCATCAACCGGATCAGAGGTACCCCGTAAACGAGGGGAGGAATGAGTACAGAGAGCATCATCAGAGTTACTGTGTGTTCACCACAGAAGAGACAGACAGAAAGAGTTTGCAGCACCGACATATGGAAGTAAATGCGGTAATGCCAGCTGTGACGAGGTATATGCCTTGGTCGGATCAGGAGATTACCTGGAGCATCAAAGATCATCGGAAGCTTATGCCTAGTCCTGGTTCGTATGTGCTGGTGTTGGATCCAACATTCATTGGGCCTAACATCAATGTGAGGTTCTCAAAGGTGCTAATGGACAATGGTAGTAGCATCAACATCATGTATGTGGACACGATGCGCAAGTTGGGTATCTCGGAGAACATGCTCCAAGCTATGAGGACAACTTTCCATGGCATTGTGCCAGGCATTTCTTGTGAGCCCATAGGCAAGGTCCGGGTTGACATATTGTTCGGCACAAGAGATAACTGCCGGACTGAGAATTTGGAATTTGAGGTTGTGAATTTGGAGAGTGCGTATCATGCATTGCTCGGCAGGCCAGCACTGAACAAGTTCATGGCAAGTTGTCACATCAGTTACTTGAAGATGAAACTGCCCGGGCCAAATGGTGTAATTACCATAGCTGGGGATTTCCGACGTTCCATTGAGTGTGCATCTCCGGGTCTAACCTAGCCGAGTCACTCGTGATCGCGCAAGAGAAGAGAAAAATTCAGGAGGTGGCGGCGTTGGCTCAATCCGCGCAGCAGTATGTGCCACCGCTGGGTAACCCGCATGGTAGTGTCTCATTCCAAGCGACAAAAGATACCAAGAAAGTGCATGTTGATGATATGTTCCTAGAGCGCACCGTAACAATTGGTGCCGGGTTAAATGACAAATAGGAAAGCGAGCTCGTCAACTTCCTCCGTGAGAATCGGGATATTTTTGCTTGGTCCACACAAGACTTGCAAGGTGTTCCGAGGGAGTTGGCCGAGCACTCTTTGAATGTGAGACCTAGAGCAAAGCCGGTGAAGCAACCTCTCCGCCGCTTCGCCGAAGACAGGAGAAAGGTTATAGGAGATGAGATAGCTTGGTTGTTGGCTGCTGGATTTATCATGGAAGTACTTTACCCGGATTGGCTGTCTAATCCGGTGCTGGTGGAGAAGAAGAAAGACGATCCGAACATGGCAGTGGTTTGGCGTATGTGTATCGATTACACGAACCTGAATAAGGCATGTCCAAAAGATCCATTCCCACTGCCAAGGATAGACCAAGTCATAGATTCTACTACTGGGTGTGAGTTGTTGTCGTTCATTGATGCATATTCTGGTTTCCACCAGATACCTCTGAACCCAAGTGATCAAATAAAGACTGTGTTTATCACCCTGTATGGGGCTTATTGCTATCGCACCATGCCTTTTGGTTTACGTAATGTAGGGGCAACGTACCAAAGATGTATGCAGAAATGTTTGCACGACCAAATTGGTCAAAATGTGCAGGTATATGTGGATGCTGTTGTTATTAAGACCAAGGAAAGCAAAACGCTCCTTGGCGATATCAGGCAGACATTCGCGAACCTAAGGAGGTTCCGAATGAAGCTTAACCCGGAGAAATGTACCTTTGGTGTCCTGGCTGGAAAATTACTCGGATTTCTTGTCTCCAGCCAAGGTATTGAAGTTAACCCCACTAAAATCTGGGCCAAAGAGCGAATGGAACTACCGAAGTCTCTTAACGATGTCCAGAAGTTCACTAGTTGCCTGGCATCCTTAAGTCGGTTTGTATGTCGGTTGGGAGAAAAGGCAGTGCCTCTCTATCAACTCATGAAAAAGTCGGA
Organism: Avena eriantha; assembly: GCA_910589775.1. Taxonomy (NCBI): domain Eukaryota; kingdom Viridiplantae; phylum Streptophyta; class Magnoliopsida; order Poales; family Poaceae; genus Avena; species Avena eriantha. The sequence continues at coordinate 458,565,507 of OU342745.1, forward strand.
CAAGTTCATTTGGACGCCGCAGGACAATGAAGCCTTTATCCAATTAAAGAAGATGTTAGCCACTGCACCAGTGTTAGCCTCTCCACTATCAAAGGAGCCAATGTTGCTCTATATAGCCGCAACCAACCGAGTTGTAAGTGCAGTAATTGTGGTAGAGCGCGATGAAGAGGTTAAGTCAGTGCAAAGGCCAGTGTATTATCTGAGCAAGGTATTATCAGCCTCAAAACAGAACTATCCTCATTATCAGAAGGTGGCATATGGTGTGTATATGGCAGCTAAGAAGCTAAAGCACTATTTTGAAGAGCACCCCATCAAAGTAATATGTGAAGCTCCCATATCCGAGATAATGAGCAACAAGGATGCAAGTGGCAGGATTGCAAAATGGGCAATTGAGCTAGCCCCTTATGCGCCACAATATGACAGAAGAGAAGCAATCAAGTCTCAGGTTGTGGCTGACTTTTTTGTGGATTAGGCCGAGGTGCAATATGAACCACCATTGCCAGATCCGAACTACTAGAGAATGCACTTTGACGGGTCAAAAACAAAAACCGGGTTAGGCGCCGGAGTTGTGCTTACCTCGCCCAAGAAGGACCAACTGAAATACGTGCTGCAGATCCACTTCGCAACATGAAATAATGTTGTGGAATATGAGGCACGTGTGCATGGGCTCAAGGTAGCAAAAGAAATCGGGAAACGTCGTATCCAATGCTTCAGCGACTTAGATCTGGTAGTCCAACAAGTCTCCGGACACTAGGATGCTTTGGATGCAAATATGGCACTGTACAGATTTCATGTGCAGAAGATATCAGGGTACTTTGAGGGATGTGAATTTCACCATGTACCCCGGGTGGAAAATGAGGTTGCCGACATATTGTCGAAGCTCGGATCAACCCGACAAGCAATTCAACCGGGTGTAGAATTAGAACACCTCAGAAAACCATCTATCAGGCCATCCCTAGAATCCGAGTCAATTTATATCCCGGAAAATCCGGAGTCGGAGGCTGTACATTGACCCAGGGACTGTCTCGGCAAACCCGAGGACTGCCTTGGCAAACCCGAGGACTGCTTCGCAAGACCCGGGGACTGCGGAACGTTATCCGGTGGAAGTTATGCCGGTGGATCAGATGGAAATTGATGAGGATGTGTTCCCAGTGTGAGCTGTGCCAGCTTGGGCACTGCCCATATTTCAATTCCTGAAGGATGGAACCTTACCCGCTGAGGAGGTGCTTTCCAGGCAAACTCAGAGGACAACAAAAGCATACACGATCATCAATTCCAAGCTATACAAAAGGAGTGTGACTAATGTCTTCCAGCGATGTGTTGACTCAGAGGAAGGACTGGACATCCTCCGAGATATACATCAAGGGGAATGTGGGCATCATGCCTCGTCCAGAGCCTTGGTGGCAAAAGCTTTCCGTCATGGGTTTTACTGGCCAAGTGCCTTAGAACAAGCAGAAGATCTGGTAAGAAAGTGCAATGGATGTCAAAGATATGCTGCAAAAACGCATATGCCAATGTCGGAGCTCAAGACCATACCAATTACTTGGCCATTTGCCGTATGGTGTTTGGATATGGTTGGCCCCTTCAAACCAGCAAGAGGGAACATGACCCACATCTTGGTCATGGTTGACAAATTTACAAAATGGATTGAGGTGAAGCCAATAAGAAAATGTGATGGAGCTATAGCCATGACATTCCTCAAAGATATCATCTTGAGATACGGTTATCCTCATAGTATCATAACAGATAATGGCACAAATTTTGCTGAAGGAGCATTTGCACGTTTCTGCCGAGATAAGAAGATCCGGCTAGACGTAGCCTCGGTAGCTCACCCCACATCGAACGGACAAGTGGAAAGATCCAACGGATTGGTATTATCCGGGATAAAACCCCGGCTCATTGAGCCGCTGCAAAGATCAGCGGGGTGCTGGATAGAAGAACTACCAACGGTACTATGGAGTTTGAGAACAACTCCGAATTGATCAACAGGCTATACACCATTCTTTCTGGTATATGGGGCAGAAGCTGTATTACCAGCCGACATAGAGCATGACTCGCCTAGGGTCACCCAATAAACAGAAGCCGAAGTGCAAGAAGCCCGGCAAAATGATGTTGATCTGCTGGAAGAAGCGAGAGAATTGGCATTGTCTAGATCCGTCATATATCAGCAAAATCTGCGACGCTATCATAGCTGGAAAGTAAACCCCCGAGTTTTCTGGGAAGCTGATCTGGTACTCCGGTTGGTACAACGTACTGCGGGCATGCATAAGTTATCCCCCCCATGGGAAGGGCCATTCATTGTGAGCAAAGCATTGCACAATGATTCTTATTATCTTATCGATGCAAAACCACAGGAGAAGAACAAGGCGGACAGGTCTGGCGAGGAATCTAAGCGTCCATGGAATGTAGCTCTACTTCGCCCTTTCTACACTTAGCAAAGAATTGTATGTATCCGAGTCTCTCATATGTCAGTATGTATGCCGGCAATGAGCTTATCAATGAGATGTTGGCACCTCGAGCAGTAACTCGGGGACTGCCTTAATAATATTTGTTGTCTCCTGTATTTATTATTTATATGTCGGCTGGCGTAAGTTGCTTCTACCTAAGCCGGATTAGTAGTGTGTGAGCACCAAAACCCAACTCTTCGACTTGCTGATGTCCAACAAGATTTAGCTTCATGGCAAGTAAGAGAACAAGTTTGGAATTGCGTAGCACATGAAAAACGACTAAGGAAAGAAACTTAATCGAGCCGACATTTGTTATTCGGACTAACCTTGTGCTTACCTTATATTTACCACGCTGAATTATTTTGAGCTAATCCTAAAGTTTCCAAGTATTGTTAAGTCAATTTTTGAAACTCGGACTCGTAAGTCATAAAACCGAACCAAGGTGGACACGAGCCGAGCCAAGAAATTGGAGAAACAAGAAAATGAAACTTGGGGACTACGCCCAAGTTAATCCGGCACAAAAACTTAGTAGCAAAATATCACTTATGTGCTTAATACAATTGCACCCGGTATACCGGGGATCTGATAAACTTTAAAGTGTTTTCGCTCAAGGAGCAGCAGGAGGAGGTAATTCTACGCCAGCGGGTGCAGCTCCAGCTTCGGCTTCAGCGTCATCTTCACTTTCCTCGACGTCCGAGGCGTCGTCCTCTTCGTCATCAGCCGAATCATCTTCGGTGTTTTCATCATCGGCGGCGCCAAGGAAGCTTGGTCCCTCATTCCATTGATGGATAGGGGCATACTGAATGAGGTTGTGAGCACAAACCTTGCGCTGAGCTATCTATTCCGGATCATTGGACCACCTTGACCCAGTGCGCATCCGCTCAAGAAGATTGAGGTTGATTTTCTCATACCACGTAAGCACGTAGTGGAGAACGGTTTCAGCTCCGGCGTGACCAGCAGACTCCCTCCAAAGATCAAGTTGGGTTTCACACTCCATCAACTTGGTAGTGAGAGTTGTGGTCCCTTCTGGAGTATCTTCATCAGGCCAAAAGGCATTGAAGATCCGGATTGCCACATCAAGAATGTCCTTGCCATAATTCTTCACAATTTCGACGCGAGAAGACAAGTTGACCAGCAGGTCCTCCATGTCATAAGGAATTTCTCCAGTGCCAGGAGCAATTGGGGTACCCCTCTGCTGGCGGAACTTGGCAACAGCAGTGGTTGCAATGGCATTGCCCTCCGGAAATTTGTCTAAAAACAAGAGAAGCGAAATAAGTAAAAGAGGTTGACTCGGAGAAATACATGCCAATTTAAGGAAAAGAACTTACGAGAGATGTGGCTGTGGATCCGGGTCAGCTCCTTGGTACAGTCATCACGCCTTTTCTGGAGTTGCGCGAGTTCAGTATTCGCCGATTCAAGCTTGACGTCAGCCTCCTTAAGAAGTTCTTGGTCCTTGGATATCTAGAGATTGAGGCGCTCTCGTTCTTCAGTAAAGTCTTGGCCTGCTTTCTCCAGTTCAGACTTGTGATGCGCCTTGAGTTTCTTCATGTCTGCCTTAAGCTTGGCAATTTCTTCGTCTTTGGTCCCGAGGAGGGCAAGATAATCGTCCTTCTTCTTGAGTTCATCTTGGTGCTGCCCTGCTTATTCGAGAAAATGCAGCATCATGTCAGGCACGGGCACACTATCTTCCAGAGAGGCTGAAATGGTTTGTTGACCCGGCAAAGCCGAGGTATGAATATTTGCCACGCCAAGGAGAAAATAAGATAGAGAGCATAGCAAGGTTGAGCAAGAATAACTTACCCTTTATCTGGTCCAAGTTTTTCCTCATGAGGATATTCTCAGCCTCCACCCCAGCTGCGAAATCCGAATGATGGATTAGTTCAGCGGAAAAAGACAAAGAGAAATGGAAAAATGCCAAAGAGAAAACTTACCCCTTTTCTCGTATTTGGCGAGAAGTGTAGTGTGCTTTGCGCGCAGCATCTTGTGAGTATCCAAGAGACGCTGAAACTCAGCGCTCCGACGATTGGTGGTCACCTAAAAAGAGTAAAAAAGGATAGCTTAGTCTTGTGTATATTCGAAGTGTAGAAAATCCGGGCCAAGTGGAACTTAACCCGGCTCTAGGTGTGTGCATATTCGAAGTGTACAAAATCCGGGCCAAGTGGAACTTAAGCCGGCTCTAGGTGTGTGCATATTCGAAGTGTACAAAATCTGGGCCAAGTGGAACTTAACCCGGCTCTAGGTGTGTGCATATTCGAAGTGTACAAAATCCGGGCCAAGTGGAACTTAACCCGGCTCTAGGTGTGTGCATATTCAAAGTGTACAAAATCCGGGCCTAGTGTGTGCATATTCAAAGTGTACAAAATCCGGGCCAAGTGGAACTTAACCCGGCTCTAGGTGTGTGCATATTTGAAGTGTACAAAATCCGGGCCAAGTGGAAGTTAACCCAGCTCTAGGTGTGTGCATATTCGAAGTGTACAAAATCCGGGCCAAGTCGAGCTTAACCCGTCTCTAGGTGTGTGCATATTCGAATTTATTAAGGAGCTACGTTAATTCTCTAAGGAGCATCCGGCTGAGTAACAAGTTACTCCCCCGGAGGCTCGGGGACTAATGGTTATATCACTAATATCTACTACATGCTAAGGAAAAGGCTAAGTAACGTACCTCCATCATCCGACCTGCAAGGTTAATTGCCTTAGCAGCGGTATTCATTTGGGCAGCAAACTCGGCGGGCCCGAACTTCTCCGGGAGATCATCATTGTGGACGAACTCCGCCTTGTTCCAGTTGTTTACAAACTCGACCAAGGTCGGAGGATAGCGTTCGCTGCTCAGCATGTGGGGTGCAACTAGACCCTTAGCATGAGCCTCGCTCCTCTCAACCTGGGCCAAGGTGGGGTTGGTGTGCAAAACGAGTTGCGCATCAGCTGGCTCGGCAGGGGCGTCCTTCGGCGGTGGAGTCTTTTTCGGGAGCATGGACGCAAGTGTACGCTGTCCGGCCTCGATTGACGCTGCCCTGGTGGCGTCAGGAGCCTTTTTGCCCTTGGGTTGTGATACATTGCAAATGTATCTATAATTTTTGATGCTCCATGCTTGGTTTTATCCACTTTCTTGTGTTTTGTCCACACTTTGGAGTACTTTTCATATGATTTCTTGGACTAACCTATTAACAAGAGCCACAGTGCCAGCTGCATGTTTTCTACTGTTTTTGGTTCCAAGAATGTCAGAAAATGAATATTCTCGGAATTGTACGGGACAAAATCCAAAGTGCCTATATTTCCAGAAGACTCACGGAGCCAGAATACGAGATGGAGGAGGGCCAGGGCCTGGCCACACCACCCCCAGTCACGGGCTGGGCCTGGCCGCGCCAGGGCATGGTGTGGTGGCCCCAAGCACCCCCTCGGTCTCCCTCTTCGCCTATAAGAAGCCTTCTGACCTAAAAACTCTAGGGGGTTCGACGTTTTTCCATGAAAAGTTCCGCTGCACCGCCACCACCGAAGGGGAGATTCGGGGGACAGAAAGTCTCTGTTACGGCACCCTGCCGGGACGGGGAAGTGCCCCCGGAGCCATCTCCATCGATCTCCACCATCATCTCCGTCGACCATCCATGTTTCCTCCATCTATCAGTGAGTAATCCCCCGTTGTAGGCTATGGGGATGGTAGGGATTGGATGAGATCGTTCATGTATTGGAATCAGATTGTTAGGGAATGGTGCCTAGTATCTTTTATTAGTGCTTTATGACTTTGTTGCAACTTGTTGTGCTTAATGCTTGTCACTAGGGCCCGAGTGCCATGATTTCAGATCTGAACATGTTATTGACTCATTATGATAGTATTGTTTTTGGTCTTATCTACAAGTTGTATACACACGTTATTGTACGAAACCTATGGCCCCGAAGTGACAGAAATCGGGATAACCAGAAGGGAAAGGCTTTGATGTGAGGATCACATGTGTTCACGGAGTGTTAATGCTTTGCTCCGGTGCTCTATTAAAAGGAGCACCTTAATTGCCAGTATTTCCCTAGAGGCCCTGCTGCAAACGGGCTGGCAGGACAAAAGATGTTGTGCAAGTTCTCATTGCGAGCACATATGACTATATATGGAATACATGCCTAGGATTGTCTAGTACTTGGGTGCTTTATCTTATTATCTGCAATTGCCCTATGTTCTGTTTGCTATGTGAATTGTCTTGTCCATGCAATGCACGTCCATCCATCCCTATGCCTACCGCACTCGAATCCCACTGTTTACTGCTTTCGTTACTACTGTCTTTGCTTTGCTACTACTGTTACTTTGCTATTCCTATTACAAAACTGTTGCTACTGATAAACTGCTGTGAGCAAGATTGTTTCCAGGTGCAGCTGAATTGACAACTCAGTTGTTAAGGCTTATAAATATTCTTTCGCTCCCCTTGTGTCGAATCAATAAATTGGGTTTCACTTCCCTCGAAAATACTGCGATACACCCCCTATACTTGTGGGTCATCAAGACTAATTTCTGGCGCCGTTGCCAGGGCGCATAGCTTTATTTATCAAGTTCACTTGGATTCACTATTGTTCAAGCTAAGTTTATTTCTGTCTTGTTTGCTTCTTCCTTTATTGAAAATACAAAAAAAACAGTTCCTACTCTAGTTGTTATTTTCGTTGCTTCATTATTGTCTTGCCTTATCATGCTTGTTGTCAATGGTTGGTTTCTTTGAAACTGAAGCTTATTGGCAAGGTGGGTTCACGGAAGATCAAAAATATTATAAGGAACACCACTTGTCACAAAAAGGGAAACACTTATGGGAACAAATTGATAGATTGTATACCATTGCTAGAAATGTGTGCTCTACTTATAATGTTACTTATTGCTGTGATGAATCTCGTTGCAGAAAGAGGTATAAACACCTCCATTTTCAATGTGAGTATAATGATAATGATACCATATCTTCCTATGCTAAAGGAATTTATGACTTTTATGATGCGGAGCAAATTGAAGAATTTATTGCTTGGAAGGGTGCTTTTGAACTTGCTAGTTTGCTTGAAAATATTGATGATTCACCTTATAAGTATGAGGTTTATGGTATACTTAAATTTTGCTTTGATAATTACAAGGATGAAAATGGCAATATTCTTGAATATTTTAATAGATGCTCTCCACAAATGGAAGAGACTAATGCCTTGCAGGATCCTATGGAAGAAGAAATTGATGAACCTGAAATATCATTAGATGAAAAAGAGGAGGAGAGTGATGAACAAAAGGAGGAAGAATGGATTAGCTACCCATGCCTACCTTCTAATGAGAGTAACTCTTTATCCCTTACATTATTTGATTGTCCTCCATGCTTACTAAAGGAGGATGAGTGTTATGTTTCTGAGGATTCTTTTGAAAATGTTTATAATAAAGCTCTAGTGCTCGTAGATCATGAAACGCATGCTTTATGTGATAGCTATATTGTTGAGTTTATTCCTGAGGCTACTGAAAATTATTATGAGAGAGGAAAATATGGTTGTAGAAGTTTTCATGGTATTGAAACACCTCTCTATGTGCTGAAAGTTTTGAAGTTACTCTTGTTTTATCTTCCTATGCTTGTCACTTTGTTCTTTGCAAATTTATTTGCGTACACGATTCCTATGCATAGGAAGTGGGTTAGACTTAAATGTGTTTTGAATTTGCTCCTTGATGCTCTCTTTTACTTCAACTCATATTTCTTATGAGAGCATCCTCTCAAACTTTTATGCCTGAAAATGATAATATGTCTATTATTCTTGGAAGACCTTTTCTTAAATACTACAGGAGCTGTTATTAATTGTAATCAAGGGAAGGTGACCTTCAATGTCAATGACAAGTAACATACTATCCATTTCCCCAAGAAGATTGATGGGACTTATGGTTTGAATTCAATTGAACATGTTGAGGGCATTCAAGTTGGAGAAATATATTGTCCCATACCAAGAGAAAAATTTGAAACAATTATGATTGGGACCATTGCTATCAAGGTTGAGGTAACATAATCATTAGTGGAATACAAAGTTTTGTCTCATATAAAATTGTTTTGGTAACAAGACCTGATCAACCTTGTTAACAAAAGGATTTCATTGAACAAAACAATGGTTTCACTATGATTATCTCTGTTTACTTCTATTCTATCCATTTCAGTTTTTGCTTATGCCTAACTTAAAGGCATTAAAGAAAAGTACTTATTGGGAGATAACCCAAAAGTTTTAGATGAGTCTTGGAAGTTATTACTTCAGTAATAACCGCTCCTTATCCTTTTTATTTGCTTTTTGTGCCAAGAGTAACCTCTAATGAGAGAGAAGTAATGATTGGGAAAGTTGCTGTCCCGAAACAGATTTCTGTGCTTCACCGTAAACATTCTTGATAGAGCTCTGTATGTCGGATTGAGCTGTATTTGTTTGTGCTTCTGACCCAGGTTATTATCTAACTTTCGTTAGTTCAACACTTTTTGATTTGAGCGACAGAGGGTCTTCGAAAAAATTCGTTTTTACCTGCTGGTCTGTTTTGACAGATTTCTGCCATTTTCTGCATTTGCTTCTTGTTAGTTCCTTCTTGAGTTCCTTTGGGGAATTGAGCTTTTTGAGGGAAGTGCTACAGTAGCTAGTGTTATAATGGAATTTTATTTGGTGTTATAACTGAACCTTGAGACTTATTTATCTTAAGTGAACTAATGTTGCTAATGAGATTGTGTGAAGTTTTGTATGAAGGAATATTTTCAGGTGTATGGAAGGAATGAGTAATGAGATGATGGATGGACTAAAGCTCAAGCTTGGGGATACCACGCATGTCACCCCCAGAAATATCCAAGAAGTACAAGCGTCAAAGCTTGGGGATGCCCAAGGCATCCCCCTCTTCATCAATAAAAATCCCAGGTTTCTTCCAAACACTTCATTTTTATTGTTTCATGCATAGTTGTGTTGTTCTTGGAGCGTCTTCTTTTTCATTTTTGTTTTTGGTTTTCGTTTGCCTTGTTTTCTTAGTTTTCTAAATAAATTGGTTGGACCCCCCTCTTTCATATATTGGTGTTCAAATAGTTTGGTTTGGTTTGGTTTGGAAAAGAGTAGGAAAGCTCATGCGTAAGTGGTAAAGAGAGCTTGTTTTTTACTGTGGCCTATGCTTTGTCATGCCATGCTTGATATTGTTTTGGCTTTATGCTTAGTATTCTTTTCTGTAGCATGACTTGTTATAAACAATTGAGATTGCTTAATGTGCCTTGGATGAATCATGCGTTGTTTTAGCATATTAAAGCATAGTATAGCGGTATTCTCCTTTGATGCTTTATTTGGGTTGACTTGGCACATGCTCACACCATGTTATGACTATCTCAAGTCACCATAGATTTTATGAGCCTTTAGTTTTCAGCTTGTAGTATCACTTTATGCTTTGTTCAATGATGTTTTGTCGCTCTGCATGATTATGGCCATTATTGCTCTCTTAGTTTGTCGCTCCCTTACTATTGCTAGCCTTCACTTTCACTGAGTATGTTTTACTCAGGTTTCCAACTCCCTAAACCAAATATTGCCAAAGTGTCCACCATACCTACATATTCAATATGCCTTGTTTTCTTCCGAATAAAATGTTTGCTTGTTTTGAGAAAGTTAGTTAGTAAAGCTCTCACGAACTTGATGGCACACTTTATTTCCTGCACTTAATAAACTTGAACCATTGTGAACTCTCCATGAAAGTTATATGCTTGCAAATTATATGCTAGGGATTAGCAGAACCATGTTGTCACGGGGAACGCTTTCAACAGTTGTAAATATATACCTACTTGATACCTTGCTCTTTTGTTTGCGGATGTCATCGGTGTGAAATAAAAGGGGAGATTGTAAGTCCATGGAGTTATGTATGTGTGTTAGAGAAACGCCTGGGCCACTGGTCTAATCCATGCTGACATGGTGGAAACCTGCAGCGTAACCATAATGATATATATGAAGCATTCTTCTTATAAAAAAAAGAGAGAGATAGCTATTGAGAAAAAGAAAAAAAAGGGTTTTATGAAAAGAGGAAAGAGAGAAAAAAGCACCATTTTCCCATGGTAAATAAGAAGATTGCTGAGATACTCATTGTCTGCTTGCCTTGTCATTTTGATATGGGGATTCTTCCGTATCATCGGGCAAGGGATACCCCGTTGGCGGTTCTCAATGATACGCACATACTTACGATGACCAGAACTTACCGGTAACTAAAGTTGAGTAGCATGAGGAGCGGCCCTCGTACTCAAGGGACTTGGGATTTTCAGTTTATAGTCTTTCAAGCATATAACTCAAATTGGACCTCACTTTCACCTTAACGACATTAAAGATGCTTATGATAGGGGCAATGAGATCTCAAAGCTAATGAGTACCATACTTTCAGCATTTGGAAGCCTTTCAAATTATGCAAAACCTTTTTTTTACTTATTGAGTCTCCACTTATTCTTTGAGCACTTTCTTGAGAGCTTAGTGGCCATTCTTAGTTCTGTGTGCATTGTCCCAAGACTTGTTGATTGATGCATACCTTGATATTGCTTGTTTTAAACTATTTGTATCTAGTCACTCTTGTGAAATTTGAAGGTGTCCTATGCATTTATATTTGCTACTCTATTAGGGACAAGCTAATTACCACTATCCTATGTTTTCTCTATGTGAAATAAAGAAACGTCTTGCAAAGCATTGTTATTCATGAATCTTTTGTTTGTGCCTTTTCATGTTGCATCACAGTTTCTTTGTCTTATTGCTAGAACTTTGTCTTTCATGTTATGATTGAAGTACTATGATCCTAGCTTTGAATGTTTTATGAATACTTTGATCAAGTCTTTGATGGTGCATGTCACCTCAAAAATTATTCTTTCTTTTTATCACTTACCTACTCGAGGACGAGCAGGAGTTAAGCTTGGGGATGTTGATACATTGCAAATGTATCTATAATTTTTGATGCTCCATGCTTGGTTTTATCCACTTTCTTGTGTTTTGTCCACACTTTCGAGTACTTTTCATTTTATTTCTTGGACTAACCTATTAACAAGAGCCACATTACCAGCTGCCTGTTTTCTGCTGTTTTTGGTTCCAGGAGAGTCAGAAAATGAATATTCTCGGAATTGGACGGGACAAAAGCCAAAGTGCCTATTTTTCCAGAAGACTCACGGAGCCAGAATACGAGACGGAGGAGGGCCAGGGCCTGGCGACACCGCCCCTAGGCGCGGGCTGGGCCTGGCCGTGCCAGGGCATGGTGTGGTGGCCCTAAGCACCCCCTCGGTCTCCCTCTTCGCCTATAAGAAGCCTTCTGACCTAAAAACTCTAGGGGGTTCGATGTTTTTCCACGAAAAGTTCCGTTGCGCCGCCACCACCGAAGGGGAGATTCGGGGGACAGAAAGTCTCTGTTCCGGCACCCTACCGGGACGGGGAAGTGCCCTCGGAGCCATCTCCATCGATCTCCGCCATCATCTCCATCGACCTTCCATGTTTCCTCCATCTATGAGTGGGTAATCCCCCGCTGTAGGCTATGGGGATGGTAGGGATTGGATGAGATCGTTCATGTAATGGCATCAGATTGTTAGGGCATGGTGCCTAGTATCTTTTATTAGTGCTTTATGACTTTGTTGCAACTTGTTGTGCTTAATGCTTGTCACTAGGGCCCGAGTGCCATGATTTCAGATCTGAACATGTTATTGATTCATTATGATAGTATTGTTTTTTGTCTTATCTACAAGTTGTATACACACATTATTGTACGGAACCTATGGCCCCGAAGTGACAGAAATCGGGATAACCGGAAGGGAAAGGCTTTGATGTGAGGATCACATGTGTTCACGGAATGTTAATGCTTTGCTCCGGTGCTCTATTAAAAGGAGCACCTTAATTGCCAGTAGTTCCCTAGAGGCCCCGCTGCAAACGGGCTGGCAGGACAAAACATGCTGTGCAAGTTCTCATTGCGAGCACGTATGACTATATATGGAACGCATGCCTAGGATTGTCTAGTACTTGGGTGCTTTATCTTATTTATCTGCAATTGCCCTATGTTCTGTTTGCTATGTGAATTGTCTTGTCCATGCAATGCCCGTCCATCCATCCCTATGCCTACCGCACTCGAATCCCTCTATTTACTGCTTTCGTTACTACTGTCTTTGCTTTGCTACTACTATTACTTTGCTATTCCTATTACAAAACTATTGGTACTGATAAACTGCTGTGAGCAAGATTGTTTCCAGGTGCAGCTGAATTGACAACTCAGTTGTTAAGGCTTATATATATTCTTTGGCTCCCCTTGTGTCGAGTCAATAAATTGGGTTTCACTTCCCTCGAAAATACCGCGATACACCCCCTATACTTGTGGGTCATCAGGTTGCTGCTGCGAGGTGGAAGTTGCTGCGTCGGATTTGCCCTTAGGAGCGGCCTTATTGCTTCCCTTGGTGCTGCTGGTGCCTTCTCGCCGAGTCTTGGAAGACTCGGACGAGGCGGAGGGGCTTGGCGCTGTTGCTGGTGCCTTTGCTGTTGCTGCTAGTGCTGGAGCTGATGCTGGTACTGATTTCCGTTTCGGCGGGGGTGCTGAAGGAACCTCGATGGTGGCTAGTTGCGGCTGTGCCAAAGAAGGAGCAAATGCAGCCTCCGCAGAACCGCTTCCCCCCGTTCTGAGGTTGCCCTCCTCTTGACGAGGTGGGCTAGAACCCGGAGCAGCCGCTGAGCCCTCCTGAATGGGGCTCAACGGGCGTGAATCGTCGCCACAAGGGGGAGAAGGGCTATGTCGGAGCGGGGAGGCAATGCCGGATCCACTCTGAGGGACCTCCACCGCGGCCCTGCCGAATCAGATCATGAATGATGAGAAACTATAACAGAGCAAGAACAAGTGAATAGCAAAGGGAGAAGTGGCTTACTCATCCGAGGTCAAAGGCTCCTTGGGCTTCCGAGCCCTCCGAGTTATGGCCTTGGTCGTAGGCTTGGTGGAAGCTTTGTCCGCGGACTTCTTTCGCCTTTTAGCTGGCTGAGAAGGTCCGGAGGAAAAAGCAGATGCGGCCCCCCTCTTCTTCGGTGCGATAGGACAGGCTCACCCGTGGCAAGGGGAGGATCTTCATGGATCTACCCACCGGGGTTAGCTGATGCCCTAAAAGCAAAAAAAAGGGGGATAGCGTCAAATGCCTCCATCACCTCAACGTCCGAATCATCTTCATCGTCGGGCCAATCTCTAATGCAAGAGAGTTTACCGGTGTGTCGCTTGGTCGCATCAGCCATCGGCAGGAACATCTCCTGATCCGGTTCCTCCTCGTCCGAGGCATCTCGATCAGGCGCCCATTTGAGAGAAGGCTCGGTGCCATCCTCAATGGTTTGCTGAAGAAACATCTAAGGGAAAGAAAAGGCAACAGGATTAAACCTACAACAAAAACCGACGTATGATTTAATTCGGAAAAGGTTTGGGGCATGAGACTTACCACAGGGGGAAGCCTATCTCAGCAGAAGTGTTCGATCCGCCACGTCCACTCAACAGAGAAGTCCTTGTGGGTGGTGAAGAGGGCCTTGACCCGGCGGTAGATCTCGGTGTTGCTCAACTCGAATGAGGAGGTCCGGTTGGGGTCACGGCCCCAACTCATGTGACAGAGTTTATGCGTGCGTTTCTGGAGGGGGGAGATCCGGTTGCGGACAAATGTGATCATTGCGTCCTCATTGCGCAATCCCAGATCCTTCAGCTCCTGGAACCTTTTGTTGAGTTGGTTCGCTAGGATAGTGGGCTTCTTGGAGACCTTGTCCCACAGATCCGGATTAGGAGGACCCGGAGCGTAGGGGCGCAGCCCGATCAAATCTTCAGTTGTGCCATTTCTGACATAAAAGAAAGTTCGGGCCCAGCCCTTGCAAGAGTCAAGCCCCATGACTCGGGGGAAAATAGACTGTTTCCTAGGAGTAATGGAAGCTGCGCCGAACTGCGTGAGGTTCTTGTCCTCCGGGTTAAGATCTATATTCAGAATCACATTCCAGCAGAGACCAAAGAACTGGATCCAGAGATCCTTCGTGGGCCACAGTCCGGCATAGCCCTCGATGGTGGAGAGAGAGGTGATGGCGTTAGCCGGAAGATGATGCGGCTGAAGCTCATACGTGTTGAGCCAGTCGTGGAAAAAATCGCTAACAGGAAGATCGAACCCACGATTGAAGTGGGAGAGGAATACCACATACTCACCCGGATTGGGTGAGGGGGCAAGCTCCGCGGCGGCGAGGCGGGCGATGACGCCCTGCGGGATACGCCTGGTGCGATATAGCCAGTCAAGATCATCTTGGCAAACCGAGGACCCAGCCCAGGCGCCGCGGTCAGCATTCCCCGCGTCCTCCTCCATTTCCTTCTCCGCAACGGCGAGCTCCTCCTCTGTCATGTCAAGGTCACTATCCTCACTGGCGCTAGCGGCGGTGGGGGGCAGTGGCCAGGACTAGCGAGGACCCGTGGCAGAGGAGATGCGTGGAGGTGGCGGCGACGCAAGTGCGCGAGGAAACAATGCGGCAGCGCAGCTACGCAAGTGCGATGGTGGCGGCGCTGTCGCGGGGAAGAAGAAGAGGCAGAGGGGCGCGAGAGTGGGGAAAAGACCCAAGGGGCGCGCCCCTCCCCTATTTAACCACGCCCTAGAGAGGTAGTGGGATCGCGCTGTGCGGACGGGCCACATGGTGTGGCCGTGTATGACCCGGATCGACCAATCAGTGACGAGCCACAAGAAGGGCCATAGGGCGCAGCGGATCCCACGACGCGACGTTATGATACAGTTAACGAGGAGGCAGGCACGATGTGACGTGTGCTACAGTAAATTCTGACAATAACTGTGGCGGTTACTGTTGCAGGCCCTTAAAATGAGGCAAAGTAATGATTAGCCTCCACGTGGGAAAGCGTACAAGAGAAGGAAGAATAACTCGGATAAGTATAGGGTGACCCGGCCAGCGAGTGAGAACTCTAAATGTGCCAAGGGAAAGCAAACCAAGGGAATCCGAGCCATGAGATAACTCGGAAAAGGAGCAAGAGGCTTGGTAAAATTGAACCTGTTGTGGCCTTAGCGGCTAAGGCAGCTAAGACCGCACCAGCTTTGGGGACTAATGTTGGGGGGATACCCCCGGGTAGGGTCACGCCGGGGTATAAAGGCCAAGGTAGCCGAGGTACGGCAAGGTCAAAGCAAGTGCTGGCCGAGTCACCTCAAGGCAGGCCGAATCACGAAGTAACCCGGACCAGGGGATGTCCACCTAACTGGGTCTCAACCGACTTATGTCGTATGTCGGTAAGATGTATCTAACTTATATGCAGGAACATGTGTGGCCGGATCAACTAGGTATGATACGGGTTATATTAAGCTTGTAAGAGAAGGAAGGTATCTCGCTGGTCAAAGGGTGACCACTGTGTGCAGAGCGTGAGCGAAGCAGACAGAGGCCAGGACCACCGAGGCGTGGCCGACAAAGGTGACGATGCCTGTGTCGGATGACGCAGGTGCCGCAGAGGCTCACGTAGCCTCTGCATGGATGACGCTGGGCAAAAGTGACCCGATCGGCTTACTATTTTGGGAGGAGGCATATTCCAATATGCCTCCACGTATGCCCTAATTGGAGACCTGGCTACCCCTATATAAGGAGGGCTAGGGCCTCTGTAGAAAGGGTTGATCTTGACTGGGTTGTGGTTTACTAGTGTGTTCCAGAGGGCCAGCTAGTGGTGAGAGTAACAAAGTTCTTCTTCCTCCTCTTCCCAATACAGCTCAAGGAGCACTTGTAAACTATGGAAGTGAATCAAATACAAAGTAACTATGTGTGGAATCACCACACTATGCCTCCCTGGATTCCCCTAGTGCATTTAGTCCCCACTTTTAGCCTATCCATGGCATCTGCCATGACACCACCACGACATAGACTTTCATCGGATGGGGGTAGCGAAGTGGAGTTATATCCTAGTTTATGCTAGGTTAGTTCATATGTTCATGTCAAACCATGTTGGGGCACAGTTTGTGACAATGCAAGATTCTTCGTGGTTTCACCGAAGGGGTAGTTTTCCCCCTTAAGCGCAGGAACTCCGTACACATGGTGCTTGAGACCACGCATGTCTAATGGGCACCGTGCACCATCGTGGACCTAGGTTTGACACAACTAGCAACTTCATGTAGAATGTATTAATGCCACACGTGTAGGTTGTTGTGGTGTGAGAACCCCCCATGGCATGCGCGAAGGCTGTTCTGTGTTCAGGCAGGACCCTTTGTCATCTACCCCCTAGACTTTCTTCGGATGGGGGTAGCCCAATCGACTTATCTCTTGGTTTGTGCTAGGTTACTTCATATGTTCATGTCAAACCATGTTGGGTCACAAGTAGTGACAAGATTCTCTGTGGTTTCACCGAAGGGGATAGTTTCCCCCTTAAGCGCAGGAACTCGGTACAAACGGTGGTTGAGACCGCGCATGTCTGGCAGGCACCATGCACCATCATGAACCTAGGTTTAACAGAACTAGCATCTTCATTTAGCATTTATTAATACCACTCATGTAGGTTGTTGTGGTGTGAGACTCCCCTGATGGCATGCGTGAAGGCTGTTGTGTGTTCAGGAAGGGCCCAATGTTGTATACCCCCTAGAGTTTCTTTGGATGGGGGTAGCCCAGTGGAGTTATCTCTTGGTTTGTGCTAGGTTAGTGCATATGTTCCTACCTACTAGATTTGTCTCTTCCCCTCTTTGCTGGACGCTCACAACCCTAACCCGAACTATGGTTTCAGTGATAGTGATGTGGTTTCCTCTAGCGCAACTCTGGCGTCCTCCATACCGTCGAGATGGACCTCTATGTCGGCTACATCCCCTCCCCAGGCTGCTATGGCAAGTGCATGTTGAGACACCCCCTCCGGGTACTCCCTATGCCCCTAGTCACCGCTCTACTATTCTTCTTCCTCTTCTCAAATAGTGGTGAGCTGGGCTCCTAATCTTTGAAGGTAACTCTCCTCTCTCTCTCTCTCTCTCTCTCTCTCTCTCTCCCTTTTCTACAACTATTTTACTACTAGTTCATTTTGGGAAAATTTCCCCAATTTCTAGGATTCTTCTACTGTTCTACTTAGTGGTTTTGATTCTAGGTTTCCTGATATCTTCTAGATGGTTGTAGGATGTTATAGTGTGTTCTAGCATTTGTCTACTTCTTCCCACGATCCAGGTTCAGGTTCTACTCATGTTTCTTAGTCTAGAATTTCTTCACTTTCTAGGTTTAATTAAGTACTTAATCATGTTCTTCTGTTTATGATGAAATTGTGTGTATAAATTACATGTTAATCCTAGGTTCCTAGTACTAGTCCTTTCACTTCCAGGGATCAATACTATTATAAACTTGTTTAAGGTTTACTGTTAATTCTATAAAGTGGTGTTGGTTAATTAGTTTCGTATCTAGTTGTAGTCAAAATCCACAACTCAATTGAGTTGATGGATTAGCATTTGTTATTATTTAGTTTTTATTTCTTAATGCAGATATATATTTGATATGATGTCCTTGATAGTGTCTTCCTCATCCTTTGAACATACAATTCTTAGGGGATGGGGATGATACTATTAGGGCTTTCATTTCATACTTTATTTGACAGATGGCATTGCCTTTCAGCATTAAGAGTTCTTCTTAGATTTATGGCTTCTTGTTTGTTTCTTTAAGTAGTTTATTAGCATAGATGTTTGATACATTACTTTAGTATCCATGCTTTTCCTCTAGCTACAATTTCAATGGGCAAAAATTTAGTTTCCCACTAAAATTGTAGTTAGTGGAAAATTTTGTTTACTTATTTACTGTATCATTTCATTTCTATTTTAGGAATTCCATCAATCCTTTCTAATTTCAACCAATCAATGCTTAATTAGGGTTGTGCATAGGGTATAGATCCTGGATTACTATCTGTGATGTCTCTTTACAGAGTGTACACAAATGCTAATAAGGCTTTTGTGCTTATGCTTGCTTCCTAGTAGCATGCTCATTATCATACATGATATGTCGGTGCTAATTATTAGTGCTAATTCTATAATCCTACCCTTCCCTTGATCTAGATGATCCCTAGCTACCAATTTAGTTATTTTCCTACTCATCCTAATCTTGAGGCTTTGGTCTATTATGGGGTTCTACTAGTGTGTTGTGAGATGATTGTGTTCTAAGATCATATCTCGTGATATTCTAGTTGGTTTTTGGATAGCCTAATTGTTGTCTCTAATTCTATTAAACTATAGTTTGGAGTGGTGAACTGTCAAGTGTTCATCCTCCAAGGTTTAATGCTTTTTACATGAATCCATGGCTTGGGTGTTTGTTTAATTGAAGACATTTATATCTTGTTCTAATATTCATTCTGTTGACTTACTTGTGCTAGATGAAATCCTAGTCACTACAGTTTATTTGCTTCAAGATCTTGCATGGTGCTCTAGTGTTGGTTGGCTACTACCTACTGCGAATAGCTGCTCACCCTAACTTTGTTTGGGTTCTAGTCATTCCCTACTATTTAATTTTCTGTCATGCCTCGGGTTTTTTTTTGCTCAACTCAAGCCATTTGGGATTCAGGACTTGTTCCTGGCTTCTAGTTTTGGTTTAACATTAACTTGGTTTTTCCTTAGGGAAAAACCTACATTTTAACTTTCCCAAAAGTTTATTTTGTGTGTTTTTGTTTGCAGGTTTGAAAGATCAAGATGAAAATGAAGAGTACAATGAAGATAGGAAGATGATAAGATAGATAAGAAGTAGATAGGTTCAAATTTTAGGGTTTTCCTTTTCTTTTATATCAAGCTTTGTAACTTTCCAACTTGTAATCATTTAGATTATGAATAAAGTTCAAATTTAATTAAGTTTGTTTTGATTTCACTTATGATGATTTTCTCTTTAGTTGTTATATATATTATCTTGTGAACTCAAGTTTGAATAATTCAAACCTCAATTTTGATGAGAATCTATTTTATCTTATTATCTTTCTTGTTCATAAGTGAATGTGTGATTTGAATAAGTGTTTTAAGTTTGATGAGAATATTCTCTCAATGACTCACAAACAATACACTTTTGAATTTATATTCAATTCCTAGGGTTAACTTGAGTCAAACTCAACTCTAGCTTCAATTTACTAGTGTTATCATTCAAAACCTGAAAAGGTTCAAATTGCCTCTCAATGTCATGTCCTAAAAGGAAATGCAAAATTTCAATATCATCCCTATAGCCCTTTCCTATTTTACGGGATATTACATCGGACCAATCCGACTAGGGATAAAAACCAAAACACAAAAATCGCTATAATTTTTGCACCCATACTCCGAATAGAATGGAACCAATTTTGTTGCAAAGATAATGGCATGTAGTATCTAACAAAAAGGGAGAAAATATTTGATAGCACTAGGGGAGAAAATACCAAGTAGGAAAAGGCGAGAAACTCCCAAGGTGAAGAGATGGTAAAACCTCCAATATAAAAAACGCAATAGTTGTTCATCTGAAATCCGTTTTTGATGAACTAGAGCTTGTTGTAAAGATAACCATAAGATCTAGACCCACACATGGTAAGATCCAAATAGCAACCAAGTAGGATGATGCCAAGTATGCAAAGGCTTGAGCTCTCTCTAAAATATATGATCCAATTACTCACACAAGAGCCCCTCTTGATAATACGAATATCTATCATAAAACCTGGTCTCCCCACTACCAACATGAGACCGGTAAAATAGAAAACCTATCAATATCATATATTTTTCTTGCGCGTTTCACTTGAGCTTGATGATGACAATCTTGTCCTCAAGATAGAACACCTTTCTTGATTAAGCTTGCTAGCCCTTGTTTCATGAGAACTTATGAATTGCTCCCTCACACTCCAAAGGAGAGACTCTTATTTAGGCATGTATTCATATATACATGAACACTATAAGAGAGAGAAGCATCAAACAAAAGATCTTCTCGAGATAGCTCGTATTCCACTTGCACTTAATATCTTCTTTGGCAATGATCCACTCGAATCCACTCTTTGCACTTTGTCCTTGGTCATTGCTTATTCTTCTTCACGTTCTTATTTTAACCTTGAAGCCAACATATGGTTCAGGCGATGATTCCTACAAGTGTAACTCAACGCAACTATTAGTCCATAGAGATTTCATTAATTACCAAAACCACACATAGGGGCAAATATACTCTTTTAGGATAGATGAAGTGCGGTGTCAGACGTGGCATCTGGGCGCGCAATGACGAGTTGCAAGGTGTTGATCTGATTCTGTGTTGCCGGGATGCGCTAGCCGAAGTGCCTTCCATGCGCCACTAGCCGAAGCACCCAATGTGCACTCCTCGGAGTTGGTAGCCTGGTAGTAGTATGATGGCGAGCTAACTAGCAAGGTCGATTAAAATTTTGTTCACCTTAACACACAGCATAGAATCTAGCGAGATCTGTGTTCTCAAATTTATTTTTTCTATTTTTCTTTTTCTGATACAATTCTTCCATGTGGATAGGTACATGACAGCTGGTATTTATCCATTACTTGTGCTTATTATGTCAACCAAAAGTTCATAATGTGGTGGTATTCTCATCATCATAACAAAGAGGTGAATATATCATCTCAACCATCTTTCCTCCCTCAAACTAAACTCAAATATGGCTATCCTTAACCATTCTCCCAACCCACTCAACCAAACAAAAAAGTGGTTACGAACGGCTACATGATTAGGGGTGCCCATAACCACCTTTTAATACCCACAAACTAAACACATCCTTAATATTGTGGATGATAAATAAGAGAGATAATAAAGTTTGTTGTTCAAGAAGATTTGACCTAATTAGATGTCCCAATTAATGATAGCTCCTCATATGGAGTCGATCTAAGACGCTTCTGACTAACTGGATTATTTTACTATCATCTCTACATATTTTGGATAGACCATAGAGTCAATGGTTGGATCCACCTTTGTGGATTCCCTAAGGTGTCGAAACATGTTTAAAGTAGATATTGATTCCTTGTACTAATTTTGCAATTTGGACAGGGTGCGAATAGCTTAGAAGAAGTCCGACAGGTTTACTTGTTTGGGTGCATCGGTCGGAAAACTATGTAAGTTGGACCATAAATCGATCTTGAATTTCTTTCACACATGGAAGAAATTTTTATGGGCAGCAGATACATTTCTATGCTTTATAGTAGGCATCATTAGTCGTCGAACCTCCCGTCGTACTACAGGCAGGGACAACCCATAGTGCGGGGCAGAGGGGCACTCAGCCAAACCCCAAGATGTAGGGCCCAGCCCAAGACTTGTTTGTGTACCCATATTAGTCTTTTGTTTTTCAGGCCCAATAGTGTAGAATAATTATGAAACAAAGATATGGTACAAACTATAGCCTACCATGTCTCTGTTCTAATTCCTCTTTCCCAGAAACACGTTCCAACATTTCTGTATTTCTTAAAAAAAATCTCGATGCCATGATTTGTTTGGCCACTCCAAATATGCAAAACGACACCGTCTCTCGTGTACCTTTACAAGGTTGTGATTTGTAAAAACTATCTACACAGTTATATAACTATACCATTTTACAAGCAGTCTTTTTGGATTCCCATGACTTCTAGTTGTCCCCATCATACTGATAGACTATTCCATTCTCTTAATAATTCAGTGCATAATATGTCTATTCTTCTACTTTTTTTTACATGCATATAAATCTATTACTCCTATAACTTTGTTATACGATTAATTTTAGAATACATATGTATAAACACCCGTACACAAGGAGCAATTCATAAAAATAAGTATCATTGTATATAGTTTGCTCGATCAATAGAAATAAGTAGGTTTGAATGTCTTCACCGAGATATCAAATAACATTGATATATCAAATGTACAAATTATTTAATTTTCTATTAAATATTTTTCTTACGGAATACTAATATTTTTAAGTCTTTAATGTGGAAACAAGTGGTGGAGCTCGACGAACATTGTCGAGATACCCAATAATGTTAATCATGATTAAACTTTGAGTAATGTTTAAAATTCTAGTATAAATATTAAAAGTATATTTAAGAAATATTCTGGCGTAGGGAGGTCATTTCCCCTTTTGTGGAAATAAATTGCATAGACGTTTCCATTAGTTCAGAATTTTAGTTGAGTTAGATAGTGCTTGCAATTCAATATGGTATCAGAGCAGGAAGTCCTAAGATCAAATCCTGGCCAACGCAAGAATTAAAAATAAATATCACGGCTTACCAAACATGCGTCACAGTAGGCCAAAGGGTTAAAGACATAGGGTTAGTATTGAAATAAATTGGCTAACTCTTTCCATCGGTTCGAACTGTTGGTTATGTTGGTTAGTGCATGCAATTCAATATGGTCTCAGAGCAGGAGTTCCTAGGATTAAATCTTGGCCAACGCAAGAATTGAAAACAAATATTGCGGATGTCCAAACATGCATCACAATAGACCAAAGAGTGAAAGACGTAGGGTGAATGTTGAAATAAATTGAATATCCTTTTTCATCACTTCGGACTGTTGATTGCGTTGGCTAGTGCATCAATTCAATACCCTTGAGCCCAAGAAAGATCTGTCACTCAAAACAAGGATCCTTTGTGTCATGTTGACTTATGGGCCCCAAATATCCGTGGACCGGCGCTAACTATAGGTCTCTAGTGAGAGTTCCCATCCATATTCTCCTCCTTACTAATATGCAGTGAGAGGAGCACCACTAGCAACGTTCTCAACAACAGGGTACCTAGCCCAACACAAAGCATGACTTTTTATGAGACCGAGAACCTAGTGGAGTTGTAAGGTGTTGCACTACTAAGAAAAAGCTATAGATAATTCACCTACCCATGGCGCACATGCTAGGTGGTACCCCATTGGTAAATAGTCATGGTGCACCTATCAGCAGTGCCCCACGGGTATGTCACATAGTCGTGGCGCATGTGCTTTCAGGTGTGCCACAGCTAAGTGTGAGTCATGTAGACAGGGTCACACCCACTTAACCATGGGGCACCACATAGTGGTGCGCCACGGGTCAAAAACTTACCTATGGCGCACCACTATATGGTGCATCACGACTAAGTGTGAGCCATGCAGCCAGGATTAGCACCCACTTAGCCTTGAGGCACCACATAGTGGTGCGCACCGGATAAGTTTTCTACCCGTAGCGCTCTATGTGGTGCCTCACGGCTAAGTGTGGCTAGCACCAACTTCATCCCCCATGGATCGTCTTTTTAGTTTTTGCAAAAAAGAAAATAAAATGATAAACAGTTCAAAAAATAAAATCATTTCAGATATATGATATAGTTTGTAGGAAAATTAACAAATATGAATTTCGACTTTGTTTGCAAAAAAATATCATGTCATGGTAAAATGGACATAACTTTTGCATACAACGTCGAAAAAATCTATAATATATCAAAACAAAGAGCACAACCTATATGGTAGCTCTTGTTAGTATAAAACTTGGGCAATATTTCACCTATAATTTGGAAATAAATATACATGTACATATTCATATCAATTGGCAGGAATTAACATCCAACAATAGCAAATTGTATGGGTCAAGGAAGATGAATCTATAGTGATGGTGACTAGGGCCTTGGGAATAGGCCTCCCTCACATAAAGTTTGGTCGGTTTGGTACAATGGTTACCGAGAAATAGTGACTGAATTAAACTACGTAAATTTGGTATATAAATTTTTCTACGCAATTTTTGGGCAAATAGCTTAGGGATGACATATTTCAATGCTATTAACTGGAAAATGACGTTGTTTGGTTGAAATAGCTCAGAGACGACATTTGGAACGGCCCAAATAGCCACAGCCAAATACGAGTCTTTTAAGCCCTTAAACCGAAGGAAGCAGTTAACGAATTTGGATTACATGATCTGGGTTGTTTGAGCGAGGGACCCACTAGTCGACCGTTGCTACGTAGGACCCACATCGTGCCACCTTAGACTGGGTCCCACCAGTTATACACGTTAGGCTTATCTTTTTAGGAAGAGGCAGAGGTAGCCCTCGCTCCCGTGCTTGTGCCCTGACCCCAACATCACCGATGCCTCGCCCCTGCCTTCCCCTGTTCTTCCTGGCGCACCTTCTTCTTCCTCTTCTCTGGAAACGGTCTGCAGCGGCGGCGAGGGATGTCTAGCTCCACTTCTGGCTCCTAGAAGTCATGGCCGCATTATGGAGAAGACCCGATGACTAGATGCTCGGACTGCCCTCGCCTCGATCCAGTTAAGCGCTTGAGTTGTGTGCACTCGATGAGGGGCAACATCTGTCGGAAATTTGTCAAATGCGAGAGCAAGCCATGTCAGGGGAAGTATGGGAAGGTAGGGGTTTTGTCCTGATTTGTCTCGATTTGGCATGATTTCGATTTTGCACTTTGGATTTTGGAATTAGGGTTTGCGTTCCCTTCTTAGGATTTGGAGTAATGCGACCATTTTGAGTGGATGGATAAGCACATTCGGAATCGAGAGCTTCAAGTTCAAGTGATGCCCTCAATCCACGCTCCCATATTGTCTTCTATGGAGGAGGAGATCTCAAAAACAGAGCCGTTCGGCCGTTGGAAGATTTTTTGGATGGGGAGTTGCAGAAATTGAACAAGCAGTTGAGCCTGATTGTGGAATTGAAGAAGCAGTCAAACATGATGGCTGGAGCATTTTATGTGTGTATCATTTCCATTTATTTGGTGATTTAGGAATTGAAGACAATTCAGGTTTTATCCCAAACCATAACTTATATGGTGTCATTTCAACGGATCACGATGGTGCTCTTTTCAGTGTAAAAGCGGTAGTCTCTAAAGCTTCAATCCTTAAAACATAATGGCAGTTTTATAAATGACACCTTTGATCTTACCATGTCAAACATGGTTTGATTTCATCTCTCGAATATTCCATACTC
This sequence comes from Avena eriantha, assembly GCA_910589775.1. Lineage (NCBI taxonomy): Eukaryota > Viridiplantae > Streptophyta > Magnoliopsida > Poales > Poaceae > Avena > Avena eriantha. The sequence continues at coordinate 458,590,737 of OU342745.1, forward strand.
CAATGGTTTATCGGGAAACACAAATCATGGAACAATTCCTCAAATCTTAGGTGTTTTTGCTAAACATGTAACTCAAATATCTTCCTTTATGATCGAATCATAAACTCTTTATTTTCTTGTTACAATGATTTTCCACTTCATATTGAAAGTCTTTGAACAATTTTCAAATGTTTCATACTTCTTCCTTATTAAGTAAATATATAGATATATTCACTTAAATTTCTGGAGAAAGCATATGAAGCAAAAAGATCCATCGCATATGGCTACACATAATGGACTATATACATCAACATGCATAATATACAATAAGTTAGTCATCCGTTCCTCTTTGGCCTATGGACGGAGTTTCAATTATCTCGAGGAAAGTCTAACAAGCGTCAATTGATCAAAATCAAAGACTCCAAAAATCCATCAACATGGATTTTCTTCATGTTTTCTTTCCAATATAATTTAAACAACGATGTCACTTCATAAGTGATCTTTCAATCATTTGTCTTGTGACATTTTAGCAATAGTGTTTATGGATGTGATTTCTCCCACTAGACTTGTAAAAGTTCATTCAACCTTTATGGAATACGATAATTATTTGAACAACCATTGTTCTCGTAATACCGGAACAAAATAACAATTATTAAAACAAATCTTGAAGGCTAGGTTTGACGACAACGAAAAACACAATAACACTTTATTTGTTTTCGATGAACATCATCACTTATTCGCTTGCTAGTTACTTAGGCCATTGCAGTTCATGAATTTCGTTGTCCTGTATGACACTTCATACCAACCAATTCGGTATCCAATACCTCAGAACCACATTGTTTAACAAGCAAGGAATACAACCATAACATGTATATCTTCTATATACCTAAGTTGGACATCTCCAACCTTTTCTTTTCTGCCAAATATTTTATAGATTCTCTTTCAACAATTCCTTTTCTTTTAAAAGAATCTATCAACATCAATAGTGGTGTCATTCACATGACACATGGTACAAAATGTATATAGTCAAATATTAATACCTTTAAACTTGCACTTTGAAGTGGATCACCATCATCAAATGTTTGGTGTTCTTTCAAAAATCCATTCTTTAGTAATCTATTAGTGTAGTAAACATTTTACTTACATCTTCTATTCATCCTTATCATGACAACTTTCATGATCAAGCTACTATAGCATGTAAGGAAGAATCGCGAGTATAATGTTAGTTCCCAAAACCTTTTTGGGAGATCCAGATGCTTAGCATCTCCATCCTTGACAAATTCTCATACAATATGAGAACATGTATTTTGCTAAATTATACTCTATCATAATGCAACCAAAAACATTGTTTCAGATATCACAATATCTTTCACACATGATGGTTTTTGAAACAATTTTCAGCTCCTATATAATCTTGATATTAAAACAACTTTTGAATATCAATAATCATGGAGGCAAACATGATACTTTAGATACTAACATTGGAATTCTTACTCTTGATTTAATACTATTTATTAAACTTCATGGAGTAAATAGAGTTTGCTGAAAGTTTGCAATAGGACTTATAAACTTTAAATTGACATTCAAAACAATACGATACCAGTTCGTAAAGTAAATACCCAGAATTCTATAGTTCCATTATCTCAATTACAACTAAGCATAAGGTAGAAAACGAATGCCAATGACTACAACAAACTATGAAAAATCACTTTGATTTAGTTTATGAAAAATTTGGTTCGACTAGTCCAAATTAGAAATGAACTCCCACTCAAAAACGACATCCCTCGTGCCTTTTTGGTGATTACATGAACCAAATCCACTACACCAAGTCCGATCATCACGTGAGTCGGTGTAGCTTCAAAGGCGAGCATCAATATGGGCATCATATCAACTATATGACTCATTCTTAACCTTTCGGTCCGTGTTCCAAGGCCATGTCTGTACATGCTAGGCTCGCCAAGTAAGAACCTTAGTATTTGCATGTATAAAACTGTCTTACACCCGTTATATGAAAGCATAGAGTCGAGTACACCCGATCATCACGCGATGTCTCGAAACACGATCCATAGAATGGTGCATACTTAAGGAAGAACGCATTTTTATCTTGATATTTAAATGAGGGATCATCTTATAATGCTACTAAAACGCCAAACAAGCAATATAAGATGCGAACATCATATGTGTAAAGTGGAATGATATGGTCCATGCATTTGATCACCATCGTATGCATCGTGGTATGATCTCTATCATTCCTTTGTGTGTAAGGACAAGGTCTATGGAACTTACACGTTAGGTGTGTTGTAAGAGTACATCAACTTACAATATTACCATATCATGACACTAGCCCAGCAATGATCTAAACTAGACTCCTCTAATTTATCGATTGCAAGTTTTTACGTGGCTTAGGGCTTTTGAAGATAGAACCGGTCTTACCTACGAACATGGAACCACAATGATGATAACTAAGTTATTAGCAACTCGTTGTAAATCAGATATTGACTATAGTAGGAGAGACAGACACCCGCCAGCCACTTATGCAAAACTAGTTGCATGTCAGTCGTGGAACCGGTCTCATGTGCGATGACATGTAAGGTTTGTCCGGGCCGCTTCATCCCACTATGCCACCAATATCCAAAGTACATATAAGAAGCAATAACATGATCATCACATACTCTTATGTGTACTACCCGTGCAAAGCACCTACGCATAGATCAGGCTCTGATACCACTGTTGGGTTCGCAGCATAGAAAACCAAAAATTTCCTACGATGGGAACTATACGCCAAGATCTATCTACTAGATACAAGCAACGGGTGGATATACATCCATAGAGAACTTACCCTCGAAGACAACAAAGCTTTGTTAATGAGTTGGAACTCGTGGATGATGTAGTCGTACACTTGTCGATCTCAAGATCGTGATGAAGTCCAGCAGGTCCGGCTCCAGCACATCCATCAGATCCAGCTCCAACAAGTCCAGCACCACCAAGTCCAGAACCACAAAGCAGTGGTGCATCCGTGATCGCACACACGTCCGGTACCCCCGACAACCTCCATCCCTCGCTCCAGCAAAGCAGCGGAAGCAGCAACTCCTTTCCAGATAAAGCCACCGGGAACATGTATCTCGCTAATCCGAGACCATTGGGGAATAATACTAGAGGGGGAGAGAGATCCTTCACGAGGAGGTGTGAGTGTGAAGGTGTGAGAGGGGGGCCTTTTATAGGAGGAGGGGGGTGCCCCTCCCCATGGCCGGCGCCCAAGGGGTGACCCCTCATCTCCTCATTCATGTGGTGGTAACTCCCTCCACATAAATTTGCCACTTCACATTCTCTTTTAAAGTCCCCACTTTAAAAGCATTAAATTTCTCCAAATTTAATGCTCTCTCATTTAATAAAACTATTTTATTAATTTTATTCAGAATTTTGTTAATTACTTTAATTAACAAACATTCATATAAAATCCCCTACAACATTTCAATATTACATGCAGAACCAATTTCAGCAATTTCACCCGAAACAGTTTCGGTGTTTATTGAAATAATTCTAGCACTTTCTTAAATCTTTATCGGAAACATATTTGCTCCAATTGGTGTCGGTATCCCTTAAGTGTGTCACCCTATGGTTCGCGAATAATGCAGACATGATCGAGACCCCTCTCGAATCAATAATCTGAAGCGGGACCTAGAGATCCATACTAATTCCTAGACATTCAACGATGACTTCTGTGATCGTGAGAACCTTTAACGCTAGTAACTAAATCCCTTTTTCTCGTGATATATTACATGTCTGAGATTCGATCATCGGTATCTCCATACCTAGTTTGATCTCGTTACCGACATGTACTCTTTTCTCGTTCCCGTGATATAACATTCTAGTGATCACATCACTTTCTTGCAAGCTATTTCAATGTGATATCACCGAGAGGGCCCAGAGTATATCTATCTGTCATCAGGATGGACAAATCCCACTCTTGATACATGATCCTCAACATAACACCTTCGTAGCACTGAACCCACCTTTATAGTCACCCTGTTATGGTGTGATGTTTGATGCTATCAAGATACTCTTCTGGTGTTAGCAATTAACATGATCTCATGGTCTAAGGACTAAGATTACTTCGTATGTTGTTATAGCAATATAAACATAATGACTCTAATCGTAATGCTATACTTCGAATGAATGTTCATCACATCATTCCACCAATGTTGTGACCTCGTTATCAACAACATCCAATGTCCATGATCAGGAAACCTTGATCATCTTGTTAATCAACAAGCTAGTTTATATGAGAGGCAGTACTAGGAACTTAGTATTTTTTTTATTAAACACACATGTGTTAACGTTTCCAATTAATACAATTATAGCATGCAAAATAAACATTTATCATAAACATGGAATAAGATAATAACCACTTTATTATTGCCTCTCGGGCATATTCCCTTCAAAATATCCGTGGACCGGCCCTAACTACAGGTCTCTAGTGAGAATTCCCATCCACATTCTCCTCCTTACTAATATGCGGTGAGAGGAGCACCACTAGCAACGTTCTCAACAGCAGGGTACCTAACACAACACAAAGCATTAATTTTTATGAGACCGAGAACCTAGTGGAGTTGTAAGGTGTTACACTACTAAGAAAACAGCTATAGATAATTCACATACCCGTGGCGCACATGCTAGGTGGTGCCTCACAGTTAAATAGTCGTGGCGCACCTATTAGTAGTGCCCCATGAGTATGTCACATAGTCGTGGCGCATGAGCTCTCAGGTGCGCCACTGCTAACTGTGAGTCATGTAGACAGGGTCACACCCACTTAACCATGGGGTACCACATAGTGGTGCGCCACGGGTAGAAAACTTACCCGTAGCACACCACTATGTGGTTCCTCACGGCTAAGTCTGGCTAGCACCAACTTCACCCCCCATGGATTGTCTTTTTAGTTTTTTCAAAAAAGAAAATAAAATAATAAATAGTTCAAAATATAAAATCCTTTCAGATATAGGTATGTTATGTGATCTAGTTTGTAGGACAATTAACAAATATGAATTTCGACTTTGTTTGCAAAAAAAGGTCATGGCATGGTAAAATGGACATAACTTTTGCATACAACGTCGAAAAAATCTATAATATATCAAAACGAAGAGCACAACCTATATGGTAGCTCTTGTTAGTACAAAACTTGGGCAATATTTCACCTATAATTTGGAAGTAAATATACATGTACGTATTCATATTAATTGGCAGGAATTAACATCCAACAATAGCAAATTGTATGGGTCAAGGAAGATGAATCTATAGTGATGGTGACTAGGGCCTTGGGAATAGGCCTCCCTCACATAAAGTTTGGTCGGTTTGGTCCAATGGTTACCGAGAAATAGTGACTGAATTAAACTACGTAAATTTGGTATATAATTTTTTCTATGCAATTTTTGGGCAAATAGCTCGGGGACGACATATTTCAGTGCTATTAACTGGAAAATGACATCGTTGGTTGAAATAGCTCAGAAACGACATTTGGAATAGCCCAAATAGCCACAGCCAAATACGACTCTTTTAAGCCCTTAAACCGAAGGAAGTAGTCAACAAATTTGGATTAAATGAGCTAGGTTGTTTGAGCGAGGGACCCACCAGTCGACCGTTGCTACCTAGGACCCACATCGTGCCACCTTAGACTGGGTCCCACCAGTTATACACGTCAGGCTTATCTATTTAGAAAGAGGCAGAGGTAGCCCTCACTCCCGTACTTGTGCCCTACCCTCTGACATCACAGTTGCCTCGCCCCTCCCTTCCCCTGTTCTTCCTGGCGCACCTTCTTCTTCCTCTTCTCCGGCAACGGTCCACATCGGCGGCGAGGGATGTCTAGCTCCACTTCTGGCTCCTAGAAGTCATGGCCGCATTATGGAGAAGTCCCGATGACTAGATGCCCGGACGGCCCATGCCTCGATCCACTTAAGCGCTTGACATGTGTGCGCTCGGTAAGGGGCAACATCGGTCGGAAATTTGTTAAATACGAGAGCAAGCCATGTCAGGGGAAGTATGGGAAGGTAGGGGTTTTGTCTTGATTTGTCTCGATTTGGCATGATTTCGATTTTGCACTTTGGATTCGGGAATTAGGGTTTGTGTTCCCTTTTTAGGATTTGGAGTAATGCAGCCATTTTGAGTGGATGGATAAGCACATTCGGAATCGAGAGCTTCAAGTTCAAGTGATGCCCTTAATCCAGGCTCCCATCTCGTCTGTTGTGGAGGAGGAGATCTCAAGAAAAGCCGTTCGGCCATTGGAGGATTTTTTGGATGGGGAGTTGCAGAAATTGAACAAGCAGTGGAGCTAGATTGTGGAATTGAAGAAGCAGTCAAACATGATGGCTGGAGCATTTTATGTGTGTATCATTTCCATTTATTTGGTGTTTCTATGTCATTCGGATTAGGAATTTCGATTTAGGAGTTGTGGATTGCGGGGGTTGCCCGTGTAGGATGTTGTTTGTAAGATTAACTATGTTATGAATTCGAATAAATTAGCTCTATATGTTTCCTATGGAAATCGAAAGCGTATAAATTCATAAAAATTCAGTTAACACCTCGAATAGGTTCAGTTAGCTATTTCCGAGATAGAAAAACCAACAAGTTGGTGGGCCCGTTGTTGGCTCCATTAAATTAAGTGAAGGAAAAAAAGAATTTCATGTTGGAAAGAAAGGTGGGAAAGGTTTGCTAAGTGGATGAAATTTATTGACACGTTATTGTTGGCTAAAATATTATTATACGTGTTGGAATGTTGGCTAGATGTTTTGACAGGTTCGACCGAAAAAATGGATTGAATGAAATATTTTTGGCTAAACATTTTGGTGTGTCGTGTTGGCTAAATGAAATATTCTTGGATTAAAAAGAAATGTCGCGATGGCTCCAATGGTCACAAAAAATAATGTGTCAAGTTAAAAGAAATGTCTACTTGGCTCAAACAAAGGTGTGTGCATGTCAAGTTATGGTGTGGACCTTTTATTTGTTGGTGGTGGTTGTGGTGTTGTGATGGATCATGTAGCTTAACTTGGTTTGTATAATGGAAATCAGGGAGAAATATATATTATAATACCATACACTTGATGAGACAAACATTACATAGTAGATAGCATGGACTCGATGATAGAAACATTACATGATAGCGTACCTGACTCGACGATACTAAGGGATACATTATAACGGGAAAAGCACAACTCGATCGATGACACAAATAAAACTAGCAACATAGGAAATTAAACGGGCAAACCCTACCCCTACGCGAAGATCGAACATCAACGGGCAACACATCTTGGGCGGTGGGCAGGCTCACTGCTTCGAGCTGCATATCCCCTTCACTCCTTGTCCTCGTCAGGGAAGATGTAGGGGAGGCAGTGCATGTGGTTGACAGTCGGGAAGATGTAGTCCCACTGGGTGTAGATGTTGTAGACGTTGAAGTAGATGAACTCAGCGCCGCACTGATACGTCCAAAACGTATCTATTTTCTTGAACACTTTTGCTATTGTTTTTCCTCTAAACTTGTGTGATTTGGATACAACTAACACGGACTGATGTTGTTTTCAGCAGAATTGCCTTGGTGTCTAGTTTTTGTGCAGAAACTCAACTATCAGGAAAAATCCCGGAAAATATGCCAAAAATCCTATTTCACCAGAAGACTCACGGAGCCAGAAGACGAGACAGAGGAGAGCCACGAGGGGCCCACACCACCTGGCCGCGCGGGCCAGGCCTGGCCGCGCCAGGGGGTGGTGTGGCCGCCTCGGTCACCCTCTTGGCCTCCCTCTTCGCCTAGAAGATGCCTCTTGACCTAAAAACCAAATGGAGTTTGACGTTTTTCCAGAAAGAGTTCTGCTACACCGCCACCACCAGATTCCGTCATTCAGAACCAGAAACTCTGTTCTGGCACCCTGTCGGGACGGAGAATTGGAGGAGATCATCGCCATCATCATCACCATCGCTTCTCCATCAACCATCCATGATTCCCCCATTTATGAGTGAGTAAACCCCCGTTGTAGGCTATGGGGATGGTAGGGATTGGATGAGATCGTTCATGTAATGGCATCAGATTGTTAGGGCATGGTGCCTAGTATCTATTATTAGTGCTTGTTGACTTTGTTGCAACTTGTTATGCTTAATGCTTGTCACTAGGGCCTGAGTGCCATGATTTCAGATCTGAACATGTTATTGATTCATTATGATAGTATCGTTTATGGTCTTACCTGCAAGTTGTATACACATATTGTTGTCTGGAACCAAAGGCCCCAAAGTGACAATAATCTGGATAACCGGAGGGAATGGATTTGATGTGAGGATCACATGTGTTCACAGAGTGTTAATGCTTTGCTCTGGTGCTCTATTAAAAGGAGCACCCTAATTGCCAGTAGTTCCCTTGAGGCCCTGCTGCAAACGGGCTGGCAGGACAAAATGTGTTGTTCAAGTTCTTGATACGTTGCTAACGTATCTATAATTTTTGATGTTACATGCTTGGTTTTTATCTACTTTCTTATGTTTTGTCCAGACTTTGGAGTACTTTTTATACACTTTCTTGGACTAACCTATTAACAAGATGCCATAGTGCCAGCTGCTTATTTTCTGCTGTTTTTGGTTCCAGGAAAGTCAGAAAATGAATATTCTCGGAATTGGACGGGACAAAAGCCAAAGTCAATTTTTCACCAAGAGGGACACAGAGCTAGAATACGAGACGGAGAGGGGCCAGAGGGCCGCCACACCACCTGGCCGCGCGGCCGGGCCTGGCCTGCGCCAGGGGTTGGTGTGGCCTCCTAGGGCACCCCCTCGGCCTCCCCTTTCGCCTATAAGATGCCTCGGATAGAGAAACCCTAAGTACCCGATCAAAATTCCACAAAAGAGTCTATAGCCGCTGTCATATCCATCCCTAGATCGGGAGGGATCTGAAGCTCTTCCCAGCACCCTGTTGGAGGGGAGAATTCACCCTGGAGGCCTTCTTCATCACCATGCAAGCCTCTGGTGTGATGCGTGAGTAGTTCATCCTTGGACTACGGGTCCATGTAGTAGCTACATGGTTGGTTCTTCTCATTTGTGCTACCATGTCTAGATCTTCTGAGCTCCGTTCATGATCAAGATCATCTATTTGTAATTCTACATGTTGTGTTTGCGGGGATCTGATGGATATTGAGATGCTATTTCAGATTGATTATTGATTCTATCATGTCTTTGTTATTTGTGATCTTGCATGCTCTCCATTGTTAGTAGATATCTTGGTCGAGTAGATGCTAGAAACTCCAAGAGGGAGTATTTATGCTCGATAGTGGGTTCATGCTTTGTTTGCTTGTTTCTTTATCAAAAACACACAAAAATTAGTTTTACTAGTTTGCTTTCTTTATTAAAAACACAAAAAAAATTAAGACTTTCTATAGTTGTTACCTCTTTCTTAGCTCACCATGTTGATCCCTAAATTCACTTTGAAAGACCTTTCAATAGGTAGTGGCTCTATAATTGGAAAAGATAATATTGAAGAATTCTTTAATCATGTTAGTAAGCATGAGGATATTGCGGATAGTTCCCTTGCAGAACTTGCTCCAAATTATGAAATTGCTGCAGCTACTTTGGTTCACATGTTGGAAGCTAGGTTTGTTAACCTTAAACCCTTAATGCAAGTAATGTTTCTTAAACTTAAAGAAATTGAGGACCCTGAAAAGAGAGATTTTATTCTGGAAACTTTGCTTAAGGAATTCTATGATGTTGCCAAGGAAGCTAGAAAAGTCTTTGAACGTTTTAATATGCTAGGCTCATGTGTAGATGTTATTGGTACACGAGAAAATATGAATAAAACCGAACCTAATGGGGAGAAAAATTAAGATACCAATACCTTTCAAACTTGTAGCAATGCATGAAGCCATAGAAAAGAATCTTAATTGGATTGTTCCTGAAAACCCATTTGATGAAAGTAGTGAACCCAAAAGCATGGAGAGAGGATCCTCTAGAACTTATTTGGATAAGATAGCTTGCCTTGTTGAACATATTTCTGGTATTAATTATAATGCTTCTTCATTTGAGAACACTTGATTCTTTTTCATGCTTCTTATGCCTAACTTAAAGGCGTTAAAGAAAAGTACTTATTGGGAGATAACCCAAAAGTTTTAGATGAGTCTTGGAATTTACTTCTTCAGTAATAACCGCTCCTTATCATTTTTATTTGCTTTTTGTGCCAAGAGTAACCTCTAACAAGAAAGAAGTAAGATTGGGAAAGTTGTTGTCCCAAAAAAGATTTTTGTACTTCACCGTAAAAATTCGTATAAAATCTCTGTACGTATTTTTGAGTCCTGAATTTTTGTGCTTCTGACCCAGGTTGTTATATCACTTTTGTTAGTTCAACACTTTTCGATTTGAGCAACAGAAGGTCTTCGAAAAAATTGGTTTTTACCTGTTGGTCTGTTTTGACAGATTTCTGTCATTATTTGCATTTGCTTCTTGTTGGTTAGTTTTTGAGTTCTCTTTGGGGAATTGAGCTTTTTAAGGAAAGTGCTTCAGTAGCTTGTGTTTTAATGGAAAGTTTTATTGGTGTTGAAACTGAATCTAAATACTTATTATCTTGAGTGCACTAATATTGCTAATAAAGATTGTGTGAAGTTCTGTATGAAGGAAAAAATTTCAGGTGTATGGAGAGAATGATGTAATGAGATGAAGAATGGACTAAAGCTCAAGCTTGGGGGTGCCACCCCATGTCACCCCAAGAAATATCCAAGAAGTACAAGCGTCAAAGCTTGGGGATGCCTAGGGCATCCCCTTCTTCATCAATAAAAATCCTAGTTTTCTTCCAAACACTTCATTTTTGTTGTTTCATGCACAGTTGTGTTGTTCTTGGAGCGTCTTTGTTTTTTTTTGGTTTTTGTTTGCTTGGTTTTATTAGTTTGCTGAATAAATTGTTTGGACCCCCTCTTTCATACATTGGTTTTAGAATAGTTTGGTTTGGATTGGAAAAGAGTAGGAACGTTCATGCTTAAGTGGTAAAGAGAGCTTGTTTTTGACTGTGGCCTATGCTTCATCATGCCATGCTTGATATTGTTTTGGCTTTATGCTTAGTATTCTTTTCAGTAGCATGACATGTTATAAACAACTGAGATTTCTTAATGTGCCTTGGAAGAATCATGCGTTGTTATAGCATTTTTTTTTGACTCAGTTGTTTTAGCATATTAAAGCATAGTATTGTGGTATTCTCCTTTGATGCTTTATTTGGGTTGACTTGGCACATGCTCACACCATGTTATGACTACCCCAAGTCACCATAGCCTTTATGATCCTTTAGTTTTCAACTTGTAGTATCACTTTATGCTTTGATTAATGATGTTTTGTCGCTATGCATGATTATGGCCATTTTTGCTCTCTTAGTTGGTCGCTCCTAGTGTTTTGCTAGCCTCCATAACCAAGTATGAGTTCCACTCATGCATCCAACTCCAAATAAAACCAAGTTATTCCAAAGAGTCCACCATACCTACCTATTAGCATTTGCTATTCCAAGTATATTCATGTTTTTATCTACCTTCCGAATTAAACTTGTTACGTGAAAATTAGTGATTAAAGCTCTCATGAACTTGATGGCACACTTTACTTTATTGCACTTAATAAACTTGAACCATTGTGTCCATATTTGTTGCGTATATGCTTGCGCTTTATAAGTTGAAGTTAGCAGAACCATGTATCATGGGGAACGCTTTCAACATTGCACTTGTACATTGTACCTAGTTGATATCATGTTCTTTTGCTTATGGATCCCGACGGTGTGAAATAAAATGGGAACTTGTAAGATCATGGAGTTTGTATTTGTGTTAGAGAAACACCTGGGTCGCTAGCCTAAGCCAGCCTAATCATGGTGGAAACTTGCAGCATAACCATAATGAGGACTCTATGAAGCATCCTCAATAAAAACCTATGCAAATAGCAAATAAAAAGATCGTTGAGATGCTCATTGTCTACTTGCCTTGTAATTTTGATTATGGGATAGCTCCTGTATCATGTGCAAGGGGTACCCGTTGGTGGTTCTCTATAATACATATGTACTTACAATGACAAGAGCTTAATTGTGACTGAAGTTGAGTAGCATGAGGTTCGGCCTTTGTAAGTAAGGGGCATGAGATTTCAACTTATAACTTGTCAAGCATATCCTATTAGTTGTGTCACTTTAACCTTAATCACCTAAAGATTCTAATGATAGGGGCAATGAGAGCTGAAAGCTAATAAGTACCATAATTTTTGGAAGCTCTTTATGAAACTTGAATCTCTACTTCCTTCTATGAAGACCTTTCTTTTACTTTTATGTTGAGTCTCCACCTTCTATCTTTATGCACCTATTTTGAGAGCATAGTGGACATTCTTAGTTCTATGTGCATTGTCCTAAGACTTGTTGATTGATGCATAACTTTGATATTGCTTGTTCGTAAACTACTTGTATCTAGTCACTCTTATGAACCTTGAAGGTGTCCTATGCATTTATTTTTGCTACTCTATGAGGGACAAGCTGAATGCCACTATGCTATGTTTTCTTTATGTGAAACAAACAAACGTCTTGCAAAGCATTGTTATTCATGAATCTTTAGTTTGTGCCTTTTCATGTTGCAATAAAGTTGCGATGTGTTATTGCTATAACTTTATCTTTCATGCTATGTTGAAGTACTATGATCCCATCTGTCAATGTTTTACAAATACTATGATCAAGTTTATGATGGTGCATGTCACCTCAAAAATTATTCTTTCTTTTTATCACTTAGCTACTCGAGGACGAGCATGAGTTAAGCTTGGGGATGTTGATACGTTGCTAACGTATCTATAAGTTTTGATGTTCCATGCTTGGTTTTTATCTACTTTCTTATGTTTTGTCCACACTTTGGAGTACTTTTTATACACTTTCTTGGACTAACCTATTAACAAGATGCCACAGTGCCAGTTGCCTGTTTTCTGCTGTTTTTGGTTCCAGGAAAGTCAGAAAATGAATATTCTCGGAATTGGACGGGACAAAAGCCAAAGTCAGTTTTTCACCGAGGGGGACACGGAGCCAGAATACGAGACGGAGAGGGGCCAGAGGGCCGCCACACCACCTAGCCGCGCGGCCAGGCCTGGCCCGCGCCGGTGGGTAGTGTGGCCGCCTAGGGCAACCCCTCGGCCTCCCCTTTCGCCTATAAGATGCCTCTGATACAGAAACCCTAAGTGCCCGATCAAAATTCCACAAAAGAGTCTATAGCCGCCGTCATCTCCATCCCTAGATCGGGAGGTGACATGGGTATACCCTACAGGTACTCGAGCTTGGTATACATGGTACAGATACGGCAGAAGCCCACAGTGTTGCCAAGGCCCAAATGGAGAATTCTAGTGGCCCACGGACTCTCGATTGCTTGCGAGACAAGAAGAAGCTTAAGATAGAAAGTTTAAAGGGAAAACCCTAATATGTAACTGACTCGACCTACTACCCGAGACCTAGCCTATCTATATAAAGGCTAGGAGGGGACGGCAAGGAGGACACACGCAACCCTAGTTTCCACAACTCTCGCTAGATTGCATCTGCGCGCCCTGATGGCCCAAAATATATCGAGCTCGTTGCGGTACCCCAAGAGGAAGGTATGATGAGCAAAGCAGCAAGTTTTACCTCAGTATGAAACCAAGGTTTAATTGAACCAGTAGGAGCAAGAAACACCCCAAAGGTGTAGCTAGATGAACGTTGGCAGGGCGCACTACCGGTGCCAGCAGCAACGTGGAGACCTGCACAACACAACCACAGAACTTTGCCACCAACTTGCGATGAGGTTGACAATCTCACCGGTCTTACTGAAAACAAAGGATTAAATGTATCGAATGGAAGGAAGTAAAAGTTTGCAGAAAGTAAACACAAAGCAGTAAACAATTTGTAGATTGAACGTAAAAGAAAGGATCGGGGTCCATAGTTCACTAGAGGTGGCTCTCCTTAAGATAGATAACATGCTGGGTGAACGAATTATAGCAGGGCAGTTGACAAACATCGAGAAAGCAATACATGCATATACTAATCATCTTGACTCCTTTGAGACTTGATTGGGCATTACAACATTATACATAGACCGCCATCCAACTGCATCTATGACTAATAATCCACCTTCAGGTTATCATCCAAACCCCCTCCAGTATTAAGTTGCAAGCAACAGATTATTGCATTACGAATTGCGTGTAAAGTAAACAATACGATTGTTCTATGAACAAAGGATTGTTGTTTTCTCCCTAGTAGCAACAACACATATAGTACCTTAGAGATTTCTGTCACTTCCCTAGATTACCAAAGGCATGAACCCACTATCGAGCATAAATACTAACTCTTGGAGTTGCTAGCATCTACTTGGCCAAGATACCTACTAACAACGGAAAGCATGCAAGATCACAAATAATAAAGAAATGATAGAATCAATAATCAATCTGAAATAGCATATCAATATCCATCGGATCCCTGCAAACACAACATGCAGAATTACAAATAGATGATCTTGATCATGAACGGAGCTCACAAGATCTAAACATGGTAACACAAAGGAGGAGAACCAGCCATCTAGCTACTACATGGACCCGTAGTCCAGAGATGAACTACTCACGCATCACACCAGAGGCTTACATGATGATGAAGAAGGCCTCCAGGGTGAATTCCCCTCTCCGACAGGGTGCCGGGAAGAGCTTCAGATGCCTCCTGATCTAGGGACAGAGACGACGGTGGCTACAGACTCTTTCGTGGAATTTTGATCGGGTACTTAGGGTTTTGGTATTGGAGGCATCTTATAGGCGGAAGGAGAGGCCGAGGGGGTGCTGGGGTCGGCTATACCACCCCCTGGCATGGGCTAGGCCTGGCCGCGCGGCCAGGTGGTGTGGCCAGGCCCCGGCCCCTCTCCGTCTCGTATTTTGGCTCCAGATGTCTTCCGGTAAAATAGTAACTTTGGCTTTTGTCCCGTCCAATTCTGAGAATATTCATTTTCTGACTTCCTGGAACCAAAAACAGCAGAAAACAGGTAGCTGGCACTGTGGCTCTTGTTAATAGGTTAGTCCAAGAAATCATATGAAAAGTACTCCAAAGTGTGGACAAAACACAAGAAAGTAGATAAAACCAAGCATGGAACATCAAAAATTATAGATACATTTGCAATGTATCAACATCCCCAAGCTTAACTCCTGCTCGTCCTTGAGTAGGTAAGTGATAAAAAGAAAGAATAATTTTTGAGGTGACATGCACCATCATAAACTTGATCAAAGTATTTCTAAAACATTCAAAGCTGGAATCATAGTACTTCAATCATAACATGAAAGATAAAGTTCTAGAAATAAGAAAAGAAACTATGATGCAACATGAAAAGGCACAAACAAAATATTCATAAATAACAATGCTTTGCAAGACTTTTTTTGTTTCACATAAAGAAAACATAGCATAATAGCATTCAGCTTGTCCCTCATAGAGTAGCAAATATGAATGCATAGGACACCTTCAAACTTCATAAGAGTGACTAGATACAAATAGTTTAAAACAAGCAATATCAAGTTATGCATCAATCAACTAGTCTTGGGACAATGCACATAGAACTAAGAATGGCCACTATGCTCTCAAAGTAGGTGCATAAAGGTAGAAGGTGGAGACTCAATGTAATGGTGGAAGAAAGGCCTTCATAGAAGGAAGTAGGGATTCAAGTCTCATAAAGAGCTTCCAAAAATTATGGTACTTAATAGCTTTCAGCTCTCATTGCCCCTATCATAAGCATCTTGAAGTGATTAAGGTTAAAGTGAACAAACTATGGTGTACATTCTTGACGAAGTATAAGTTAGAAATCTCATGTCCCTTGAATACGAGGGCCGCTCCTCATGCTACTCAAGTTTAGTCACCGGTAAGTTCTTGTCATCGTAAGTACATGTGTATCATAGAGAACCGCCAACGGGGTACCCCTTGCCCGATGAAACGGAAGAATCCCCATATAAAATGACAAGGCAAGAAGACAACGAGCATCTCAGCAATCTTCTTATTTACAATGGGAATATGGTGCTTTTTTCTCTCTTTCCTCTTTTCATAATCTTTTTTTTTCTCTTTTTTCTCAATATAGGACTCTTTTTTATAAGAAGAATGCTTCATAGACAGCTCATTATGGTTACGCTGCAGGTTTCCACCATGTCAGCATGGATTAGACCAGCGACCCAGTCGTTTCTATAACACATATACATAACTCCATGGACTTACAAGCTCCCCTTTCATTTTACACCGACGACATCCATAGACAAAAGAGCATGATATCAACTAGGTACAAAGTACAAGTGCAATGTTGAAAGCATTCCCCATGAAAGCATGGTTCTGCTAATCCCCAACAAATAAGTGCAAGCATATACAACATAGACGACACAATGGTTCAAGTTTATTAAGGGCAAGAAAAGTAAAGTGTGCCATCAAGTTTGTGAGAGCTTTAATCACTAGTTTTCTCATAACAAGTTTAATTCGGAAGGTAAACAAAAGCATGAATATACTTGTAATAGCAAAAGCTAGTAGGTAGGTATGGTGGCCTCTTTGGAATAACTTGGTTTAGGCAGTTGGATGCATGAGTGGAACTCATACTTGGTTGTGGAGGCTAGCAAAAGACTGGGAGCGACAAACTAAGAGAGCAATAATGGCCATAATCATGCAGAGTGACAACACATCAGTAATCAAAGCATAAAGTGATACTACAAGTTGAAAACTAAAGGATCATAAAGGGTATGGTGACTTGAGATAGTCATAACATGGTGTGAGCATGCGCCAAGTCAATCCAAATAAAGCATCAAAGAATAATACCACAATACTATGTTTTAATATACTAAAACAACGCATGATTCATCCAAGGCACATTAAGCAATCTCAATTGTTTATAACAAGTCATGCTACAGCAAAGAATACTAAGCATAAAGCCAAAACAATATCAAGCATGGCATGACAAAGCATAGGCCACAGTCAAAAACAAGCTCTCTTTACCACTTAAGCATGAACTTTCCTACTCTTTTCCAAACCAAACCAAACTATTTGAAAACAAATGTATAAAGAGGGGGTCCAACCAATTTATTGAGCAAACTAAGCAAACAAAGCAAACGAAAAACCAAAACGAAAACAAACAAGAAGACGCTCCAAGAACAACACAACTGTGCATGAAACAATAAAAATGAAGTGTTTGGAAGAAACCTGGGATTTTTATTGATGAAGAGGGGGATGCCTTGGGCATCCCCAAGCTTTGACGCTTGTACTTCTTGGATATTTCTTGGGGTGACACGCGTGGCATCCCCAAGCTTGATCTTTAGTCCATCCTTCATCTCATTACTCATTCCTTCCATGCACCTGAAATTTTTCCTTCATACAAAACTTCACACAATCTTTATTACCAACATTAGTGCACTCAAAATAATAAGTATTTTAGGTTCAGTTCTAACACCAATAAACTTCCATTAATGCACTAGCTACTGTAGCACTTCCCTCAAAAAGCTCAATTCCCCAAAAGAACTCAAAAAGGAACCAACAAGAAGCAAATGCAGAAAATGGCAGAAATCTGTCAAAACAGACCAGCAGGTAAAGACGAATTTTTTATAAGAACTTTTGTTGCTCAAATCAAAAAGTGTTGAACTAACGAAAGTTAGATAACAACCTGGGTCAGAAGGACAAAAATTCACGCCTCAAACGGACTTACTGAGATTTTACACGAATTTTTACGGTGAAATACGGAAATCTGTTTCGAGACAGCAACTTTCCCAATCATTACTTCTCTCTCATTAGAGATTACTCTTGGCACAAAAAGCAAATAAAAAGGATAAGGAGCGTTTATTATAGAAGTATAACTTCCAAGACTCATCTAAAACTTTTGGGTTATCTCCCAATAAGTACTTTTCTTTAACGCCTTTAAGTTAGGCATAAGAAGCAAGAAAGAATCAAGTGTTCTCAAATGAAGAAGCATTAAGTGCAAATTTTGTTTTCATAGGAGAGGAAAAAGAAGTCTTCTCTTTCTTCTTAGGGAAGTGTTCTATACATTTCTTGAGTGGGAGTTGATATTTAATGGTGCCTTCTTTCATATCAATAATGGCACCAACAGTTCTAAGAAAAGGTCTTCCGAAAGTAATAGGACAAGAAGCATTGTATTCAACATCCAAAAAATAGAAATCAACGGGGATATAGGCATTGTTAACCATAATAAGAACAGCATTAATACTCCTCATGAGTTTCTTTTTAGCATTATCATCAAGTGGGACATTCAAATAACAATCTTCAAGTGGAGGCAAATCAAACATATCATAAATCCTTCTAGGCATAATAGAAACACTACTGTCAAGATCACATAAAGCTTTGAAATCAAAATCATTCACTTTCATATTAATGATGGGTTCCCAACCATCTTCTTGTTTTATAGGAATAGAAGCTTTATGTTCAATCTTTTCTTCTCTAATCTTTATGAGAGCATTAGTAATGTGTTTTTAAAGGCCATATTCATAGCACTAGCATTAGGACTTTTAGCAAGCTTTTGTCGGAACCTAATAACTTTAGAGATATTGCAACCATCAAGATCAAAGTCAAAATTATCATCTAAAGTAGTAGAACTATTACTAGCCTCGACACTAGTGGTGGTGATAGTAGAAACACTAATGTTTCTAGCAATTTCATCTTCTCTTTCCCACTTTGCATGTAATTCAGCTAATAGTCTAACATTTTCATCAATTCTTACTTGTATGGCATCGGTAGCTGCAAAGGGATTATCACTAATTTCAGGTTTAGCAGCCATTTTATTCAAAGAAGATTGAGCTTCAGCCAAAGATGCTATATTTCTTTCAGCATTAGAGAGTTTTTCCTCAATAGTTTTATTGAAAGCAGTTTGCTTACTAATAAAGTCTTTAAGCATAACTTCAAGTTCAAAGGGAGCACTCCTATTATTGTTGTAGGAATTTCCATAAGCATTACCATTGTTGGGAGGATAAGGCTTATAATTGTTGTTACCAAAATTATTCCTGTAGGTATTGTTGCTAAAATTGTTATTTTCTTATGAAGTTCATGTCAACTTGCTCTTATTGAGCAACCAAAGAGGCTAAGGGAACATTATTTAGATCAATATGGGCTTTCCCATTAACAAGCATAGACATAATAACATCAATCTTATCACTCAAGGAGGAGGTTTCTTCAACAGAATTTACCTTCTTACCTTGTGGAGCTCTTTCAGTATGCCATTCAGAGTAGTTAACCATCATATTATCCAGGAGTTTTGTTGCAGCTCCCAAAGTGATGGTCATAAAGGTACCTCCAGTAGCAGAATCCAATAGGTTCCTTGAAGAATAGTTCAATCCTGCATAAAAAGTTTGGATGATCATCCGAGCAGTCAGTCCATGAGTGGGACAATTCTTTACCAAAGATTTCATTCTTTCCCAAGCTTGAGCAACATGTTCATTATCAGATTGTTTAAGCTTCATTATTTCACTTCTCATAGATATAATCTTAGCAGGAGGATAGTACTTTCCAATGAAAGCATCTTTGCATTTAGTCCAAGAATCAATACTATTCCTAGTTAAGGAATTCAACCATTCTTTAGCTTTTCCTCTCAAAGAGAAAGGAAACAATTTCAGCTTAATAATATCACCATCTATATCGCTATGCTTTTGCATCTCACAAAGTTCAACAAAGTTATTTAGATGGGCAGCAGCATCTTCATTACCAACACCAGAAAATTGTTCTCTCATAACAAGATTGAGTAAAGCGGGTTTTATCTCAAAGAAAGTAGCTTCAGGCATAGGTGGAGCAATAGGTGTGCTCATAAAATCATCGTTGTTGGTGCTAGTGAAGTCACACACCTTAGTGTTTTCCAGAGTAGTTATTTTTTTTGTGTTTTTAATAAAGAAAGCAAACTAGTAAGACTAATTTTTGTGTGTTTTTGATAAAGAAACAAGCAAACAAAACAAAAGAAATTAAGCAAAACAAAAATAACAAAGTAAAGAGATTGGTTATGAGGGACTCCCCTTGTGAAGATGTCCTTGACTCCCCGGCAACGGCGCTAGAAAAATAGCTTGATGGCCCAAAAATATATCGATCTTGTTGAGGAACCCCAACAGGAAGGTATGATGAGCACAGCAGCAAGTTTTCCCTCAGTATGAAACCAAGGTTTAATCGAACCAGTAGGAGCAAGGAAACACCCCAAAGGTGTAGCTAGCTGAACGTTGGCAGGGCGCACTACCGGTGCCAGCAGCAACGTGGAGACATGCACAACACAACCACAGAACTTTGCCCCCAACTTGCGATGAGGTTGTCAATCTCACCGGTTTTGCTGAAAACAAAGGATTAAACGTATCGAATGGAAGGAAGTAAAAGTTTGCAGAAAGTAAACACAAAGCAGTAAACAGTTGTAGATTGTATGTAAAGTAAAAGGACCGGGATCCATAGTTCACTAGAGGTGGCTCTCCTTAAGATAGATAACATGCTGGGTGAACAAATTACAGCGGGGCAATTGACACACCGAGAAATACAGCGGGGCAATTGACAAACACCGAGATTGCTTTCTCGGTGTTTGTCAATTGCCCCGCTGTAATTTGTTCACCCAGCATGTTATCTATCTTAAGGAGAGCCACCTCTAGTGAACTATGGATCCCGGTCCTTTACTTTACATACAATCTATAAACTGTTTCTGCTTTGTGTTTTCTTTCTCCAAACTTTTACTTCTTTCCATTTGATACGTTTAATCCTTTGTTTTCCGCAAAACACGGTGAGATTGACAACCTCATCGCAAGTTGGGGACAAAGTTCTGTGGTTGTGTTGTGCAGGTCTCCACGTTGCTACTAGCACCGGTAGTGCGCCCTGCCAAAGCTCAGCTAGTAACACATTTGGGGTGTTTCCTTGCTCCTACTGGTTCGATTAAACCATGGTTTCATAACTGAGGGAAACTTGCTGCTGTATTCATCATACCTTCCTCTTGGGGTTCCCAACGAGCTCTACATCAACACCGCCATCAAGCATTTTTCTGGGCGCCGTGCATTGAGCCATCAAGCATTTTTCTGGCGCCGTTGCCGGGGAACGAAGAAGAAGAAACTCCCACGTCAACTACACGCCATTAAAGATTTTTCTGGCGCTGTTGCCGGGGAGTCCCTCATAACCAATCTCTTTACTTTGTTGTTTTTGTTTTGCTTAGTTTATTTTTGCTTTGTTTGCTTGTTTTGTTCTTCAAAAAACACAAAAAAATTGGTTTTACTTGTTTGCTTTCTTATTTGAAAACACAAAAAAAATTAGTTCCTATCTTGAGTTGCCACTATGTCTAGCCTTGCTCCAATCACTATGTCACACGAGGAAATGATTCTCACTTTTAAACAAGGAATTGAGGAAAGTTTTAAGGAAGCTTGGTCTAGGATCTCTGATCTACATGAAAAGACTGAGCCTAAAATGATTCAAGGATTGTTCCTTAGCATTTTTTACCTTGGGATTGGTCTTTGCTATAGATATGCTTTAGATGCTATTGTGGGAGGAGATTTCCTCCAAAGTAATGAAGATGATGCCATTAATGCTATAAAGAAATTAATCCTCACTTACAACTTGCCTAGCCAAACTGATACTTCTTTCACAAAAATATTTGCTAGGTTGGACACTCTTGAGACTAGCACTACTAGATTAGAAGGGTGCTATAATACGCTTAGGGAGCAACATGATTATGTTCCAATAAACTCTGAACCATCAAAGTGGTTCCCTACAGTAAAGATTGAGATAAACACTAAAACTTTTCAAGCTCGCTGTGATATCATGTCTGAATTTTGTCTTATGCCCAAAGCTATTTATGAATCTCTGAATCTTTGGGGGCTCGTTGAAGGAGGAAAAGAAATATTTCTCACCAATAATACTACCATATTACCTCTTGGAATAGCTGAAGGAGTGTTTACAAAGATCCTTGGGAAAATGATTTCTATTGATTATCTTGTTATTGAATGTGCAGGAAAAGGACAAATTACACTTGGAAGGTCCCTATTAGGACTCCTTGGAGCAATAATAGATGTGGGAAAGGGGGCCATGCACCTTTGTTCTCCACCAAACAATCATATTTTCCCCAAGGTTAAGAATAAAAATAAGAGAGGTAAGGGTAAGAAAGTTGGTCTTAATGCTTCTTCATTTGAGAACACTTGATTCTTTCTTTGGTTCTTATGCCTAACTTAAAGGCGTTAAAGAAAAGTACTTGTTGGGAGATAACCCAAGAGTTTTAGTTGATTCTTGGAATTTATTACCTCTGTAATAACCTCTCCTTATGCTTTTTATTTGCTTTTTGTGCCAAGAGTAACCTCTAATGAGAGTGAAGTAATAATTGGGAAAGTTGCTGTCCCGAAACAGATTTCTGTGCTTCACCGTAAAACTCCCTGAGAGAGCTCGGTACGTCGGATTGAGCTGTAATTGTTTGTTCTTCTGCCCCAGGTTTCTATCTAACTTTCGTTAGTTCAACACTTTTTGATGTGAGCAACATAAGGTCTTCGAAAAAATTTGTTTTTACCTACTGGTCTGTTTTGACAGATTTCTGCCATTTTCTGCATTTGCTTCTTGTTAGTTCCTTCTTGAGTTCCTTTGGGGAATTGAGCTTTTTGAGGGAAGTGCTACAGTAGCTAGTGTTATAATGGAAGTTTATTTGGTGTTAGAACTGAACCTTGATACTTATTTATCTTAAGTGAACTAATGTTGCTAATGAGATTGTGTGAAGTTTTGTATGAAGGAAAAATTTCAGGTGTATGGAAGGAATGAGTAATGAGATGAAGGACGGACTAAAGCTCAAGCTTGGGATTGCCACACGTGTCACCCCAAGAAATATCCAAGAAGTACAAGCGTCAAAGCATGGGGATGCCCAAGGCATCCCCTTCTTCATCAATAAAAATTCCAGGTTTCTTCCAAATGCTTCATTTTTATTGTTTCGTGCACAGTTGTGTTTTTCTTGGAGCGTCTTCTTTTTCATTTTCGTTTTGTTTTTTTAGTTTGCTTGGTTTGTTTAGTTTTCTGAATAAGTTGGTTGGACCCCCTCTTTCACACTTTGGTTTGCAAATAGTTTGGTTTGGTTTGGAAAAGAGTAGGAAAGTTTATGCTCATGTGGTAAAAAGAGCTCGTTTTTGACTGTGGCCTATGCTTTGTCATGCCATGCTCGATATTGTTTTGGCTTTATGCTTAGTATTCTTTGTTGTAGCATGACTTCTTATAAACAATTGAGATTGCTTAATGTGCCTTGGATGAATCATGCGTTGTTTTAGCATATTAAAGCATAGTATAGTGGTATTCTCCTTTGATGCTTTATTTGGGTTGACTTGGCGCATTCTCACACCATGTTATGACTATATCAAGTCACCATAGCCTTTATGATCCTTTATTTTTCAACTTGTATTATCACTTTATGCTTTGATCAATGATGTTTTGTCGCTCTGCATGATTATGGCCATTATTGCTCTCTTAGTTTGTCGCTCCCAGTCTTTTGCTAGCCTCCACAACCAAGTATGAGTTCCACTCATGCATCCAACTCCCTAAACCAAGTTTTTCCAAAGAGTCCACCATACCTACCTACTAGCTTATGCTATTCCAAGTATATTCATGCTTTTGTTTACCTTTCACTTGTTATGAGAAAACTAGTGATTAAAGCTCTCACGAACTTGATGGCACACTTTAATTTATTGCCTCTAATAAACTTGAACCATTGGGTCCTTCTTTGTTGCGTATATGCTTGCGCTTTATAAGTTGAAATTAGCAGAACCATGTACCATGGGGAACACTTTCAACATTGCACTTGTACTTTGTACCCCGTTCATATTATGTTCTTTTGCTTACGGATCCCAGCGGTGTGAAATAAATGTGGAACTTGTAAGATCATGGAGTTTGTATATGTGTTAGAGAAACGCCTGGGCCGCTAGCCTAAGACATGCCTAATCATGGTGGAAACTTGCAGCATCACCATAATGAGCACTCTATGAAGCATCCTCAATAAAAACCTATGCAAATAGCAAATAAAAAGATCGCTGAGATGCTCATTGTCTGCTTGCCTTGTCATTTTGATTATGGGAAAGCTCCCGTATCATGTGCAAGGGGTACCCCGTTGGCGGTTCTTAATGATACACATATACTTACAATGACAAGAGCTTACTCGTGACTGAAGTTGAGTAGCATGAGGATCGGTCTTCGTAAGTAAGGGGCATGAGATTTCGGTTTATAACTTGTCAAGCATATCCTCTTAGTTGTGTCACTTTAACCTTAATCACCTTCAAGATGCTTATGATAGGGGCAATGAGAGCTGAAAGCTATAAGTACCATAATTTTTGGAAGCTCTTTATGAGACTTGAATCCCTACTTCCTTCTACAAAGGCTTTTCTTCCACCATTATATTGAGTCTCCACCTTCTATCTTTATGCACTACTTTGAGAGCATAGTGGCCATTCTTAGTTCTATGTGCATTTTCCCAAGACTAGTTGATTGATGCATAACTTGTTATTGCTTGTTTGAAACTATTGTATCTAGTCACTCTTATGAACTTTGAAGGTGTCCTATGCATTTATATTTGCTACTCTATTGAGGGACAAGCTGAATACTATTATGCTATGTTTTCTTTATGTGAAACAAACAAACGTCTTGCAAAGCATGTTATTCATGAATCTTTTGTTTGTGCCTTTTCATGTTGTATCATAGTTTGTTTGCTTATTGCTAGAACTTTGTCTTTCATGTTATGATTGAAATACTATGATCCAAGCTTTGAGTTTTGCAAATACTTTGATCAAGTTTTGATGGTGCATGTCACCTCAAAAATTATTTCTTTTTATCACTTACCTACTCGAGGACGAGCAGGAGTTAAGCTTGGGGATGTTGATACATTGCAAATGTATCTATAATTTTTGATGTTCCATGCTTGGTTTTATCCACTTTCTTGTGTTTTGTTCCAACTTTGGAGTACTTTTATTATGATTTCTTGGACTAACGTATTAACAAGAGCCATAGTGCCAGCTGCCTGTTTTCTGTTGTTTTTGTTTCCAGAAAAGTCAGAAAATGAATATTCTCAGAATTCGACGGGACAAAAGCCAAAGTGCCTATTTTTCCGGAAGGCATCAAGTGCCAGAATACGAGACGGAGAAGGGCTGGGGGCCGGCAACACCACCTGGCCGCGTGGCCAGGCTTGGCCCGCGCTAGGGGGTGGTCTAGCCAACCCCAGCACCCCCTCGGCCTCTCCTTCCGTCTATAAGTTGCCCTCGGGACAAAAACCCTAGGTACCTGATCAAAAATCCACGAAAGAGTCTGTAGCCGCCGTCGTCTCTATCCCTAGATCGGGGGGATCTGAAGCTCTTCCCGGCACCCTGCCGGAGAGGGGAATTCACCCTGGAGGCCTTCTTCATCACCATGCAAGCCTCCGGTGTGATGCGTGAGTAGTTCATCCTTGGACTACGGATCCATGTAGTAGCTAGATGGCTGGTTTCTCCTCCTTTGTGCTTTCATGTTTAGATCTTGTGAGCTCCGTTCATGATCAAGATCATCTATTTGTAATTCATACATGTTGTGTTTGCGGGAATCCGATGGATATTGAGATGCTATTTCAGATTGATTATTGATTCTATCATGTCTTTGTTATTTGAGATCTTGCATGCTTTCCGTTGTTAATAGCTATCTTGGACAAGTAGATGCTAGCAACTCCAAGAGTTAGTATTTATGCTCGATAGTGGGTTCATGCCTCTGGTAATCTGGGGAAGTGACAGAAATCTCTAAGGTACTAGATGTGCTGTTGCTACTAGGGAGAAAACAACGATCTTTTGTTCATAGAACAATCGTATTGTTTACTTTACACGCAGTTCGTAAAGCAATAATCTGTTGCTTGCAACTTAATACTAGAGGGGGTTCGGATGATAACCTGAAGGTGGATTATTAGTCATAGATGCAGTTGGATGGCGGTCTATGTATTATGTTGTAATGCCCAATCAAGTCTCAAAGGAGTCAAGATGATTAGTATATGCATGTATTGCTTTCTCAGTGTTTTTCAATTGCCCCGTTGTAATTTGTTCACCCAGCATGTTATCTATCTTAAGGAGAGCCACCTCTAGTGAACTATGGATCCCGGTCCTTTACTTTACATACAATCTATAAACTATTTCTGCTTTTTGTTTTCTTTCTGCAAACTTTTACTTCTTTCCATTCAATACGTTTAATCCTTTGTTTTCCGCAAAACACGGTGAGATTGACAACCTCATCGCAAGTTGGGGACAAAGTTCTGTGGTTGTGTTGTGCAGGTCTCCACGTTGCTACTAGCACCGGTAGTGCGCCCTACCAAAGCTTAGCTAGTAACACCTTTGGGGTGTTTCCTTGCTCCTACTGGTTCAATTAAACCTTGGTTTCATAACTGAGGGAAACTTGTTGTGCTCATCATACCTTCCTCTTTCGGTTCCCAACGAGCTCCACATCAACACCGCCATCAAGCTTTTTTCTGGGCGCCGTGCATTGAGCCATCACCAGCCGCCAGCTGGAGATCCACGAGCTGCCATGCACCGCACCGATCTACGATCGCGGGCTTGGGGATAATCGAGGTCACCCTCAAAAAGAGCCAACGTCAGAGCCAAATAAAGGCAAGGCTCTGGCAAAACGCTGTTCCTCACCCTCGTCCAGCGACGATAGCCACGATCTGTCTTGGCGTCGCCGCTCACGGCAGCACGATCACGACTACGATGTGCGCGATGACCTCACGCAACGCAAAATCGACAAATCAAGGGCAAGACGCGCTCGTTTGACTGATTTAGAAGAGGACGAGACTGAACTTTGTGGCGCCAGATGCTTCACCAAGGCCATCAGGCAGAAGCGAATGCCTAAAGGGTTCAAACTCCCGTCGGAGAACCCAAAGTTCGACGGCCTACAAGACCCAAAGATCTGGTTGGAGGTCCACATGTCCTCCATCAGGCTACATGGCGGGAGTCGAAGCACGGCCATGCAATGCCTGCAGCTACAGCTGCGGGGCACCGCCCGCGCATGGCTCAACAATCTTCCGTGCGGATCCATTCGCGGCTGGGAAGAGCTGGTCTACAGCTTTGTACGCAACTTCAAGGTCACTTATAAAAGGCCCGCATCAATCGAAGAGCTGAGGAGCTGCCAGCAAAGGTCGGGTGAATCGCTACGCTCGTACATCTAGAGGTGGTCCATCATCAAAAATTCCGCGGAAAACATCTCGGAAGACCACGCAATCAATGCATTCAATGGAGGTGTTCGCCGCATAGAGCTCATGGAGGAGTTGTGCCACTCGAAGCCCAAACCAATCGACCACCTAATGGAAATTGCGAATCGGTGGGTCGGCGGATAGGATTCGGTGAAAAACCGCACCTACTCCGACGATGATGACGACCTCGGGCGCAGGTGCGACCGTCGAGGCAAGTGGCGAATGCGCGTCTACGATGACCACGATGACGTCAACATGGTCGCAGCCGGCTACACCGACAAACGCGACGACAACCGCAATAGCGGTTATCGCAGTGGTAGATACCGCAACTCTGGGAAAACCACGGAGGTGTGGCAGCGCCGCACTCGCGAAGAGGCACCCGCAACAACCATCGAGGACAAACTGTTCGGGCCGTGCAACGTGCACTTCTACATCGACAAGCACGACGGCAAGAAAAAATCCAGCCACCTTCTCAAGGACTGCCGCGAGTTTCTCAAGCTCCACGAGGGTCTAGCCCGGATGAACCGTGACGCAGTCAACAGGGGCTATGGAGTCGCCCCAGGCGCCGTGGCACATGGACCTCCTCCACCACCGCCCGGACTACCACCACCCGCGGCCGCACCGGTCCATAATCACGGAGGCGAACCATACCCACGACCCGTGGGCAACATGGGGATGATCCAAAAAGGGCGTCCCTCAAATTGAGTGCAGAAGGCCATCACTCGCCAAGTCAACCTGGCGATAAACTCTCCACCTTCCACCACTAAGTACCTCAATGGAAGCGACTCCTGCATCACCTTCGACAGGCGTGACCACCCGCGCTAAGTTCCTCGTCCAGGCCACTGTCCCCTCGTACTTGAGGTGCAGATTGGGGGTTTCGACATGATCCGCGTCTTCATGGATGGCGGTAGCGGCATTAACCTAATGTTCACGAGTACCTTGCGTGCGATGAGGATCCCTCTTACGTGTCTGGAAGTTTCAGACACGACGTTCCACGGCATCTGATACATTGCAAATGTATCTATGATTTTTGATGTTCCATGCTTGGTTTTATCTACTTTCTTATGTTTTGCCCAGACTTTGGAGTACTTTTCATATGATTTCTTGAACTAACCTACTAATAGTTGCAAAAGTGCACAATGTTCTTGTTTTACACTTTGATGTGTAGGAATTACCAAGAATACAAGTGGAAACATTGTTCGAGTCAAATTGGGATTTTCCAGAAATCTGTCTTCGAACTCTTTTTGACGATGGTCATGTTTCGGGTCGAATACGGCGTCAAACGGAAAACTCTTCAACTACAAAGTTGTTGGAAATTTTGCGACAAACGTTCTGGATATAAAATTTAGCTGAGTCCAAGTCCGGACGGGCCTTGTAGGCCCGATTTACTGCAGCCCAAGATGGGGTGACGGGAATCCGAGAAGCTATATCAAGGGAGGAAACCTAATTCGTGGGAGACACCTCCACCCACGAATTTACAGCCACCAAAGCCACGTTTTTGCCTCCCCCATGGATCCCATCTCCATGGGGAAGGGCTCCCAATAATCCATGAAGGAACGTTGCTAAGGGGTGGTGCTCCCTTGTGATACCGGCGGGGTGGAAGTGCCCCCGGAGCCATCTCCATCGATCTCCACCACCATCTCCATCACCATTGCTGATTCCCATGATGAGGAGGGGGTAGATCTCTCTCGAGGCTAAGGGTTCTACCGGTAGCTATGTGTTCATCTCACTCTATGCATGATCTTATTGAGATCATGAGCTTGTAATCTATAGATCTACTTTGCTAATCAAGTGCTTTATTATATCGCTTCTCTCCCCATGTGTGTGAAAGTGACAGCGTGCACACCATGGTGGCACTTAGGCTAGAGATTACAAATACTTGTTGTGAGTTATATTTGGAGTTGGATATCTTTATGAAATTGTGGTGTTTGTTGGACTCATCTAGTACTCAAGGTGACAGTGTGGGGTTTTCTAGATGGGAAAGGCTTACTTTAAGGTGTGCTGTTATAGCCCTACCAACGATTAGATTGTCCAACCGGAGAGTAGTTAAGAGTAGTATCATAAAGAGAAGATATTTATATGAGAGTGTTCACTAGTGAAAGTATGATCCCTATGCCTTTTTTCTAAGCACTGAAACACCGTTTGCTATTAGATTTGTTACATGTTTGCTTGCTTCCTTCTTTATTTCAGATTTACTTTAGTCATTTCCACGCCATCAAGCTATTTTATATCACCGTTACCACTTGTATTTCACTATCTCTTCGCCGAACTAGTGCACCTATACACCTGAAAAGTGTATTGGGTGTGTTGGGGATACAAGAGACTTCTTGTATCTTGATTGCAGGGTTGCTTGAGAGGGGATACCTTTGACCACTTCCTCCCTGAGTTCGATAAACCTTGGGTGATCCACTTAAGGGAAAACTTGCTGTTGTTCTACAAACCTCTACACTTGGAGGCCCAACAACTATCTACAAGAATAGAAGTGCGTAGACATCAAGCTATTTTCTGGCGCCGTTGCTGGGGAGGTAAGGTAAAAGGTATTCACACCGGAGGATTAAAGAAGAAGAACCTCCCACGGCAAACGCCTATTTTCTGGCGCCATTGCCGGGGAGGTAAGGTAAAAGGTACTCACATCCTCCGGTGTGAGTGCTAGAAGTTATTTCCTTTAGATTCTACAATTTTGTCTTTTTGTTTCTTGTTTTCACTAGTTAGGCTTAATGGAAACAACAACAAAATTAGAGAGCTTTTTATTATTTTTCCTAAGTTAGAACTCGAATTGTCTGATAAGAAAATTAAAAAACCCATGAAACTTTATTTGCATACCAATAGCAATGTTATTAGTATAAATTCTTTGAACACCATTATTACTAATGCTATGG
Source organism: Avena eriantha (assembly GCA_910589775.1). Classification (NCBI taxonomy): domain Eukaryota; kingdom Viridiplantae; phylum Streptophyta; class Magnoliopsida; order Poales; family Poaceae; genus Avena; species Avena eriantha. The sequence continues at coordinate 458,620,732 of OU342745.1, forward strand.
AAAAGTCTAAGCTTGGGGAAGCTAGTTTTTATGAAAATGATCTTTTTATTCTATTGCTTATGATGATACTAAACCTCCAATATATGATGATTACAATGATGAGTATGATATTTTCAGTCCACCTACTATTGAGGAGAAAATTAATTACAATATGCCTCCTATATTTGATTATTATGGTGATGAGAATAATAATGATAGCTATTTTGTTGAATTTGCTCCCACTATAATTAATAAGAATGACTATCCTTATGTGGAGAGTAATAATTATTATATGAATGTGGCTCATGATAAGAATGTTTTATGTGATAGTTATATTGTTAATTTTATTCATGATGCTACTGAAAGTTATTATGAGAGAGGGAAACATGGTTTTATGCATCTCAATAATATTAAGTTTCCCCTCTTTATGTTGAAAGTCTTGAAGTTGCACTTGTTTTTCTTTACTATGATTGTTGCTTTGTGCTTTCATGGCTTGTTTCTTTACAAGATTCCTATGCATAGGAAGTGGGTTAGACTTAAATGTGCTTTGAATTTGCTTCTTGATGCTCTCTTTTACTTCAATTCATATTTCTTATATGAGCATCTTCTCAAACTATCAAGCCTAACTTAAAGGCGTTAAACAAAAGTACTTATTGGGAGATAACCCAAAAGTTTTAGATGAGTCTTGGAAGTTATTACCTCTGTAATAACCGCTCCTCATCCTTTTTATTTGCTTTTCGTGCCAAGAGTAACCTCTAATAAGAGAGAAGTAATGATTGGGAAAGTTGCTGTCCCGAAACAGATTTCTGTGCTTCACCGTAAAAATTCGTGAGAGAGATATGTATGTCGGATTGAGCTGTAATTTTTTGTGCGTATGCCCCAGGTTGTTATCTAACTTTAGTTAGTTCAGAACATTTTGATTTGCGCAACAGAAGGTTTTAGAAAAAATTCGTCTATACCTGCTGGTCTGTTTTGACAGATTTCTGCCATTTTCTGCATTTGCTTCTTGTTGGTTCCTTCTTGAGTTCTTTTGGGGAATTGAGCTTTTTGAGGGAATTACTACAATATCTAGTGTTCTAATGGAAGTTTATTTGGTGTTAGAACTGAACCGAAAGACTTATTTATCTTGAGTGCACTAATGTTGCTAATAAAGATTGTGTGAAGTTTTGTATGAAGGAAAAATTTCAGGTGTATGGAAGGAATGAGTAATGAGATGAAGGATGGACTAAAGCTCAAGCTTGGGGATTCCACGCGTGTCACCCCAAGAAATATCCAAGAAGTACAAGAGTCAAAGCTTGGGGATGCCCAAGGCATCCCCCTCTTCATCAATAAAAATCCCAGGTTTCTTCCAAACCCTTCATTTTTATTGTTTCATGCACAGTTGTGTTTTTATTGGAGCGTCTTCTTTTTCGTTTTTGTTTTGGTTTTTCATTTGCTTTGGTTTGCTTAGTTTTCTGAATAAATTGGTTGGACCCCCTCTTTCATACATTGGTTTGCAAATAGTTTGGTTTGGTTTGGAAAAGAGTAGGAAAGTTCATACTTATGTGGTAAAAAGAGCTCGTTTTTTACTGTGGCCTATGCTCTATCATGCCATGATTGATATTGTTTTGGATTTATGCTTAGTATTCTTTGCTGTAGCATGACTTGTTATAAACAATTGAGATTGCTTAATGTGCCTTGGATGAATCATGCGTTGTTTTAGCATATTAAAGCATAGTATAGTGGTATTCTCCTTTGATGCTTTATTTGGGTTGACTTGGCGCATTCTCACATCATGTTATGACTATCTCAAGTGACCATAGCCTTTATGATCCTTTAGTTTTCAACTTGTAGTATCACTTTATGCTTTGATCAATGGTGTTTTGTCGCTCTGCATGATTATGGCCATTATTGCTCTCTTAGTTTGTCCCTCCCAGTCTTTTGCTAGCCTCTACAACCAAGTATGAGTTCCACTCATGCATCCAACTCCCTAAAGCAAGTTATTCCAAAGAGTCCACCATACCTACCTACTAGCTTATGCTATTCCAAGTACATTCATGCTTTTGTTATGAGAAAACTAGTGATTAAAGCTCTCACGAACTTGATGGCACACTTTACTTTACTTGCCCTTAATAAACTTGAACCATTGTGTCTTCTATGTTGTATATGCTTGCACTTATTTGTCAGGAATTAGCAGAAGCATGCTTTCATGGGGAACGCTTTCAACATTGCACTTGGTACTTGTATCTAGTTGATATCATGCTCTTTTGTATATGGATGTCGTTGGTGTGAAATGAAAGGGATCTTGTAAGTCCATGGAGTTATGTATATGTGTTAGAGAAACGCCTGGGCCACTGGTCTAATCCATGCTGACATGGTGGAAACCTGCAGCGTAACCATAATGAGCTGTCTATGAAGCATTCTTATTATAAAAAAAGAGTCCTATATTGAGAAAAAAAGAGAAAAGAAGAAAAAAGATACTATGAAAAGAGGAAAGAGAGAAAAAACCACCATATTCCCATGGTAAATAAGAAGAATGCTGAGATGCTTGTTGTCTACTTGCCTTGTCATTTTGATATGGGGATTCTTCCGTATCATCGGGCAAAGGGTACCCCGTTGGCGGTTCTCTATGATACACATGTACTTACGATGACAAGAACTTACCGGTGACTAAACTTGAGTAGCATGAGGAGCGGCCCTCGTATACAAGGGAAATGAGATTTCTGACTTATACTTCGTCAAGCATGTACACCATAGTTTGTTCACTTTAACCTTAATCACTTCAAGATGCTTATGATAGGGGCAATGAGAGCTGAAAGCTACAAGTACCATAATTTTTGGAAGCTCTTTATGAGACTTGAATCCCTACTTCATTTTACAAAAGGCTTTTCTTCCACCATTATATTGAGTCTTCACCTTCTATCTTTATGCACCTACTTTGAGAGCATAGTGGCCATTCTTTGTTCTATGTGCATTGTCCCAAGACTAGTTGATTGATGCATACTTTGATATTTCTTGTTCTAAACTATTGTATCTAGTCACTCCTATGAACTTTGAAGGTGTCCTATGCATTTATATTTGCTACTCTATTGAGGGACAAGCTGAATACTATTATGCTATGTTTTCTTTATGTGAAACAAACAAACGTCTTGCAAAGCATTGTTATTCATGTCTTTTGTTTGTGCCTTTTCATCTTGCATCATAGTTTCTTTGCTTATTGCTAGAACTTTGTCTTTCATGTTATGATTGAAGTACTATGATCCCAGCTTTGAGTTTTGCAAATACTTTGATCAAGTTTTGATGGTGCATGTCACCTCAAAAATTATTTCTTTTTATCACTTACCTACTCGAGGACGAGCAGGAGTTAAGCTTGGGGATGTTGATACATTGCAAATGTATCCATAATTTTTGTTGTTCCATGCTTGGTTTTATCTACTTTCTTATGTTTTGCCCAGATTTTGGAGTACTTTTCATATGATTTCTTGGACTAACCTACTAATGGTTGCAAAAGTGCACAATGTTCTTGTTTTACACTTTGATGTGTAGGAATTACCAAGAATACAAGTGGAAACCTTGTTGGAGTTAAATTGGGATTTTCCAGAAATCTGTCTTAGAACTCTTTTTGAAGATGGTCACGTTTCAGGTCGAATACGGCGTCAAACGGAAAACTCTTCAACTACAAAGTTGTTGGAAATTTACCTCCTGGATCTATTGATATCCCTGATTGCTTGATTAGTACTTTCCTTCAGAAATATTTCCCTCCTAGTGCTAGACATGCCATGTTGCAGGAACTTTTTGATTTTAAACAGGGAGAAAAAGAGATATTGTCTGAATTATGGGCAAGGTTTTGTGCTTTAAAAATGAGCTTCTTGATATATATTATAATGGACTACCTGAAGCATCTAGGACATACTTGGATAGTTGTGTTGATTGTGTTTTCAGGAATAGAACTCCTAAAGAGGCTGAGGAATTAATGGCTAGAATAAGCAAGAATTATGATGACTGGACCTCACCTGAGCCAACTACACCTGAGTTAATTGTGCCTGCGCCTACACCAACATCAAAGAAGAGGGGATTTATTGAACTAAATGATGAAGTGATGAAGGAAGCTAAGAAATATCTTAAGGAAAAGGGTATTAAAGCTGAAGACGTGAAGAATTTACCTCCTATAGAAGAATTATGTAAGCCAATCCCCCACTCATCCACTATTGAGGTACAGTCTCTCCAACATTTGATGAAGGTTATATTCCTTACTCTAAACCTCCTGATCAATGCTTAGAAGAATTTGATGTTTTTATTGTTAAGCAAGATAATTTTAATAAAAGGGTGCAAAATCATTTAATGGAAAACTCTAGAGCTATTATTGAGTTAAAATATATTGTGGAAAGAACATCTAATGATGTTAAAATTCTTGTTAAACATTTTCAAATGGTTCAAACTCAAATTGATCATCTTATTAAAGTACAAAAAGACTTGCTAGTTAATGATGCTAAAGAAAAACATGCTTATGAAATTAGAACTAGAAGTGGTGCTGCTACCCAGGATCCTCTATATCCTGAGGGGCATCCTAAAAGAATTGAGCAGGATTCTCAACAAACTGAAAATAGTGGTACTACTCCTAAGAAAAGGAAAAAGAAACATAAAACTATTGTAGAACCTTCAGAACCTGCTAAAGATCCTAATAGTATATCTATCTCTGATGCTGAAACAGAAAGTGGTAATGAGGAAAATGATGCTCCTGATAAAGAAAAAGTTGAAGAAGAACCTGAAAGGCACACTAAGAATACTAAATACACTAAAGAAGATTTTGTTGCTAAGAAACATGGTAGTGGAGCCTTGGGTCCAAAAGCCTATGCCTTTCCCTGATAAGAAACACAAGTCAAAGGAAGATGAACACTATAATAAGTTTTGTGAGTGGATGAAACCTTTATTTTTGCAAATTCCTTTGACTGATGCTATTAAATTGCCTCCTTATTCAAAGTATACAGAGGATATTATCTCTAATAAAAGGAAGATCCCTAATGAGGAAATTTCTACTTTGCTTGCTAATTATTCCTTTAATGGTAAGGTTCCAAAGAAACTTGGAGACCCTGGGATTCCAACTATTCCATGCTCTATTAAAACAATTATGTTAGAACTGCTTTGTGTGATTTGGGAACATGAGTTAGTGTTATGCCTTTTTCTCTTTATAAGAGACTTCAATTGGAAAAATTAATACCAACTAATATATCTTTGCAAATGGCTGATAAATCTACTACTATTCCTATTGGTATATGTGAGGATGTACCTGTTCAAGTGGCTCCTAATTGCTTGATATTAACTGATTTTTTTGTGCTTGAAATGCCTAAAGATGATAATATGTCTATTATTCCTGGGAGACCTTTTCTTAATACTACAGGAGCTATTATCAATTGCAATCAAGGAAAGGTAACTTTTAATGTTAATGACAAAGAGCATATTTTCTATTTCCCCAAGAAGATAGATAGGAATTATGGATTAAATTCAATTGAAAATATTGAGGGCATCCAAGTTGGAGAAATATATTGTCCCATACCACGAGAAAAATATGAAACTATTATGATTGGGACCATTGCTATCAATGTTGAGGTAACATAATCATTAGTGGAATACAAAGTTTTGTTTCATATAAAATTGTTTTGGTAACAAGACCTGATCAACCTTGTTAACAAAGGGATTTTAATGAACAAAACAATGTTTTCACCATGATTATCTTCTCTTACTTTTATTTTATCCATTTTAGTTTTTGCTTTCACTTAGTTTACTTTTCCCCCACTAGTTGCTTGCATATTAGAATGTCTTAGAACTTCTGAAGTTTTAGTTTTGTTTTGTTTTGGCATCATTCCAAAATCATCTTTCTGTCAGAAAATTATTCTTCAATACCTAAAAAATGCTCAAAAATAAAGTGTCTCGAAATATTCTAGAAAATTCATATTAAATTTTTACGTGAAAAAAGGGGTAGAGAAATGCCTGGAGTGACCCAAGGGGGGCCCACCAGGAAGGCACACCACCTAGTGGCGCGCCTGGCCATGGTGTGGGCCACCCTGGCCCTCCACTCACTCTCTCACTTTCCACTTCTTTCTCTCTCCCGAGAAAACACCCGTTCATTGCTCAAACTCGCGTTCTTGCTATTCTTGCTCATGATTTTTCGATCTCCTTGCTCAGCGCATCTTTGCTGCTGAAATTTGGACCATTTGTTCTCCGATATGTGACTCCTCTACTTGTCCAAGTAGATTTGTGATTAGTGGTTTATATTTTAATCATTTTGCTACTATAGGTGACAGGTTTTGTGAGTTTGTAAGCTTGTTCAATGCTTAGAGAAATTGTTTTGATGCATGTTTAGGCCTCTTACAAGTCCCTATGAGTAGTTCATTTCATTATGTATTCACTTTGCAATCACTTGTATGATGATTGTCTAAAATTTCAGAAAAGAGGAAGGATGAACATCAACTCAACCAACAATTAAGGGTGCTTGCGGTCATGAAGGTTCATTGTGAGGAGGAAGTTTTTCCTTTTATCTATCCATGCCCTGAATTCACGGGGGCTACAGGGATTTCTCAAGATTTTCATACTTTACTTGCTAATGCAGGATTGGAGGATTTTGTGGGAGATGAACCCCACCAATTTGTGAAACTAACTATGTCTGTGGTGCAGGACTTTCGATTTAGTTGCTCCTTGCCTAACCCCATGGTTCACTACAAAATTTACAATATAGCTGCCGACCTTCCTTTTTATGATTTTTGCGCAGCTATTAAAGTACCCCAGTGGGGTTCGTTTGAAAGGATTAGGAGCGACCTACACCATTCATGGACTTGTATGCGGATATTTGCCAAGGGAGTAGCTTCTCAAAAGAGAGTGGTAAAATTCATAATATTCATCTCCCGTCTATTCGCTACTTTGCCTACTTTATTGCCAAGTGTGTTCTCGCTAGGAAAACTGCTAATAAGTTATCCGCATATGATCTAGCATTCATCTCAGCTGCTTTAAAACGAGATAGGACTTACAATTTGGGTGCCTTGGTAGCTTTCCGTCTTGCTGCTAATCGCGAGAAAGGTGGAATTTGTGGAGGCCTCGACGCCTCTTGTTTATTAGCTTTGCATGGTGGAGTGCCTCATCATTTAGACCTACCGTTTCCCATAAGAGGCTTGACCTTAATTCCATGATACAACATAAATTTGTTTCTTCTTGGGAAAATTTGAGTGATTTGTCTTATGAAATAACCTTTCTCAAGGCTGCTTGGAGAATGAGTAAGTCCGAGCGTGTTGTTCTTTTGCCTATACCTATTTTTTTTAACCTTGAAACCAGGGTAGGATGGTCACTCACTGAGGAAGAGCTCGATACGTATCTGGGGGAGCTCTCCTAGCAGGAGGAGGGGACTGGAAGGGAGGCTACAGATGATTCGGTCCAACCCTCGAATGAGGGGGAGTCCTCGTACCAGCAACCTACCTATGATTGGTGAGCTTCTTCTTCTTCCCAAGGGCCTAACTACGATCATTCTTACGATGACCCGCCGGCTTGGAACCCTTACCCGCGTTGGGATTGATACCCACTTAGGCTAAAATCCTAAGCTTGGGGGAGACCAAAAATATTTTCGTTGTTTCTCTTTGTTTGCTTCTTTTTTCTCTTTGCTTTGGTTTGCCTCTTTCTTTTAGCTTTGTTTTTATTATTTGAAAAATCCAAAAAGATTTTGCTTTGCTTGTTCTTCCTTTTGGTTCTTGCCTAAAAATCAAAAACCCAAAAATATTTGTTGTTCTTCTTTGGTTTTGTGAAGTTCATTACAGGTTTAGCAGTCCTTAGTGGAGTTTGGTTTCATGTTCTTATTCAAGCCACACAAGTGAAGGGCAATAATGAAGATTAATGACAACTTGAGGTGTGGTAAGAGGTTGGTAACGAACTCTATTTGTTTTCATTTTGTACATATACTCGTCATTGTGGGCATGCTTAGTCTGTTCATGTAAGGTGCATGCTATTTATGGATGTTTAGTAGTTCTTGCTTTCTTATGATTAGGTCCAGCTGGCTAATAGTTTGTAGCATGACATATGAATGTTTGCTTGCATTGTTCTATTCATGACTTGGTATGGCACTATGGTATCCTCCTCTGAATGTTTCACTTGAATTGACTTGGCACATGCTCACGCATGCATATGACTGAAACAATCAGTTAAGCCACGATGAATTATTTTGCTTCAGGGTTCTTGAATCACTTTCATGCCATACTTAATCATGTTTTGTTGCAAGCATGATTATGACAGTTATTGCTCTCTCGTTTGTCGATCCCTCTCTATTGCTAGCCTTCACTTGTGTTGAGTATAAGCTTTACTCATGCATCCAACTCCCCAAAAGCAATATTGCCAAAAGTGTCCACCATACCTACCAATTAGCATCATTTGCTATTCCGTGCATATTCAGTATGCTTGTTTTCTTCTGAATAAAATGGTTGCTTGTTATGAGAAAGTTAGTTAGTAAAGCTCTCACAAACTTGAAGGCACACTTTACTTTTCTTGCACTTAATAAACTTGAACCATTGTTCCCATCTATGTTGCGTATAGTCTTGCGCTTTATAAGTTGAAGTTAGTAGAACCATGTATCATGGGGAACGCTTTCAACATTGCACCTATATTCCGTTGATATCATGATTCTTTTGCTTATGGATCCCGGTGGTGTGAAATAAAAGGGGAACTTGTAAGATCGTGGAGTTTGTATGTGTGTTAGAGAAATGCCTGGGCCACTAGCCTAAGCCATTCCTAATCATGGTGGAAAATTGTAGCATAACCATAATGAGCATTCTATGAAGCATCCTCAATAAAACCTATGCAAATAGCAAATAAAAAGATCGTTGAGATGCTCATTGTCTGCTTGCCTTGTCATTTTGATATGGGATAGATCCTGTGTCATGGGGCAAGGGGTACCCCGTTGGTGGTTCTCTATGATACATATGTACTTACAATGACAAGAGCTTACTTGTGACTAAAGTTGAGTAGCATGAGGTTCGGTACTCGTAAGCAAGGGGCATGATATTTCAACTTATAACTTGTCAAGCATATCCTCATATTTGTTCACTTTAACCTTAATCACCTAAAACATGCTTATGATAGGGGCAATGAGAGCTCAAAGCTAATGAGTACCATACTTTTAGCATTTGGAAGCCTTTCAAACTTTTTCAAAACCTTTTTACTTCCCTGTTGAGTCTCCACATACTATATGAGCACTTTCTTGAGAGCATAGTTGTCATTCTTAGTATAATATGCTTGTTTCAAAACTTGGTTAATTGTGTCATGACTTTGACGCTTGTATCTCTGATATCTTTACTTCTAGTCTTCACTTGAACTTCAGAGGTGCCTTGGCATTTATGTTTTCCCTACAATCAAAGGCAAACGAGATACCACTCTATCATACCTTTTTATGAACATTGCAATGTTGCTTATGTTTATGTTTCATGCTACTTATTATTTTTTAGTTGGAATCTCTTCATAGCTTGCAATGACTATTGAGTGACCTTATTTGCATACTCCTTATTATGAGTTGTCTAAGTACTTGATCATATGCTGAGAATATATACATCATATGAAGCAAATGTGTTCGTGAAAGTTTCTTTTATCGCACTTAGTTTTCAACGGAATTGCTTGAGGACAAGCAATAAGCTAAGCTTGGGGGAGTTGATACGTCCAAAATGTATCTACTTTCTCTAACACTTTTGCTATTGTTTTTCCTCTAAACTTGTGTGATTTGGATACAACTAACACGGATTGGCGTTGTTTTCAGCAGAATTGCCTTGGTGTCTAGTTTTTGTGCAGAAACTCAACTATCAGGAAAAATCCCGGAAAATATGCCAAAAATCCTATTTCACCAAAATACTCACGGAGCTAGAACACGAGACGGAGGAGAGCCACGAGGGGCCCACACCACCTGGCCGCGCTAGGGGGTGGTGTGGCCGCCTCGGTCACCCCCTCGGCCTCCCTCTTCGCCTATAAGATGCCTCTTGACCTAAAAACCAAAGGGGGTTCGATGTTTTTCTAGAAAGAGTTCTGCTACGCCGCCACCACCATATTCCATGATTCAGAACCAGAAACTCCGTTCTGGCACCCTGCCGAGACGGAGAATTGGAGGAGATCATTGCCATCATCATCACCATCGCTTCTCCATCAACCATCCATGATTCCCCCATCCATGAGTGAGTAATCCCCTAATGTAGGCTATGGGGATGGTAGGGATTGGATGAGATCGTTCATGTAATGGCATCAGATTGTTAGGGCATGGTGCCTAGTATCTATTATTAGTGCTTTTTGACTTTGTTGCAACTTGTTATGCTTAATGCTTGTCACTAGGGCTCGAGTTCCATGATTTCAGATCTGAACATGTTATTGATTCATTATGATAGTATCGTTTATGGTCTTACCTGCAAGTTGTATACACATATTGTTGTCCGGAACCAAAGGCCCCGAAGTGGCAATAATCGGGATAACAGGAGGGAATGGCTTTGATGTGAGGATCACATGTGTTCACGGAGTGTTAATGCTTTGCTCCGGTGCTCTATTAAAATGAGCACCTTAATTGCCAGTAGTTCCCTTGGGGCCCCGCTGCAAACGGGCTGGCAGGACAAAAGATGTTGTGCAAGTTCTCATTGCGAGCATGTATGACTATATATGGAACACATGCCTATGATTATTTAGTACTTGGATGCTTTATCTTATTTATCTGCAAATACCCTATGTCTTGATTGCCATTTGAATTGTCTTGTCCACGCAATGCCCGTCCATCCATCCCTATGCCTACCGTGATTTAATCCTGCTGTTTACTGCAATTGTTACTGATCTCTTTACTTTTACTACTGCCATTACTTTGCTATTGCTACTACAAAACTGTTGCTACTGATAAACTGTTGTGAGCAAGATTGTTTCCAGGTGCAGCTGAATTAACAACTTAGTTGTTCAGGCTTATAAATATTCTTTGACTCCCCTTGTGTCGAATCAATAAATTGGGTTTCACTTCCCTCGAAAATACTGCGATACACCCCCTATAATTGTGGGTCATCACGCACCAGAACGCTTGGCCGAGGAGATGGTAGGCGTCGTATGGGATGGTGAAGGTGACCTGGATCCCGCTGCCTCCCATACGGCCTCCTCGAGGGTGAACATGGGCGGAGTGTCGGTAGGGAGGTGTGCAAAGCAGGACCTGAGGAAGAACCTGGCGAAATCGGTAGGCCCCCTCTACCTAGAGATGGCGCAGACCCTCAAGGTGTTCTCCACGATCCTGCCCGGTGGATACTGGAGCTCCTGGATGATGGTAGGACAGCAGAAGGTCAGACCATGGAACTGCATTTTGGAGGGTGGGGTACGACGAGTAGAGGAGCTCAGGCTTTGGAGAAGAACGGGTAGATGGATGGGATGCAGTGTGGGAGTTGGATATGGATTTAGTGCCCATTTATAGCGGTGGGGAGGTGAAGTGAAATGGCTCGGTTTTAACCTAAATGCGGCTTTGTAATCTGAATCGTTAAACGCGGCTTGTTTAATGTGGTGACGGCACGTGCTGCTTCCCTTTATTTCGTTTCAGTCCTGCACATCGTGGAAGGCAAGCCCACCGCCTGTGCCAGCCCAAAAGTCGAGCCTTGAAATAATAGCCCTGGTACTACGTGTCGTACATGTTGGAAGTGGTGTGGGCTTCGTTGGCCGTGATTTCGTGTCGTTTGTGCTCGTTTTCTCCCTCCCGTGAACCGTCGTTGGCCTTCTCTGCACCGACCGTTGTTGGCCTTCTCTGCATGCGCCCCTGCCGTCGTTGGCCTTCTCTGTGTAGAGCGTTGTTGCATGCGATAGTAATAACTCTGATGCGATGTAACTTTGCTGCCGTGCCCCTGTGAGCTTGGTTGCTGCTGCCCCTCGCTGCTTTACTGTGTTGATGTGTGCATGCGATACGAAACGGGCTAGCTGCATCGATGCGCACGCAAAAATAGCTAGGGCTAGCTGCTGCATGTCATGCATGGTGTCGTGCAGCCCACCCCGCTCGCATGCCAACAGAGACCGACGTGGCCGCGCGCATGCATGCCAGGCTCTAGCGGGCCCATATAAGACGACAGCAGCGTAGTAGTGCAAAAACCGGTCCGCTCGGCCCAATGGGCAATAGCTGTACCGTATCTATTCGTGGAGAAAAAAAGACGTGAGCCAATCTGGTTGGAGAACCAGTCCTCCCATGGATCGCCTAGATCTAGCCGCGGAATCCTTCTGGAAGACGTGACCACATGGCCACAGTGGGTTAGATTGGCGATCCATGTTCGGCCTTAGGGTTAGCTGGGCTTTGTAGGCAGTCAATGGGGTTTTGACTGGTTTGACCAAACATTCAAATGTGCAGAACTAATTCAAAAAAATCAAAAAAATACAAAACCTTCACAAATATGAAACTTGGTATTATGTGACATAGTTGCAAGGAAATATGAAACTTGGTATATTGGTTGTGTGTCGAAAAAACCTTCACAAATTGACCTATCTGAATGGAGGTTTTCTGGCTTTTAGGTCAAAAGACCAATGTTATGGCTAGAATCGCGACATAGTTTGCGATAATGTATCCATATTGTGCTTACATGTGTATCATGGATGGCGAACAATGTTGCAGGAGAAAGTTTTCCTTTTTGTCCCACCAAAAAACCATTTTCCATTTTCCGAGTGCCAAAAACGGGGCATTTGTGAAGCAACCACCAAATTACTAATGCAAAATGGTACCACCCTATTTTTCAAAAATACTAGACCACCTTACATGGACAATGTACCAACAAGGGTGAAAGGGAAATGGACGTCGCCTAGAGGGGGGTGAATAGGCGTTTTAAAAATATTACGGTTTAGGCTCTAATAAATGCGGAATAAAACTTAGTGTTTAATTTATCAAGCCAAAACCTATATCCACTAGGTTCACTAAGTGCACCAACAACCTATGCTAAGCAAGATAAGCAACAAGGTGATAGCAAGATATAATACTTCAAGAATGAAGGCTATCACAATGTAAATTGCATAAGTAAAGGGCTCGGTTGAGAGATAACCGAAGGACGCGGAGACGATGATTTGTTTCCCGAAGTTCACTTCCAAAGAAGCTACGTCTCCGTTGGAGAGGTGCGGGGGCGCAATGTACTTCGAACGCCACAAGTGGATCACCTCGAGGTGTGGTGGCTCGATGCTCACCCAACGCCACACAAGGCCTCACCCCAAGATGCAAAGGCACGCAACCTACCGACGCCACAAAAGGCTCACCCTATTCTCCCGTGATCTCGCCACAAAGGCCTACTCACGTTCCACTATGGGACACTTGAGGGCGGTCACCGAACCCGTACAAGGCTTGGGGCAATCTCCACAACTTAATTGGAGGGCTCCCAAGAAATGCCACAAAGGCTCCACAATGCCACAAAAGGCCAACAAGCTTGGGGAACCTCCACAACTCAATTGGAGCCCCAAGAACACACCACAACTCAACACAACCGTCTAGGGTTCCAAGAACCCAAGAGAAACAAGCCCAAGGGCTTGAACTCGTTGAATCTCCGAGGAGAACTCAAACCTATGCACCAAATGCAAGAGGCAAGTTCTACACTCTCAAATTCCACCAAAGCTACAAAAGCTATTGGGGGAATAAGGGAGGAAGAACACAAGAGGAGAACACAAAAACTCTCCAAGATCTAGATCCCAAAGATTCCTTCACAAAGAAGGGATTTGATTTGGTGGGGATTGTAGATCTAGATCTCCTCTCTCAAATCCCTCAAAGAGATGCAAGAATCATGGGAGGGAGAAGGGAAGAGGGCAAGCTTTTGAAGGTCAACAATGGAGGAGAGAGAGTGGAAGAGCTAGCAAAAATGACCTCCAAAGTTGGGGAAACTTTGGGGAAGAGGGGGCCCTTAAATAGGGCAAGAGAAATCTGCCCATTTGGGCCAGATTCGCGCCCCACCGGAACTACCGGTGCCCCACCGGTAATACCTCTAAATAGAAACACAAGATACAGAAGAAAAACGAGATTTACCGGACCTTTGGCCGGAACTTGGGCCGGTACTACCGCTCAAGCAAAAACGTTGGACATCATTGCACAAAAACTTTAATAACTTTTGACTCCGGACTCCGATTTCGATGATCTTGGGCTCGTTTTGAAGAGAACAAAAATCTCTACAATATTATGCAAAGAAGAATAATAGTCCAACAAGAGAGGATAAAAATAAAATGGAGAAAGGTATAACCTCTCAGAAGCGACGAACCGGTAAAACCTCCAGAACCCAAAACGCAAGAAGTTGAGCTTGAAAACTCTAAATGGGATGAAACAAATTTTGTTGGAAAGATAATAAAGAGTAGAATCCAACAAAAGGTGAAATATTGAGTATCAGCAAGGGAGAAAATACCATGAATATATATGTGAGATACCTCCCAAGGTGTGGAGCCGGAAAAACCCGCATGATCAAAAACGCAATAAGATATGCAAGGAAAATCCGATTTTGACGAACTAGAGCTTGTTATGGAGATAAACACAAGCTCTATATACTCACATGGACAAGAACCAAACAACAACCAAGAAATATGATGCTATGTATGCAAAGGTTTGAGTTCTCTCCGAAAGATACGAACGAGTCACCCACTCGAGAGCCCCTCTTGATAGTACGGCTATCTATCCTAAACCCGGTCTCCCAACACTACAAGAGACCGGTAAAGTAGAAACCCTATCAAGATCATACCTTTGCCTTTAGCATCCCGCTTGAGCTTGATGTAGACGATCTTGACACCTTCAAGATGGAACACCTTTATTGATTGCACTTGCTTTCACTTGCTTGATGAAGTCTTGCGAATGGCTCCCCCATACTCCATGGGGAAACCACTTCCTTGACCTTGTCTTCATCACTCCATGAACACCGAGGATGGCAAGCTCCAAGCATGAGATCTTCTAGAGATGGTGTATCTTGAAATTGCACAACATTTCTTAATGATGTCTTGAAGATAGCCAAGAGGAACTCCATCTTCTTCTTCTTCTTCAAGACATAATTGATCTTCTTCTTCTTCTTGATTCCAATAGGCACAATACCCTTGGACGATGCTTCTTCTTTTTCATCCTTGAAACCAACACATGGTCCAAGCGATGCCAACGGACAAACCTACAAGTGAAACTCAATTTGCACATTAGTCCATGGGATTGTCATTAATTACCAAAACCACACATGGGGGCATACATGCCCTTTCAAAGGGGATCTCAAACCTTTTCGTCCACCCCTGGTAAAAAAGACAAATTCCTGTCGAATTGGTAGCAAGTGGGCCAGATTTGAACTATAGGTACGTGATCTGATGCTCATGATTTTTCACAAAACATTTTTAGATTCACAATATGCTATTTCATTAGAGATCCAATGCAAGTTTAGCAAGGCTCAGCCCCGAGCTAAGAATCTTCATGCCCGTTGTTCGACAAAGTTTGACGATACTTTGAAACGGGCATAAAAATTCAAAAACAATCTAAACAATGCGAAACCTTTTCGTGGCGTCATATTATGTGACATAGTTGCAAGGAAAATATCAAACTTGGTATATTGATTGTTTCTCAAAAAACCTTCACAAAATGACGTATCTCAATTGAGGTTTTCTGGCTTTTAGGTCAGAAGACCAATGTTATGAATAGAATCATATCATAGTTAATGATAATATTCCCATATTGTGCATGCATGTGCATCATGGGGTGGCGAACAATGTTGCAGGAGGAAGTTTTCCTTTTCGTCGCACCGAAAAGCCATTTTCCATTTTCTGAGTGCCAAAAACGGGGCGTTTTGTGAAGCAACCACCAAATGACTACTTAAAAGTGGTACCAGCCTATTTTAAAAAAAATACTAGACCACCTTACATGGACAATTTACCAATAGAGGGACCTCAAACCTTTTCGTCCACCCCTGGTGAAAAAGACAAATTCCTGCCAAATCGGTAGGAAGTGGGTCAGATTTAAACTACAAGTACATGATCTGGTGCTCATGATTTTTCACAAAAATCATTTTTAGGTTCACAATATGCTATTTCATCAGAGATCCAATGCAAGTTTAAATGTTGGTCAAAGTTAGGTTTGACCAAATACTCGAATGAGCAAAAAAAATCAAAAAACCTCCATAATGCTCAAGGACTTTATTAGTGCAATATATGTTAACCCTAGAGTTTTAGGTCATTTGGAGAAGGTCGAAAAATGCTTAGATTAGAAATGGGGCTGTTTGGGCTACCTTTGGGGCTCCTTTTTAGCTTATTTCGGAGAACCGATTGCTTGTTGGAGATGTTTACCCTACCAAAAGGGCTAGGATTGTTCTCAAAACGAGCATGACAACTGAGAAATGACTTGGACATCACAGTTAAGCCAAAAGCCAATCAAAATATTTCAAATATTTGGAGAAATTCAAATTTTGGTTCAAATTCATATTTAAATTAAAAAGCCACAAGTTATAGCACACATAGTGCATACATGTTTACAATTATCACACTAGTTATAGTACACATAGTGCATACAAATAGCAATCATTCACACAAGAGTTTGCATTGCCCTCGATTTCCTCTTCTTCTTACCACTTGATTGTGCCGGCACACCACACAAAACCCTCATGCTGTTGGTTTTCTTCACGTTAGTAGGAGTAGGCCGCCTCACATCACGTCCTAGAGATGGTTTCGGCTTGTGCACCTCGTTAACACACACAAGTTCTTGTTCTTTTTCAGTTGACAGCTCAACAGATGACATATTCAGTTCTGTTTCCATGCCAGCATCCAAAATGGATTCAGTTTGCACCACAACATCCAGAATAGCTTTAGTTTGCACCGCAGCATCCAAAATGGATTCAGTTTGCACCACAGCATCTAGAACAACTTCAATTTGCACCGCAACATCCAAAATGGATTTAGTTTACACCACAACATCTAGAATAGCTTCAGTTTGCACCGCAACATACAAAATGGATTCAGATGGCACCACATCATTCAAAACTAAATTAGATGGCACCACATCATCAAAAATGGATTCATATGGTACCCCATCATTCGAAACTAAATTAGATGGCACCACATCATCCAGTTCCTGCACACTTCTCTTTCTTCTACGGTCATTTAGTCTAGCCTTTTTTGTTGGCCAGCAATTTTCAACTACAAGAGGTTCAAAAACAGAGGGCTCACTTCCATGCTTTCTTCTGAAAAAAGAAAATAGAGTAGCAAATGCAGCAATTTTTTAATAAATCATCAAAAACATGAACTTACTTTGGCTTTTCTGGAGTGTAACGACATTTGGCAGATCCAACTCGGTGACCAAGTTCCTCACACAACTTGCATCTATTTTTGTTTCCTTTCTGAGCCCGTTTTGGTTTATCATATTTTTACCTTCTTACTATTCCTACCTTTCTCAAATCAGGTCTTGAATCTGCTAATTCTAGGCATGCCAGCCTTTCTTTTGGCAAAGGGGGGACACATAGAAAATTCAAAATCCACTTCAGTCCACTGATACTGATATGTAAGTGGTGGTATTGGAGTTGCATACGCAGCCTTGAGTTTGCACCGTAGCATCCAAAATGGATTTAGTTTGCACCACAGCACCCAAAATGGATTCAGTTTGCACCACAGCATCCAGAACAGCTTCAGTTTGCACCACAGCATCCAAAATCGATTCAGATGGCACCACATCATCCAAAACTGAATTAGATGGCACCACATCATCAAAAATTGATTCAGATGGCACCACATCATTCAAAACTGAATTATATGGTACCACATCATCTAGTTCCTACACACTTCTCTTTCTTCTACAGCCATTTAGTGTAGCCTTTTTTGTTGGCCAACAATTTTCAACTACAAGGGGCTCAAAAACAGAGGGCTCACTTCCATGCTTTCTTCTGCAAAAAGGAAATAGAGTATGAAAACAGAGTAGCAAATGCAGCAATTTTTTAATAAATTATCAAAAACTTGAACTTACTTTGGCTTTTCTGGAGTATAACGGCATTTGGCAGATCCAACTCGGTGACCAAGTTCCTCACACAACTTGCATCTATTTTTGTTTTCTTTCTGAGGCTATTTTGGTTTATCATCTTTTTTCCCTTCTTAGTACTCCTACCTTTCTCAAACCAGGCCTTGAATCTGCTCATTCTAGGCCTGCCAGCCTTTATTTTGTCAAGGGGGACACATAGAAAATTCAAAATCTATGTTAGGCCACTGAGACTGATCTGTAAGTGGGGGAATTGGAGTTGCATACGCAGCGTTGAACCTTGCTACTGAATAATATTCATGCAGATAAGGGTGCATGTTTACCTTCGGTTTGGAAGCCAAGAAGAGTATGGCATGCTCACATGGTTTTCTAGTGTGTTTCCACTCGAGGCAAGTGCATTCATGTAGTTCAGTGTTAACCACATGCCTCCTCCCATTCTTGGTATCTCTCATGTCAGCGCCCCAGAATGAAGAGTTCTCAACTACCAAATGTGTAAGATTTCTACTCCTGTTAACCACCTATTGTACCACTACTGGAAGATTATCCCCTTGCAGAACATCACCTATTCTTCTTCTCAATTCCCACAACCGCATGATCATGATCCTAATTTGGTCAACCATGTCATGCACATGAAAGTATTTCAAATCCTTCACCTTGTTGTTAAAACTTTCTGCCAGATTGTTGTTGATATGACCACACTTGATGGCCGTACTAAATTCTGATCTATACCACAAAAGAGAATTGTATGCTTTCATCCAATGCTCCAACTCAGATCTGCTGCAATAACCTTGCCAAGGTGATAAGCATGTGTCTGTTTAGAGTAAGATCTTGCTGCTGGCCACAGTCGCCCAAATTCTTCTCCTCTATGTTTCTTGATCACATTCATCCACATATGGTTGAAGCACTCCCTCATCTCAGCATGTGGAAATACATTCTTGACTGCATTTTCTAGCCCTTTACAAGCATCTGTGTGTATAGCCAAAGGTGTCACTAGCCCAATGCATCTTTTCAACTGCATCATGAACCATGTCCATGAAGCCTATGTCTCTGATTAAAACATGCCAATAGCAACAGGAAACATCCACTTTTGTCCATCTAGAGCATTGCATGCTGCCAATTGACCATTCCACTTTCTAGTCAAAAAAGATGAGTCTATGCTCAAATATGGCCAACACCCTGCTTTGAAGCCATCGATGAAAGGATTTAAAGCCATAATTTTTTTGGAGAAAAATACCTTGCCATTAGGTGCAACCTCGGTATCTATCTCCACAACACTGCTAGGTGACCTCTTCTCCACCTTTGCCTTGAAACTATACATCATCCTGAAGGTATTTTCCCAATCACCATATAATTCTTTCATTGCCTTCTATTTTGCCTTCCACATTGTGGTATAATTCAGTTTAATAGGGTACTGCTTTTCCATGTCTACTTTTAGTTTCTTTGCAGCAGTGTTTGGTGTTTTGGCTAAAATAGGAGTGATCTTTTGTGTAACCTAGTCCTATGATGTCATGGTTGATACATTCTACGAACTTGTAATACAAGTATGTTCATGTGGGATTTGATAAACCCTGATAGTACTTCCATCAGGTTGGCGTCTAGCAGAAATGTACCACTTGCAAGGCTTGGCACCCCCATCGAAGCCTCTACACTTTGCATAAAATTTCTTTGTATCGATCCACATAGTCTTGGTGTCAAAGTCCCTCTTCACTTCATAAGTCTTGAAACACATCCTAAACTCATCCATGCTTGGAAAAAACTTTTCTACTTCAGTTACAGGGTTGTCTCTGTCATATACAGTTATCAGCTCATCATCATCTACATCATTAGTAGCTTCCTTCATCAACTCTGGATCCACATCTTCAGAACCAGCAGCCGCATTAGTCACATCCACCTCCTTCTCCTTCTCCTTGTGTTTATCATCTATTGGAATTCCAACAAAAATGGCCATCTCAGTGTCAGCCAGTGGTGCAATGACCAAATCAATACGTTCTTCCAGTTGTAATGAGTTCTAGTCAAGAATAGCCATATTTGCAGCACCATTGATACATTGCAAATGTATCTATAATTTTTGATGTTCCATGCTTGATTTTATCTACTTTCTTATGTTTTGTCCACACTTTGGAGTACTTTTCATATGATTTCTTGGACTAACCTATTAACAAGAGCCACAGTGCCAGTAGCCTGTTTTCTGCTGTTTTTGGTTCCAGGAAAGTCAGAAAATCAATATTCTTAGAATTGGACCGGACAAAAGCCAAAGTTGATATTTTACTGGAAGACTCATGGAGCCAGAAGACGAGACGGAGAGGGGCCACAGGGCGGCCACACCATGTGGTGGCGCGGGCTAGCCCTGGCCGCACCACCAGGTGGTGTAGGCCCCTTGGTCGCCCACCGACCTTGCCTCTTCTCCTATAAGAAGCCTCCCGATGCATAAACCCTAGGTCGTCAATCAGAAATCCACGAAAAGTTCCGAAGCGCCGCCGCCACTGAAGGGGAGATTCGGGGGACATAAAGTCTCTGTTCTGGCACCCTGCCGGGACGGGGAAGTGCCCTCGGAGCCATCTCCATCGATCTCCACCACCATCTCCATCACCATCGCTGATTCCTATGATGAGGAGGGAGTAGTTCTCTCTCGAGGCTAAGGGTTCTACCGGTAGCTATGTCTTCATCTCTCTCTCTATGCATGATCATATTGTGATCATGAGCTTGTAATCTATAGATCTACCTTGCTACTCAAGTGCTTTATTAGATCTCTGCTCTCCCCATGTGTGTGAAAGTGACAGCGTGCTCACCATGGTGGCACTTAGGCTAGAGATTACAAATACTTGTTATGAGTTATATTTGGAGTTGGATGTTTCTATGAAATTGTGGTGTTTGTTGGACTCATCTAGTACTCAAGGTGACAGTGTGGGGTTTTCTAGATGGGAAAGGGTTACTTTGAGGAGTGTTGTTATAGCCCTACCATCGATTAGAGTGTCCAACCGGAGAGTAGTATCATAAAGAGAATATATTTATATGAGAGTGTTGACTAGTGAAAGTATGATCCCTAGGCCTTGTTTCTAAGCATTGAAACACCGTTTGCATTTAGATCTGTTACATGTTTGCTTGCTTCCATCTTTATTTCAGTTTTACTTTAGTCTTTTCCACGCCATCAAGCTATTTACTAGTACCATTGTCTTATATCCATACCACTTGTATTTTACTATCTCTTCGCCAAACTAGTGCACCTATACACCTGACAAGTGTATTGGGTGTGTTGGGGACACATGTGACTTCTTGTATCTTGATTGCAGGGTTGCTTGAGAGGGAATACCTTTGACCACTTCCTCCCTGAGTTCGATAAACCTTGGGTGATCCACTTAAGGGAAAACTTGCTGCTGTTCTACAAACCTCTACACTTGGAGGCCCAACAACTGTCTACAAGAATAGAAGTGCGTAGACATCAAGCTATTTTCTGGCGCCGTTGCCGGGGAAGGTAAGGTAAAAGGTATTCACACCGGAGGATTAAACAAGAAGAACCTCCCACGAAAAACGCCTATTTTCGGTGTGAGTGCTCGAAGTTATTTCCTTTAGATTCTGCAATTTTGTCTTTTTGTTTCTTGTTTTCACTAGTTAGGCTTAATGGAAAACAACAACAAAATTAGAGAGCTTTATAGTATTTACTTGAGTTAGGACATGAAGTGTTTGAAGAGAAAATTAAAAAACCAATGGAACTTTATTTGCATGCTAATAGCAATGTTGTTAGTATGAATTCTTTGGACACCGTTATTGCTCATGCTATGGAAAAGTCTAAGCTTGGGGAAGCTAGTTTCTATGAAAATGATCTTTTTAGTTCCCCAGCTTTGGAAGATAGCTATTCTATTGCTTATGATGATACAAAACCTCCAATATATGATGATTACAATGATGAGTATGATATTTTTAGTCCACCTACTATTGAGGAAAAATTAGTTATGACTACAATATGCCTCCTATATTTGATGATTATGGTGATGACAATAATAATGATAGCTATTTTGTTGAATTTGCTCCCACTACAATTAATAAGAATGACTATGTTTATGTGGAGAGTATTAATTCTTTTATGCATGTGGCTCATGATAAGAATGATTTATGTGATAGTTATATTGTTAATTTTATTCATGTTCCTACTGAAAGTTATTATGAGAGAGGGAAACATGGTTCTATGCATCTCAATAATATTAAGTTTCCCCTCTTTATGTTGAAAATTTTGAAGTTGCACTTGTTTTGCTTTCCTATGCTTGTTGCTTTGTGCTTTCATGACTTATTTCTTTACAAGATTCCTATGCATAGGAAGTGGGTTAGACTTAAATGTGCTTTGAATTTGCTTCTTAATGCTCTCTTTTACTTCAATTCATATTTCTTATGTGGGCATCTTTTCAAACTATCATGCCTAACTTAAAGGCGTTAAAGAAAAGTACTTATTGGGAGATAACCCAAAAAATTTAGATGAGTCTTGGAAGTTATTACTTCTGTAATAACCGCTCCTTATCCTTTTGATTTTCTTTTTGTGCCAAGAGTAACCTCTAATGAGAGAGAAGTAATGATTCGGAAAGTTGCTGTCCAAAAACAGATTTCTGTGCTTCACCGTAAAAATTCGTGTAAAATCTCTGTACGTCCTTTTGAGGCGTGAATGTTTGTGCTTCTGCCCCAGGTTGTTATCTAACTTTCGATAGTTCAACACTTTTTGATTTTAGCAACAGAAGGTATTCGAAAAAATTCGTCTTTACCTGCTGGTCTGTTTTGACAGATTTCTGCCATTATTTGCATTTGCTTCTTGTTAGTTCCTTTTTGAGTTCTTTTGGGGAATTGAGATTTTTGAGGAAAGTGCTACAGTAGCTAGTGTTTTAATGGAAGTTTTATTGGTGTTGAAACTGAACCTAAAGACCTTTTATCTTGAGTGCACTAATGTTGCTAATAAAGATTGTGTGAAGTTTTGTATGAAGAAAAAATTTCAGGTGTATGGAAGGAATGAGTAATGAGATGAAGGATGGACTAAAGCTCAAGCTTGGGGATGCCACGCGTATCACCCCAATAAATATCCAAGAAGTACAAGCGTCAAAGCTTGGGGATGCCCAAGGCATCCCCTTCTTCATCAATAAAAATCTCAGGTTTCTTCCAAACGCTTCATTTTTATTGTTTCATGCACAGTTGTGTTGTTCTTGGAGCGTCTTCTTTTTCGTTTTCGTTTTGGTTTTTCGTTTGCTTGGTTTTCTTAGTTTTCTGAATAAATTTGTTGGACCCCCTCTTTCATGCATTGGTTTTCAAATAGTTTGGTTTGGACTGGAAAAGAGTAGGAAAGTTTATGCTTAAGTGGTAAAGGAGCTTGTTTTTGACTGTGGCCTATGCTTTGTCATGCCATGCTTGATATTGTTTTGGCTTTAGGCTTAGTATTCTTTGCTGTAGCATGACATGTTATAAACAATTTAGATTGCTTAATGTGCCTTGGATGAATCATGCGTTGTTTTAGCATATTAAAGCATAGTATAGTGGTATTCTCCTTTGATGCTTTATTTGGGTTGCCTTGGCACATGCTCACACCATGTTATGGCTATCCCACGTCACCATAGCCTTTATGATCCTTTAGTTTTCAACTTGTAGTATCACTTTATGCTTTGATCAATGATGTTTTGTCGCTCTGCATTATTATGGCCATTATTGCTCTCTTAGTTTGTCGCTCCCAGTCTTTTGCTAGCCTCCGTAACCAAGTATGAGTTCCACTCATGCATCCAACTCCTAAAACCAAGTTATTCCAAAGAGTCCACCATACCTACCTACTAGCTTATGCTATTCCAAGTATATTCATGATTTTGTTTATCTTCAAATTAAACTTGTTATGAGAAAACTAGTGATTAAAGCTCTCACGAACTTGATGGCACACTGTACTTTTTGCATCTAATAAACTTGAACCATTGGATCCTTCTTTGTTGCGTATATGCTTGCGCTTTATAAGTTGAAATTAGCAGAACCATGTACCATGGGGAACGCTCAACATTGCACTTGTACTTTGTACCCCGTTGATATCATGTTCTTTTGCTTACGGATCCTGGCGGTGTGAAATAAAAGTGGAACTTGGAAGATCATGGAGTTTGTAGGTGTGTTAGAGAAACGCCTGGGCCGCTAGCCTAAGCCATGCCTAATCATGGTGGAAACTTGCAGCATCACCATAATGAGCACTCTATGAAGCATCCTCAATAAAAACCTATGCAAATAGCAAATAAAAAGATCGCTGAGATGCTCATTGTCTGCTTGCCTTGTCATTTTGATTATGGGAAAGCTCTTGTATCATGTGCAAGGGGTACCCCGTTGGCGGTTCTTAATGATACACATATACTTACAATGACAAGAGCTTACTCGTGACTGAAGTTGAGTAGCATGAGGATCGGTCTTCGTAAGTAAGGGGCATGAGATTTCGGTTTATAACTTGTCAAGCATATCCTCTTAGTTGTGTCACTTTAACCTTAATCACCTTCAAGATGCTTATGATAGGGGCAATGAGAGCTGAAAGCTATAAGTACAATAATTTTTGGAAGCTCTTTATGAGACTTGAATCCCTACTTCCTTTTATAAAAAGGCCTTTCTTCCACCATTATATTGAGTCTCCACCTTCTATCTTTATGCACCTACTTTGAGAGCATAGTGGCCATTCTTAGTTCTATGTGCATTGTCCCAAGACTAGTTGATTGATGCATAACTTGTTATTGCTTGTTTTAAACTATTGTATCTAGTCGCTCTTATGAACTTTGAAGGTGTCCTATGCATTTATATTTGCTACTCTATTGAGGGACAAGCTGAATACTATTATGCTATGTTTTCTTTATGTGAAACAAACAAACGTCTTGCAAAGCATTGTTATTCATGAATCTTTTGTTTGTGCATTTTCATGTTGCATCATAGTTTCTTTGTCTAATAGCTAGAACTTTGTCTTTCATGTTATGATTGAAGTACTATGATCCCAGCTTTGAATGTTTTACAAATACTTTGATCAAGTTTATGATGGTGCATGTCACCTCAAAAATTATTCTTTCTTTTTATCACTTACCTACTCGAGGACGAGCAGGAGTTAAGCTTGGGGATGTTGATACATTGCAAATGTATCTATAATTTTTGATGTTCCATGCTTGGTTTTATCTACTTTCTTATGTTTTGTCCACACTTTGGAGTACTTTTCATATGATTTCTTGGACTAACCTATTAACAAGAGCCACAGTGCCAGTTGCCTGTTTTCTAATGTTTTTGGTTCCAGAAAAGTCAGAAAATCAATATTCTCGGAATTGGACCGGACAAAAGCCAAAGTTTATATTTGCACTTAGGCTAGAGATTACAAATACTTGTTATGAGTTATATTTAGAGTTGGATGTTTCTATGAAATTGTGGTGTTTGTTGGACTCATCTAGTACTCAAGGTGACAGTGTGGGGTTTTCTAGATGGGAAAGGCTTACTTTGAGGAGTGATGTTATAGCCCTACCATCGATTAGAGTGTCCAACCGGAGAGTAGTATCATAAAGAGAATATATTTATATGAGAGTGTTCACTAGTGAAAGTATGATCTCTAGGCCTTGTTTCTAAGCATTGAAACACCGTTTGCATTTAGATCTGTTACATGTTTGCTTGCTTCCATCTTTATTTCAGTTTTACTTTAGTCTTTTCCATGCCATCAAGCTATTTACTAGCACCATTGTCTTATATGCATACCACTTGTATTTTACTATCTCTTCGCCGAACTAGTGCACCTATACACCTGACAAGTGTATTGGGTGTGTTGGGGACAAAAGAGACTTCTTGTATCTTGATTGCAGGGTTGCTTGAGATGGAATACCTTTGACCACTTTCTCCCTGAGTTCGATAAACCTTGGATGATCCACTTAAGGGAAAACTTGCTGCTGTTCTACAAACCTCTGCACTTGGAGGCCCAACAACTATCTACAAGAATAGAAGTGCGTAGACATCAACCATCACAACCTTCTTGTACATCATCAGCTAACACTGCCACTTCTGTTACAATGGGAATTATCTGTCTAGTTGCATCTCAACATCATCTGCAATCTGCATAGCCAACTTTGATGGCACATATCCAACCCTTGAATCTGATTTCAGATCAACTAGCTCGGCAAAAAACATAGCCCGTTCGCTTGTCCAGCCGTCTTGCCGATCGATTTCATCAACAAGCGCTTCGCCATCCTCCATTCTCACATACTTGCCATTCCATTCTTCGAACCGTAGCAATGCCACTTATTGTTCTGGATCCCAAGGAATACTCTCCCCTATTTTCTCCACGACATTCCTCACTGTTTTCTCTTCTTGGTTCACTAGGTCTTGTGGATCAATGTCAGCAAATTCAAACTCCCAACTAACTAATTTGTCGTGCTCTATGTTCCCCAAGCTACCATCAGCTAGCTTTGGCTTAGATAAAAAGAATGTGACCGACAATTCGAAGATACACCAGCCATCTCCCATGTTTTCACAATCGTGTGGGAATGTGACGAATTGGAAGCGAACGAGCTCTAATTGAATGCAAAATCAGCAAAATCGGTCGGTCGGGCAGGTTTGACTCGCTCGTGGCAAATGAGTGGGTCCCACAGCCGCTAAACCTAATTCCACACTCCTTAACTAGTACAAATAATTGACATGGCCGTTTCATCACCATGTGCGGGTCGTGGCTATTTTGCTCCTCACAAACTTCGTACGTGAGCTATTATGGCCAACTATGTCGCTTCCTAGCCAATTACCATAAAAGACGTCGTCTCTGAGCTATTCGCCCCCAATTTTTTTGATCGGTCTTTCGGTCTCAGTCCGATTTTCAGTATCTTTTTCTGTACACCCCTATCCCCTGATCCTCTTGAATACGGTCAAAATGAACTAAAAACGCACCGCTTTTGAAAAACTAGTTCATCTGATTGAATTAAAGAGGGCCGAAACTCGAAAGGCAGCCTAAAGATCTGGAATTTGCACCTGAATCCACGTCAAGGTTGGATCCTTCTCTTACGTACATTGTAAAGTTCCTCATTTACTCCGCACTGATTTCTCTTCCAGCTGCAGATCCATGGTTAATTTCGCCATTAGGGGCCAGTGACAGCAAGGTGTGTCGAGCGGGTCACGTCCCATATATATTTGTCAAGAAATGAATCCTCAAAATAAAAAATCATGCTAAGAAATGATCTGTTGCCATTAGGAGCTGCCGGTGACATGACAGCGAAGTATCCTTGGCGCATCTCGTCTAGCCCGGAAACAACAGGATTTTCAGAGATCAGTTACCTGCCGGTGATTGATCTGTTACCGCATTTGCAGAGAGACGAATTAGCCAGCCAGCTGCCCCGGTGATTGATCTCTTACCTTAGCTGCCACTGCTTGATAGTATAAATACATGTGGATCCCTACGAGGAACCTCGCCGCATTTGCATCTTCGATCTCTCACCACGCAGTACTTGTCCTTCTTCTCCGTTCGATCTCTCACCACGCAGCACTTGTCCTTCTTCTCCGTTCGATCGTCGGCGTGAGGATGGAGATGAAGAGGTCGAGATCCGCCGCCACCGCTGCCGCCGTGTGCGTGCTCCTCCTGGTGACGCTGTCCGGGCAGGTGCAGCAGGCGGCCGCCTTGTCCAAGTTCTGCGCGTGCTACGATGAGTGCTTCCCGGCGTGCAGGGTGCACGTGACGCGGTTCTTGTGCGTCCCATTCTGCGCCAACAAATGCAGCCCCAGCGAGGCCTCCGCCACCGCCGCCGCCGTCGGGGGCGGCGACTCGTGCATTGGGGCCTGCGCCGCCGTCAAGATCTGCGGCCAGTCTGACCCGCCGGCCGGTAAGACAACGCTCAGACCATCGATCTTACCTGCACTGTATTTCCATCTTCTTTTGACACAAACGGAAGAAGAATCGTTTCATATTTTGATCTGATGATTTTGTTCTTCCTGCAGAGGCGGCGGCTGACCTGGCGGCCTGCGAGGAGAACTGCAAGAAGAACAGTAGCCAGAATTGATCATCTGTTTACTTAAAAAGAAGGGCACGCCTACGTACAGTCGCCTGGCATTACACCGTCAATTTTTAGCTATCTTTTTTACTGCCGATCAATTAGCTAAGGTAACCACGTACGAGTGCGGTCTGTTTTAAAAATAACAACAACTTAATAATCAAACAAGCTTCCGTTGGGCCGTAGAGGTACTACTCAATGTTCGGCCACGAGAGCACATCGACCATTCATTTGATAATTAACATTCTCTCTATAGCCCATAGCTAAGACGTGCTAGTTCAGCTTCAGCTCAATCAATATACACGAACTGTTATACTTTTGTACGCGTATCTCTTTATACAACGAAAAATTTCCAAAAATAATCTCATGTCCGAAAAATATTCTGTTTGAGCTACCGAGTTCATAGCTGAGACCTCCGGAAGAATCATGGCGAAAATTCAGTGGTGTGCAGCATAGATTCTCAGTTGCAATCTATTTGCAACTGAAAAACTCAATTGCAACCTACTTGCAACTACCCGCCGACACTAATTGTGACGAAAATGCAACAACTGGAAACATTTTTTCCAGTTGCAACCTCCTTGCAATCGGAAAAAAACAAATAGTTGCAACCAAGTTGCAACTAGCCCTATTCAACGCGGGCAAGTTGCAAATGACCCAAATCCTAATACATTCGGTCGCGACATAGTTGCAACTAGGGTATAGGGTTGAGTCACAACATACTTGCGACTGGCTCGATGGGTTCTTGGTTACAAGCAAGTTGCAAATGACTCAAATCCAAGTATATTCGGTCGCGACATAGTTGCAACTAGGGTTTAGGGTTAAATCACAAACATACGTGCGACTAGCTCGGTAGGTTCTCGGTTGCAAACAAGTTGCAACTCAAATCCCAAATAAATTCAGTCGCGACATAGTTGCAACTAGGGTTTATGGTTGAATCACAACATACTTACGACTGGCTCGGTAGGTTCTGGGTTACGAGCAAGTTGCAAATGACGCAAATCCAAGTATATTTGGTCGCGTCATAGTTGCAACTAGGTTTTAGGGTTGAATCACAACATACTTGGGACTGCTCGGTGGATTATTGGTTACAAGTAAGTTGCAAATGACTCAAATCCAAAATATATTCAGTCGCGGCATAGTTGCAACTAGGGTTTAGGGTTAAATCACAAACATACTTACGACTGGCTTGGTAGGTTCTCGGTTACAAGAAATTTGCAAATGACTCAAATCCAAAATACATCTAGTCGTGACATAGTTGCAACTAGGGTTTAGGGTTGAATCACAACATACTTGTGACCGGCTTGGTAGGTTGAGAGTTACAAGCAACTTTGCAAATGACACAAATCCAAGAACATTCAATAGTGACATAGTTGCAAAAGGGTTAAGGGTTGAATCACAAACATACTTGCGACTGGCTCAGTAGGTTCTCGGCTACAAACAAGTTGCGACTCAAATCCAGGTACATTCAGTCGTGGCATAGTTGCAAATAGGGTTTAGGGTTGAATCGCAACATACTTGCGAATGGCTTGGTTATAAGGAAGTTATAAATTACTCAAATTCAAAATACATTCAGCCACGACAGAGTTGCAACTAGGGTTTGGGGTTGAATAAAACTTGCGACTGCTCAATAGGGTTGAATCACAACATACTTACGAATGGCTCGGTAATTACAAGTTGCAAAATGACTCAAATCCAAGTACATTCAGTCGCGACATAGTTACAACTAGGGTTGAATCACAAACATACTTACGACTGGCTCGGTAGGTTCTCGGTTACAAGAAAGTTGCAAATGACTCAAATCCGAGTACATTCAGTCGCAACATAGTTGCAACTAGGGTTTAGGGTTGAATCACAACATACTTACGAATAGCTCGCCAGGTTCTCGGTTAAAAGAAAGTTGCATATGACCCAAATCCTCGTACATTCGGCCGCGACATAGTTGTAACTAGGGTTTAGGGTTGAATCACAACGTACTTGCGACTGGCTCGGTAGGTTCTCGATTACAAGCAAGTTGCAAATGACACAAATCCAAGTACATTCAGTCGTGACATAGTTGCAACTAGAGTTTAGGGTTGAATCACAAACATACTTGTGACTGGATTGGTAGGTTCTCGGTTATAAACAAGTTGCAACTCAAATCCCAAGTACATTTAGTCGCGACATAGTTGCAACTAGGGTTTATGGTTGAATCACAACACACTTGCGACAACTCGGTAGGTTCTCGGTTACAAGCAAGTTGGAAATAACTCAAATCCAAGTACATTCAGTCGCGACATAGTTGCAACTAGGGTTAAGGATTGAATGCCAACATACTTGCGACTGGCTCGCTAGTTTCTTGGTTACAAGAAAGTTACAAATAACTCAAATTGAAAAATACATTTAGTCGCGACATAGTTGCAACTAGGGTTTAGGGTTGAATCAAATTTGCGACTAGCTCGGTAGGTTCTCAGTTACAAGCATATTTCAAATGACTCAAATCCATGTATATTCAGTCGCACATAGTTGCAACTAAGGTTGAATCATAAACATACTTGCAACTGGCCCAGTAGGTTCTCGGTTACAAGCAAGTTGCAAATGACTCAAATCCAATTACATTCAGTCACAACATAGTTACAACTAGGGTTTAGGGTTAAATCACAACATACTTGCCACTGGCTCGGTAGGTTCTCGGTTACAAGCAAGTTGCAAATGACTCAAAACCATGTAGTCGCGACATAGTTGCAACTAGGGTTCAATCACAACATACTTGCGGCTGGCTCGGTAGGTTCTCAAATACAAGGAAGTTGCAAATGACTCAAATCCAACTCCTTTTTTTGAAGTATTTTAGGTCACGATATATTTGCAACTATGGTCCAAAAAATGAAGTAAAAAAAGGGTTGCAAAAAGAATTGTGAATTACAAAAATCGAGTTGTAATAAATCAAAGGTTCAGTCACGTCATACTTACAAAAACAAGTTCAACGTCAGTAAAAAACATGTTCACAACTAAATTGATTTTCAAGGAAAAAACACTATTTTAAGGATGCAAAAACATGTTCATAAAAAAGATGCAAAAACTACATTTACTTTTGAAGGCTAACCCAAAAAAAAATCAATGTAGTTTTGCATGACACCGCCCCTGATCATGTGTTTCGAACACTGTATTAGTTCTATGGGTGACATGATATGAACTGAAGTAACAACAGATTGTTTGTCAGATGCTATCTCATAAACAAAGCACTTGTTTAATTTTGAAACATTCACACTAATTACACGACTGGGCAGAATCTATGAGGTCAAGAAAAGTTATGATCAAAAATCTAAAAAATATAAACAAAAAAATTGAAAAACAAACGAACAATTTTTTTTAAAAGTTAATAAACAGTTTTAAAAAATCATGAACAAAAAATAAAAAATTTCAAAAAGAAAATTTGAATTGTTTGAAAAATCATGAACATGAACAAAAAATCGAAAAACATAAAAATGGATTATCAAAAATAACAATAGGAAAATAAAAAATAAAAAAAAAACAGAAAGTACAAAAAGACGGGCTGCCGACCCACAAACGTACAAACTCGTTCGACACGGGCAACACATAGTAATTTCTAGCTAGTCTGTGCACTTCCACTTCAGCTTCCGGGCCCACAAAAGACATAAAACCGGCCGACTTCTAGTTTCCTGCTACAGATACGTAAAAGACACAACCCACATATTAAAAAAGGCGTGAATCATAAAGTAAATCCTACAACAAGGACACGCGACCTAGAAATAGCCCGTAAAAAGAAACACGACCTTAAGAGGTTGTATGTCGATCATGGGATCATATGATGTTGCATGGCTATGATTTGTAGCGGCAATAATGAGAAACGGGCGGATTAAGATGATGTTAAATTGGCTTTCAATTTGCCTAACGACAACCAGTTTTATAAGATAAGTTCCTGCGCCGAACAGGTCACCCGTGCCCACGAGAGGCAAATGGGGGCGCCGGCTAAACAACTCCCGGGTCAAATCGCTCTAGGTGTCCCTGATCACGTCGTCCTTCGTACGCCCGTCAATCTCTCTTTTTCTCTCTCCTCCCACGTCTTCCTCCTACCTGCCTCTGACCGCACCACCTCCGTCCCGCGTGACCCTCCCGCTGCGCGAAGACCCGCCGCCCGCGGCGTCACCACCCCGCCCGCTCGAGCTTGCTAGTCCGTGTTTGGACTGGCCGGCGTGCGGAGATTTATGTATTCCTAGATGGAACCTAATTAATCGACCATGCGTACCAGCTTGCATGAAATCTCCCGGGCAAACTACGGCACATAGTACTCGTTTGCCCTTCGATGGAGAAGCTAGCTATGGAGTCGAGGGAGGTGGATTCGCCGTCCGTTCATGTGCGCCGCCCTGCACGCCGCCCCTGCTGCGCGCTGGCCTCGCTCCGCCGCTGCTGTGCGCATGCGCCGTGCGCGCGCGGCTGCTGGCCTCGCGTCATCGACCTATGTGTCCTCGGCATCGTCGAGCTACTGCTCGCATGTTAGCCGCCCTGCAGCCGTTTCGCAGCCTCCATCGAGCTCGCGCCTCGCCGTCTCGCTGTCCGACGCCCGCAGGGTGTTTGTGAAAATGATAGAGCTCGCCATACCTTGTACGGAGACGAGTGGAGATCTCTTATTTCGGATGGACGCGGGACCGGCCGCTTTTGCATTTTGCCTCATTCTATTCCCCATACTGATGAAACTAAAGACAGTGCGTAATTTTTATAAAAAAGAATGCAAATTGCATATTTCACTTTGTCATGGCGAGCTCTTCAAAACGAGTCTAGTCTTCAATATAGAAAAAATTATGTAGAAACAGCGTATCTATAGTGTCCTTCGTTGTGTGTCGATAAGTCTGAGTAGAAGGTTCTATAGATAAGGCTGGAATTATACCTCGAAACTCGCGAGCTAAATTAGTAACTCGTGACTCTGCTCCACTCGGATTGAACTCGGTGTCTAACAAGTCGAGCTAAGTTTTAGATTTGAGCTCGTTTGTTCACCCTAGCTAAACGAGCTTCTCCCAAGCTACTCGTTTAGCTTATTAAACTCGTTCAAATACAGAGTTTGAAATTTTTCATAGATGAGAGTCATACTACAAATGTTTATTGTAATGGTGTAGAGTTACTATAGTTTTCATGATCTTACCTTCGTGTTATTATGGAAGTACGATTGTTCCTCTAGTTCTGAATTAGTATGACAATTACTAGTTTTTCTTATATGTGTTCATGTTCGCAATTTGTAACGAGCTAACCGAGCTACTCGTGAGTTTACCGAGTCGAGCCGAGTGTTGAATATGAGCTTGTTCGGTAAATGAGTCGGGCCAAGCTACCTCGAGCTAAGCTGATTCGGCTTCGAATTCCAGCCCTATCTATATAGTCCTTCTATTTCACGGACTAGATCTATAAAGTACTTTCCGATAGTTTTAAAGAGTACATACAAGGGTATATAAAGTCCTTCTACTTTATGAGGAAATCTAGACAAAAGAGTGAACAGTCTGGCCAGTCCCGTCTAAATGGACCCCACTAAAAACGAGTGGCTGAGAAATCATCTCAGCGCCGCTCGACAAAATGCGAGTCCGTTCCCATAGTCCTTTTTTCTTTTCTGACCAAGTGACACATTGTTATATTTTTTGACAATAAATACAATATATATTTATTGTATTCTCTCTATCCTAAAATAAGTGATTTGAATTTGACTAAATTTCTATATGTCTATATACAAAATACGTCTAAGTACATATGACACATTCATAAATTCAAGTCAGTGTTATTTCTGAACGGGGAGTATAAAATTGACAGAGATGCCAATGCGTGTCAGGTTTAGTTTCTTTGTCTATAATGGCATGCCGTACAGATAGACAAACTCAACTTTCTTATTTTTACGAGGGAGAGTGTGAAAGAATTGAATAGCCTTATTCCTGTCACCTTGAAAAAAAAAACGTGCTAAAGTAGCGAACATATTCAAATTCAACGCAGACACGCTGCAATATCATACGTTATTTTGAAACGGAGGGAGTACGAGTTATCTGGATAATAAGAAATATAATGTGTCGCTTCGTCATATACCACTAATCAAGGTAATCATCGATCGAAACCTAGCTGCCTCCACCCTTCGCTTCCTCCATAGTCAGTCCCCCCTCTTCGGCCAGCCTCGCCGGCGTCTGAAGGAGTGTGGAACCTGATCTATGAGAGTAGGAAATAGTACATGGTAAAGATACATGAGCTGTCTTTAGCAATTACAAAAACAGTCTAGAAAAACTATCAAATCATCAAGATCTTCAAATTATTTCTTCTTCCATGACACAATCTTGCACTTTTTTGAAGGCAGCCACATAAAAAGGACATAGGTACCAAACCACAGCCTTATAAATACCAACGAGGATTCTCCCATAATTTTAATTTGAGCCGCAGTGCCAAGCCTATGTGCACCCGCGTAGCTAATCATCCAACATCGACAAAAGTACCAACACCAGTATTCCAGGAAAAACGAACCGAATATCCTCATCAACATCGCTGGGGAGCCGAGAATATGAATCACCATTATCGAGAATGTGGTAGTTGGGAAAGATATTGCAAGGACAAACTTCCTCACGACAACCAACGAAAACCATCCAAGATTGATCCGGGGAAGCAATATCTGAAAAACTATAGCAAAAGAAATTTGATCTTGGATTTGTCTCCCTAGCGGCATCGGTGAGGTGAGGCGACGATGGCGTGTCGGAATAAGGTCTCTCCGCCCTCTCCCTACCTCGTGGGCATCAAATTCGGAGTCTACGAAAGGCATGTGAGGGTTAGTGTCGCCAGATCTGTTGGTTCTCTTCAGATATTGCCAATTGGTGTTTCTATCAAGGGGACTTATGGCTGTTGGGGTCTATGGATCGTCAAGGAGCTTCATCGACTGTTACTTCTTCCTCTTCGTTTCTGGGACAAACGTGGTCTTCTAGACCCGGTCGACGACTTTCCATCTGCAACCAAGAATGCCAAGCTGAATTAGGGAGGAGCGACAGTGGTGGCGCGTCGTTGACACGGTCTGGAGGTGGAAGACGAAGGGCATCTCGAGGATTTTGTTGTAATTTTATTTTTACTTGTGATGCTTTGTACTGTCCTATGCTAATATCAGGTTCCTTTCCGCCAAAAAACATGTCCATGGAGTTTGACTGAAACCATGCTGGCAGCCACGCCATCACCACGCCCTAGCCCCGTCAGCAACCTGGGCCCACGCGTCAGTGACACAGACTAGGACCGCCTCGGTGAGGAAACTTCTCAGATCCATATCTGCAATCTTGTAGATAGGCCCCTTGATTTATAACGTTAATTCTGTACAAGACCCTACACACGTAGAAAATGTTCCCGAGCCCCCTATCCTTTCCAAAAACCAACTTGCAGCCTTTGTTTGCTTTAAAAAGTGTTCTCAAGTCCCTGGACCACCAGACAGTTTGGTCAAACCTTGTTAAATTTGAATTTAAACATAATTTGAAAAGTCAAATTCAACTCAAAACTTTCTCCATGTTAAATCTATAATGAATTTGGGAAAAGTTTAAATACCAAAGTTGCTTTTTTTAATTCTCTACATGAATAAGGACTCTATTTGACTTTTCACTTGTTAGAAAATAAAAAATTCTAGATATTTAATAAATGCTTTAATAATGTTTAATTCTATCTTTTTATTAATAATTCCAAATATTGTATATAATAGTATATGTTCTGTGATCAGAAAATGCAAGGATTAATATTATGCCATCCAAAATAATTTCTAGATAAATTAATTTTTGAAAATGTTTTAATGCAATAAAATGGCTTTTTCTTTATAAATTCATAACTTTAATTCTGTAAATCGGAATTCGACAAATAATATGTCTAAATCAATCAACACAACAAGCCCTTTCAACTATGTATTAAATACTTGTAATTGAAGCTTTCATCATGGAGAACTTGTAAAATCAGAACTATTTATGCAAGGAAAACAAGATAAGTAAAATTCAAAATTAATTATTTCTTGTTAATAATGGCTCACTAATGTTGTATCATCAATATGCTATGATAAAGACATATTCTAAACATGTTTTGGATCATTAATTTCCTGTCATGCATCATATTATGATCATGCCGGTTCTTCCGTATTAGTTGTAATTATTGAATTGCTTGTTCTTTTTAATGCTTTGCTTCTTCCCGGATAGAATGATGAGACGATGTAAGTTTAGACAAGTTCTTTGAATATGTATCTTTGGCAATGTTTCTCAGACGAGTATCCTCCCCTTTCTACCAATTTTTCGCTTTATGGCTTTACTCCTCTCTATTGCTATTCGTGTTTTAATGCTTTAGTTTTTGTACCATTTATATTCCTTGTTGCCTATATTTTACTGGTCACTTCGTATTGTTCATTGTTTAGTAGATAGTTGGCCTTGCGAGTCATAGTTGTTTGCTTAGGTGTTGGTTCGAGTCGTCGAGTTCCACAGTTGTTGGGAGGTTGGCACATCCTTAATGGTGGATATAATCATGGTTCTACTTATAACTTGATATTTAAATGTTGGGAGTAGATATAATTAATAAAGAGGCATCGGTGGGCAATAGTTGAGATCTGGATTTTATCATGCCCACTTGTGTCCACCTAAGACCCCGAGTACTTGAAACCTGTTACTTAACTATCGCACTATCAACATGTGGGAGCCTTTCTAGGATCCCTTGGGCTTGAACTTGATTCTGAATAATTTTTCGGGACCACAACTAGTTCAGGATTTATACGTTACCTACTTTACATATGCCTTGTATGCCATGTTATGATATGTTTATTACATGTTGCTCGATGAGCGTTTATTACTTTTGCATAGGTCCGGCACTCTGTCACGGGAATATATTGTCTATAGCCTCTGCTCGCATGACAAGTCCGCGCAACCTCTGGGTCCGTACGAGGATTAGCTATACCTCATATGGGTAGATCTTTTGGGTGGCCATTAAAACATTCTCTGGGTTCTTAGAATGGTTCTGCTATGATGCCTCATTGCTTTTTATCTGTTTGCTTCTTCCGAGATTGATCGTTCATGTGTTGTGATTTGTGCACCCCCTATAGGGTTAAATCTTTTCGAAAAGCCATGTCCGCAGTTATGGATGATTTGGAGCATAGTTTATCGATCATAGATAACTTACACTAAATTAGTATGATGAATTTGACTTGGATCTGACATGACTAGTAAGTATGGCTACTACAATGAAATGATTAATAAACTGCCAACCGTGTGAGTTCTTCAGAAGGGAATCCTAGATTGGTCTCGAGGAGGAAATCTCAGGATGGGTTATAGTATTAGGTTGGTTCTAAATAAGTCTCTCTTATCCCTCTCTGGTAGCCGACGGTTGTATAGAGTCTCTATAGGATGTTTAGTGCATGCTTTGCTACCGCTAAGCCCACCATACCTACGTAGGAGAGAGCCGTCGAATTTTAAGACTCTCCATGTACTAGCCTCAATACTGACCATTCCCTTTTTCCTTTGCCCTTTGTAGGCACCCCTTTTCTTTGACAGGTATGAGTTCAACGGCGTTACTAGGGTTATCCTTTCGGCTTGGCCTAGGCAGGGTTATGGATGCCATTGGTTATTTTTTAGGACTCCTAGTCCAATTTTCATCTTATCCGTATTCGGATATTGTATCGTTTCAATGTGATTTGGATCTTTGTAATGTATATTTATACTCTTGACTTGCTGAGTCTAAAGGAGATATGCCCTAGAGGCAAATAATAAATAGGTTTTTATTGTCATATCTCAATTAGTTTGTAATAGTTTCAAATTGTGCTATAACTGTGCCAAGTAGAAACATTGGTACAAGTGTGGTATGAAACAACCAAGTCCTGATAGGTTCGTAGCATGGAAAATAAAAAAATTCTACCGCAAAAACGAACAAAACCCAGATCTAATCTAGATAAAAGCCAAGATCTAATCTATTAGACATGTGCAACGAGATAGGTAGGAACTAACCCTCGTAGATCCGAAAGCGTTAACGAGATTAGATCTCGTGGTTGATGTACTCGATCACTTGCCGATCTCAAGATCGTGTGGACGATCCTTCCGGCGTTGCGTTCCGGCAGCGCTTTCGCAGTCGGTCAAGTGGACGATCCTTCCGGCGCCGCGTTTCGGCAGCGCTTCCGCAGTCGGTCACACGTGCGGAGTCGAAGCAGACCTTCCTCTCCTCGTTCCAGCGAGCAGCGGAGGTAGTAGATCTTCTCCATGGAATCCCAGCAGCACGACGGTGTGGTGGTGGTGGTGGAGTAGAGAATTCTGTAGGGCTTCGCCTATGCCTGTGCAGAAGAAAGGTGGAGGAGAGAGGCGGCAGAGATTGGGTGTTATGGGAGAGGGCCAAGAGGGGGCGCCCTGCCCTTCTATTTAAGGGGGGAGGCGCGCCTGGGGAGGGGGAGTCCTAGTAGGACTCCCCTCCTATGGCCGGCGGTGGGAAGGGGGGAGGAGTCCTCCTCCCCCACGAATCCGTGTCTTGCCCCACTAGGTTTCCTCTGACCCTTTCTTGGTTTTCAAGCAAACTCCAAGAAATCCTCTAGAACCTTCCAGAACATTCCGAAACCTTCTAGAATCTCCATACAAACACTCCGGAACATTTCCTAACTTAGAAAATGATCCCCAATATATGAATCTTATTCTCCGGACCATTCCGGATCTCCTCGTGATGTCCCGGATCCATTCCGAGACTCTGAACAACATTCGGTCTCCAACGCACATTCCATATCTACTTAAAACAACTTCGAACCTTAAGTGTGTCACCCTACGGTTCGTGAATATGTAGACATGACAGAGACACATCTCCTATCAATAACCATCAGCGGGATCTGGAGATCCATAATGGCTCCCACATACTCAACGATGACTTCGTGATCGATTGAACCATTTACATACGAAACCAATTCCTTTTGACACGCAATACTATACTTATCCGAGGTTTGATCATCAGCATCTCCATACCTAGTTCTACCTCGTTACTGATAAGTACTCTTTACTCGTTCCGTGATATGTCATCCCTTGTGACCCAGTCACATGCTTGCAAGCTAACTAGATGACATTCCACCGAGAGGGCCTAGAGCATATCTATCCGTCATATGGATGGACAAATCCCAATCTTGGTCCATGCGCTTCAACACATACTTTCAGAATACCCAATGACACCTTTATGACCACCCAGTTACGAAGCGGTGTTTGATGTCATCAAAGTATCCATCCGGTGATGGTGATTAACATAACCTCATGGTCGAAGGATTAGATTACTATGTATTTGAAAGCTTACAGCAATACGAACTTAATGACTTGATCTTATGCTACGCTTACTATGGGTGTGTGTCCATCACATCATTCTCTTAATGATATAACCTTGTTATTAATCACATCCTAATGTCCATGATCAGGAAACCATGATCATCAATTAATCAACAAGCTAGTTCAACAAGAGGCTTACTAGGGACTCTCTTATGTTTACAAAACACACAAGTATTAATGTTTCCGGTTAATACAATTATAGCATGGGATGTAAACATTTATCATAAACATAAAGATATAATAATAACCACTTTTATTATTGCATCTTGGGCATATCTCCAACAAGTCCCTAGTAGCCTTTATTCATACTAGTTCATTGGTCATGAGGATGATCTGGGTTTCAAGATCATGGGCATTTATGCCAATTGACAATGGGGTCATATCATTGGAGAATGATGTGATGGACATTCCTCGAAGGATTGCAACACGATCAAGTCATATAAGTTCATTGTTGCAATAGCTATACCTAGACTCATTTTCCTTAGACCATGAGCTCATATTACTCACTGTTTCCCGAGGCTGCTTAGACTGCATCAACCGTCATCTGGTAATATGGTGGCCATAAAGCTGTACGTTGGGTATTCCAAAGGAACAGTAGATGACATGTGATTGCAAGACCGGGATTTGTTCACCCACATGATGGGTAAATATACATACGACCGGCTTGGTGAGATTACATCCATAAATGTTGCAACATGTGACTCGGTCACGGGGATGTAATATCACGGTAACAAAAAAACAGAACTTGTTGTGAACGAGATTGAACAAGGTATGTGATACCAATGATCAGATCTCGAATATGTCGTATCGAGAAACAAAAGGAATTGGATGCTACATTTAGCGGTTCAAACGACACTGTCATCAGGAATGCATAGGGGTCACATGGATATCACTGGTCCCTCTATTGATCATTGATATAGATCATGTCTAGAGCTTCCCGAGTCATGAGAGGATACACTTAAGGGTACGATGAGAGCGATCATTTGTAAGATGGAATCATAGTAGAGAAAGAGAAAGCCAGAACTGTTCCACAGAGAGATCCGAAATTGTTTAGAGAAAGAATAAAGGACCGAAATCATTCCGGGAAAGATCTGAAGTCGTTCAGAGGAAATCAAAAGGGAACCGAAAGGTGTTTTGGGTCAAGACAGATTTTGTAATATGTATTTACATATTAATTAATGTAATTAATATTAAATATAATATTAAAATCTAATTTGAAGGGTTATTCTACTAATGGGCCAAACTTCCTAGTGAATAAAGGCCCATGAGGGACCACCGAAAGAGGGAAGGGCCAAGGGCCAAGAGGGCCAAGGCCCAGCCGCCACAAGGGGGCCCATCCGGCCAGCCTAGGGCTGTGCGCGGGGTGGGTCCCACCCCCTAAGGGCCCATGCGCCTCCCCCTCTCCCTTGAATAGCCCCACATGGGAAACCCAAAGGGGAGGGCACACCCCCTTCCCCTATATAAAGGGGTGCCCATGGGTGGGACTGAAACACACCAACATCAATATTTGGAGAAGTCCTTTGGTTGACTTCCTCCTTCCCTCTCTCTCTAGCCCTTGTGACCATGGCCCCAAGTTTGGGTTGCGCGAACAAGGCACACCTGTAGTACGTCGTTGCGCTGCTGGGATTCCTAGCCGGATATCAACTTCCGCACTTCCAGCGGGATCGGGGAGCCGGAGGTCTCATCGTGCACCAGATCATGCGTTGTTTTAGCATGCAAATAATGTTCCTTGAAATAATGTTCCTTGAAATAATCATGCGTTGTTTTAGCATGCAAAAGCATAATATTGATGGGTTCGTAGCATGGAAAACAAAAAATTTCTACCGCAAGAACGAACAAAACCTAGATCTAATCTAGATAAAAGCCAAGATCTAATCTACTAGACATGAGCAACGAGATAGATAGGAACTAACCCTCGTAGATCCGAAAGCGTTAACGAGATTAGATCTCGTGGTTGATGTACTCGATCACTTGCCGATCTCAAGATCGTGTGGACGATCCTTCCGGCGTCGCGTTCCAGGAGCGCTTCCGCAGTCGGTCAAGTGGACGATCCTTCCGGCGCCGCGATTCGGCAGCGCTTCCGCAATCGGTCACACGTGCGGAGTCGAAGCAGACCTTCCTCTCCCTGTTCCAGCGAGCAGCGGAGGTAGTAAATCTTCTCCACGGAATCCCAGCAGCACGACGTTGTGGTGGTGGTGGTGGAGTAGAGAATTCTGCAGGGCTTCGCCTATGCCTGTGCAGAAGAAGGTGGAGGAGAGAGGCGGCAGAGATTGGGTGTTATGGGAGCTAGGGAGGAGGGGGCGCCCCTGCCCCTCTATTTAAAGAAGGGAGGCGCCTAGGGAGGGGGAGTCCTTGTAGGACTCCCCTCCCTCTCTAGGCCGGCGGATTGGGAGGTGGGGGGAGGAGTCCTCCTCCCCCACGACTCCTAGTCTTGACCCACCAGGACTCCTTGATCCCTATCTTGATTTTCAAGCAAACTCCAAGATATCTTCTAGAACCTTCCGGAACATTCTGAAACCTTCTAGAATCCTCATACAAACACTCCAGAACATTTCCTAACTCAGAAAATGATCCCCTATATATGAATCTTATTCTCCGGACCATTCCGGATCTCCTCGTGATGTCCCGAATCCAATCCGAGACTCCGAACAACATTCGGTCTCCAACGCACATTCCATATCTACTTAAAACAACTTCGAACCTTAAGTGTGTCACCCTACGGTTCGTGAATATGTAGACATGATAGAGACACATCTCCTATCAATAACCATCAACGGGACCTGGAGATCCATAATGGCTCCCACATACTCAACGATGACTTTGCGATCGATTGAACCACTTACATATGAAACTAATTCCCTTTGTCTCGCGATACTATACTTATCTGAGGTTTGATCGTCGGTATCTCCATACCTAGTTCTACCTCGTTACTGACAAGTACTCTTTACTCGTTCCGTGATATGTCATCCCTTGTGACTCAGTCACATGCTTGCAAGCTAACTAGATGACATTCCACCGAGAGGGCCCAGAGCATATCTATCCGTCATATGGATGGACAAATCCCAATCTTGGTTCATGCGCTTCAACACATACTTTCAGAATACCCAAACCACCCAGTTACGAAGCGGCGTTTGATGTCATCAAAGTATTCATCCGGTGATGGTGATTAACATAACCTCATGGTCGAAGGAATAGGTTACTATGTATTTGAAAGCTTACAGCAATACGAATTTAATGACTTGATCTTATGCTACGCTTACTATGGGTGTGTGTCCATCACATCATTCTCCTAATGATATAACCTTGTTATTAATCACATCCTAATGTCCATGATCAGGAAACCATGATCATCAATTAATCAACAAGCTAGTTTAACAAGAGGCTTACTAGGGACTCTCTTATGTTTACAAAACACACAAGTATTAGTGTTTCCTAATAATACAATTATAGCATGTGATGCAAACATTCATCATAAACACAAAGATATAATAATAATCACTTTTATTATTTCCTCTTGGGCATATCTCCAACAGTCTCCCACTTGCACTAGAGTCAATAATCTAGATTACATGGTAATATACTGAACACCCATGGCGTTTTGGTGTTGGTCATGCTTTGCCCTAGGGAGAGGTTTAGTCAACGGATCTGCCGCATTCAGATCAGTGTGTACTTTGCAAATCTTTATGTCACCATCTCGGACATACTCGCGAATAGCGTGGAAACGTAGCTTGATGTGCTTCAGCTTGCTATGTGACCTTGGCTCCTGCGCATTAGCTATGGCACCTGTGTTGTCACAGTAGATGGCCATCGGGTCCAACGCACTGGGAACCACGCCGAGTTCAGTAATGAATTCCTTCATCCAAACGGCTTCTTGTGCAGCCTCCGAAGTAGCTATGTATTCCGATTTAGTTGAAGATTTCGCCACAACGCTTTGCTTCGCACTCCTCCAGCTCACTGCAGCACCATTCAAAATAAATACGTATCCCGATTGTGACTTCGAGTCATCCGGATCGGTGTTCCAACTAGCATCGGTGTAACCGTTTACAACAAGTTGTTCATCACCTCCATAAGAAAGAACCATATCCTTAGTCCTATTTAGGTACTTTAGGATATTTTTGACCGCTGTCCAGTGCTCCATTTCAGGATCACTTTGATATCTGCTAGTCAAACTAACAGCATGTGCTATATCCGGTCTTGTACACATCATGGCATACATGATAGAACCTATGGTTGAGGCATAGGGAATATTATTCATTTTCTCTCTATCTTCTGCCGTAGCTGGACTTTGAGTCTTACTCAAGGTCTTACCTGACAACATGGGCACGAACCCTTTCTTGCTATCTTCCATTCTAAACTTCTTTAGAACTTTGTCCAAGTATGTACTTTGTGAAAGCCCTATTAGGCGTCTTGATCTATCTCTATAAATCTTGATGCCTAGAATGTATGCCGCTTCGCCAAGATCCTTCATTGAAAAACTATTATTCAAATAGGTTTTGACGCTACTAAGAAGTTATATATCATTCCCAATCAATAATATGTCATCTACATACAGTACTAGGAATGCTACAGAGCTCCCACTCACTTTCTTGTAAATACAAGCTTCTCCATAAGTTTGTATAAATCCAAAGTTTTTGATTACTTTATCAAAATGTTGATTCCAACTACGGGATGCTTGCTTCAGTCCATAAATGGAGCGCTGAAGTTTGCATACCTTGTCAGCATCTTTAGGATCGACAAAACCCTTGGGTTGTACCATATACAACTCTTCCTCAATGTCACCATTAAGGAACACCGTTTTGACATCCATCTGCCAAATCTCATAATCAAAATGTGCAGCAATTGCTAACAAAATCCTCACAGACTTTAGCTTCGCTACTGGTGAGAAAGTCTCATCATAGTCAACTCCTTGAATTTGTCGGAACCCTTTCGCGAAAAGTCGAGCTTTATAGACGGTAACATTACCATCAGCATCTGTTTTTCTCTTGAAAATCCATTTGTTCTCGACAGCCTTACGGCCATCCGGTAAGTCCACCAAAGTCCACACTTGGTTTTCGTACATGGATCCCATTTCGGATTTCATGGCTTCTAGCCATTTGTCGGAATCTGGGCTCACCATAGCTTCTTCATACGTCGCAGGGTCATCAGCGTTGTCCACCAACATGACGTTCAAGGCAGAGTCATACCAATCAGGAGTGGTACGAACCCTCGTTGACCTGCGAGGTTCAGTACTAAATTCGTTTGAAGTTTCATGATCATTATCATTAGC
Organism: Avena eriantha; assembly: GCA_910589775.1. Taxonomy (NCBI): domain Eukaryota; kingdom Viridiplantae; phylum Streptophyta; class Magnoliopsida; order Poales; family Poaceae; genus Avena; species Avena eriantha. The sequence goes on from OU342745.1 coordinate 458,665,186, forward strand.
TTCCTCTTCAATTGGTGCAGGCGGCACCAAAACATCTTCCGGTGCTGCGCTACTCTCAAATCCGAGAGAAGGTTCAATAACCTCATCGAGTTCTACTTTCCTTCCAGTCACCTCCTTCGAGAGAAACTCCTTCTCAAGAAAGGATCCATTCTTTGCAACGAAAAATTTGCCTTCGGATCTATGATAGAAGGTATACCCAATTGTTTCTTTAGGGTATCCTATGAAGACGCATTTCTCCGCTTTGGGTTCTAGCTTATCAGGTTGTAACTTCTTTACATATGCCTCGCAACCCCAAACTTTAAGGAACGACAACTTAGGTTTCTTACCAAACCACAATTCGTATGGTGTCGTTTCAACGGATTTAGATGGTGCCCTATTTAAAGTGAATGCGGCTGTCTCTAATGCATAGCCCCAAAATGATAACGGTAAATCTGTAAGAGACATCATAGACCGAACCATATCTAAGAGAGTTCGATTACGACGTTCGGACACACCATTACGCTGTGGTGTTCCCCGCGGTGTCAACTGTGAAAGTATTCCACATTTCGTTAAATGCATGCCAAACTCGTAACTCAGATATTCACCCCCGCGATCAGAACGCAGAAACTTAATCTTCTTGTTACGATGATTTTCCACTTCACTTTGAAATACCTTAAACTTCTCGAAAGTTTCGGACTTATGTTTCATAAAGTAGACATACCCATATCTACTCAAGTCATCCGTGAAAGTGAGAACATAACGATATCCACCACGCGATGCTACACTCATTGGACCGCACACATCGGTATGTATTATTTCCAATAAGTCTGTAGCTCACTCCATTGTACCAGAGAATGGAGTCTTAGTCATTTTTCCCATTAGACATGCTTCGCATCTTTCAAGTGATTCAAAATCAAGTGATTCAAGAAGTCCATCAGAATGGAGTTTCTTCATACGCTTCACTCCAATGTGACCAAGACGATAGTGCCACATGTATGTAGAATTATCATTCAATTTTATTCGTTTAGCATCTATGTTGTGAACATGTGTATCACTACTATCGAGATTCAGTAAGAATAAACCATTCATCTCAGGTGCATTACCATAAAAGATATTACTCATATAAATCGAACAACCTTTATTCTCGGACTTAAAAGAGTAACCGTCTCGCAATAAACAGGATCCAGATATAATGTTCATGCTTAACGCAGGTACCAAATAACAATTATTTAAATTTAAAACTAATCCCGAAGGTAGATGTAGAGGGAGCGTGCCGATGGCGATCACATCAACCTTGGAGCCATTTCCAACGCGCATCGTCACCTCGTCTCTTGCCAGTCTTCGTTTATTCCGCAGCTCCTGTTTCGAGTTACAAATATGAGCAACCGAACCAGTATCAAATACCCAGGCACTACTACGATTACTAGTAAGATACACATCTATAACACATATATCAAATATACCTTTCTTCTTGATGTTGCCGTTCTTCAGATCCGCCAGGTACTTGGGGCAGTTACGCTTCCAGTGACCAGCACCCTTGCAGTAGAAGCACTCAGTTTTAGGTTTAGGACCAGCCTTGGGTTTCTTAGCAGGTGCGGCAGCTTTCTTGCCGTCCTTCTTGAAGTTGCCCTTGTTCTTAGGCTTGCCCCATTTCTTGAAATTGGTGGTCTTATTGACCATCAACACTTGTTGCTCCTTCTTGATCTCCACTTCAGCAGTTTTCAGCATGGATGACAGTTCAGGCAACGTCTTGTTCATGCAGTGCATGTTGTAGTTCATCACAAAGTTCTTGTAACTTGGTGGCAGTGATTGAAGGAGACGGTGAATCCCCAATTCATTAGGAATCGATAATCCCAACTCTTGGAGCTTCTTAGCGTACCCAGACATGGTGAGCACGTGCTCGCTAACGGAGCTTCCCTCTTCCATCTTACAGTTAAAGAACTTTTCGGAGGCCTCATAGCTCTCCATGGCCGCGCGAGTCTCAAAACTTAGCCTGAGCTACTTAATGATCTCGAATGGGTCGTGGTGCTCAAAACGCTGTTGGAGCTCCGCTTCTAAACCGTACAGGATGGCACACTGAACTGTGGAGTAATGATTCTTCCGAGTGGCGAAAACATTCTTTTCGTCATCGGTGGCATTATCTGCAGGTGGGTCACCTAGCGGTGCATCGAGCACATAGGTCAACTGACCAGCCCTGAGGACGATCTTCAGTCCACGGAACCAGTCCGTGAAATTGCTTCCATTGTTTTTAAGCTTTTCTTTCTCTAGGAACGCATTGAAATTGATGGAGGGGGTCGCCATAATCTACAACAATTTGCAAGTAGTTTAGACTAAGTTTATGACAAATTGAGTTCAAATTTAATTTTTAAACTAACTAGGTGAATACCCACTCAAAACAACATCCCTCACATTGTCTTAGTGATTACACGAACCAAGTCCACTACACCAAGTCCGATCTTCACGAGAGAAGATGTAGTTTCATCGGCGAACAATCTTCATGTTCATCATATCAATTATATGACTCATGATCTACCTTTCGGTATTCCGTGTTTCGAGACCATGTCTGTACATGCTAGGCTCGTCAAGATAACCTTAGTTTCCGCATGTGCAAATCTGGCTTGCACCCGTTGTATGCACACGTAGAATCTATCACATCCGATCATCACGAGATGCTTCGAAACGACGAGTCTTAGCAACGGTGCCAACTAAGGGTGAACACTTTATTACTTGATATTTAGTGAGAGGGATCATCTTATAATGCTACCGTCGCGATCTAAGCCATACAAGATGCATAAAGGATTAACATCACAGGCAATTCATAATTAGTGTGATATGATATGGCCTTTTCTTCTTGCGCCTTTGATCTCCATCTCCAAAGCACGAACATGATCTCCATCATCACCAGCATTGCGTCAAGGTCAGTGGCGCTGCTTCATGGTTGTCCATCATCACCAGCAACTATTACAACTACTTGGAATAAAGCTATTACAAGATGAATAGACACGCGGGTCTTAACAGAATTAAAGACAACCATTAGGCTCCTGCCGGTTGCCATATTACAACAAGGATCATTGCATACATCAAATACAATCACAATCATGTGATGGCCATATCACATCACAGAACCCCTGCAAAAACAAGTTAGACGCCTCTAATTTTCTTTGCAAGTTTTACGTGGTTTGGGGCTTTCGCATAAGACCGATCTTACCTACGAACAAGAACCACAACGTTGATACAAGTGTTGTCAAGATGCTCATTGTAAATTGAATCTTAACTATGGTAGGAGAGACAGACACCCGCAAAGCCACTTGTGCAAAGCAAGTTGCACGTCAAGCGTGGAGCAAGTCTCATGTGCGATGACATGTAATATTAGCCCGAGCCGCTTCATCCCACCATGCCGCAAGATGCAAAGTACACGCTAAGTCACCGACAACAAAAGCATCAACGCCCACAAAAACATTGTGTTCTACTCGTGCAACAGATCTACGCATAGATATGGCTCTAATACCACTGATGGGTTCGTAGCATAGAAAACAAAAATTTTCTACCGCAAGAACGAACAAAACCTAGATCTAATCTAGATAAAAGCCAAGATCTAATCTACTAGACATGAGCAACGAGATAGATAGGAACTAACCCTCATAGATCCGAAAGCGTTAACGAGATTAGATCTCGTGGTTGATGTAGTCGATCACTTGCCGATCTCAAGATCGTGTGGACGATCCTTCCGGCGTCGCGTTCCAGCAGCGCTTCCGCAGTCGGTCAAGCAGACGATCCTTCCGGCGCCGCGATTCGGCAGCGCTTCCGCAATCGGTCACACGTGCGGAGTCGAAGCAGACCTTCCTCTCCCCGTTCCAGCGAGCAGCGGAGGTAGTAGATCTTCTCCACGGAATCCCAGCAGCACGACGGCGTGGTGGTGGTGGTGGAGTAGAGAATTCTGCAGGGCTTCGCCTATGCCTGTGCAGAAGAAGGTGGAGGAGAGAGGCGGCAGAGATTGGGTGTTATGGGAGCTAGGGAGGAGGGGGCGCCCCTGCCCCTCTATTTAAAGAAGGGAGGCGCCTAGGGAGGGGGAGTCCTTGTAGGACTCCCCTCCCTCTCTAGGCCGGCGGATTGGGAGGTGGGGGGAGGAGTCCTCCTCCCCCACGACTCCTAGTCTTGACCCACCAGGACTCCTTGATCCCTATCTTGATTTTCAAGCAAACTCCAAGATATCTTTTAGAACCTTCCGGAACATTCCGAAACCTTCTAGAATCCTCATACAAACACTCCGGAACATTTCCTAACTCAGAAAATGATCCCCTATATATGAATCTTATTCTCCGGACCATTCCGGATCTCCTCGTGATGTCCCGAATCCAATCCAAGACTCCGAACAACATTCGGTCTCCAACGCACATTCCATATCTACTTAAAACAACTTCGAACCTTAAGTGTGTCACCCTACGGTTCGTGAATATGTAGACATGATAGAGACACATCTCCTATCAATAACCATCAGCGGGACTTGGAGATCCATAATGGCTCCCACATACTCAACGATGACTTTGCGATCGATTGAACCACTTACATACGAAACTAATTCCCTTTGTCTCACGGTACTATACTTATCTGAGGTTTGATCGTCGGTATCTCCATACCTAGTTCTACCTCGTTACTGACAAGTACTCTTTACTCGTTCCGTGATATGTCATCCCTTGTGACTCAGTCACATGCTTGCAAGCTAACTAGATGACATTCCACCGAGAGGGCCCAGAGCATATCTATCCGTCATATGGATGGACAAATCCCAATCTTGGTTCATGCGCTTCAACACATACTTTCAGAATACCCAATGACACTTTTATAACCACCCAGTTACGAAGCGGCGTTTGATGTCATCAAAGTATTCATCCGGTGATGGTGATTAACATAACCTCATGGTCGAAGGAATAGGTTACTATGTATTTGAAAGCTTACAGCAATACGAACTTAATGACTTGATCTTATGCTATGCTTACTATGGGTGTGTGTCCATCACATCATTCTCCTAATGATATAACCTTGTTATTAATCACATCCTAATGTCCATGATCAGGAAACCATGATCATCAATTAATCAACAAGCTAGTTTAACAAGAGGCTTACTAGGGACTCTCTTATGTTTACAAAACACACAAGTATTAGTGTTTCCTAATAATACAATTATAGCATGTGATGCAAACATTCATCATAAACACAAAGATATAATAATAATCACTTTTATTATTGCCTCTTGGGCATATCTCCAACAAATATTGTGGTATTCTCCTTTGATTCTTTATTTGGGTTGACTTGGCACATGCTTACACCATCTTAAGACTATGAACCAGTCACCTTAGCATCTATGATCATTTAGTTTTTGACTTGTAATATCACTTTGTGATTTAATTGATATTTTTTTGTCGCTTTGCATGATTATGGCCATTATTGCTCTCTTAGTTGGTCGATCCCAGTCTTTTGCTATCCTCCACATGTACCAAGTATGAGTTCCACTCATGCATCTAACTTCCAAGAAAACCAAGTTATTCCAAAGAGTCCACTATAAATTCCTATGCATGGTGTGTTACACCATACCAAGTATATTCATGTTTTTATCTACCTTCCAAATTAAACTTGTTATGTGAAAATTAGTGATTAAAGCTCTCACAAACTTGATGGCACACTTTATTTTCCTGCACTTAATAAACTTGAACCATTATGTCCATCTATGTTGCTTATATGCTTGCACTTTATAAGTTGTGAATTAGCAGAACCATGATACCATGGGGAACGCTTTCAACATTGCACTTATTATTCAGTTGATATCATGTTCTTTTGTTTATGGATCCCAGCGGTGTGAAATAAAAGGGGAGCGTGTAAGCTCATGGAGTTTGTATGTGTGTTAGAGAAACGCCTCGGTGGCTAGCCTAAGCCATGCCTAATCATGGTGGAAACTTGCAGCATAACCATAGTGAGCATTTTGTGAAGCATCCTCAATAAAAACCTATGCAAATAGCAAATAAAAAGATCGCTGAGATGCTCATTGTCTATTGCCTTGTCATTTTGATATGGGATACCTCCTGTGTCATGGGGCAAGGGGTACCCCGTTGGAGGTTCTCTATGATACACATGTACTTACAATGACAAGAACTTAGTTATGACTAAAGTTGAGTAGCATGAGTTTCGGTACTCGTAAGCAAGGGGCATGAGATTTTCAACTTATAACTTGTCAAGTATATCTTCATATTTGTGTCACTTTAACCTTAATTACCTCACGATGCTTATGATAGGGGCAATGAGAGCTGAAAGCTAATAAGTACCATAATTTTTGGAAGCTCTTTATGAAACTTGAAATCCCTACTTCCCTTTGTGAAGGGCCTTTCTTTTTTACTTTTATGTTGAGTCTCCATCTTCTATCTTTATGCACCAATTGAGAGAGCATAGTGGTCATTCTTAGTTTAATGTGCATTGTCTCAAAACTTGTTGATTGATTCATAACTTTGATATTGCTTGCTCTTAAATTATCTGAATCTAGTCACCCTTATGAACTTTGAAGGTGTCCTATGCATTTATGTTTTGCTATACCATGAGGGACAAGCTAAATACAACTCTTATTATGTTTTCTATATGTGAAACAAACAAACGTCTTTCAATGCATTGTTATTCATGATCTTTTGTTTGTACCTTTTCATGTTACAACATAGTTGTTATGTCTTATTGTTAGAACTCTATCTTTCATGCTTATGTTTAGAGTACTTTGATCCTAGCTATCAATGCTTTGCAAGTGATGGTGCATGTCGCCTCAAAAATTATTCTTTTTATAACTTACCTACTCGAGGACGAGCAAGCGTTAAGCTTGGGGGTGCTTGATACGTCTTAAACATATCTATCATTTTTATGCTCCATGCTTGTTTTATATCAACCTTCTTATGTTTTGTTCACACTCTCAGGTATTTTTATACATTTTCTAGAACTAACCTATTGACAAGATGCCACAGTGCAAGTTGCATGTTTTCTGCTGTTTTTGGTTTCAGAAAAGCTAGTAAAGAAATATTCTCGGAATTGGATGGGACAAAAGCCAAAGTCAATATTTTACCCGATCAAAAATCCACGAAAGAGTCTATAGGCGCCGCCATCTCCATCCATAGATCGGGGGGGTCCGAAGCTCTTCCCGACACCTTTCCGGAGGGGAGAGATCACCTTGGAGGCCTTCTTAATCACCATACCAGCCTCTGGAGTGATGCGTGAGTAGTTCACCCTTGGACTATGGGTCCATACATTAGCTATATGGTTGGTTCTCCTCCTTTGTGCTATCACGTTTAGATCTTGTGAGCTCCGTTCATGATCAAGATCATTTATTTGTAATCCTACATGTTGTGTTTGCGAGGATCCGATGGATATTGAGATACTATGTTAGATTGATTATTGATTCTATCATGTCTATGTTATTTGTGATCTTGCATGCTCTCCGTTGTTAGTAGCTATCTTGGCCAAGTAGATGCTTGAAACTCCAAGAGGGAGTATTTATGCTTGATAGTGGGTTGATGCCTCTAGTAATCTGGGGAAGTGATAGAAATCTCTAAGGTTGTAGATGTGCTGTTGCTACTAGGGAGAAAACAACAATCCTTTGTCCATGGGGCAATCGTATTGTTTACTTTACACACTTTGCTTAATGCAATTATCTGTTGCTTGCAACTTAATACTGGAAGGGTTCGGATGATAACCTGAAGGTGGATTATTAGTCATAGATGCAGTTGGATTACGGTCTATATATTATGTTGTAATTCCCAATCAAATCTCGTAGGAGTCAAGATGTCTAGTATATGTATTGTTATGCTTTCTCAATCTGTCAATTGCCCCATTGTAATTTGTTCACCCAACATGCTATTTATCTTAAGGAGAAACACCTCTAGTGAACTGTGGACCCCAGTCCATTCCTTTACCATTGATATACCATCTACTATTTACCGTTTACGGTACTTTCTGCAAGCAATTACTATCTTCCACACTATACATTTAATCCTTTATTTTCTGCAAAACCAGTGAGATTGACAACCTCATTGTAAGCTGGGGCAAAGTTTTATGGTTGTGTTGTGCAGGATTCCAAGTTGTTAGCAACACCTTGGAGTTGTTTCCTTACTCCTACTGGTTCGATAACCTTGGTTTCATAACTGAGGGAAAACTTGTTACTGTGATCATCATACCTTCCTCTTGGGGTTCCCAACGAGCTCTACATATTTTGAGCCATCAATGGCACAATGCTCTCCGAATTCAACATATGGCTTACCTTGAGGTGGTGTGGCTCGATGCTCACGAAACGCCACACAAGGCCTCCTGCAAGATGCAGAATCATGCAACTCGCCGACGCCACAACAAGCTCACCATGTTCTCTCGAGTGCGCACCACAAAAGTCGGGCACTCAGTCCATTATGGGACACTTGAGGGCAATCACCGAACCCATACAAGCTTGGGTAAATCTCCACAACTCAATTGGAGGCTCCCAAGAATTATCACAAAGGCCTCTAGCTTGAGGAATATCCACAACTTAATTAGAGGCCCCAAGGGAATCACACCACTACCACGCAATCGTCTAGGATACCAAGAACCCAAGAGTAACAAGCCCACAAGCTTGAACTCTCCGAATCTCCATAAAGAACTCAAACCTATGCACCAAATGCAAAGGCAAGTCCTTCACTCCTAAATTCTACCAAAGCTACAAAAGCTATTGGGAGAATAAGAGAGGAAGAACAAAAGAGGAGAACACCAAACTCTCCAAGATCTAGATCTCAAGTATTCCTTCACAAAGAAGGGATTTGGTTAGGTGTGGTTGTAGATATAGATCTCCTCTCTCAAATACCTCAAAAAGATGCAAGAATTATAGGAGGGAGAAGGGGAGAGGACAAGCTTTTCAAGGTCAATAATGGAGGAGATGGAGAGCACAAGAACCAACCAAAATAGCTAACCCCACAAAGGGGATTAGGAGACCCTTTTAAATGGCTCTCCAAATCTAACCGTTTGGGACATTTACGCGCCTGGCCGAAAGTACCGATGAGCTACCGGAAGTTCTGGTCAGCCCAGCTCCAACGACTCGAAAGTAGTGGAGAGAGATGGTTGTACATGTTGAAAGTTCTGCCTGACCTGAGATAGAACTACTGGTCCACTTCCGGCCAAGTTTCCGTAAAGGTTCACGGCCAAACAAAGATATTACTACGGGGTGTCACGGGTTGAGCGAATGTTAGCCAGAACTTCCGTCAATGTTCCCTAGCGGTACTTCTGGTGGAGCAGCGTTACTACCTCCCAGGAAAACTTTTTGGAACCAAAAATGCAATAACTTTTGCATTTGAACTCCAAAAGAGATGAAACCAATTTTATTGGAAATATTGGGTATCACCAAGAGAGAAAATACCATGAATAAATATATGAGATACCTTCCAAGGTGTGGAGCCAGAAAACCTGCAAGTTCAAAAATGCAATAAGATATACAAGGGAAATCCATTTTTGATGAAATAGAGCTTGTTATGAAGGTAACTACAACCTCTAAAATCTCACATTGATTAGATCCAAACAACAATCAAGAAATATAATGCAAGAATGCAAATGTTTGAGCTCTCTCTAAAGGAAACAAACGAGCTACTCACTCGAAAGCCCCTCTTGATAGTATGGTTATCTATCCTAAATCTGGTCTCCCAGCACTACAAGAGACCGGCAAAATATAAAACTTATCAACATCATACATTTGCCTTGAGCATTCCACTAGAGCTTGATATAGACGATCTTTACATCCTTAAGATGGAACACCTTTCTTGATTGCTCTTGCTCGCTCATGCTTGATGAAGACTTGTGAATTGCTCCCTCATACACCATAGAGAAACCTCTTCTTAGAACTTGTCTTCATCGATCCATGATCACGAGGATTGCAAGCTTCAAGCATGAGATCTTCTAGAGATGGAGCATCTTGAACTTGCACTTTATTTTTTCTTTTTCCAATAGGATGATGTCTTGAAGATACACATGAGGAACTCCATCTTATTCTTCAAGACACTCTTGATCTCCTTCTCTTTCTTCTTCTTCTTCTTCTTCTTCTTCATCTTCATCTTCCAACCTTAAAGCCAACACATAGTCCAAACGATGCCAATGGGCAATTTCTACAAGTGTAACTCAAAGCAAACATTGGTCCATAGATATTGTCATTAATTACCAAAACCACACATGGGGCATACATGTACTTTGAATAGTTGATGATGCTAAGACGGAGAAGACGATAGAAGCGCAAGACTTCAAATCCAGTCGTAGTCGTCTGCTTCTCTCCCGCTATGACTAAGGGAGAATGTTATAATACATGTACACGTACAAGTTAGAAATAGACTAGGATTGCTAGACCTTCTTGTACTCCAAGTCTATCCCCTCTTTGTACCTTTGTATATATCCAGAGCCTAGGAGGGTGGGGCGGGGGAGAGTGTAACTCTCGCCTTTGGTGCTAGCCGGACTTATCAGAGAAAAAAGAAGGGTGGCCTGCTGTGTATTTCCGGCCCATGAGGCCCATATCGTCTTCCTCCTCTATTTTAGATTTTTGATTGTGGCCCATGAGGCCCATGTCTTCTCCCTCCTGCATTATAGATTTTCGAATATAAACCACTTTTCATTATACTACGAGTGTGCCATATGTAGCTCCCCCTCCCACCCCAAAAATATTTTATTACAGAAACAGCTAAACACTATCATCAATTAACAGGTAGGATCAAATTTACCTTCTCCTACGTGCATTGTAAAGTTCCTCATTTACTCTTCGCTGTTTTTTTTCTCTTCGTGCAGATTCAAGGTTAATATTGCCGTTAGCGACTCCCCGTTAGTGGCCAGTGACAGCAAAGAGTCGAGCGAGCTACGGCCCATATAGTATCGTGTTAAGAAATGAATTCTAATACTTCCCTGAAAAAATGAATTCTGTACAAAAGAAATGATCTGTTACCATTAGGGGCTGCCGCTGACAGCGAAGCATCGGACGTCCCCAAGCATCTCGTCTAGCCAGGAAACTACCGGATTTTCAGTGATCAGTTACCTGTCAGCGATTGATCTGTTACCACATTTGCAGATAGACCAATTAGCCAGCCAGCTTCCCGGTGATTGATCTCTTACCATAGCTGCCACTGCTTGAGCTGCAAACGATGCCGCCCATGCCAGTATAAATACATGAGGATCCCTGCGTAGAACCTCACCGCAAAAACACACATTTCATCTTCGATCTCCCACCACACAGCCCATTTATTTCTTCTCCGTTTGATTAGTTGCTAGACGATGGAGATGAAGAGGTCGAGATCCGCCGCCGCCGCTGCCGCCGTGTGCGTACTCCTCCTGGTGACGCTGTCCGGGCATGTGCAGCAGGCGGCCGCCCTGTCCAAGCTCTGCGCGTGCTACGATGAGTGCTTCCCGGCGTGCAGGGTGCACGTGGCGCGGTTCTTGTGCGTCCCGTTCTGCGCCAACAAGTGCAGCCCCAGCGAGGCCGCCGCCACCACCGCCGCCGCCGTCGGGGGCGGCGACCCGTGCATTGGGGCCTGCGCCGCCGTCAAGATCTGCGGCCTGTCTGACCCGCCGGCCGGTAAGACGACGCTCAGGCCAGCGATCTTCTGACGCAAAGGGAAGAAGAATCGTTTCCATATTATTTTGATCTGATGATTTTGTTGTTCCTGCAGAGGCGGCGGCTGACCTGGCGGCCTGCGAGGAGAACTGCAAGAAGAAAACGAGCCAGAATTGATCATCTGCTTATATATACTTAAAAAAAGCACGATCTTATGAGCTTGTCTGTCGATCATGGGATTGTATGATGTTGCACGGCTATGATTTGTAGCGGCAATAATAAAAACACGTGATATTTGTTCTCCGCATACCACTTCTGTGGATGAGGCGGATTAAGATGATGTTAAATTGGCCTTTCAATTTGCCTATCGACAACCAGTTCCCATACGATAAGTCCATCATCCAGGAGTTGATTCAGCGCCGAACATTTCAGTTGGACGCGGGACTCGTCAGATTTTCCCTTTTCCCTAGACTAGATTTCATTCCCCGTATGTACAAAAAAACTAAAAACAGTGCGTAATTTTTACAAAAACGGATGTAAATTTAATTTTATTTGCATATTTTACTTTGTCGTTGCGAGCTCTTCAAAATGAGTCTAGTTTCAATATAGAAAAATTTATGTCTATAGAGTCCTTCGTTGTGTGTCGATAAGTCTGGATAGGAGGTTCTGTAGACTCCTTCTATTTTACGGACTGGACTGGATCTATAAAATACTTTCAGATAGTTTTAAAGAATATACATATGAAGGTGTATAAAGTCCTTCTACTACTTTATGAGGAAATCTAGACAAAAGAGTGAATCGTCTGGCCAGTCCCGCGTAGGCGGACCCCAATAAAAACAAGTGGTTGAGAAATCAGCTCGACGCCCAATCCGCTTGGCAAAATACGAGTCTGTTCCCATAGTCTTTTTTCTTTTCCGACCAAGTGACACATTGTTATGATTTTTGACAATCAGTACAATATATATATTTATTGTATTCTCTCTGTCCCGAAATAAATGACTTGAATTTGAGTAAATTTGCTTGTCTCTATATACAAAACACGAATCTGGACAAATTCACGTCACTTATTTTGAGACGCAGGGAGTAGCAAATTGTACATGCTAAAGATACATGAGGTCTTCAACAATTATTAAAAAATAAAGTCTAAAATAAACTATTCAATCATGAAGATCTTCAAATTCATTATTCTTCTATGACACAAGCTTGCACTTTTTTCGAAGGTGCATAAAAAGGACATAGGTACCAAATCACGGACCTATAAATACCAACGAGGGTTCTCCCATCATTTTAATTTGAGCAGCAGTGTCAAGACTATGTGCACGTGATTAGTGTAATCATCCAACATCGACAAAAGTACTAACACCAGTAGTTAGCGGAGGGTGGAGGCAGCTAGGTTTTGATCGAGGATTATCTTGATTAGCGCTATATGACGAAGTGACACATTATATATATTTTTTATCCAATAACTCGTACTCTCCGCTTTCAGAATAATGTGTCTAGATACCTCCAAATCTAGACAAACTCAACTCGCTTATTTTACTAGGGAGAGGGTGAAGGAATTGAATAGCCTTCTTCCTATCACCTTGAATTTTTTTGCTAAAGTAACGAATAGATTCAAATTCAACTTAGACACGCTGCAATATCATACTCCCTCTGTTCCTTATATAATATAAGGTGTATAGTTTTCTTACACGAATATTAGCAAACAGGCTAGAAGGGCAAATTCCATTGCTCTCGGACGTGAATACCCCAGGTGATTGACATGATACAGAGGGAATATACGAAATATGGGTATCCTCTCTCTCTTGATCGGATTAATTGCCTCTTAAATAAGAGGATTAAATCCCAAAATTCTCTATACACCTTATATTATGAAAAAAAAACTATACATCTTATATTAAGGAGGAACAGAGGGAGTATTCTTTTATCTGTACAGCATGCCACTATAGACAAAGAAACTAAACTTGACAAGCACTAGCACATCTGACAATTTTATACAAGAATGATTTGCATGAAAGGTCTTCTATATTTAGGCAACCATTCTTGTTCCTTACATATGAAACAGAGCAAAGTCCATATCTGATCACCGAACAGACGAGTGCGTCCAATGTGACATTTGTTGGTAGTATAACAGATTTAGATTACTCCGGAACCTCAAAGTAAAGCCGGGCATCGATACACCAGAGGCAAATCCATATTGATAGCTTTTGCATTTCGTTTACCTCATATCTGTCTCATATTAACCGAATTGTTTTCCTTCTTTGGAAGGAAGAAGAGAGACATTTTTAATCTCTGAACAGGCTACCCCATAATTCCTAGAATTCTTCAAACATTAGAAGAAACTCGTCTGATTCCCCGCACCTCAAAGAAATCATGGTATCTGAACAAGCGATAAACATATAGAGATTCAACAGAACCACACAAAATGGCGCATCATAGGACTAATTTGTCGAAGCAAAGACCAACTGAAAGATGCTAATTAATCGTCTCCGTGTCAGTAGTAATCACATAGTGTGCCTGAGTTAACAAAACAAGTGATCAATCCCTACTAGTCCACTTCACCCACTGAGCAGTGCATGCTACATAGAAGGTCAATATCTGCATTGATTGCCGAACATGCAAGAACCTACTACATCGAACAAGCCATTTCTGCATCTCGGCCACCAGGATGCAACTCTAGATACCTGTAGAGCAACCAATGTCATCAGCCAAAACAATTTGTAATTTCTTTTGTGGAAAAGCTGCTAAGATTATCTCACAGTTTTGGTATGTTTCAAACAGAATGCATGAATAGTGCCAAAAAATCAAAGCTGAATTATAAGAAAATACGATAAAAAAAGATAGAAATAGCAAACACCAATAAGACAGCCAGTTCTTCCAAAACAAATACTCCCTCCGTCTCAAGATAGATCTCGCAAATCTTTCTAAATTTAGATGTATCTAGTACTAAATAGTGTCTAGATACATCCAATTTTAGATAAATTTGCGACATCTATTTTGAGAGGGAGGGAGTAGTAATAAGAACATAGTCAATTTGTAGTGCCACCCTTCAACTCCTATTGTTAACACTCAAGGTTCTTGCTCTGATCTAAGTAGAATCTACATGATCAGTGGTTTAAATACCGCCCTTAGAGACGATACTGAACACCCTACTTTATCAAATAATTTGAAATATCATTTGTTATGATGGGCATGTGGCTACGAGGGGCTCATGGAGTAGAAAACATAAATATCTGATTCTAGCTCATGGGCACATAACTTGATACTCCCATGGTCCAAAATAAAGTCAAAATTTAAACATCTGCACAGCATAAAAAACAAAATTTAAAATTACCTTTTATGATAATATGATATGAAATACGAAAACTGCAATTTTGATGTGAACTGTTTTTATGTGGAATCTGTTGGAAATAATCTAGCTGTTTGGCAGTTTCCCTTTCATCAGAGTTTCAGTGTCAACTGTCGAAATTCAGTTTTGACAGTTTCGTCAGTCTTAGCCGTTTTCTGCTAGAGGGTTTTGAGCTGGACGATAACACGGTGTGCGCACTCACGTCCGGCTAGGTAGGATCTCCGTGGGCACGTCTCCACTCGTGGGATGGCAATATTTGTAAGAGGCTTGGTGATCGCCATGGCTTTGATTTTCTTCAGAATAAAAGGAAGAAATCGAATAGGGATGGCAATATCTGTAAGAGGCTTGGCGATCGCCACAGCTTTGCTTTTCTTTAGAATAAAAGGAAGAAATTGAATAGCAGCACACTGAACACTGCACAAAAACCGTGTGTCTTCATCTACCTCTGAACCCTCTCTCCCTCAAATTTGTGCATAAGATTGTGATGTTGCGGGTAGTAGGCAACATATTCTAGCTATGTATTTTTTTAATCATGTATTTCGAAAAATATTAAGCACCTATGCCCTACGGTGACTAAAATAGAACTAGAGTGCACACTATCAGAAGGCCTAACTATAAAATGGCACTATTGATTGCAGCACTAGGTATTATGAGGACATGCTCTTCGAGTATTGGGGCATTCCAAATTGCAGCACTATGTATTATAAGTTTATAACAATCCCAAATGAGCAGCAAAGTAAAATGGTATAGCTATAAGCCCGTATAACTAAAGGAATGAAACCAATGCTAAGGTATGTAGAAACCAGTATATGTATGAGTAAAGGGGAAGTATTTCCTTATTCTACTACTCCCTCCGACCCAAATTAGTTGACTTGGTTTTGTCTAGATTCGGAGGTATCTAGCACTAAAAGAAGTCTAGATACATTTGAATCTAGACAAATCTAAGTCAAATAATTTGGGTCGGAGGGAGTACTTAGGATGGGAACATTTCTCATTTATCAGAAGGCATGAACATACAAATATGGAATGTGCAATCTAGAATGGAGAAGCGCGCTTGCACTATCCAACGAAACTGGAGAATTAGTAAGGAGTAAGGAGGAACTGACAACAAGGTAGAAGGATACAAGACAGGGCAAGCGAAAGAGCATAAGGATACAAGACAGGACAACAAATGAGAAGGTAGCTGGGTGAAAGCATGACGAAGGAAGTGTAAAGCTGCTGGCGAAGCAAGACATAGAGAAAAAAATCAAAAGATGCAGCCTGTCATGAGAGCATGATGGGAGACAGACAGGTGATAAACATCTTACCAAAATGTCATATATAGCATCTCGGAGTCCTCTCTTTCCATTTTGTGCTAGAGAAATCATAGTAAAAAGGAAAGCGGTATTAAAAAAGTCCATTTCAGATACCTCAACATATATGCAGAAGATAATCTTACCTGATCAACTAATACATCATAGTAGCATATCTGACCAAACAGTCATCTCATGCATTGTGGAAAAGTTCAGCTCCATCGTGTTCACCACCAATGCCTGTTTCTAAGAGGATACAAAGTCAAGAACCCATGAGATTCCAAGAGATATGAAAACGCATCCAGAAGATTTCAGATAAACTCACAGGTGTAATTTTAGAAAAAACAACTCAGGTTAGGAATAGCTAGACAAAACCACGCCTATTATCAAAATCAGAGAATATGCCTCAAAACAATATATGTATACTCATCAATACTGTAAAAACGAAGAACATGCAAACTTTAACTATTAGCTAATGAAAAGAAAAAGAAGTTACATAGAATTACTTGAAGCTCATTTCATGCCACATCAAACAAAATAAAATATGCTCATACTAATAAATCTGAGCTAACACAAGCCATCATGAAAATTCAGATTCATATTATCTTCTAGTACCTGCAGTATAGACACTTTCGTATGGAATATAGTTATTTGTGGTGTTGAATCCAGATAGTTTCTTAAGCTGCAATGACTGAAGCTGGACCATAAAGACACCGCTGTCTGTCCACAGGAACACCATATTATTTTCCTCAGCAAACCCTAGTATCATTATGTCATCCTGAACCTCTGAATCCAAGGAAAGTAGCTTGTCCAGTTCAATAGTTCTCCCCAACACCCATGAAGCGACACCATCGCAGTTGATATTCCTCTCCCATAATTGGGCGTTGTAGTTTGACACAAACAGGTAACCCAGCCCACCCCCATCTGCCCTTATAACCTTGAAGTTGTTCTCATACTCAGACTCATCCACAGGCACCCGTATCACAGCTAGACTCTGCTTTTCAAAATCAAATTCTAGGATGCTTGTTGAAAAACCACTGAGCTTCCAATAAAGGGAATCCCCAACCAGCACAGCAGGATCCCGGATGGCACAGACCACGGAATCGGGCTCTAATGGAATCGGTGTCGAGATGAGGTCACCCCACAAGCCGGTCTCCGACGAGTAAACGCAGGCGAGCGCTCCTTGTCCATGCTGTGTGTTGTAGTTGTTTATTAGTACTACAATGACCACCTGGAAGTGGTCGTCTCCAGCAACACGAAGCACCGCCCCGTTGACCCCGGGGACCGCCCTCGGATCGAACCCCGGCGGAAAGGCTAGCTGGTGCCTGTCGCCGGTGACGGGTTCCCACACAAGGAACTGCTGCCTCGTCTGGTCGGAGATTAGCGCGAGGCCATGGCGGCATCCGAGGGGCTCGAAGAAATGGCCGTGGTCAAACTGCAAGGAGAGCCGCCCGGGCGAGACGCGATTGGGGGCCTCCATGGTAGGCAAAAAGGTTAGGGTGCTGAATTTTTCGACGAAGCAGCCAAGGAGGGGAGGGTTGCGGCGGTGGTGGATGCGGAATCGGCGGGCGAAACGGGGGTCGGAGACGAGGAGACGCCAGCGCTTGCAGACGGCGGAGGCGCGGGGGAGTGAGGACGGCTTCGGCGGGAGGCGGAGGAGGATCTCGGCGAGGAGGTCGCCGTCGTCCAGCGGCGAGCGGAGGCTGCTCATCTCGCCCTACTCACTCGTGTGGATGCTCTCTTTTTTTTCTCTCTGGGAAGAGGATGCGGGGATGCGGGATGAATTGGGGTGCAGGGCGTGCAAGAGCCAAACTGGGCTGGGCACTAAAGCCCAGGATGGGTGCTAAACAAATGAAAAGCGTTCTCCAAACGAATAAAATGAGAGAAACCTAACCACTTTTGTACTCCTCCCGTCTCAAAATAGATCTCACAGATATTCAAATAAAAAATTTCTCACAGAATTATCAAAATTTGAATGAATCTAGACATTATTTAATATATATTCATCTAAATTTTGAAAAAACTACGATATCTTTTTTGAGACGGAGGACGTACTCTTTCCGTTTATAAATAACTGACTTTCGTTTATCTAGATTTTGATATATCTATATAATTAAAATATGTCTAAATATATTTAAATATAAAAAATTAAATCAATTATTTCTGGACAAAGAAAGTATTATTTATAGAGAAAAACTCCATGAGCAACAGTTGCTCTAAAGACTCGAATCAGGATGGATAGCATGCACTCCCGCACACCTAACTAATGAAACAATGCTTTATGTGTTTTTTTCTTATAAATCCAAGTTTTATCTAGAAACCATAATTTATGTGCTAGTCTGTACTCTTGGACCAAAACCTTGAAACTTATCTTTGAGCCAAAACCTTGAACATTATCGCGATTAATTGAAAATTCTTACAAGTGGCTCTTACTTATCAATGTCTACATGGATGCTTACTTGGATTTCCTTACACCTTCCGTCGAAAAAAAAGACTATGGGCATGGACAACCACACCCCGCTCTGTTGGGTGGCGTATACATGAGTTTAGATTTACTCCCTCCGTCCAAAAATAACTGACTTGAGTTTGTTTAAATTTGAATGTATCTAGACGCATTTTAGTATATAGATACATTCGAACCTAGACAAACCCAAATCAGATATTTCTGGACGGAGGGAGTACTTGACATTTTAGATCTGTCGTGTGTGACCGTATGTGAGATCAATCCATATTTCCAAGTAACTCAGGAGATCTTTCTTACCTCAACAAGATTTTATTAGCTAGTGAGCATGGTAAACATTATTTGGGCACAGAATACTGTAGATTTATTGCATTTCTTAGATTTTTAAGAAAGTGGTCTGGACCTCTTATTTTCATACTACAAAATATGAGAACGGGGCAGTAGCCTAGTGGTTGGGTCGCAGTTGGCGCATCCCAGCGACCGAAGTTCGATCTCTATCAGGGACGGATTTCCGAAATTCCCACGCCGGCCCGCTTCTACTGTATTAAAAAAGTGTCTAGTTCTCCCTAGCACCGTTTCATTTTTCATACTGCAAAAATAATACTTTACTAAATAAATTTTCAACAAGAGCCAGATACCTCAAAGTATTTCAAGTACTTTCCTGCTAAACACCATGGTATTCTAAAAATACTTTGCTGTCGAACACATAACCAGATCCAAACACTAAGGTATTCTGAAAATACCTTAAAAATACTTTGTTGCCGACACATACCCAAATATTTTGTTACCGAGTGACCACCATTTTTCATACTAGTACTAATCACAGTAGAACAATCGAAATTCCCTACCGAATCAAAATAGCCAAATTTATTTATTATTTTTTCATGGGAAACAAGTTCTGACGGAAGAGAGAAATCGGTTGCTACTTAAATCCGAATTCATTCAAATTATTTTATGAGACGGGGAAATAAATGATTTTTTTATTATATATTAAGCTAGCTTATTAAAAAATATCTAAATGCTGGCTTATGCATTGCATGCGTCCATCCTATTCCTAAGCTTCCTGTTCCCACAGTTCGTCCATCCGATCACTGCATGCGTCGACTTGTCCTTGGCTATGAATTTCATTTTATTTCTTTCCTTTTTCCTTCCGGCACTGTGAATTGATGATGAGTACAATCGCTCGAAGACTTGAAAATGTTTCTTGTGCTACAATCTAAAGCTTAAAATGTCGAAGATCTGATACGGTGCTATGCTGATTACTGTTGGAATATTAGGCAATTTCCCCATGAGATTAATTACCGAAATCAACATTATGTAAGCACTAGCAGATCTAAACACATGCAGCGAAACAACCACATCTAATAGATCTGAAAATCTAGTAAGAACTAGTGCATACAAAGAGAAGAATAACACGTGCAGGTTGACCGGGAAGGTCATCACCGCAGCAGCACCTTGGTCATTGTTGTTGCCGCCCATGGTGCTGATGAGGTCGTCAGTTGCCGAAGAAGAACACAAGACCGGAGGCGAGCAGTCGCGCCGAGACGGTCCCCAAAAACCTTATCGCCCGTCTCCCGGTGTAGGATCTCAACGGACGGGGTTTCGGAGGTCTGCTCTCCTGGACAGCAGTGCACGCAGCCGTCGGGATGGGGAAGCCTAGAGAGCAGCGCAGCAAAGGAAACGCACAGCGAGAGAGACAGAGAAAGGAACTAGATCCGTCTAGATCTGTCTATCTCTCGCTCTATAAAGCCTGGGAGGTGAGCCGACCAAGTCGCCACGCATTGGAAGACAAGGACACGCGTCAAACATGCACACGCATGTTGACACGTACCCAACAGCTAGAGCACCAAGCAAAAATTTAGTCTTCCACAAAACGAGTTTCTAACTCGAACTCGATTCACGAAACGCGACGCGACGCGAAGCGACGCGCGTGCGGGCGAGGCGAGGCGGGCGGCGGAGGAGGAGGAGTGCGCGTGGACTCCTTCTTTTCTCACTCACTTAGTGGGAGTGAAACAGCTCACCTTATAAGCTGGTCCAACTCTCTCCCAACTAGCAATGTGGGACTAAACTTTGTCTCCCACAGAGCTCTCAAGCTGCCATAGTAGATGGGCCTTGAGATTTAAGGATTTATTAGACTAAATGAGCTGCCTACATGGGCCACAACCCATATAAATCTAACAATCTCATACCAGATCTTAGAGGCATATCATATGGCACATTAGTTCCAATCACTGTTTAATATACCTGTAGTTCAGTGGAGACTGTTAAGTTGAACTTCCACCTAGACAAAGAGATACGCTTACTACAACTGAACAATGGACTATGCCTTGAATTGCCAGTCTTGCGCAGCAAGTTTCACTCAATGCCGTTACCGATACTTGGCTACCATAGGCTACCCCTCAGGTGGAGCTTATAAGTCACACTCCTCGGCCTTTCATGAGCTTCCTAGAGATTCACCAAAATCTCATACACTGTGACCAGCAGTGTAGCTCATATAGGTGTGTTCTTTCAAGATCGCTCTGTAGGACAGCGTCTTTGCTCCCAAGGAGAGAGATAGAACACATTAAGATATAATCAACCTTCCTTACAGAATACCATGAGAGAATTGCATCTGCAATGGAGTAGGAGTTTTGAAAGTTTCTCTCAACTCAGTTGTTTTGGTTTGTTTTCCCAGGACCTAATTCACGGGATCTCCGATCACATAGGTTGGGTTACCCCCTTGACAACTCACGTGGGTCTCAAACCCATCTCCCTCGATGCATTTTCTATCAAATTTCTTGATAGTCCTTTCGTAAAAGGATATGCCAGATTCTTAGCCGTTTGGACATAATCCAATGCTATAACTTCGGAGTTTCTTAGCTTTCTGACAGACTTCAGTCTTCTCTTGATATGTCTTGAACTCTTCATATTGTCCTTAGAACTATTCACTTTAACAATCACAGTTTGGTTGTCACAGTTCATAAGGATTGCCGGTATTGGTTTTTCAACTATGGGCAAATCTGTTAAGAGTTCACGAAGATTCTGCTTCGACAGTCGAAGTATCTAATGCTGTGAGTTCTGCTTCCATAGTTGACCTCGTTAAGATGGTCTGCTTGCAAGACTTCCATAAAACAGCGCCACCACCAAGAGTGAATATATATCCACTTGTGGCCTTTATCTCATCAGCATCTGATATCCAGTTTAAATCACTATACCCTTCAAGTACTCTTGGATACCCGGTATAATGACTTCCATAGCTCATGGTTCCCTTTAGATAGCGCATTACTCTCTCAAGAGCATGCCAGTGATCATCTCTCGGGTTGGCCACAAACCGGCTAAGTTTGCTCACAGCAAACGAGATGTCAGGCCTCGTAGCGCAAGCTAAATACATATGTGAGCCAATAATCTGAGAGTATCTCAACTGATCTCTAGCTGCCTTTTGATTCTTTCGAAGCAGAACACTCATCCGGATACTTCACGACGAGAGATGCCACTACGAAGAAGAAGGATGAGGAGGATGTTGTGGTTGCGGTGTCAACTTCGGCAGGCCCTGCACCATTGACATCTTGTCGGGCTCGTCTAACGAGTTGTCGTCCGATTTCTGGAAAGACCTCACCAGCGACGAAGACAGTGTGAGTCGATGTTTAGGTGTCGAAGTTGAAGTGTCGAACTTTCGAAGGTCTATCTATCGTTTAGGTATCGAAGTTGAAATATCCAAGTTTAAGTATCGAATTTGGAGTTCAATCTATGTTGGGCTCGAGTTTACGTGTATTGAACCATTCAAATGATTTAGAAGTCTTTGAATTTAAGATTATGTCATTGAATTTGAAGTGTCGAAGATGAATGAATTTTTAGGTGATCTATTATACATTACCTAGTGTCCACCAGGTAACCTATTATACATCATCACTCGGAAAAGCAGAAAGTGAACAAGTGATGTAAAACACCCATTCATCCGTTTTAAGTGCCATATTTTGCTTGGGTGTCCTATTTTGCATCAGCTAAATACTTGCCCCAAACCCCGGTTTTGTGCTCCCTGCATATTAAAAAAAATTAAAAACTACACTTACAAGTTAAAAAATCTTTAAAAAATCCTAAAAGTGTATGCCATAAACATGCAAAATCTCAATTCTAATTGTTTTGTATTGCACTTTGTCATTTTTTAAGCCCAAAATACACATTATTTCAAATTGAGATTTTGCACGTTTGCGTTATAAATCACCAGCTAAATCCTAATTTATTTTTAGAATTTTTTGAACCCAAAAATACGATTTTCTTTAAAAAAAAAGCCCGATCACTGGTGCAAATGTGCATCATATCTCCACTCGTAATATGTATATCCATTGCCATCTTGACTCATCTATGTTAACAAGTCCCAGGTAGAGAAATGCAAATCATTATTCTGAAGACACCAGCCAGTCCACATATACGCTACAAAGTCGCACTTTTAAACAGAGCACTAGTAAATAACACAGTTTATTCGAGATCACAAACTAGCTAGCACACCTAAGGCTGATTTGGCCGGGATCACAAACCAGGTAGCCCAGCATCCACGTCGAAGCACCTTAAGGATATCATAAGTTCTACTCGATCTTGACGTCCGAAGAGCGTAGCGAGGAGGGGTACAGAAGCTGTTTCGCGCCACCCTCGGCCATCTTCCTGCTCGGCGCATCGGTTTGGTTGGCGCCATGGCTATGCATGTACACGAGGCGATAGCAGAACTCGACGACCTCGGGCGCAAACACCCGCCACAGGTACATTGTCCTGAACCATGATGGAACGGTCAGATAACGGTCACCTTGGCGAGCTGCTTGCACCATGTCCCTGGCACAGTTCTTCGCGTACTCCACGGGGAAGAGACCAATTTGAGCCTGAAAATATACAAGGGCCGCATGTTAGATATACCATTCTGCAAGCATTGCAACATAATTTTCTCTTCTTGTTGTAACATGCCAGAATTTTAGCTCAAAAATAGCAAAGCGTGCACGATAGATAGCGTCCTCACATCGCGGAACTCTTGATCAACCTCCACTCCTCCATGCTCCTTTAGAAATTTCCCTTTCGACATCTCGGACTCTATCCACCCGGGTGTTACAATTGTAATGCCAACTTCACTGCCAAGCTCCGTCCGTAGAGTCTCAAAGAAGTTTATCAGCGCAGCATTTGCAGCCTAAACAAAAGAAATTAATATTAGATAACAAACATCAGTACTGAGCGACACTTATTATGGATCAGAGCGAGTACTATATCAACTCATTTAGTAAAAATGAAATAGTCAAGTTATTACATTGTAGAAAATCATCCGCGGAACAGGATTCCATCCAGTTGCGGAGGCAGTGACCACGATTCTCCCTCGGGTCCTTTTCAGGTGAGGGAGCGCGGCAAAAGTCGATTGGACCGCACCCCAGAAGTTGACATCCTGCAAACCAAAAAAGTAAATGCACATTCTGTTAATTTGACCCTCCTCGTGGTTGTCTATGACAACAATAGTAGTCAAGCTGGGGAAAAGGAATGGTGTCATTTACTTACTAGCTGTGAGCTGTAGCTGGTAACGTCAGGAATCTCCTGAAAGGCGCCAACACTTGCAATGCCAGCATTGCATACAAGATGGTCCACTGAAACACACAAGTTAGGAACGTCAATTCGATACCAACCAAAGCACGTAATGCTTGCGGTAAGACTACATATGTTGACCAAGTTAGTTGTGTAGTAACGGAGACTTGCATCGGCCATAGTGATCGATCGTGGCCTGAACAAATCTGTTGCAGTCGTCAGGGCTTGCGACATCGCCGGGGAGAATGATGACATCCGGTGCCCCGAGCTCGAATGCTTGATCGGCAACACGTCGGAGGCTCCATTCCCTTCTTGCAACCAGGACCAGGGATGCCCCCTTGGCAGCATACTGGTAGGCTAATTGCTGCAGAAGAAGATCCCGGCAGACGCAACACGGAGTTAATAATATACTCCCTCCGTCCCAAAATAAGTGACGTGGGTTTGTTTAGATTCAAATGTTACTAGACATGTTTTAGTACATAGATACATGCGAATCTAGACAAACTCAAGTCACTTATTTTGAGACAGGGGGAGTAGTACAATGTTCATGTAGTATGTACTAGATGAATGAACTTTTTTCAGTGTGACAGGTAGAGCAGACTAGCATATAACAGCATCTAATTTGCTCCAAACATCATATATAAAAGTGCGTTTGTGGAGTTCTCTACAGAAGTGGTGAAAGAGCACAACGATTACTGGTAAATCAAACAGACTCTGCTCCAGGTAATAATATGTGTCCCTCCATAAGGAAAAATTAAGAAAAGCATCTGATCTTGTAAGAACAAGCAGAGTAGTGGTATATGTCTTAGCTTACCTCGCCGATGCCGGAAGATGCACCGGTGACGAGGACGACCTTGCCGGCGAGGTCCTCCGGGAAGAGGTAGGAGAGGAAGTAGTAGCAGGTCTTGAAGAGGTAGTAGGGCGGGTAGAAGAGCAGGAGCGAGGCAACCATGCCGGGCGTCGCCACCCAGTTGAGCATGCCGTTCACCAGATCCATCGTGGTCGCTGTGGCCAACAGATGAGAACCGACTAGTGTTTTCTTGGGAATTGTGATCGATGCCTGGCCCTGGATAGAAGAGACGATGATGCTACCGATAGATACAGCCTGCCGCTCTGCAGCAGGCACGGACGGGTGGGAGCGTGGCATGGCGACACGTGGCTCTAGTGTGGAGACGTGGACGTCAAACAGGAGAACGCTAGATGGTTCTTCCATGTTCCCTACACGAATCTCTTTCTCCCTGCCAAAATATTCAGACCATCATCAGTAAAATTTCGGTCAGATTACTGACCTTAGTGATTCAAGATCTTAAATACAAGCTGGTACAGAGTACACTTCCTCCGTCTTGAAAAGATTTCAAGATATTGTAAGTTTGTCCCTCTCCGATTCGCTCTTTTAAAAAATACATGTATCTACATATATTTTATTGTTTAGGTTTATCTCTTTTAGGCTAAATCTAATCTATCTTAAAATATCTAGAAGGTCTTGTATCAGTAAACGGAGGGTGTATATCTATAAATTGTGTTTAGATACGTAATCTGAATTTAGACAAATCTGCGATGTTCTTTTCAGACCGAGAGAGTACCGCATTAGTTAAGCTTTTGGGTAAGGGAGGTGTTGCTTCGTTTCTTGTAATATAGCGCTCCCTAAAATGTCTAAATATTATTTAGCATGCAGACTAAAACAAAACGAAGGGAATACTTTCGAGTATGGATGTGATCACATAAATTCTTGGGACGGAAGAAGTACGTACCTCACAGCCCTCCTTCACCTCCCTCGCCGGTACCAGAGGCCTGCTTGGCCAGGCCGGTGCCAGGGGCAGACCCAACAGAAAGTTTTAAGGGGGTCAAACGTATGAGTGGGGGCACCTTATTAGTAAATTTAAACAATTTAAGGGTTTTTCTTGTAAAGATGTGAAGCTTTTATTACAATTCTGAAATTTGAGTGGGGGACCTTGGTCCCCACTAATCCCTTCCTGGGTCTTGAAGTATGATCCAAATTTTATTAAGGAGGCTAACTTCTGACGGATCGTTGATGACCTAGGTTACCACCGCTATATATACCTCTTGTAAGCCGACGGCTGGGATAAGTTACATCTGTGAAATCCCGACGTTGTGTAAACACTTTCTGTTATAGTGAAGTTTCGCTGGCTGACGCCCGTGGTTTTTTCCTCTCTTTGTTGGAGAGGTTTTTCCACGTTAAATCCGTGTCCCTTTTGTTGTGATTTTTTTTATCGTTCTTTGTTATTTGATTGTCGCAAAGCTAACACGCCCCTGGCCGGCGCTATCAGCGGCGGGGCTCCCTTGCCCTCTCGCTGGTGACTGCTGGCCTGAGACGGTTGGCCTTTGGTGTGGGTGTGGCAAGGTGGCGCGACTGATACTGCAGTGGCATGATAGTTGGTGGTTTGGTGAATTACATTCGGATGGAGGCGATTTTGGTCTTCGATCTCCGGAAGGTAAGGGCGGCGAGCGGCACATGCTACGACCGTATCGAGGCGGGCATGGTATGCGTGGTTGTGAGGCACGTTCGTCGTGCATGACCATCGCTTGGTGGCTGCATCGAGGACCAGGTAGTGGGATGTCCGGCTGTCGGTGAAAACCGAGCCGACCTCAGTCTTGGCGAAAGATGGGCAGCGTCTTGCGCGGTGTTACCTTGTCAAAGGCTTCATCTATGCACCTCTCATGTCCACGCTCGGACTGTTCAGATAAAATCCTAGATCTGTGTATCCCAGATCATGATGATGATGACTCTTGACAGTGTTCTCCCTCCTAGGGGCATCATTTTAGAGAAGTTACTGGTCGAACAGGAGGAATGTGGAGGTGCTTTGTCTTGCATGGAGTTCTCGGCGGAGATGCCAAGTCATTCCTAACCTTTAGGTGCTACGCTTATTTATGTCTGGTTTAGTAGGTGCTATGCACGATAGATCCTCCGGATGCTCCAAGCTATGTCAGACGGCAGGACTCGACAACATGGTGCCGAGGGGTCTTGGTGGTGACCGTGCCTGCGAGGATGGACGCTCGTGGTGTCAACGACATACCTGACGAGGTTATTACGTTGATCTTCCTGAGATGGATCGGACGAGAATGGTGGAAGCAGCTATTTGAACATGCACATTGGTGCGCGTCGAGTCAAATGGACCGATTTATGCCCCTGACTGGTCATTGTACGGTTGTAGGCTCTGAATGTCAGGTTAGGGCAACTGGTCTGACATTGCCACCTCCTCCATCTAGTTCAGGGACGGAGGCACGATTCAATTTTAAGGAGGGTCAACCAAGCTAATTTTCTTATAACGGGGTCAGTCAATCTAAACTTCACTAATTAAATCCTATAATCAGCTCTAAAACAAGAAAAATAGGCCTGATGTAATTGCAATAGGGGGCTTGGCCATCGCTCATCCCCTAGCTCCGCCGCTGATCTAATTTATTGGTTTTCCGACACTTGTCCATAGTGAGATGACTTCAGATCGATCTTTATATTTATTTATAAAATTTTATGAGTGGATTCCGCTTGTTATCCTATAGTTGTGCATTTGTGTCACATTTTACCCCATTTAGTGAAACTTCTACTAAAATATCTCATTAAAGAGACTTTTAGCACAATTTACCGTAATTTAGCACTTTGCTTGTTTTTGTTGGATAGAACTAACATGTTACACCGAATGGCATGGTAAAATGTGTAAAGATCAGGGAGCATGATTGACAATCATGTTACTTCTCTCATTCATATGTTCAATTCCTCATTGTTGTATTGATATTTTTAAACTCTGGTTAACATCTTACAACTTGACTAATAGACACGTATCAAAAAATGAGGGTTCAAAACTTTTAAAGGGGGTAATCGAGATGATTTTTCACTCTACGGGTAATTAGCGTCACAAATGCATAACTGGGGTAACTAAAATGTGGAATTCACTCAAATTTTATTAAATAATATTTGGTTGTGCACATCAAAAAGGAGCATGGGTTTCAACCTCCTTTAAAAAAAGGAGCATCTACGTCATAAAGCAAATTAATTATCGGAATGTTATCCGTCACAGGTTGCAGTGTTAGTTGTTGTTAAGCGACTCCTTCGCATAATACAAGACAAACAGCTCAACTCGTGCGCCACGTGTGTAAATGCACAATGCAACGTGGAAGGCACCTCTAGCGGACCAGCCATCCGATTTTGGTCCCATCATACAAAAGGATCAACGCCTCCGGACCAATCTATTCTAGCCTCCGGACTATCAGACTCAGGGTAATTAGTGTCACAAATGTCCTGTCATCGCTTACCAACACCACCACCATGTCCGCTTCCGCGCAGTTTCCTGCGCGCAACTACAACCGCCACCACGCGTGCGCGATTTCGTTGTGCCCGCAACGAGTGCATGTGATGCGGGCGCACGCTGTGTGACGGCGGGCGCGTGTCCTCGTGGTCACCATGACCGCCGATATGTGGCTGTCAAGGAGGCATGCTAGTGACGGGAACAACGGGTTCTTCACGAGCACCAGACCGTTAGTATCTCCAACGGCTGGCATCTGAACAGGGTCAGGGTGTCGTTGTCGCCCGTGCTGCAGGGAGGGCTAGCGCTAGACGCGAAGATCAACCACAACCACCGCCGCCGCCAACTCCTCCCCGCATCTGCGCAACAACCTCTCGACCACCACCACACACCTTTCTAGGTTTCCTAGACTAGGAGCACGGGGCGCGTCACTGGTCCTCGTTCATGGGCGACTTCCAGCCAGAGGTCGACCACTAGATGTCGAAGATGGCTGACAACGACATGGACTAGGATCCCTCGTCGTCGCGTGACGGTGACGACATTCCTGGCGAGGAGACACGCAATGATATCACGGACTACGGGGGCCTCCTTGCCTACACGACGGAGGTCAAGCAGGAGGAGATGCCCCTACCACCGCCGAACCTCGACCAAGAGGAGGCATTCCACCTCGCTTGGAGACTTCCCAGCTCGACGAGGAGGCGCACTAGGGCGGGATGGCCACGACGTTGAACGACTCGACGATGGTGTCACAGCAGCAGATGCCACCTCCGCCGCAGCAGCATGAGCCACCTCCATTGTCGATGTAGCATCAGCCTGCACATGCATGGGGGCGGGAGGAGTGGCATTCCCCATCGCAGCAACACATGCTGATGCAGGCTACCGGTGCCGTGGTTGCCGCCTCCGTTCATCGACCTCTCCCAGGATGAAGACGGGGGCAGCGGCACCGCAGGTCTAGTTTTTTAGTATGTTTTTTTCCTACATAAATTAAGTTTGTTTTAAATAAAATATTATATTAATCGTTTTGGATTGGGTCGCTGGGAGTACCCTTGAAAATTTTCCTATCCGCAGGCCATCTAATCGGACTAAAACGGACACATTTGGTGCCCGAAATAGGTCAGCCTGCGTGATGTCATAGGAGCTTACTGCTGACGTCGTGCAGTACACATTTGGAGAGAAAAAGTTCTGTTCCGGCCACCGTGTGCAGTAAGGTTCAGAAAATTGATTTAGCAGGACTGCAGATCACAAAATATTGACATTAATACGAGTACTTTTTTTTGGCGGGTAACGAGTGTTGTTGCTCTAAAGAGGAATATGACTGCTGTCCAACCAAAAATCGAGCTTGTCTGGAAGCCATCGTTTCATGCTGAAATTTGAAAAATAGTCAAGCTTTCCTATCTATCTATATCTATATCTATATCTATACCTAATAATAAAGCAAGGATAGCTTCTGTCAACCAGCCTTTTTTTGGACGATTTTGCTCTGGGTATTTCAAAAAATTTACCCACCGTGCCACCGCCCAGTTATTAGAAAAAAAGGTTTCGTTCTTCTCTCCTCCGTCTGTCCCGCAGCCAGCAACCCGCGACCCCCTTTGCACGCGATTCCTCAGAGCGGCTCTTCGCTAAAAAAAACGCAGGGCGGCCGGCCTCGCGTCCGACCGGGAGACTGCTCCTCGATCTGGTCCCTAAAAAACGCGGGGCGGCCGGCGTCACGTCCGACCGGGAGACTGCTCAAAAATTGCGAGCCGAGAGATTCAGTTGAACTGGGCGAAATCCATGGTTGTGCGCCTTCCTTGATTCCAGATGAGAGCGGGAGAGAAGAAGAGGGATGGAGAGAGAAAGAGTATAGGGAACGACGATGGAGCGAGAAGGATCAGGCCGGACACCCGCCGTCGTGTCTCTGCCGCCAGTGAAGAAGCGACCACCCTAACCCTTCCTCCTGGCCGGAATCCGGCGAGAACGGAAAGGATGTGGCGGCGCCTGGTTGCCAACCGTCTTCGAGCGCGCGGTTCTGCTGCTGGAGATGCAGTTGCTTCCGTTATTGGTCATCGAGGGAGATCGGATTAGCTGAGACTTGGCTTTTTTACTGACCTGATGATGTCTTATCTGGTGATGAAGAAAAGGGTGACGAGTGGTTGGTTCAAAGAAAACTGAGATTCAGTCCACGGCTCTGGGCTGCTGCCGATTAAAAGACTTTTGTGGCAAAGAAGGATAAACTGAAATTTTGGCATGCGGACTTAATGTACGGATGAAACTCTGCACCTTCGCATGCTCGTGGTGAGCACGTGTACACATGCCCTTCTAAAGAAACCATGGAGCCTGTTTCACACTACCGCACATCTTTTCGAGTTATGGTGACTCCTGAAGATCTCAAAAGGAAAAAACTGTCGAGGAATTACCAGAGGCGGAGCAGAGCATGACGACGTATCATATATTGAAAAGATGTCCAGGTAAAAGAAACTGATATGGGTTACCCAATTGAAAAGATGTCCAAGTAAAAGAAACTGTATATCTTTCACGTAGGAGTAGAGTAGGTGAGAAAAAAGAAGACAACAAACTATGTATGGGTAGAGCGCTTTAATTTAAATATACCAAGGTTTTATCATAACTGCAATTTTATAGGGACACAGAAGTACAAACCTATGGGATCGCTTCCTATCACCTAAAATCTTCTTTATATCGGATTTTATTTCTAATTTCCTAAGTTACCCTGAAATAAATAAAGTTGACTAATATTTGATCCCAAACTTAACCAAAATTCTAAAAGAAATATAAGAAAAGTCACCAAGGCATGCTAAGAGCCAAAGACAGACCGGAGCAACGCACGGGCAAATGTGCTAGTAAAACATAAAAAATAGAACCATCATTTTAATTGAAAATTCCACGAAGTGGATAAAAGTGAAATTCAATCGAGATTCCATATGTTTGGCTGACACAAAATTGGAACTGTCATTTCAGTTGAAATTTCTAGAAAATAGGTATTGTATGTTAATAATTCTTATTCCCAAGCCAATCATTTGTCTGAAAACTAATTCATTTTATAATTCATTGCAGCAGCCAAACATGAATTTTAGATTGTAACTTTAAACTGAACAAATGAAATGATGACAACAATATAGTTTCATTTCATTTTTGCCAAATCAAATGAAATGATGGCTTCCAAACGAGCCCTATTATCATACTGATAGCTCAGAATTTTGTTCGGCACAGGTCCAGAAAAAATATTGTGCCTTTGCTCATTTGCATGGAAGCCCATCTACAAGACTTCACAACATACAGAGGCCATCTTAACTTTATAGACATTGTTGAACACGAGTAGCTCACTGGTCTGCAATTGCAAGCTTACAGCCACAAAGACGGGATAGATTGTCTTCAAACCATACAACCAGAGAACTAGAGATAGGTTACCAGGCACCAGCTGGTGCATATCATCAAGCCTTTTCTTAAGTCCAGTTCACCGGTCTTACCTAGAGTTCAGATCAAACTCCCCTGATCTACGCCAGTCCTCTTGCATAGCAGAGTTCCCATTCTCTGGCTCGTTGTCATCGTTGAGAAAATCTTCAGATGGATCATCGTCATCATCCCTTTCAGCGTTTTCCCATCCATCTTCACCCTGTTCTTGTGCCATGTCATGACTAGGGCCATCGTCGCCCTGGGATGCAGCAGCATTGGCCCTCAAAGGGCCCTGGCCAATCATCTCAGAGTGCGCTTGGGCCTCCACTCGAGCATGCTCAGCCATTGCCATGCGCATCTTAGCTTCACGGCCTGCTTTCTCCCTCAATTCTATCTCGGCTCTTAGTTCCATCGTTGCCTGCTTCTCCTCCTGTAACAAAGCCTGCTCTAGCATGAGCCGCTCCTCCGATCGGAACTCGCCAATGGCCCTTTTCTTGGTCATTATGTTGTATGCCAACACTTGCTTCTCAAAAGTTGTTGTGAATTCAGCAATCTTTACCAAAATGTTATGATCCCACTGCTGCAGGCGAGAAGGAATCTGGCCAGTTGCGTCACTGTCAAGGATCCTGTCATCTTCTTCAGCCTCATAGTCGGCAACAACATGGTACGGCAATAACCTAGTTTTGACACCAATGCGACAGACTATATGAGCACCTTCAGATACAGGATTTAAGTCACAAAGATTCAAACATTCAGTGCTGCTAATCAAAATTGCTGGCTTAACTTTAATGTGTTATTAGTATGACTTAAGAGATGTGACTGTGAGAGGAATGTGCTAGTACTTTTGTAATGTGGAATGATAAAGTTGGGCACCACATTGCAATTTCAATATATTAAAATATACAATGCACTGAATCATTGCATATGGACAAGCAAAAAGGACTCTAAAACTAAATTAACCCCCTATACTTTACCCACTTCCATAAACGAAAAAACCTATAGTAGCCCCTGAACTACTCCAAGAGTCTAACTCTGACTATCAAACTCAAACTTAGTAAGTGGTAAGAACATCACAACCATTAGCACAATGGCAATTACTGATGGACCAATCACAAGAAGTCGCATCAAACAAAGGCATGATCAACTTGCGTTTATCATATAACCTCAAAAACATCACTATGCATTCATCTCCTCTGTTTTTGGTTGAAATCAGGTACAGTGCAGCAGAAAGCAACAGTGACCATGTTGTAAATTAGCCCCAACCAAGTTGTTGGTGGCACAGTGACCATGTAGACAAGGTGCACAGTGGGATAACCTGCCAAAGTGTCCAAAAAACGAGGATATATCACTCACCCTCAACAACTGGCGAATGGGCTCATCCCTGTTAGGAAGAGTGACTCCCAAGGCTTATAGAACTTTGATTATTTCATTGTTTAATTAATGAGCTTACGTACCTCCAAATTGCTATGGACCATCAATTCCTATAAATCTAGTGGTCAATATCTGTCCTTACTACTCCCAACATGAGTAGTATTAGCGATTTCAGGGGTAAAGTCGGATGAGAATAGGAATATATCCTGCATCTCCACGTTCAAAATTGGTAAGGGAAAATTTTCCCTGACAGCTGTTTCGGGTATCCATTAAGATTCTCAATTTACTGAGAGAAAGAACTTGGAGAGCATCAAGATGTGCGCCTGTTGACTGCTGCACGTGTAGCGTCGAGGAGAGCATGAAGCAGATCCTTGTTGTCTGGGCCAAGTTGTACTGTGCATTGCTATGCGGCAATCGATGCAGCTCCAATGTGCAAACGCTAGAGGCAATTGGTCGATGAATTCTTTGATTGCTCTGCTTCTTCGCCCGCTGAATGATGGCGTGATTTACATTTTCCCCATTTCATGAATCTTCTGAGTCTTTATTTCTTCATGGAACAATGCTTGTATTGTTTGACTGATTGGTGATTTAGCATTCAGAATTGTGCATCTAATTTGAAATAAGGGACAATCTGTAAACGTATTACATTAACAGAAGTCAGAATGATGTTCCGTGATATGTTAATATTGCACCCGTTTGTTCACTAAAAGTAGCCGTTCACTTCGCCGTGGAAAGCAATTGTGTTTTTGATCAATCTCTTCCACTAACTGCACTACATTCCTATCAATTAACAGCAAACTTACTTGAGGTCAGGGCCTCGGGGCAACACTTGGCTGTGACGACAGACAAATCCGTAAGAGGTACTCACGAAGTTCATATTTATTAGCTAGACTCGGACATCAAGGGAGGTAATTAACCAGGTAAAATGATGGACCAAGATACACTTACCAAAAGAACAACCAGATGGAAAATGACTCAAACCCTAGAAATCAGCAGCTGGATGAGCATTATACTACTTTGCACCGGTAATAGAATGTACCATAAAAAGGCTCTAATTAAAGGATAACAGGCTAGTCATTTACAGGGAACAGACTTGACCTCGGAAACATATCTCCTCCTACCTAACAAACTATGTACTACTATTTCCCAAACTAAACCAGTATCTTTGCGTAATAGGAAAGTTCTGGTGGTTTTTAGAGCGGCAAACTGGTGCTGGGGGGTCACAATAGGAAACTTATTGGTGCAACTGCAATGTCACTGTTGTAGGTTTTAGGTGGATAAACCATTAGCTGATCTAGTTGGACTCCTGCAATATTATATTATAGAGTTAACTCACAATCTTCTACTAGAGACCGGCCTACTAAATACTAAACTGGATGTTGTGTGCAAAGACATTCCGTGGAAAAGATCGGTAAAACTAGGATTTCTTCTCGCACCACTCCTGTATAAATATCTATTTTCCCGAAATTTCCTTTTTAATGTGAATTCCGAAGGACATAAAAACATTCAAGACTAAGTAGAAACACAAACCTACATAATTCTAGTGATAATGCAAGTGAATTCCATTTATGCATAATATTTATCGTTCAAGTCTCCCACAATTGCAACTTGAAAAGAAACATTGGAAAAAGCCTGTTTGCTAGGTGCCAGGTCGAACCGAAGATACCCAGAAATAAATATGGCCTTTAGCCACTACGGTATACCATTGCGTGCATAGGACAGCCTTTGTAATTTATAGGTTCAGCATTTTAAACTCAAACAAGGATAAAAAGTTTCTATCAAGATTGTTCATAAGAATATCGAGAACTGTGGAACAAAATTCATTTATCTAGCAGGGGTCTAAAACTTACCTTTGTAAGGACAAAGGTTTCCAGCAAAAGAGAACCACCAAAAAATCAGTAGACTATAGTGTAGGGCAGTTTAAATGAAGTGATGCCACAAATCACAGCTGGAATCAACGAGTCTTCATTAACTTACTGGGTAACTCCTCAGCAATCACTCAACTACAAAAGTGTGCTCAAACTGAAAATTGTTTCCCAGCAAATGACAACACGGGGGAACAAGATATTAGTGGAGTGCTCTCTGCTCGATTCGAACTTTGAAGCAAATTTAAGTTAACTTTGACTAGCATTGGCTTCCATTTGGTTTGTGGCCAATAACAAGATTGCCGTTCCATTGGCAATGCTGTGAATTTCCTTGCCAAGCCTTGGCTAATTAATGGTAACCAATATGATCACCAAGGTTTGATAATATCAGTTGTTTCAGGTTTGATTTGCAGCCAAATCGCATGCATGAAAACGAAGCAATACATTGGTCTATATGTATTAAAGATATAGGAAGGCTTTTGTCGCACAAGTTAGACCAAAGTTCAAAAGAGAGAAAAGAACAGAACCTCACAAAAACATTTGGGGTATGTTTGGTTTGAGCCCCAACTTGCCTAACCAAAATATCGGCATGACCAAAATTTTGGTAAGCCATTGTTGTCTGGATTGTGGCCACTGTAACTGCCAAAATTTTGGCAAGATTGCTAGGCCTTCATTTGGTTTGCAGCCAATTAACTATCTAGACATTTTACAAGTTGTTTTAACTAGCACTTTATTTGATTTGATTCAGATTTAGATTTCACAAAGAGCGAACAAAAAGGGAGGCACGTGTTAGAAACCTCATCGCTTTTGCATGCAGAAAAAAAATACACGGCGGAGTGTGACCTACGATGGCCAGAAAAATACACGGCTGCATACACGGATTAAAAAAATTGTGGGAATACACGGCTGCCTACCCGGATTAAATTGGCAGTTGATCCGCTCTGTGACGTGACGTGGTTGCTGTTAATCCGCCACACTTACCGGTTTAATTAATTACTGTCCATAGACCTACAGCGGGCAAGCGCGGGTGCCAATTTTTTGGCGCACGATTTGTGCGCCCTCCGCGCGTCCAGGCGTGGGCGAAAATTACATTGGAGAGTCGAGGGCGGGCTGGGACGAACCAATATTTTGGCTTGGTTCCAACCGGAAGCCAAATCGTGCGGGCGAGCCAAAAAATTGGTAGTGTCGGTGTCGGCTGTAAACCAAACATACCCTTGGCACCAATGGCAGCTAATCTAGTCAAAGCTGCCAAACTTTGGTAAGACACACTTTGGTTCTCATGACATAAAACAAAACAGACACTTGTTACCAACTCAACACAATGGAAGCCACTCAATTCGGTTATCAAATTTGTGAGCAGAAATACCCTACTAATTTATCTCGTCATCAAACTGATTGCAAATATATATATATATATGCAAATTGCCCAATTCTCGATATTTCCCACATGACTAGCATTACCGGTAAATTCACACTCAAGACACATGAAGACAGAATCCAAGAGAAAAATATAGCACTACAAGTAACTGAATGTTTCACAATCAGAAGATAAACAATGGCAAGAGAACGCTATTGTATCAACATTGATCACAGCAGTGTGGATCCTGTTGCCAAATGCGTTGGTGTCTTCTAGGCCGAAGATGGACATGAGGAGATAAGCTAATCATCAAATCAGTACTCCATTGCAAAACCTACAAACGTTAAAATATTACGTAACATGCACGCATACGAATTGCGAACTAAAAGTACTTGTCAAGCTCAGAGACCAAATCTGCATCGAGTGAAAGTTTGAAAAATCAGACTCCTAAACCCTTTAAGATAACCTGCAAGTCATCTCGGGAAGCTAACTCAATAAAATGTTGCATCTAGTGGGCCAAACAGTGTGCCTGGATGAATCCTAAAAGATGATCAGCAATTGCAATTCTACATCACATCAAATCCATCTGTAACCACCTATTTTCACTACCTCCCTTAGGCCGCAAACTCGTGTACCAGAATAACAAGATAAATCTATATGACGGACCAAATCAAGGAAACAAGGAAAAGTGACACTGTGCGCTGTGTATCGGGGCGGAAAGTCTCACCTGCTAACGGCGTCCTCGAGGGACTGGAAGGGCGTCTTGATGTCCGGGTTGCAGACCCGCATGGCGTCCTGGAGCGCCATCTCCATCTCGGGGCTCCGCCCCCTAGCCTGCGCCGCCTGCTGTTGCTGAGGGGGCGGCTGCGATTGCGGCTGCGAGTGCGGCTGCGAGTGCGGCTGGGGTTGGGCCTGGAGCTGCGACGGTGGCGGCTGCTGGAAGCGGTGCGGTCCAAGGGGGCGTAGGTGGGCGTCAATGTTGGAGGGGAAGCGGGACATGGCCTGTTGCGACAGCTGCTGCGCCTGCGGATGGGGTTGCGGCTGGGACTGGGCCTGCGCCTGCGCCTGTGCCTGTGCCTGCTGCATGAGGAAGAGCTGGCGCTGGAGCTGCTGGTGCTGCGCTGCAGCGGCCGCCGCAGAGGCGGAGGAGGTCTGAGTGGGATTAGCGGCGTCCTCCATGGCGGTCGCAGAAGAATGGGAGTAGGACGGGGAGTGAGATTTGGGGGAAATGGTGTGCGTTCTGGTAGTTGCGGACTTCGCGAAGAGCTCCGGAGCTAGACACGTGGAGGTGGTGGAGTGCTTCGTTTTGGGCTGGACTGGGCTTTGAGGCCCAGATGTGTCAACGGAAGAGGTGATGGTATTTAAGGGCATCTCCCGTATTCTCAAAAACAAAATTAAGGGCATCTCCTCGCGGACAAAGTTAATTCGATAAAACTACCATAATTGCGGCGGCGCTCTATACAAGTCAGTACCAGTTTTATTAATTTATGCAAGTCAGTACCAATTTTGAGGTATAAGCGTTGCAAATCATACTAATTTTTTTATAGCAGTTTGACATGCTTCCTGACAGGTGGGACCCATCCACAGAGCTGACTAGTCAACAAAAATTGCCGCGTGTACACTTTGACATTTCCTTTCTTCTCCCTCAAATCTTTATGACCACCTTCTCCTTGCCCACCATGCCACCCAGCTCTGCACGCGCCAGCAGCGTGCAACGGCAGGTTTCTGTGTGCAGTGCCGTGCGTGGTGGCCGGCGAGCGCACGGCGGCGAGCTGCGGGTTCAAGCTGTGGTCGCACGACTGGCATGGGGCGGCGAGCTGCGGGCG
Organism: Avena eriantha; assembly: GCA_910589775.1. Lineage (NCBI taxonomy): Eukaryota > Viridiplantae > Streptophyta > Magnoliopsida > Poales > Poaceae > Avena > Avena eriantha. The sequence goes on from OU342745.1 coordinate 458,703,436, forward strand.
CAGGGTGGCGAGCACGGTGGACGGCGAGCTGTGGCATGGGCGTGGCCAGCGAGCTTCGGGCGAACGGCTGGCATGGGGCGACGACGAGCTGTCGGCGAACACGGGGCAGCGAACTGCAGGCACGGGACGCGGCTGGTGAGCTGCGGCGCACGACGGTCATGGGGCAGCCGGCGAGCGCGCGGCGGCGAGCTGCAGGCACGGGGCATGGCCGGCGAGCGCAGCTAGCGATCTGTGGGCGCACGGCTGGTATGTGTTAGCCCATTAGGATCGCTAGGCGTCGATCTAGAGAGAATGGGGTTTAGAGAAACCATACCGTCGGCCTTGGAGGTTGACGACGAGCTCGTCATGGACCTCGACGGAGTGGTGGCGGCGGTGAGGTGGGTGATTCCCGCCGCTACAGCGCTGTGCCAGATCAGGTGGCCTTAGGGTTTTTGTTGTGCGGTGGGCGAGTCGGCAGACGAACCTTGGGGTTCGTGCCTCCGGACCCCACCTCTTTATATGCGTTGTGCAATGGGGGCCCACCAACGACGGTGACGTTGGGCGTCCCCGTTGGGGTGACCGTGGAGATCAAACTAACATTCTCTCCCTTGATCTTATCTTCCATTCAACTTATACTTTTGCACCCATTTCATCACAGATCAGCATATAGAGCATGTCTCATCATAATGGTCAGTTACGCACCATAGATTCAACAGCCACTATACACCTCTCTATTTTGAAACAGACTTTTGTTTTTAGGCCCTTAATATCCAGGTATCATAAGCTTTCCCTTAAACCCATGCCGGCTAAGTGCTCTCTGAACACACTAGGTGGTAAGCCTTTTGTGAGCGGATCCGCAAGAATTTCTTTTGTACTTATATGCTCCAACTTATGGTATGATCCTGAATTCTTTCTTTCACAACATAAAACTTAATGTTAATGTGTTTGGCAGCAACACTTGACTTATTGTTGTGAACATAGAATACTGCTGGCTCATTGTCGCAGTACATTCTGAGTGGTCTTTGAATGCTGTCCACCACTCTTAACCCGGGTATAAACTTCTTTAACCAGTTTGCCTGCCCTGTGGCCTCATAACATGCTACATGCTCAGCTACCATCGTGGACGATGCCGTGATGGTTTGCTTGGAGCTTTTCCACGATATAGCTCCACCTGCGAGAGTAAATATGTATCCCGACGTGGATTTTCTTTCATCTATATCTCCCGCATAGTCTGCATCTGAATACCCTTCTATCTCAAGGGAATCAGATCTTCTGTATGTTAACATGAGGCCTTTTGTGCCTTTTGCATAACGCAATGCCTTCTTTACCATTTTCCAATGATCTATTCCTGGATTACTTTGAAATCTGCCAAGTACCCCGGTAACAAAAGCTAAGTCGGGGCGTGTACATACTTGAGCATACATCAAGCTTCCGATAGCAGAAGCATATGGAACCGCTTTCATTTGATCGATCTCATATTGGTTCCTGGGACATTGAAAATTTCCAAATCTATCGCCCTTGACTATAGGAGCAAGCGTAGGATTACTCGCATGCATACTATACTTCTTCATAATCTTCTCTAAGTATGCCTTCTGCGATAGCCCTAAGACCCCTTTTTCTCTATCTCAGAGAATCTCAATTCCTAGAACGAATGAAGCTTCACCGAGATCTTTCATATCAAAATTCAAGGACAAGAACTTATTTGTTTCCAATAGTAGACTAACATCACTACTGGCAAGTAGAATGTCATCCACATACAGGATAAGGAAAATGAATTTCCCATTCTTGAACTTTGCATATACGCAATTATCCTCTTCATTCTCATCGAACCCAAACTTTCTTATTGTTTCATGGAACTTTAAGTACCATTGCCTGGAGGCCTATTTTAATCCATAAATAGATTTCTTCAGACGACATCCCATACGTTCTTTTCCTTCCACAATAAAACCCTTAGGTTGTGCCATGTAAACCTTTTCTTCTAGGTCTCCATTTAGGAAAGCCGTCTTTACATCCATCTGATGCAATTCTAAATCTTAGTGTGCCACTAAAGCCATTACGAACCTAAAGGAATCCTTACTTGAGACTGGAGAAAATGTCTCATTATAATCTATTCCCTCTCTTTGGGTGAAGCCTTTAGCAACAAGTCGTGTTTTATATCTTTCAATATTCCCTCTAGAGTCACATTTTGTTTTGTAGACCCATTTACAGCCTACTGTTTTGGCTCCTTTAGGAATTTCTTCTAAATCCCAAACTTTGTTACTACTCATGGATCTCATTTCAGCTTCCATGGCTTCAAGCCACTTCGATGAGTGAGCACCTTTGATGGCTTCTTCAAATGTGATGGGATCACCCTCCATTTGAACTTCTTCACTAACATAGACTTCAAAATCGTTGGGAATAGCTGGCTTTCTAGTTCTTTGAGACCTTCTAAGGGTCTCGCCTTCTGGCATATTCTCTGTATGGGGCTGTTGCAGCTCTCCCTCTTGTGTGACAATAGGGTCTTCATTTTCATTCATTGTTGCCACAGGAGAACTAACAACAGGTGTCACATCGACATTTTCCTGTGTCGGTGCAGCAGCAGGTATCGAGAAAAACGGTTCATGAATCATCGGAGTGGGTGCATGCACCCGCTTCTCCTCAAGGTTGATTTCTCGCGATACCGTGCTCCCCCTAATCATCTGGTCCTCCAGAAACACAGCGTGTCTCGTTTCCACAAACTTAGTAAATATGTCTGGACAATAGAAACGATAACCTTTTGACTTGTGTGGATAGCCAATGAAATGGCAACTTACTATTTTAGGATCTAACTTCCCAAGGTTTGGGTTGAAGAGCTTAGCCTCAGCTGGACAACCCCACACTCACAAATAATTGAGTGAAGGTTCGCGACTAGTCCATAACTCATATGGTGTTTTAGACACCGACTTACTGGGAACTCGATTAAGTATGTGAATGGCGGTTTTTAACGCCTCCATCCACAAAACAACCGGTAAGGTGGAGTAACTTAACATGCTTCTTACCATATCCATCAAGGTACAGTTACGTCTTTCAGCTACTCCATTCTGCCGAGGCTCGCCCGGCGTTGAATACTGGGCAACTATACCATGTTCCTGTAGAAACCTTGCAAAAGGTCCAGGAACCTGGCCATATGGGGTACCGACCGTATTATTCGCCTCCACGATCGGACCTTACTACTTTAATTTTTAAACTATGCTGATTTTCAACTTCAGCCTTAAATATCTTAAATTTATCCAATGCTTCAGAACATTCTCTAATTGGATAAATATAACCATAACGCGAATAATCATCCGTAAATGTTATGAAAGAATCATATCCATCCACATATGTCACAGGAAACATACCGCATATATCCGTATGAATTATTTCTAAGACTCCTGTGCTTCTTTTGGCGCCCTTTTTAATGTTCTTTACGAACTTTCCTTTAATGAAATCGATGTATTGCTCTAAATTTGAAAATTCTAAAGGCGGTAGAATTGATTCTTTTACTAAGCGTTCTATTCTCCCCCTCAAAATATGGCCTAAACGACAGTGCCATAATTTCGAAGAGACATCATCAATTCTTTTCCTTTTATTCTTTCCATTCAGGGATGAGGAGGCATTCTCATTCTCAGCGCTTAATGCATACACATTCTCACAAAGCGATAACAAATAAATCTTGTCTTGTCTGAAGGCAAGACCAACAATCTCATTATTACGCTTGATTTTACATTGTCCATCACCAAAATGGCAAGCAAAACCATCATCATCTAAGCGCGATACACTTATTAAGTTTCGATGCAAAGAGGGTACATAAAGTACTACTAGTAAAAGTACAAAGCCATTTGATAATTCTGATGGGAGATCTCCAATAGCTTCGACTTCAGCTTGGACGCCGTTTGCCACTTTAATTCTTCTTTCTCCTCTTTGCAGGGTCCTTCTCATACGGAATCCCTGTAATGAATTTGCAACATGGACAGTTGCACCTGAGTCAATCCACCAAGTAGATTTTGCATAACTTAAAAATAGTGATTCATCAACAAAAGTAATTAAATCCTCACCTTTCTTGCATAGATGCTTTAGGAAGCTCACACAGTCACTCATGTAGTGGCCCTTTTCCTTGCACCACCTGCAGGTGTCCTTGTCCACCTCCTGCTGTCGGTGATCATCATCCTTTCCATGCGGCTTAGAAGGAGGGGGATGCCCCTGAGGTTTCCCTTGTGGCCTCCCTTGTGGCCTGGAACCCTGAAAGTTCCTCTTCTTGGTTGGGCTCAGGTAGTTCACAGAATCACCAGATTGCCCCTTGAGCCTCTCTTCTTCTTGTACGCACATGGCCATCATCTTCTCAATGCCCCACTTTTCTGGCTGTGCGTTGTAGTTCACAGCAAAAGTCTCAAATTGGTTTGGCAGTGAGGCAAAGATCAGATGAATGATGAACTCGACTGGGAGCTCCATGCCCATGAGCTTAAGCTTGGAAGACATGTTGCTCATTCGCAATATGTGGTCCCTTACTCCACCACCAGTGTATCTTGTAGTAACAAGTTTCTTAACGAGAGAGCTCGCATAGGCCTTGGAAGACCCAGTAAACTGACTCTCTACCTTCTTCAGGTACTCACTGGCAGCGCTACACTCTGGGATTGCTCCCCTTATTGCTTTCATAATGGAGCTCTTAATGACCATCAAGCACTTTCTGTTGGACGAGTCCCACTTTGCACGATCAAGGTCGTACTTCATTCTTATTGGTCCATGGTCATGGAACCTTTTGTTGAAGTCATCCTCACTTTCTTTTTCGCCCCTCACGGGGTCCTCAGGTTCTTTGGGACAGGTCTCAATCAGTGCCAAGTCGAGGTCAAGCAAAGCAAGCCCCATCTCAACCTTCTCTCGCCATGAGCCATAGTTCCCTCCATTGAGGGGCTCAATAGTCGAGATGAAGCTTATAGGATTGCCTGAAAACAAAAAATCATCAAAATGAGTTAATTCAATGTTGGTCAAATTAAAACACGAAACTTCTCAATATTAATTCTACATCACCGTTGGGCAGAAATAGAACTAATAGTGATGAAACTTACTATCCATAGTGAAAATCTTACTAACAATGTTGGTCATCAAATAAAATCATCACTTTATTGCATTTAAGCAATTACATTTAACTATTTGTAGCGAAAAAAACATGAATGAATAAAATTCATAAACTTTACAATTTACAGAAACTTTACTGTTACTTTAATATTTTTCTACACAAAATTTCGTTGGAAAATTTTGCTGTAGAAAAAACTGTGCAAAAAACCTCAAAAACAGACAATTAAAGAAGCCCAAAAGCTTATGTAAATGAAAAACTGGACGCGTTGGGCGGTGGATAACGACCCACGGCCCCTACGCGGCGCGCAACCCCTCTGTTGCCTGCTATGCAGCGCCCCCCTCGGCCCACCTGCAGCCCAACAGCTGCCCATGGCCTGCCAGCGGGGCCAGCGTTGCGTCGCTCCATCTCGCCCGTCGGATCCGGTCGAGTCCAATCGGACGGACGCGCGTGCCTGTCGCAGAGACAAAAACGCCCGTGGCCCTCTCCCGAAAACCCTAGCCCCCATTTCCTGCCTCCCACTCCCCCGCGTTTGTCTTGCTCCCAGCGGCGGCGGCGCACCGCCCCGCGCTGGTGAGGTGGCGAGGAGGCCACGCCGCCCAGCGTGTGGCCGGCGACGAGCCCCTCCCCCTCTTACGCGGGCTCCTCTCCCCTTTCTCCCTCTTCCCCATCTACCACTCCCCACCATGCAAGTAGCAGAGGAGGGTCTGTGGGTGTGACGGCGCCCCTCTGGCCCTGTTGCCGGCGTGCGCGAGCACCTCGAGGGTGAACACGCCGCCGTCAACTGGCTCAGGCGGTGGCGCCCTTTTCTGGCACACGGCGACGGCCGATGGGTCCCTTTTTTCTTTTCGTTTGAATCGGCCCTTCCTTTGATTTGTTCTTTGATTTGAACTGGGATTTTTCTTCTCTGTTTCGATTTGGGTTTGGGAAAAGCGTACGAAAGGGAAAAACAGTGGGCTTTCTCTACGGGATTTGGGGGTTTAGACTATGCGGGAGATGCTATTCTTTTCAATTATAGATCGATTTGATCTGAGGAAGAAGGGATCTTTGGCTTTGAGTTTGCTTTTCTTCACCCCAGAGGGGTTATGTTCTTCTTCCCGACCCCGGCTTGCCAATGCGTCGGGATCGAGAGGAACGGCGCGGCCTTGCGGCGGCGCTTCTGGAAACCCTAGCTTTTTAACTTTTCTTCCTCGGATCTACTGCTTTCTCTACTAGATCAACTGCCTAGCTGCTCTGATACCATTGATAGCCCATTAGGATCGCTAGGCGTCAATCTAGAGAGAATGGGGTTTAGAGAAACCATACTGTCGGCCTTGGAGGTTGACGACGAGCTCGTCATGGAGCTCGACGGAGTGGTGGAGGCGGTGAGGTGGGTGATTCCTGCCGCTGCAGGGCTGTGCCAGATCGGGTGGCCTTAGGGTTTTTGTTGTGCGGTGGGCGAGTCGGCAGACGAACCTTGGGGTTCGTGCCTCCGGACCCCACCTCTTTATATGCGCTGCGCGACGGGGGCCCACCAATGACGGTGACGTTGGGCGCCCCCGATCAAGGCGCGAGACCGAGTCGGTCACCCGTTGGGGTGACCGTGGAGATCAAACTAATAGTATGGGGCGGCGAGCGCTGACGGAAACAAGTTACCGGCAAACGCGGGACATCGAGTTGCAGGCACGGGACGCGGCTGGTGAGCTACAGCGCACGGTGGGAATGGAGTGGCGAGCGGCGGCCGACAAGCTGCGGGCGCGGGGCATCGAGCGCGGTGGCCAGCGAGCTGCGGGCACGGGGCGGCGAGCGGCGGCTGGCGAGCTGTGGACACTATGATCGGCAAGCTACGAACGGCGGCCGAAGAGCTGCAGGCGCGGGGACGGCCAGCGAGCTGTGCACGCAGCCGCGAGCGGCCTGGACCGCGGCATGGAAAGCGCAGCATTGCGCAGAATTGGTCCAGCACGGAGCCGGGCATGGTCAACCAGTGAATATTTTTTCTGAGTAAGATTCACTGTGAATATGCTAAAGAAAAGTCAAAATGGTCCACGTGGCAAATTTTCTTGACTAGTCAGCTCTGCGGGTGGGTCCCACCTGTCGGGAAGCATGTCAAACTGCTATTAGAAGAAAATTAGTGTGATTTGCAATGCTTGTACCTCAAAATTGGTACTGACTCGCAAAAATTACCAAAACTAGTACTGAATCATACATACTGCCGCAATTGTGGTAGTTTTATCCAATTAACTCTCGCGGACAGGACACGACGCGCGCGCTCCAACAACGTGATCTAAAGGACCAAATTTGGGCCATGAAAGCGTCTGGTCGAACAGCGTGCGTGTCTTCCCTCGTCCTCCTCCTTGACATTTCCGGTCGTCGTGCCCGTGGCATACTAGCCACTCCTTTCCCTAAAAACCCTCTTCGAAATTTTGCCCGCGATTGTAGATGGAGAGTTTTGCCACAACCGCCAGTGGCATGCTAGCGATGGAGACCGCCGCCACAACTGCCTTGTCGATGGCCGGCCGGTGCCAAGAAGTTTCTGATGTGCTCGTCGCTCGACGTAGAGCTCGTTGGGCACCCCAAGAGGAAGGTACGATGAGCACAACAGTAAGTTTTTCCTCAGTTATGAAACCAAGGTTTAATTGAACCAGTAGGAGCAAGGAAATGCCTCGAAGGTGTTACTAGCTGAGCTTTGGCAGGGCGCACTACCGGTGCTAGTAGCAATGTGGAGACCTACACAACACAACCACAGAACTTTGTCCCCAACTTGCGATGAGGTTGTCAATCTCACCGTGTTTTGCAGAAAACAAAGGATTAAACGTATCGAATGGAAAGAAGTAAAAGTTTGTAGAAAGTAAATACAAAGCAGTAAAGGATTGTAGATTGTATGTAAAGAAAAAGGACCGGGATCCATAGTTCACTAGAGGTGGCTCTCCTTAAGATAGATAACATGCTGGGTGAACAAATTATAGCGGGGCAATTGACAAACACCAAGAAAGCAATACATGCATATACTAATCATCTTGACTCCTTTGAGACTTGATTGGGCATTACAACATAATACATATACCGCCATCCAACTACATCTATGACTAATAATCCACCTTCAGGTTATCATCCGAACCCCCTCCAGTATTAAGTTGCAAGCAACAGATTATTGCTTTACGAACTGCGTTTAAAGTAAACAATACGATTGTTCTATGAACAAAGGATTGTTGTTTTCTCCCTAGTAGCAACAACACATCTAGTACCTTAGAGATTTCTGTCACTTACCCATATTACCAGAGGCATGAACCCACTATCGAGCATAAATACTAACTCTTGGAGTTGCTAGCATCTACTTGGCCAAGATAGCTACTAACAACGAAAAGCATGCAAGATCACAAATAACAAAGACATGATAGAATCAATAATCAATCTGAAATAGCATCTCAATATCCATCAGATACTCGCAAACACAACATGCAGAATTACAAATAGATGATCTTGATCATGAACGGAGCTCACAAGATCTAAACATGAAAGCACAAAGCAGGAGAACCAGCCATCTAGCTACTACATGGATCCGTAGTCCAAGGATGAACTACTCACGCATCACATCAGAGGCTTGCATGGTGATGAAGAAGGCCTCCGGGGTGAATTCCCCTCTCCGGCAGGGTGCAGGGAAGAGCTTCAGATCCCTCCTGATCTAGGGATGGAGATGACGGCGGCTATAGACTCTTTCGTGGATTTTTGATCGGGAACTTAGGGTTTTCATCCCGAGGGCAATATATAGGCGGAAGGAGAGGCCGAGGGGGTGCCTGGGCTGGCCACACCACCCCCTGGCGCGGGCCAGGCCTGGCCGCGCGGCCAGGTGGTGTGGCCGCCCTCTGGCCCTTCTTCGTCTCGTATTCTGGTACTTGATCCCTTCCGGAAAAATAGGCACTTTGGCTTTTGTCCCGTCCAATTCCGAGAATATTCATTTTTTGACTTTCCTGGAACCAAAAACAGCAGAAAACAAGCAGCTGGCACTATGGCTCTTGTTAATAGGTTAGTCCAAGAAATCATAAGAAAAGTACTCCAAAGTTGGAACAAAACACAAGAAAGTGGATAAAACCAAGCATGGAACATCAAAAATTATAGATACATTTGCAATGTATCAACATCCCCAAGCTTAACTCCTGCTCGTCCTCGAGTAGGTAAGTGATAAAAAGAAAGAATAATTTTTGAGGTAACATGCACCATCAAAGACTTGATCAAAGTATTTGCAAAACATTCAAAGCTGGGATCATAGTACTTAAATCATAACATGAAAGACAAAGTTCTAGCAATAAGCAAAGAAACTATGATGCAACATGAAAAGGTACAAACAAAAGATTCATGAATAACAATGCTTTGCAAGACGTTTGTTTGTTTCACATAAAGAAAACATAGCATAGTAGTATTCATCTTGTCCCTCAATAGAGTAGCAAATATAAATGCATAGGACACCTTCAAAGTTCATAAGAGTGACTAGATACAATAGTTTAAAACAAGAAATAACAAGTTATGCATCAATCAACTAGTCTTGAGACAATGCACATAGAACTAAGAATGGCCACTATGCTCTCAAAGTAGGTGCATAAAGATAGAAGGTGGAGACTCAAATTAATGGTGGAAGAAAGGCCTTTTGTAAAAGGAAGTAGGGATTCAAGTCTCATAAAGAGCTTCCAAAATTATGGTACTTGTAGTTTTCAGCTCTCATTGCCCCTATCATAAGCATCTTGAAGGTGATTAAGGTTAAAGTGACACAACTAAGAGGATATGCTTGACAAGTTATAAACCGAAATCCCATGCCCCTTACTTACGAAGACCGATCCTCATGCTACTCAACTTTAGTCACGAGTAAGCTCTTGTCATTGTAAGTATATGTGTATCATTAAGAACCGCCAACGGGGTACCCCTTGCACATGATACGGGAGCTTTCCCATAATCAAAATGACAAGGCAAGCAGACAATGAGCATCTCAGCGATCTTTTTATTTGCTATTTGCATAGGTTTTTATTGAGGATGCTTCATAGAGTGCTCATTATGGTGATACTGCAAGTTTCCACTATGATTAGGCATGGCTTAGGCTAGCGGCCCAGGCGTTTCTCTAACACACATAAAAACTCCATGATCTTACAAGTTCCACTTTTATTTCACACCATCGGGATCCGTAAGACAAAGAACATGATATCAACGGGGTACAAAGTACAAGTGCAATGTTGAAAGCGTTCCCCATGGTACATGGTTCTGCTAATTTCAATTTATAAAGCGCAAGCATATACGTAATAAAGAAGGACCCAATGGTTCAAGTTTATCAGAGGCAATAAAGTAAAGTGTGCCATCAAGTTCGTGAGAGCTTTAATCACTAGTTTTCTCATAACAAGTGGAAGGTAAACAAAAGCATGAATATACTTGGAATAGCATAAGCTAGTAGGTAGGTATGGTGGACTCTTTGGGATAACTTAGTTTAGGGAGTTGGATGCATGAGTGGAACTCATACTTTGTTGTGGAGGCTAGCAAAAGACTGGGAGCGACAAACTAAGAGAGCAATAATGTCCATAATCATGCAGAGCAACAAAACATCAACGATCAAAGCATAAAGTGATACTACAAGTTGAAAACTAAAGGATCATACAGGCTATGGTGACTTGAGATAGTCATAACATGGTGTGAGCATGTGCCAAGTCAACCCAAATAAAGCATCAAAGGAGAATACCACTATATTATGCTTTAATATGTTAAAACAACGCATGATTCATCCAAGGCACATTAAGCAATCTCAGTTGTTTATAACAAGTCATGCTACATCACGGAATACTAAGCATAAAGCCAAAACAATATCAAGCATGGCATGACAAAGCATAGGCCACAGTCAAAACGAGCTCTTTTTACCACATAAGTATGAACTTTCCTACTCTTTTCCAAACCAAGCCAAACTATTTGCAAACCAATGTATGAAAGAGGGGGTCCAACCAATTTATTCAGCAAACTAAGCAAACCAAGGCAAACGAAAAACCAAAACAAAAACGAAAAATAAGACGCTCTAAGAAAAACACAACTGTGCATGAAACAATAAAAATGAAGCGTTTGGAAAAAACCTGAGATTTTTATTGATGAAGAAGGGGATGCCTTGGGCATCCCCAAGCTTTGACGCTTGTACTTCTTAGATATTTCTTGGGGTGACACACATGGCATCCCTAAGCTTGAGCTTTAGTCTATCCTTCATCTCATTACTCATTCCTTCCATACACCTGAAATTTTTCCTTCATACAAAACTTCACACAATCTCATTAGCAACATTAGTGCACTCAAGATAAATAAGTCTCAAGGTTCAGTTCTAACACCAAATAAACTTCCATTAGAAAACTAGATACTGTAGCACTTTCCTCAAAAAGCTCAATTCCCCAAAAGAACTCAAAAAGGAACCAACAAGAAGCAAATGCAAAAAATGGCAGAAATCTGTCAAAACAGACCAGCAGGTAAAGACGAATTTTTTCGAAGACCTTCTGTTGCTCAAATCAAAAAGTGTTGAACTAACGAAAGTTAGATAACAACCTGGGTCAGAAGGACAAAAAGTTACAGCTCCATCCCAGATCTCTCTGATGAATTTTTACGGTGAAGCACAAAAATCTGTTTCGGGACAACAACTTTCCCAATCATTACTTCACCCTCATTAGAGGTTAATCTTGGCACAAAAAGCAAATAAAAAGGATAAGGAGAGGTTATTACATAGGTAATAACTTCCAAGACTCATCTAAAACTTTTGGGTTACCTCCCAATAAGTAATTTTCTTTAACGCCTTTAAGTTAGGCATAAGAAGCAAAGAAAGAATCAAGTGTTCTCAAATGAAGAAGCATTAAGACCAAATTTTGTTTTCATAGGAGAAGCAAAAGAAATATGTTCTCTCTTTTTAGGGAAGTGTTCTATACCTTTCTTGAGTGGGAGTTGATATTTAATGGTGCCTTCTTTCATATCAATGATGGCACCAACAGTTCTAAGAAAAGGTCTTCCCAAAGTAATAGAACAAGAAGCATTGTATTCAACATCCAAAACATAGAAATCAACGGGGACATACGAATCGTTAACCATAATAAGAACATCATTAAGACTCCCCATGAGTTTATTTTTAGCATTAGCATCATGTGGGACATTGAAATAACAATCTTCAAGAGGAGGCAAATCAAGCATATCATAAATCCTTCTAGGCATAATAGAAACACTACTATCAAGATCACACAAAGCTTTGAAATCAAAGTCATTCACTTTCATATTAATGATGGTTTCCCAACCATCTTCTTGCTTTATAGGAATAGAAGCTTTATGTTTCATCTTTTCTTCTTTAATCTTTATGAGAGCATCAGTAATGTGTTTTGTAAAAGCCATGTTCATAGCACTAGCATTAGGACTTTTAGCAAGCTTTTGCAGGAACTTGATAACTTAAGAGATATTGCAACCATCAAGATCAAAATTAACTTTATCATCTAAAGTAGTAGAACTATTACTAGCCTCAACACTAGTGGTGGTACTAGTAGAAACGCTAATGTTTCTAGAAATTTCATCTTCTCTTTCCCACTTAGCATGTAATTCAGCTAATAGTCTAACATTTTCATCAATTCTTACTTGTATGGCATTAGTAGCTACAAAAGGGATTGTCATTAGTTTCAGGTTTAGCAGCCATTTTATTCAAAGTAGATTGAGCTTCAGCCAAAGATGCTATATTTCTTTCAGCATTAGAGAGTTTTTCCTCAATAGTTTTATTGAAAGCAGTTTGTTTACTAATAAACTCTTTAAGCATAACTTCAAGTTCAGAGGGAGCACTCTTATTATTGTTGTAAGAATTTCCATAAGCATTACCATTGTTGGGAGGATATGGCTTATAATTGTTGTTACCAAAATTGTTCCTATAAGCATTATTACCATAAGAATTGTTGCCAAAGTTGTTATTTCTTATGAAGTTCACATCAACTTGCTCTTCTTGAGCAACCAAAGAGGCTAAAGGAACATTATTTGGATCAATATGGGCTTTCCCATTAACAAGCATAGACATAATAATATCAATTTTATCACTCAAGGAGGAGGTTTCCTCAACCGAATTTACCTTCTTACCTTGTGGAGCTCTCTCAGTATGCCATTCAGAATAATTAACCATCATATTGTCCAGAAGTTTTGTTGCAACACCCAAAGTGATGGTCATAAAGGTACCTCCAGCAGCAGAATCCAATAGGTTCCTTGAAGAATAGTTCAATCCTGCATAAAAAGTTTAGATGATCATCCAAGCAGTCAGTCCATGAGTGGGACAATTCTTTACCAAAGATTTCATTCTTTCCCAAGCTTGAGCAACATGCTCATTATCAAGTTGTTTAAACTTCATTATTTCACTTCTCATGGATATAATCTTAGCAGGAGGATAGTATTTTCCAATAAAAGCATCTTTGCACTTAGTCCAAGAATCAATACTATTCCTAGTTAAGGAATTCAACCATTCTTTAGATTTTCCTCTCAAAGAGAAAGGAAACAATTTCAATTTAATAATATCACCATCTATATCCCTATGCTTTTGCATCTCACAAAGTTCAACAAAGTTATTTAGATGGGAAGCAGCATCTTCATTACCAATACCAGAAAATTGCTCTCTCATAACAAGATTGAGTAAAGCAGGTTTTATCTCAAAGAAAGTATTTTCAGCCACAGGTGGAGCAATAGGTGTGCTCATAAAATCATTGTTGTTGGTGCTAGTGAAGTCACACAACTTAGTGTTTCCAAGAGTAGTCATTTTTTGGGGTTTTCAAATAAGAAAGCAAACTTGTAAAACTATTTTTTTGTGTGTTTTTGATAAAGAAACAAGCAAACAAAGCAAAAAAAGAAAACTAAGCAAAACAAAAACAACAAAGTAAAGAGATTGGTTATGAGGGACTCCCCTTGTGAAGATGTCCTTGACTCCCCGGCAACAGCGCCAGAAAAATCTTGGTGTGCTCGTCGCTCGACGTAGAGCTCGTTGGGAACCCCAAGAGGAAGGTACGATGAGCACATCAGTAAGTTTTCCCTCAGTTGTGAAACAAAGGTTTAATCGAACCAGTAGGATCAAGGAAACACCCCAAAGGTGTTACTAGCTGAGCTTTGGCAGGGCGCACTACCGGTGCTAGTAGAAACGTGGAGACCTGCACAACACAACCACATAACTTTGTCCCCAACTTGCGATGAGGTTGTCAATCTCACCGTGTTTTGCAGAAAACAAAGGATTAAACGTATCGAATGGAAAGAAGTAAAAGTTTGCAGAAAGTAAACACAAAGTAGTAAAAGATTGTAGATTGTATGTAAAGAAAAAGGACTGGGATCCATAGTTCACTAGAGGTGGCTCTCCTTAAGATAGATAACATGCTAGGTGAACAAATTACAGCGGGGCAATTGACAAACACCGAGAAAGCAATACATGCATATACTAATCATCTTGAATCCTTTGAGACTTGATTGGGCATTACAACATAATACATAGACCGCCATCCAACTACATCTATGACTAATAATCCACCTTCAGGTTATCATCCGAACCCCCTCCAGTATTAAGTTGCAAGCAACAGATTATTGCTTTACGAACTGCGTTTAAAGTAAACAATATGATTGTTCTATGAACAAAGGATTGTTGTTTTCTCCCTAGTAGCAACAGCACATCTAGTACCTTAGAGATTTCTGTCACTTCCCCAGATTACCAGAGGCATGAACCCACTATCGAGCATAAATACTAACTCTTGGAGTTGCTAGCATCTACTTGGCCAAGATATCTACTAACAACGAAAAGCATGCAAGATCACAAATAACAAAGACATGATAGAATCAATAATAAATCTGAAATAGCATCTCAATATCCATCGGATCCCCGCAAACACAATATGCAGAATTATAAATAGATGATCTTGATCATGAACGGAGCTCACAAGATCTAAACATGAAAGCACAAAGGAGGAGAACCAGCCATCTAGCTACTACATGGATCCATAGTCCAAGGATGAACTACTCATGCATCACAACGGAAGCTTGCATGGTGATGAAGAAGGCCTCCAGGGTGAATTCCCCTCTCCGGCAAGGTGCAGGGAAGAGCTTCAGATCCCTCCTGATCTAGGGGTGGAGATGACGGTGGCTATAGACTCTTTCGTGGATTTTTGATCGGGAACTTAGGGTTTTCGTCCCGAGGGCAATATATAGGCGGAAGGAGAGGCCGAGGGGGTGCCTGGGCTGGCCACACCACCCCCTGGCACGGGCCAGGCCTGGCCGCGCGGCCAGGTGGTGTGGCCGCCCTCTGGCCCTTCTCCGTCTCGTATTCTGGTACTTGACCCCTTCCGGAAAAATAGGCACTTTGGCTTTTGTCCCGTCCAATTCCGAGAATATTCATTTTCTGACTTTCTTGGAACCAAAAACAGCAGAAACAGGCAGCTGGCACTGTGGCTCTTGTTAATAGGTTAGTCCAAGAAATCATAAGAAAAGTACTCCAAAGTTGGAACAAAACACAAGAAAGTGGATAAAACCAAGCATGGAACATCAAAAATTATAGATACATTTGCAATGTATCAGTTTCCCAAGCCAAAGAAGGAGCAAATGCTGGAGGAGATAACGCTCGAGTCATCGAAGCTGGCAGGCCGAAGAGAGGCCGCTAGGGATCGGGCATTGGTTGCCAGGATTGAAGCCAGACAACAGAGAGAGCACAAGCGCATCCTCGCCATTCGGGCCGAGGTCAGTGCTGAAGCACTAGCCAAACAAGCCGCCGCCCAGGCCGTCATCTACTTAAAGCAGGAGGTGCTTACCGTCCCCTTGGGCCAGGACATTGTACCTCTGGTTGTGCCTGATCATGTTGTGGCCGGCACGTGCTCGACAAGCTTGGTATCATCCATGCCGAGATCGAGGTCGTGAAGAAGGGCAATGCATCAACGGATGATGCCATCGATGTTGACAATGATGGCCAATGCATTCATGACTCTAGCTCCAACGGCCAAATCACTAGTCATGTCGACCGGCCAAAGGGCCACAAGTCCTCCAAGGCCTACATCATTCATCAAGATTCCTCGTTGGAATTTCAAGAGACCTTGAGGGAGTTGATCACCAAGAAGGAGGAGGCCAATGTCGAGAGGGTAGAGCGGTGGTGCAAAGAGAAAGAGGCCACCATCTTAAGCTGTGTTGATTTCCAAAAGAGGTCACTTGAGGTGGAAGAGACCAATTCCAAGTTAAGGCTCATGGAGGCCGAAGCCAGGGTCATGATCGAGGAGAACCGCATGATGATGATAGACTTGGAGAGAATTGCTGACCCGGAATGAAGAGCTTGGATCGAGAAGAACCAAAAGATGTTCCAAGCCTACGATGCTTGAAAGGGAAAAGACATACATGAGTGCTATTTGCGATAAATTGTCACTTTTAGACATGTTGTATGATAATTGTCTCATCTTGCATGCTGATGATGTGCAGTGGCATTTGAACTCCATGTTTGCCACTTTATTTACTGCCATTTTATTTATATATGTATGCCTACTTTGGTGAAATGTAAAATGAAAAGGGCAACTGGCTAGTGTTAGCCATAATGGCCATCTCAGACCAAATGGGTTTTGACCACTGGGCACACTAGCCTGACCGTCCAGACAATGACTCATTTTCTGTCTGTGGGCCGAGCCAAACGGACTAGTTCGAACACATTGATTTTTATAAATGGGTCACACCGCTGTAGATGCCCCTAAGGCTCGAATTTGTTAAACCTCTTTCCATTCTACCGCATGGCCTTCCACCTTGAAGTGCCATAGGTTGGGGCAACTATCATGGAGTACAAGATCATTTCTATATAAAAACAGTCATTTATGCAAACATCTATATTGTTATACCCAATGCATACATCTTTCATAAATTTATTGGACTCATAATAGTTTTTGGGTATTTGATTTCCTTTAGGGAATGCTTCAACTAATAACTATAGAATTTCATCAAACATTTCATTGGCTACTCGACACGGATTTTATGTTCAAGATCCTAACAATAAATTGCAGCTCTAAGAAATTCTTGCAACCTGGGTATGGATCCAGGGAAACTTCATATGCCAACTTGGTATAGATAACAACATCATCATGAGTGTCAATATTTGTAGTCTGATCACTATGTGAAAAAAGGAATGTACTAGACCTTAGAAGATCACCCATGTGACAACTCGGAGGATTAATATCAGGTTGAGTACCCGTGCTACATTCTGACATACTAGAACTCCCATCAATAGACTTACCATGAAAAAATCAGTGCTTATATCCTGGCAGAAAACCCTTATCTACCAAGTGGTCAGCAACAATTGCACGGTCACACCAATTCAGACTCGCACAAGCATAGCCAGGACAACGGATTTTTCCTCCATATACTGGCCAGAGAACTCAAAATCCCAAAACCTTTTCAATCCATCTCCATATTCTGTTGTCTGCATAAATGAGTACATCCGTCTCTTGTACATTTATGTGATTTTAAATATCGAGGAAAAATTGAAGTACAGAAACAAAAACAACATGGGCAGTGTGGAACGGCGATGTCCTTCGGGAGGTTCTAGCCCGCGGGGAACAACACTCTCCCTAGGTGTTGACGGGAAGTGGCCAAGGAGGCAGTGGCCCCTCGAGAGGGTGTGTAGGAGGTGGGATGTAAGGGCAGCGCCGGAGCGGACGCGATGGTAGGAGAGTTAGGGTGTTTGTTTGGGAAAATATTGGGTATCGAGCAAGCGTCGGGATAAGTGTTTCACAAAATTTCGAATGATGCGTTGGGAGATCTTAAGGTCCATGACATGTGGGTTGATACGTCCATTTTGCATCACTATTCTATGTCTTAATTCACTATTATTTATTGATATATTTCGTATTGAGAGGTGATACTTATGTTATTTCATCTATTTTTGCATGGTTGATGACTTTTGGAGCATGGACCACTGCAGTCAGGATTCTGATGGAAAAGGTGCCGTTTGGAGGCAAAATTCGCGAAGATCAGAAAATCCGGGAAAATATACGGAAAATCCTATTTTTCCAGAAGACTAAGGATGCCAGAAGATGGAGTGGAGATGGGCCACAGGAGGCCCACACCACCCCATGGCGCGGGCAACCCTAGGCCGCGCCTGGAGGTGGTGTGGCCACCCTGGCCCACTCCAGCCTCTCCCCTCTGGCGTATATCATCTTCCCGAAACCCTAAGACTCGGGGAGCGACCATAGAAATATTCCGCCACCTCTACGGGGCGAAAAACACCGAGAGAGAAAGATCTCTCTAGCAGACAGATTTCTGCCGGGGGAATTCCTTCCCGGAGAGGGAAGATCGTCGCCATCAACACCACCATCAAGCTGGACTTCATTGGGATCATCATCATCATCACCATCAGCACCCTCATCACCATCTCCATATTGTTGTAACAATTGGTTGAATCTTGCTATAGTTCATAGGGAAAACTTTCCCGGTGTTGATTACTCTTTGTAATTGATGCTATTGAGTGAACCGTTGAGTTATTGTTTATGTTCAGATTGTTATACATCATTATTCCATCTCTGATCATGATCCATATGATGTCTTGTGAGTAGTTCGTTTTATTCTTGAGGACATGGGAGAAGTCTTGTTGTTAGTAGTGGAGTTGCGTTGAGAAAGATTCAATAGATTGTTATTTAAGTTGTGGTGTACTTCTTCTAGTGGTGTCATGTGAACGTCGACTACATGACACTTCACCTATATGGGCCTAGGGGAATGCATTGTGTATTTGGCTACTAATCGTAGGGGTTTCCGGAGTGACAGAAACCTGAACCCCCGTTAGGAAACCATTGCACAAGGGACGTAAGGGTCTTAGAGTTTAAAGATGTGGTTAGGTTTCTACCTTAATTACTTTCTTGTACTTACGGATGTTTGGAAGGGGTATAATCACAAGTATGTATTAGTCTTCGATGGGGCGGTACATTAGCACAGGTTCACCCACACAACACTTAGCAAGCTAGAGAAGATTAATCGACTATCTGAACCGAAAGCGCTTGACAGTCTTCCCATGTGTCCTCGAAAACGTTTGGTCATCCTAAGAAATACAACCGGCTTGGCCTTTGCTGCATTAAGGATTGGGCCACTTGCTGCATTTATTTCTACTGTCTTTTATTTACTCGTACCTTGTTTACTTGCTTTATCGAAAATCCCTAAAAATCCGTTTGCTAAGTATTTGCAGAGAATTCCTGATCCATACCACCAGACAGCACCTTCTGCTCCTCGTTGGGTCCGACACTCTTACTTATCGAAAATACTGCGATACACCCCCTATACTTGTGGGTCATCAAGACTATTTTCTGGCGCTGTTGCCGTGGAGTGAAGCGCTATTGGAGAGTGGAACTGGTAAAGGAAACTTCTACTGTGAGTATTGTTTACTTCTGCTAGTTGCTTTATTTTCTTTATGGATAATTCACTGAGTTTCTTATTTGGTAATGATACTACCACTCCTAAGGTAGTAGATAAGCCACCACCTGCTGAGAATGATGTTTTCAAAATACCTACAAGAATTATTGATCGTGTTATGGATAACTACTATGTTGGGGATGGAACTGTCCATCCTAGTGATCATTTACTCTTTATACACGAATTATGCGGGTTGTTCAAGTGTGCAGGTATTACTACAGATCAAGTTAAGAAGAAGTTATTCTCATTATCACTAAAAGGAAGAGCTGAGGAATGGTATAAGCTGGTGAAGAATGGTCAAGCTCTGGAATGGGAGGAAATAGTGCCTCTCTTTTATTCAAAGTTTTATCCTCCTAGTGAGATTCATAAAGATCGGGATCAAATATACAACTTTTGGCCTCTTGATGGAGAGAGTACAACTCAAGCTTGGGGAGACTGAAGTTACTAATGCTCAAATGTCCCATTCATGAGCTCCCCAACAATATTATTATCAACAACTTTTATGCAAGGCTCCCTCTACATGATAAAGATTTTTTGGATGCTTCTTGTGCTGGATCATTCACTCGCATGGAAGAAGAAGCTAAATGGGACCTTCTAGACCGTATTCAAGATAATGCTGAAGCTTGGGAGAATGACAAAGGTAGAAAGTCAGGCATAGATTATTATTATGAATGCATTGAATCTTTTATGGGAACCGATGACTTTCAAAATATTAGTAATATTCATGGTCTTGATTTGCAAGTTATTACAAATTGCTTTAGAGCTTTTTCTTCCTATATTGAAATTCCAAAAAGGGGATGGAACAAATACCATGCACCTTACAAAGATATTGTTGACTATGCTCCTATTGGAAGTGCTGAGTATTGCATTATTGACCCCATCTTACCCGAACCTTATATCGAGAAGATTCCCTTCCGCGAAAAGGTAAAGGACCATCCTATGATAACTAATGTAATCACCAAAAGTGAAAAAAGAACTGTAAAACCTGATGAACAAATAAACATTGAACTTGTGGTAGCAATTGTGAAAGACCTTGTCACTAAAAGCGTAGAAGATGGGCACATAGTCTTTTGTGATGATGCTTCTAATATTGTTTCACATCCCAATAGAACTAAAAAGGCTAGTGTTCCTGTGCTTTCTGTTAGAATTGGTGATCATTGCTATTATGGTTTATGTGATAATTGTGCAAGTTCCAGTGCTATTCCTTATGAGCTTTACAGAGAAATTATGCATGAAATCAGTCCTTGCTAGTTGGAAGAGATTGATGTGGTTATTCACCTTGCTAATAGAGAGACCATCTCTCCAATTGGTATTGTACAAGATGTGGAAGTTCTTTGTGGTAAGATTAAGTACCCTGCTGATTTTCTAGTACTTGGTTCGGCTGCTAGTAAAACCTACCCTATCATTTTTGGTAGACCTTTCTTGAGTACTTGTGGAGCTATTATTGATTGCAAGAGGGAGAAAATCTTGACTAAGTTTGATGGGGAATCTTATGAGTTTAATTTTTCGAAATTTGCTAAAGAACCCTGCGAAGAGGAAACCCATAATGAGGATTTTAGGGTTGAACAACTTGCTTCTATTTATCTTGCTCCTAACAATGCTTTGCAGCAATTTATGGAAGATCATGAAAGTGAAATCTTCATGGAAGAAAGGAATGATATTGACAGGATTCTCCGTGATCAACCTATGATGCTTAAGCACGACTTGCCTGTAGAAGACTTGGGTACCACAATGCCACCTAAAAAGGATCCGGTTTTCGATCTAAAACCTCTCCCCGATGATCTTAAATATGCTTATATTGATGATAAAAAGATATATCATGTTATTGTTAGCGCTAAACTTTCAGGGAAGGAAGAAGAAAGGCTATTGGAGGTTTTGAGGAAACACCGAGGAGCCATGGGCTATACTTTGGATGATTTAAAGGGGATTTCACATACTATATGTCAGCATTCTATCAACATCGAACCAAATGCAAAGCCAGTAGTAGAGCACCAACGAAGTTTAAACCCCAGGATGAAGGAAGTGGTAAGGAATGAGGTATTAAAACTCCTTGATGTTGGTATTATTTACCCTATTGCTGACAGTGAATGGGTTAGTCCTATTCATTGTGTTCCTAAAAAAGGAGATATTACCGTTGTTCCTAATGATAATGATGAGATTATTCCTCAAAGAATAGTAGTAGGCTATAGGATGTGCATTGATTTTAGAAAAGTCAATAAAGTTACTAAGAAAGATCATTACCCGCTTCCTTTTATTGATCAAATGTTGGAAAGGTTGTCTAAAAAGACCCATTTCTGTTTTCTTGATGGTTATTCTGGTTTCTCTCAAATTGCTGTTAAACAACAAGATCAAGAAAAAACTACTTTTACTTGCCCTTATGGAACTTATGCCTATAGATGTATGCCTTTTGGTTTATGTAATGCTCCTGCTACTTTCCAAAGGTGCATGTCTGCTATCTTTCATGGTTTTTGTGAGGAAATTGTAGAAGTGTTCATGGATGACTTTTCTGTCTATGGAACTTCTTTTGATAATTGCCTGCACAACCTTGATAAAGTTTTGCAGAGATGTGAAGAAACTAATTTTGTTCTTAATTGGGAGAAATGCCACTTCATGGTTAATGAAGGGATTGTTCTTGGGCATAAAGTTTCTGAAAGAGGCATAGAAGTTGATAGAGCTAAGGTTGAGGCAATTGAGAAGATGCCATGTCCAAAAGACATCAAAGGTATTCGTAGTATCCTTGGTCATGCTGGTTTCTATAGGAGGTTTATTAAAGACTTCTCTAGGATATCAAAACCTCTCACTAATCTTCTTCAAAAAGATGTACCCTTCGTTTTTGATGATGATTGTAGGGAAGCTTTTGAGACTCTTAAGAAGGCTTTAACTACAGCCCCTATTGTTCAACCACCTGATTGGAGTTTACCCTTTGAAATAATGTGTGATGCTAGTGATTTTGCTGTAGGGGCTGTCCTTGGGCAACATATTGATAAAAAGTTAAACGTTATCCATTATGCTAGTAAGACTCTAGACGCTGCTCAAAGGAATTATGCCACTACTGAAAAGGAATTTCTAGCTGTTGTTTTTGCCTGTGATAAGTTTAGGCCCTATATTGTGGACTCAAAAGTAACCATTCATACTGATCATGCTGCTATTAAATATATTATGACAAAGAAGGACGCTAAGCCTAGGCTTATTAGATGGGTACTACTTTTACAAGAGTTTGATCTACATATAGTAGATAGGAAGGGTGCTGAAAACCCTGTAGCTGATAATCTATCTCGTTTGGAAAACATCTCTTTTGACCCTATGCCTATTAATGATAGTTTCCCAAATGAACAGCTAGCTGCAGTAGGGGTGAGCTCGCGAGGAAGCCCTTGGTATGCTGATTATGCTAACTTTATTGTCTCCAAGTATTTGCCTCCAACTTTTACAGCTCAGCAAAGAAGAAAGTTCTTCTATGATTTGAGGCATTATTTTTGGGATGACCCACACTTATACAAAGGAGTGGATGGTATTATGCGAAGATGTGTTCCAGAATATGAACAAAAGGAGATATTGCATAAATTTCATGGTAGTGCCTATGGAGGACATCATGCAGGAATAGAACTGCACAAAAGGTACTACAATCAGGTTTCTACTGGCCTACCCTTTTTAAAGATGCAAGAAAATTTGTTTTATCTTGTGATGAATGTCAGCGTGTTGATAATATTTCTAGACGCAATGAAATGCCTATGAACTACTCTCTAGTTACTGAACCTTTTGATTGTTGGGGATTTGACTTTATGGGTCCTTTCCCTCCTTCGAAAGGCTACACTCATATTCTTGTTGCCGTTGATTATGTTACTAAGTGGGTAGAAGCCATTCCTACAAAGAGTGCTGACGGGGAGACTTCTCTAAAAAATGCTTAAGGATATTATCTTTCCTAGGTTTGGGGTGCCTAGGTATCTCATGGCTGATGGGGGTTCTCATTTCATTCATGGTGGTTTTAGGAAGACCCTTGCTAAATATGATGTTAATCATAGAATTGCTTCAGCTTATCACCCCCAAACTAGCGGGGCAAGTAGAGCTATCAAATAGAGAAATTAAATCTATCTTGCAAAAGACTGTCAATAGGTCTAGAAAAAACTGGGCTAAGAAGTTGAATGATGCTTTATGGGCTTATAGAACTACTTACAAAAATCCTATGGGAATGTCTCCTTATAAAATGGTTTATGGGAAAGCTTGTCACCTACCCTTAGAATTAGAACACAAAGCTTACTAGGCAGTGAAAGAACTTAATAGAGATTGTAAGCTCGCTGGTGAGAAAAGATTATTTGACTTAATTTCCTTAGATGAATGGAGGAGTGAAGCCTATGAGAATGCTAGGCTCTTTAAGGAAAAAGTTAAAAGATGGCATGACAAGCGAATACTTAAGAGAGAATTTCATGTTGGTGAGACAGTTCTATTGTATAGGTCTCATCTCAGATTTTTTGCAGGTAAGCTACTATCAAAATGGGAAGGACCTTTCATCATTGAAGAAGTATACCGTTCAGGAGCAATAAAAATTTCTTCTCTAAAAGATAATACTACACAAGTAGTGAATGGACAGCGACTCAAACAGTATATTGCTGGAGATTCTTACAATGAAGATGTTGATGCCTTTCAAGTTATAACTCCGGAGAAATTCATCGAGGACCAAATTCAGAGACTTGCAGAGTCTATTTCCAAATAGGTAACAGTTCTGGTAAGAAAAGTTCCGCGAAAATACTATCCAACTATATTTTTGCAGTTTTCAGTCAATAAGGAAAGCTACGAAGCAAAAAAGGGACAAAAACGGAGCCAGGGTGGCTCACACCACCCTGTGGCGCGGGCCCACTCCTGGCCGTGCCACCAGGTGGTGAGTCCACCCTGGACTCCGCCTCCGACTCGTTTTCTCCCAGTACCTTCCTTTTGATATGAAACTTCGTAATCTATAACCCCCCAGATCCCCCGAGGTCCGTATATCGTGTTTTTGTTTCGATCTGTTTCTGTCAGGACATACTCTTTGAAAGCTTAGAAGCACAATGGCGTCTGCCAAAGATAAAGGGAAGGAGCCTATGGATAAAGATCTCCAAGACCCCAAGCAGGGGCTGGTACCTTTAGTCTCTTGCCCTACATCAACGGAAGCCCTACGAGTCACTAAAGAGTTCTGCGATAAGTACCGAGACTTGAGGAGGAAGGTGGACATGCTTCAATGGGAGAATAATAGGCTTCGCAAGATGCTGGAAGATTTCCTCACGTCAACTAAGAAAATATTACCACCACCACCGAAGGAGTAACTCGTCATCAGGTTTGGCATCCCCTTGGTTTGTTCCAAGCTTGGGGGAGTGCCGCGGTATCATATCACTATCTTCTATCTTTTTACCTTATTAGTAGAGTCATATCATGAATATAGGAGTTATTATGTAGTATGATTTGCATTATGGAAGTGTCCACTCTCTCGTTAGATATGTATCCCTTGGTGTGAGTTTCCGTTATGGATTATTAATGAGAAGTTCTATCATTCACTCTTTTGCATAACTTATATTAGTTTTCAATTCGTGGTTATATGATTGATCTTGTTGTTAGTATTGGTATCACTTTGGGATCATTGAGTTAATTTAGTTGGTTTTGGCAAACCTGGCTCGGTTAGTAGCAACACCTTTTTGAGAGTTGAAAATAAAAAGATAGAAGTACTCTAGAGAAAAATAATTTCATCATGTTTCTTTCTTGATTTGCTCATAAGTCTAGTATTCTCTAGTTAAGATATTTTGTGCTTCCAAGGAAGATTGCATGTTTGTCTTTATCACTTGTATGTTTGTTTGTTTTCCTTCAAATCTTGTACTTGCTACCCAGCCTTGCTAGCCAAATACCTGTACTGAGAGGGTATTCTTCTCGTGCATCCACCTCCTTTAAACCAAAACCTTTGCCATTTGTGTCCACCATACCTACCTAGTAGCGTTATTTCTATTCCAAGTAAATTCTTGTTTTATCTACCTCCCAAATTAAACTTGTTATGTGAAAATTAGTGATTAAAGCTCTCACGAACTTGATGGCACACTTTACTTTCTTGCATTTAATAAACTTGAACCATTGGGTCCTTCTTTGTTGCGTATATGCTTGCGCTTTATGAGTTGAAGTTAGCGGAACCATGTATCATGGGGAACGCTTTCAACACTTCATTTGGTACCTTGTACCTAGTTGATATCATGTTCTTTTGCTTATGGATCCCGACGGTGTGAAATAAAAGTGGAACTTGTAAGATCATGGAGTTTATATGTGTGTTAGAGAAACGCCTGGGCCGCTAGCCTAAGCCATGCCTAATCATGGTGGAAACTTGCAGCATAACTATAGTGAGCATTCTATGAAGCATCCTCAATAAAAACCTATGCAAATAGCAAATAAAAAGATCGCTGAGATGCTCACTGTCTGCTTGCCTTGTCATTTTGATTATGGGATAGCTCCCGTGTCATGTGCAAGGGGTACCCCATTGGCGGTTCTCAATGATACACATTGGAGCTTGCTCGTGACTGAAGTTGAGTAGCATGAGGTTCGGTACTCGTAAGTAAGGGGCATGAGATTTCAACTTATAACTTGTCAAGCATATCCTCTTAGTTGTGTCACTTTAACCTTAATCACCTAAAGATGCCTATGATAGGGGCAATGAGAGCTGAAAGCTAGTAAGTATCATAATTTTTGGGAGCTCTTTATGAGACTTGCAATCCCTGCTTCCTTCTTTGAAGGGCCTTTCTTTTACTTTGTAGTTGAATCAGTAAACCTATTCCCTTCTATCTCAGCAAGTATTTTGAGTTGTTGTGTTTCATTCATTCATATGATGATTTATTCAAATCATGTTTCTTATGTTCCTTGTTTTGCACATTGCTCTTATCTTGATGTTTACTACTTTGAAAGCTTTCATTGAAAAAACTAGCTATGTGTGAACTTCAGCAAATTATCAACTATTCTTCGACCAAGAGCTAAGTTTGCCATTGCCAATTATGATTCACTTCATGTATCTTTTTTGTGTTTCCTTTACTCATTGCAAGTTGAGTTATATAATAGTGAGTTGTCTTCTATCATGATCTATGTATTTGATGAATGTGATGCTTCTTGTCCGTATTCTTTTATCGACTCTTCAGTCCATAAACCTGAGGCCATGTTTATTGAGCTTAGTTTCGCTTGGGGATAAGCGAAGTCTAAGCTTGGGGGGAGTTGATACGTCCATTTTGCATCACTATTCTATGTCTTAATTCACTATTATTCATTGATATATTTCGTATTGAGAGGTGATACTTATGTTATTTCATCCATTTTTGCATGGTTGATGACTTTTGGAGCATGGACCGCTTGCAGTCAGGATTCTGATGGAAAAGGTGCTGTTTGGAGGCAAAATTCGCGAAGATCAGAAAATCCGGGAAAATATACGGAAAATCCTATTTTTCCAGAAGACTAAGGATGCCAGAAGATGGAGTGGAGATGGGCCACAGGGGGCCCACACCACCCCATGGCGCGGGCAACCCTAGGCCGCGCCTGGAGGTGGTGTGGCCACCCTAGCCCACTCCAGCCTCTCCCCTCTGGCATATATCATCCTCCCGAAACCCTAAGACTCGGGGAGCGACCATAGAAAGATTCCGCCGCCTATGCGGGCAGAAAACACCGAGAGAGAAAGATCTCTCCGGCAGACAGATTTTTGCCGAGGGAATTCCTTCTCGGAGAGGGAAGATCGTCGCCATCAATACCACCATCAAGCTGGACTTCATCGGGATCATCATCATCATCATCACCACCATCATCACCATTAGCACCCTCATCACCATCTCCATATTATTGTAACAATTGCGTTGAATCTTGCATAGTTCATAGGGGAAACTTTCCCGGTGTTGATTACTATTTGTAGTTGATGCTATTGAGTGAACCATTGAATTATTGTTTATGTTCAAATTGTTATACATCATTATTCCATCTCTGATCATGATCCATATGATGTCTTGTGAGTAGTTCGTTTTGTTCTTGAGGACATGGGAGAAGTCTTGTTGTTAGTAGTGGAGTTGCGTTGAGAAAGACTCAATAGATTGTTATTTAAGTTGTGGTGTAATTCTTCTAGTGGTGTCATGTGAACGTCGACTACATGACACTTCACCTATATGGGCCTAGGGGAATGCATTGTGTATTTGGCTACTAATCGTAGGGGTTGTCGGTGTGACAGAAACCTGAACCCCTGTTAGGAAACCATTGCACAAGGGATGTAAGGGTCTTAGAGTTTAAAGCTGTGGTTAGGTTTCTACCTTAATTACTTTCTTGTACTTACGAATGTTTGAAGGGGTTTAATCACAAGTATGTATTAGTCTTGGATGGGGCGGTACATTAGCACAGGTTCACCCACACAACACTTAGCAAGCTAAAGAAGATTAATCAGCTATATGAAGCGAAAGCACTTGACAGTCTTCCCATGTGTCCTCGAGAACGTTTGGTCATCTTAAGTAATACAACCGGCTTGTCCTTTGCCGCATAAAGGATTGGGCCACTTGCTGCATTTATTCCTACTGTCTTTTATTTACTCGTACTTTGTTTACTTGCTTTATCGAAAACCCCTAAAAATCCGTTTGCTAAGTATTTGCAGAGAATTCATGATCCATACCACTAGCCAGCACCTTGTGCTCCTCGTTGGGTTCAACACTCTTACTTATCGAAAATACTGCGATACACCCCCTATACTTGTGGGTCATCATGGGTCCTACTGACTATTTGCGGCAAAACATTTGTGCCACAATACAAGTATCCACCACAAATAAAACTACCATTTTAAGCATTACACACATGTGTTGTAGTTGCAAACTAAGCAAACTAACCAAATTAACTACTAAACCAGTTATGAATAAGAACATTGTACTTAAATATATATTTACTAAAATGCAGTACATAGAAGTTCTTATACACAACTCAATTAAAACCAATTACGTCGAAATTAACCCTAAGAACCCTCATCATATCCATGAGGTGAAGCAACTCGTCATCCATCCTATTCATCTCACCCTTTACCGTTTTATTAGCTGCGTTCCTCGCTTGTCCGATTTTGTCCTCGAATTATTCATTGGACATTTCATACTCTTTGATGTTGACCTCCTTCCACATCCTCTTCAACACTTCTTGCATCATCGGCCTTTGCGGTTCATCGATCCATATAATAAACTTACACTTCTGAGTTTTGTAGTGGCACCCGATGAACCTGCAGCTAGTGTGTCCTCGCGTGTGTATGCATGAGGTGAAGTAGCTTCCTTACGATGCCACACGTGCAACCCCTAGAGGAATTGTATTGGAGTCCGCTTGTAACACTCCTAGTTTTAATAATCCTATATTAGGATTTGTTGAGCATAGCATGATCATCATAATTTTCCCTCTAAGAAAAATGCATGGAAGAAAATAATACAAACAAACCCTAATTATTCCCCTCCCTATGAAAATCCATTCAAAATGATTTTGAATTTTGAAATACAAAACGAATGGAGCCCAACAGTATGAAGGGCCCTGAGTGTTTTCAACATATTTATAAGATTAAAATGCACCGGAGGTCCTAAAAGTTTGGACTAAATTGTATGCAGGTCCTAAAAGATTCAACTTGTGCACCAGAGGTCCTAATTCTCAGATCCATGTGCACCGTAACCGGGGCTGTGGCTGAGAATTAGGACCTACAGTGCGCAACTAACTGAGAATTAGGACCTACAGTGCACAACTAACTGAAAATTAGGACCTCCGATACACAAGTTGAAACTTTTAGGACCTGCATACGGTTTCGTCCAAACTTCTAGGACCTCCGGTGCATATTACTCTTTATAAAACCTTGGGTATTTTTGAAATGCCCAAAAACAGATTTGAAATGGTTTTGCAAAGTGGAAAGTGAGAAAACAAAATGGAAATAATTTCAGCAAAAAAAGGTCTTGAATTTTGAAAATACAAACTAATGGATCCCAAACAGTATGAAGGACCTTGAGTGTTTCCAACATATCTACAAAACCCTGGTATTTTTGAAATGCCAAAAAACAGATTTGAAATGGTTCTGCAAAGTGGAAAGTGAGAAAAGAAATGGAAAATTTTCAGCAGAAAAATTAATAGCAGAGAGGCAACCCAGGCCAGCCCATCTCTTCCTCTCCCTTCTATCTTCTGCTCACTGCACCGCAACCTCATCCCAGAAGAAGCCCAGCGTGGCCCAGACAACCGTACCCGTACGCGTCGTCTTCCTCGCACATCACAAGTAGCTCTCTAGAGCTCCTCAGCCGCTTGATGCCGCCACCATCGTCAACTGCACGCCGTGATGCCCTATGCTGCTCAGGAGCTGAATAAGAGCTATCGAGATCCCCTCTCTTGCCCTCATCCACTCCCCCTCTCTTCCGACCACCCTCTCTTGTTCTCATGCGAGCCTAAAAATCTAGTTCAAAGTCAGCGTCGAGCCTCGTTGTTCCATGCCATGCTGAGTTCTCTCTATCAACCGAGCGTCACTATCTCTTTGCCCTAGTAACCATCCCCGAAGGAATCGGCGCGAGCCACCTTCAATCAAGCTCGATGTCTGCTTCTTCTCCGAAGATGGTTGTGGTCGTTGTCGTCGTCTCCGACCTCCTCGGACCTTGTTGTCATCTCCAACACGATCATGGTGAGCCAATGAACCTCCCTAGCCACTCAACTTCCTCTTCTGCTCGTTGTAGTGCCTCCGCTTCGATTACCGATGTGTGCTATGGCAGTAGCTCGCCATAGTACATGCTTTGGTGACCTCTAGGTAGTGGTTCCACCTCCTTTAGGTTCGTCTTGATGCCCTGGTTTGGAAGCACAGTCCCGCTTGCTCGCGTGGTGGAGTATATTGAAGCCACTCCTTTTTTGGTGCTTCGATAAATTCTGTAAAAGACTAAAGAACTTGCAATACAATATCATTTTCAAGTTGCAGTTCATCAGCAGATTCTTTTACCTTTCCAGTTTCTTTATAAGCATTTAAGCAATCATATTCTATTTCTATACCACCTTCTCCTCCTAAGTCAAATCCCCAAATTTTCCTATTATGGAGAACTTTGTCTAGAAGTTTCCAAGCTTGCTCAGTGGTGAGGTCCATAAAAGACCCTTCGGAGATTAAGTCAATTTCATGTTTAGTATCTTGGTTGAGTCCTCCATAGAAAATATTTAAGACATACCATGGTGGTAAATCATGATGGGGACATTTATCAACCATACCTTTATACAAGATATAGGCTCTTACCAATCCTTCTCTCGGGCGATTCTTGAAATTGGTAAATACCCTTCGTGCTTGAGCGGCCTTATCCTTGGGATAGAAACAAAATACAAACTCTTTTTTTGTCTCTCCCAAGTATCAATTTTCTGTGCAAGACAAGTTCTATACCAAGACAAAGTTGTGTTCGATAGAGATTGGCTAAACAATTTAAGTTTTGGTTCATCGTCAGAGTAGCCTCTCAATTTAATTGTCTAACATAGCTTAGTAAAGAAACTTAAATGAGGATACAAATCTTCATTAGGATCATCTCCCGCAAAGCTTTTTTCATTCATAATAGCAAATAAACGAGGGTGAATCACATATTCTTCGTTGCTCTCCCTCGGGAATTTCTTGACAAATCCTCTATTAAACCTCCCGAGGTACTCATTTGCGTCGAGCCTGTTCATAAGCCCGAGTACAACCATGGTGTTTTTACATGAAATAAATAAAAACTTTCGTATAACAATTAATAAATTAACAACTAAGGACAAATACCAAAAGCTCTTAGCTCCCCGGTAACGACGCAAGAAAATAGCTTGATGACTGCAAGTGCACAGATCAATTATAGCTAGATTCAAAATTAAGAGTATCGAACCATAGAGAGATATTTGGTTAAGATGTTTATGCCCCTCGTCACTATCTATCAAATGATATTTAGAGATGCCCTTGATCTCAAGTAAGAGTGTTTTGAGAGAGTTTGGTTTGATTGCAAAAGAGTAAAGAATGTAGTAAAAGTAAACTAGTATGGTGAGAACTATAAATTAACTTCAGTAAGGCATAATGTTCATGGGGATTTAGGATCCAACTCTAGCATAGGTATTAACTATAAGTAGGATAAATCTATATCTTTTATCATGATATGTGTGGGAAGAGCTCCATAATAAGACGTGCCTAGAAAACCATCGGTCGTCACATCTCTAAATAACCACTTCAGCAATCTTCGGCAACCCCCTATGGATCCATTGCAATTGAGGATTACCCTGTGGATATTGATATGAACTTAGTGAATCCCTCCTGATCCCCCTTGTTTATATGGTAGAGCTCCGAACACGGTTATGTCACTTCATGGCTACACAATCCCATATTTCCAAGGGTAATTTCCTCTCTAGTTCTGTATGTAAATATTACATGTCGACTTCGTATAATGTCCAGATAGATAACTAACACATATTCATAAACCTAATTTATAGATCATCTTCATTTTATATTTATAATACTGCTAGGGTTTCACCATCTCTCCAAGAAAAAGGTAGACTGCTCACAGATGGAAGCAATCAACATCATCATCATAATCAATGCGGATGGAATGAAAGTAAATGGATGAATTCTGATATAAATCCACAATATCAATTATAATTACAACTAATTGAGATAGACAAGATGGGGGAATGATGTAGGTGATGGAGATGCAACGGTTTATGATGAAAGGGGTGATGTCTTGTGGTCCAATGATCCGTGTAGTAACGAGGATGATGCCTTCCTGCGAGTTCCTCCACAAGAATCCTTCTAGCGGTGAAGTTTCGGTGTTTCTGGTGTCTGTGCATGTCGGATCTTAGATTCGTCTGTGCCAGGTGAAAGTATTTGACGAGATGATGCCGATGGAGGACCGTATGGGCTCATGGTACGGGCAGGATTCACCCGTACTGTTGCTTGTTAGAGCCTCTGATGCTTCTCTTTGCGTCCTCCTTTTACCCAATTGCATGGAAAATTATTTAGATGATTTTTATCACGTCAAAAAATCATATTAAACATAATATGACAATACTTATTGATATATTCATCATTGAATTAATATTTTGGGATCCTGCAGAAACAAGCATAAAAGATGCGCGCGAACGCTGTAAAATGCTATCCTACTACTACACATGCAAAAATAATAGGTAAACATGCTTCAAATATGCACTCATCATTCACCAACATTTTAGAGTGTATTTTGCTGGTGTAATTGTGTCTTGAATGAATGTTTTAAATTTGAACGAGTGTACTGCAATATGGATCTACCATACATGGTTGTCGCTGGAGGTGGCAGCCGACTAGATTCGATGCTACACTGTATCCTCTTCCTCGACTGGTCGAGGTGCGTCTAACTCCTTCTAGTTTCTCTTATTCTCTAACTGCTTGTTGTTCACGTTTTCCCCATGTTGATTTGTTTTATGTTGCCTCTCGTTATCGTGATGAATTGTGCAGCGATATCTTTCATGTTCACCGGTGCAGTAGTCTTCACTGAATTTGGGTGGTGTTCTTCTTTTTGTAGACCTTCCTATAAGTGTGTGTGTGTGTGTTGCTACTGGTCGTTGGCGAGGTTGACCCCCTTCTGCATCGCCTCCTCTGCTCCTGTGTCACTGTCATGGACTTCAATATGTTACTGCTATATCATCTTCTAGTCGTGCTTGGCGTCGTGGTTCTTATGGCAGTGGGCTCATGAGGCGGGTAGGCCTCTAGGTCATGGGCGAGGCCATTGGGTGGCCGGCTCAACCTGAGAGGACAAGCACGTCTAAGATAGCAGCGGCGGGTCGACCTCAATCGGCCTTCACCGACTACCTCAATCAGCCTTCACCGACTTTCCGCCCTTTGCGTTGGTGTTGGTGTTGACAGTGTTGCCATCCATGTCGTCGAAGAGGTGGACGAGGGAAGAAGTCGTCGTCCGAGAAGAAGTCGTCAGCGTCCGTGAAGGAGTTCGTGATGAAGCCAGTAATCATGCGGCAGTGCTCCCCAAAAAACTTATCACCCTTCTCCGTATATGACCCGAAGAGGCGGGGTTCCAGAGGCATACTATCTCAACTCGCAGTGCACGCCGCAAGTCGGTATGGGGAAGACTTGGTGACTGTTGAAAGCTCTGGAACTGGAGTCACTATGTGTGTCTCTCTAAAGAGGAGCTACCTCTCTTTTATAGGCACGAGGAAGGCGTAAGTGAAAAGGCAGCGAGACGAAACGAAACAAACAAGTAGCGGTCGAAGCCGAACAACCACTAGTCTGGATTTATTTTCGACTGAATTCGTATTAAAAATCCACTAGCGTAGATCGTTCATCTTTCATTCATGCGTGGCAAAAGAAACTCGTCTTAGCAAGATTGGCGCGTCGAGTCGAGGCCGACAACGGAGGAGGAGCGCGTGTGTTTGTGTCTCTCTCATGCATGTACAAGTGTTGGATCGGAGCAACATCCCTTATAAGGAGGTCAAACTCCCATTCAACTAGCCATATGAGACTAAACTTTTATCCCACCTCTTGCCATGTATGAATGACCGAGAAATGTTCCTCTAGGATTTCAGAAATTATTGCTAAACATTAAATGTGCTAGGCCACATTTAGCCAAAATTCCAACACATGAAGTGCAAGAAAAGAAATAGTGGCATGAAAAAGAAAGATTATACTCTAGAACTGTCGGAACAGATCTTGGTCGTGGGGTGCAGATATCTGTAAGGCAGCCATAAGAGGCACTACAATGCACTGACATTGCGTCCATATCCATGGGAAATCAATCACGTACACAGCAAGCTGATCAAGGACACGCACGCACACATGCTCTGTTCTGATAGGCTAGTCATTTGCAGAAGCAGCAGAGTCCGTGAGAGGGAGCCGGTACTCCTCCGGCTTGAGAGCCACCACGAAGTCCGGCAGCGCCGGCGCCGCCGTCTCATGGGTCGTCCTGTCGACGTTGCTGTAGAGGTCCTTGTTGATGCGCACTTTGCAGGAGGAATCCTTGTGGATCTTGTCGTGGAGGTACTTCATCGATCCCCACAACACCGGGCTCCTGCATAAATAAAAAGGCACATCATCAAGATATATAATAGCATCGACCTATAACTAGATAAACTACTGACAAATCTCTTTGATCGTATAGTCGCACTGAAAAATATTGTCTCATGGGTCATGCATGGTGCTTGATAATGTCAACAAGGTATTGCCTCGAGACGGGAGACGCGGCGTGGAAGGCTTCGCAGGCGGTCCGGCTCTCCCTGAGGAACTCCTCCGCGGACAGCAGCGCCGCCACGGCCATCCGGTGCCACTTCTCGCTGTTGCCTTCGTCCAAGATCAGCCCGTGGTAGTAGTACGCCGCGGCCTGGAGGATAGCGTTATTTTGGCAAACAAGTCGTCGTCAGGATTCAGGTTTCAGAGACATGGAAAGAAAGGTAATAATCTGTGTACAACACGTGCTTTGGCTTCGATGTGCTTCCACTTGACGAAGAGCCTGTGCTTCTCGCCCCAGCCGTCTAGCAGAGGCAGGTCGCCGATGCTTTCATGTGCCTGCAGCCAAAATCAACGCGGTTATTATGCCATCTGAAACTAATTGAAAGGTATTAGTACGAAAAAGATTTTGGATCATTTTTTTTCCTGAAACTATGTGAAATAATTGAGCAGTATAGATAACCGACAATTGTATACGTAAGCCAATTGTGGAATATAGCAAAAAAAGAAAAGAAAAACAGGCGAGATGAAAGGAAACCTACCTGCTGCCAGCACTTGACCATCTCACATGCCAGCCTCCTTTTCACCGCCAGGGTAGCCTTGGGGCTGTCAATTGCCAGCCCAAGTTGAACATCAATTGCCTGGCAAACATCCATGAACCAACCGAGAAGCTGACATCTCAACTGCATGCTATGATCTTTGCTGCTGGAACCATGATGAATCACGTGATGTTACCTGACCGAGGGCTTGCATGCAGGTAGCTCTCAGGACCCCTTCAGACAGGTCCACGGGAAGACCTTTCCTACACGAAATGGCAAGTCAGTAATGAACAACTGAAGAAAAGGGAAGATTGTTCATCCTATCCAACTCGTGGCAGAGACCACCTCTTCTCGGGCGACATCAGGGGAAGAACATGCTGCATGGCGCACTCCAGGTGCCCGGCCGCCTTGAGGAATACCTCAACCGAAGCTCGCTTGTTCTCTGAAAAACATTACAATTCAGAACTGTAACAGGTGACTTCGTTTTTATTCTGCAGCAGTAATAAGGGTTAATGGAGGTAGCTCACGGAAATACGGACCTTCGGATACCTTGGTATGGTACCCCTCGAGGGATGTCTTGGGGAGGAGGAGGGAGTTGGCCTGGGATAAACGCAGCATTGCCATCATGTGCACAACCGACAACACCTCGTACCAGGCACTGGGCAACGCGGTCTCCTGCCATCAAAGATACAGATTATTATTAGTCACTGCAGAAAATTCAAGGCATGCACATACATACATGGATGCCTGCAGACCTCTGCAGAGTAAATTGCAAAATCCCACCACAGTTGGGGAAAAGTTATCAACCCTCCACAAAGAAACCACCGGAAAACATGCATTTTGGTGGGTGTTTGATGACTTTGTCCTAATTGTGATGGTTTTTTGCAATTCACTCACCTCTGCATCATCTTCCTGGTTCATCCATGCAAACTGTATCTTATCTTCCAACTCGCTCCCTGTCAAAGGAACAACTTTTTCAAGCATGTATGTATTTCAATCATTTTAGATCGAACATAAATCAACCTGTACATATTAAGATGTTAAGTTACTACTACTGTACCATCTTTTGTCATTCCAAGTACAACTGGCAGGTACTCTTCCAGAGCCTGCACAAGATCAGCTGACGTGGAGCCCCCTGCAAGCACAAAAATCCAGACTGTCAAATATACCAAAAATTCAGGCCGATGCATGCTAGAATCATACTTTAAGCTGCCAAAATTCAGGTAAGCAGTAGCACTATCAGTAACCCTGAAACACATAGACACATGCATGGATGAGGTCGGTGGACGAACCATGCTGCGTAATGGCGCGCCACCGGGGTCTGCTCACCGCCAGCGCCTCGCGAGCGGCCATGGACGCGATCCGGGTCCTCGACACCGCCAGCCGTTCGGTGAGCCTCCTCGGCAGGCAGTCGGCAAGCGGCGGCGGTGGCAACTCCAGGGGCTCGGGAACCCGCAGCCCAGGCACGAACACAGCCACCTCGCCGATGCTCGCCGGTCGCCTCCTGATGGCGCTCGCGTCGTCCGGCTTGGAGCTGAAGCACCCCATCCTGCAAAATCTGCAACAGTTTTGATCTCTCTGTCGTTCTGTGGGACGATCATCAGATGGACTCTCAGAGATGGGGAATTACTCGTATTAGAGGCCACCGTAGTACATGGACTCGATCGAGCTGCAGGGTCAATGGCGCGAATGAGAGGAAGGTGAAAAGGAAGAGGAGAAGCTGAAGGTGCTAAGTAATTAAGGTGCCGTGATTTTGGTCAATTAGATGCCAACATGCAGAGGGAGCCCAATTATGTTGCTCACGAGGTTCACATCCAAGTCCACATACAACTGCTAAAGTTGCGAGAGATCACGAGCATCGCAACTATAGTTTATTTCCGGCTGTTCTACTTGCTCGCCTTCTTTTCCATGGATGATGGATCCATTCATGAAAAAGCTGAACTTCCCACTTTATCTGTCCAAATACATAAGAGGAAGCTAGCATGCTGAACTTCAAATTAACTTAGTTTCAAATGACTGTTAATTCAGGATTACAAAAAAAATGAAGTACAAGTCAACCATGAAAAAAAAAAGGAATGCTAGTACTATTACTTCTTTAAGAAAGAAACTTAAAAAAAAATGATGACATTCCAACCACCATACAGATTTGCGTACATGATTCATGTAGCAAGCATCCGACGGTCTAGATCTTTCTTCTTTTGCGTTTCATATGCACGCAAGTTATGGCCAAGATTAAAGGATACTCCCTCTGTTATAAAATATAAGTTTTAGCTTTGTGAAGCTAATGTATCTAGACTCTTTTATAGTGTAGGTTCGGAGAGGTTCGGAGTAAACCTACGCATTAAAAAGATCTAGATACATTCACTTCACTAAACTAAAATATCTTATATTTTGAAATGGAGGGAATACTACTCTAAGCTGACCCTCCTGATCGATTAGATATGTGGAGGGACGCGAAGTTCGCTGAGCTGAATTCGCGCCGAGCGGATATCGCAGTCGTTTAAAATAGTTGACTACCCTGTGCGTGTCAAACCCGTATTCCCTTTTATCTAGTGTATAGATGGATTTCTGAGCGTCTGTATTTAGGAGAGATTCCCTTCATGGTGGGCCTGGTCGTCTGCGCATCCCGCCCCGCATACCCGTGAACCTGCCTTTCACATGCTATAGATGTCCACCTACTACCTCTGTCAGTGTGTTGGATCTGTCTCTTCTGGCAATTTCTCTATTATTCAGTCAGCTTTTTTATCCACGCTAATGGGACTGTTGTTCCTAATTCTTCGGGGACAGCCGATTTGGTCAAATTGGAGAAGCTTTGTTTTCTTTTTTACTGGTAATCTGTACTCAGCATGGAGACATGCGTCCACCACGCACATGGTACCATTTATTTCATTCGAAGAGTTGAATCGAAGAGTTCTTCTTTAGTTTCTTACGAAGTACGTATTAGTAGTATGCATAAAGGCCAGTGTTTATCCATAAATTGCAAAGATTTGCTACATAGTGATAGCATATCTACGAAATCATATGTATTTTCATAAATTGCAATGATTTTTAAACACCGCGATTGAACATGGGATCTAGATCGGGGACACACGATGTACAAAAAATAATCAATCCGATTCCAATCAAACGGTGAATCAAAATACAGATCGGAAAATAGAGCCGAAGCAAATCCAGATCGAAAAAACCCGCGCACGACCTCACGCGTGCCTCAGCCTCGACTTCTCCTTCCTTCCAGATGCCACCGGTTGGGAGCCCTCTTCTCACCTCCACCACGGCATTGTGACTCGTGTGGGCATCAGAGGTTACTCAGGGCAACGGTAAATTCCCCGTCGGTGAGTCGGCGAGCCGGCGGCAGGGAAAATTGTGAGTGCGCGCTGGTGATTTCCAGCGGCTGGGCTGGGCGGATCTACGGTGGAGATGGAGATGGCCGGATCAGGGCCTGGGCGGTGGCGGCCGACGCGCTCGAGGCACTGCGGTGGTGGGGAAATTGATGAGAGAGAGAGAAAGGGGTCTGCGGGTGGGTGCAGTTCCTAGAGACGGAGAGAGAGAGATATGTGGCGTGCGGGTCGGGTGTCCATTTCGATCAAGTGGAAATTAAAGCAGGCTGCCATGCCACTACGGTGGGGCAATGGAGCTGTCAGGGCTCAGGCTTTTGTCGACTGACGAGACGTGCAGCAAGCGATGAACACGTTTGAGTCCTACCGCATGCTAACGAATTACTCTAGAGTTTTTTTACTGCCAGCCATTTCGCCCACGTGATAGTACTGACTAAGGGACTTTATATTGTCCATGCTCGTACTCTAATGAATGTTTTTTTTTGCGAAAAAGTACTCTAATGAATGTTAACGTAGTACTCTACATTGCAGTATGGTCGGAGAGGAGATTTCTTGCACCTGGACACCGGTGATCTCACCATATCCGTGTGATCGGTTTGTTTCCTTGTTGATAACTGTGTCAGAATGTATTTCCTTTCAATACAACATGCGCTGGTAAGACAAATATGGATGTTTTTGTACGTTGGAACAGTAGCACAGTTGGGCGAGAGTAAGGGCATCTCCACCGGGCCGACCCAAACGCGTGACCGAACGGTCCGTTTCTGTCCGTTTGGGTCGGCACGTGGTCCCTTTGGAGGCTACGGTTCGGCTTGTCCGGTCAGTCGCGCCCAGCGGCGCGACCCAAATGTCCGCGCCAGGCCAGCGCTGTTCAGACCTAGACTTTGCATATGAATAATTCACTACCAAATTGCCTAGACATATATATTTTGGCAAGCAAATAAACTTGTTTCATGGTAATATAATTAAAATAGTGCTTACATATGAACAGTACGCACACACATGGTTCGATCAAAAACAACCAAACATTATTCAAATTCCAAAAAACAAATAAAGGCTTAAGCATTTTGGTTTCCAGCACGAGCCCATATGTGCTCAACCAAATCTAGTTGAAGCCGGTCATGAGTGTGCCTGTGACGTAAATTTTCATGCACTTGCATGAATTCTTTCCAAGACGCTACACCTGGCTCTGGCTCAACCAATTGACCCTCGAAATCCTAGCCTTGGTCCAAAATGTCATCATCACGCTCGTCATCAACGATCATGTTGTGCATGATCACACAAGCAGTCATCACATCCCACATCCTCTCTGTGTTCCAGGTTCTAGCAGGGTATCGAACAATAGCCCACCTTGACTGAAGCACACCAAATGCTCGTTCCACATCCTTCCTAGCGGCCTCCTGCTCTTTCGCAAACCTCTTGCATTTCTCATCTCCACGGTTGCGAATTGTCTTAACAAAGGTGGCCCGGGATGGATAGATACCGTTAGCTAGACAGTACCCCATGTCATATGCATTGCCATTGACTCGTAGGAAACTTGTGGGGCATTGCCTTCTGCTAGCCTAGCAAACACCGGAGACCTCTGCAGCACATTGATGTCATTGCTTGATCTAGCCATGCCAAAGAATGAGTGCCAAATCCAGAGATCATGTGATGTAACAGCATCTAGTATGACGGTGCAACCCTCCGCGTGCCCTTGGAACTGCACTTGCCAACCAAATGGACAGTTCTTCCAATGCCAATGCATGCAGTCGATGCTGCCAAGCATCCCAAGAAACCCCCTACTCTCGTTGATGGAGAGAAGGCGGGAAGTGTCTTCAATGTTTGGCTCTCTCAAATATACTTCACCAAACACCACTACAACTGCACTGCAGAATCGGTACATGGCCTCATGGCATGTGGACTCGCTCATGCGCATGTAGTCGTCGAGGAGATCACCGGGCACTCCATATGCAAGTTACCGGATGGCGGCAGAACATTTTCTATAGGAGGAGAAGCCAATCTTACTAGTGCAATCGTACGTGGGCTCGAATTAGTCGTCGTACTCCCTCACCCCATTGAGTATGTCCAAGAATAGGTGCATGTACATCCAATAGCGCCAACAGAATGCCTTCTCTTTGAATACCGGATTAGTTGGGTGGAAGTAGTCCTTCTAAAGGCGCATGTGCCCCTCTTACCGGTCGCGATCATGGTTAGCTTCGCGCCGCTTAGCCGAGCCACCTCTACGTGGTGGGAGGAGGTAGCTGTCATGCGCCATGTGCAGCTGCGAGAAGAATTTCGGTCTCACCGCCGGACTCCTCCTCGGAGGATGACTCGATGAAATTCTTGTAGAAAAACTCCATCGCCCTTCGACTGCTACCCATCTATCAAGTACACTAGCGTCAATGGATATGCCAACTCCCGCAACAGTCTACATAACCAATAAAAGACCGGCGAACGCACCTGGGCAAACGACCAAACATGTTGAGCGCGTCCAATCCAGAGGTGGAGTCCTAGGGGGCGGGATGGCATGTGGGGCGTCTAGGCAACTCTGGCAACGTGCATGGCTTGCGGCCGGCCTGGTCGATATTGCTGGGGGCGGCAGCGGCTGCGTCTGCACTGGCCGCGGGATACGGAAGGCGAGGGTTCGGGGGAGGAGTTTCTTTGTCCCACTGGCTACAGGGCCCGGGTGAACAAGAAGGTGGACGTGTGAGGCAGCGCGCGTTGTCCGGGCCAACCTAGTGGTCACGCAAATTAGGTGCAAGGATGGGTCGAGCCGGGCGCGTCGGGGAGAATGGGTCCTGCCGCTGCGGTGCCGCACACATCGCGCGCGTCCGCGAGGACAAGTTCGGACACGCCCGGGCTGGTTGGGTCGACTGATCTTCACAAAAGGTTACATCGTAGAAATCTTATAGTTAACTTGTTATATTTTGTTCTCTATATGCAACATGAAATTCCTGCATTCGATATATCAAGTCTTACTAGATTAATATGTCAAGTCCCTATAGTCCCGCTCGATGGGGGATTGGAATTCTTTCTAGGTTTTGGAGTCAAGCAATTGAGAGAAGGGACTTTCATCAACAAAGGTAAATATACCCAAGAAATGCTCAGGAGAATCAAGCTTGATCAACTAAATGGGGTCAACACTCCAATAGCTACAAAGGTAGATCTTAATCTTAAAAAGGAGTTCCCAAGTATAGAGTGTTATTATACAACTCCTAGAGTTCCTATAATACAAAGTAAAGTTCTTTTGGATAGTAACCATGGGAACTATTATGATTCATGTCAGTATCAATATAGCAGAACCGCAGAATGCCAATGTCGAGTCTTTAGGAGTCCCCACGGCCAAAACAAGCAATCATGTGATGTTTCACATTTCTTGCTTAGGGTTTAGGGTTTAGTATTTAGGGTTTAGGGATTGGGGTTTATGATTTCTATTGTCACACAACCTCCACTCTTGCAAAATTATAAAAAACTAACTTGAAATATATAGTTCTCCATCGATACTTATAGAGTCCCATTAACCAACACTAGTACTGTGATCTATATAACCCAATATCATAAAGATTGTGAAGGATCTATAGAGTTCTTTCGAATAGTTCCAAAGAGTACCTGTGATGATCTATAGAGTCCTTCATCTATGACCCATCGGATAGCCATAATTTTATTGTTGTAGCTACAACAGTGGAGTCTACTCTCTCAGTGTCTTGCGGAGTGGAGAGAGTAGACTCCGTTGTTGTAGCTGCAACAAGGATATTACGGCTATCCGATGGGTGATATAAGAAGGACTCTATAGATCATCACCGGTCCTATCTAGAACTATTCCAAAGAACTCTATAGATCCTTCACGGTGTTTGTGTTACTTGGAAATATACATCACAATACTGCTTGTGTTGGTTGACGGGACTCCATAAGACTCCATGAAGAACTCTATATTTCAAGTTATGTTTTTTACTGTCTTGCAAGGGTGGATGTCGTGTGTGACAGTAGAACAAAGTAATCAAAGCTTTATTCGTCATGGTATGACTTTGTTTCGGCCATTATACATTTGGTCACAATCAAGGTGGCTAGGGATATCCGTGTACACACAAATATCCTCACTTTGGTATTATTATAATTAAAGTGTGTTCATGTTAGATGGGTATATATTCAAGATTATTAAGTAGCAGTGGATTTGTTTCACTCAACATGAAACTACCTAGGATCTACTCCTTGATCATTGGTCAAGAAAAGGTGCCCCCATTTTAAGGATTACCCCACGTAAAAAGTGAATCCACGTCTATACCTATCCGGTGAAAGGGAAGGACTCTATAGAGCATCATCAGTACTCCACGGATCTATTCAAAAGAACTCTATATGTCCTTTACAATATTTATGTATCCGGATAGTATACATTGTAGTTCTCCTTGTGCGGGTTGTTAGTACTCTTCGAGCCTCGACAAAGTACTTTATAGTTGTAGGCGAGAAATTTTGCTCGAGTGATATTGAGGCGAGGTGGTCTTGTGGAGGCGCGGGTACCGGCCAAGTCATGATTCAGGGGGAAAGACAAGGCGAGTGGGGTCTGGGTTATTTTTTGTATTATAGGGCACGTCAAGCAAACAAATCTCCTAATAGGAACTTGGCAACCCTGATAAGGATAAACCATGAGCGTTATCTTAAGTAGAAAAACGATTTACCACTCGTGACATCCAAGACGCTAAACCCGTGGAAGGACCCCTCATGTTGTTATCCGGATAAGATTTACTCACTTTGGCAATTAATTACCATAGTCTTTGAGTAGACTGATTCAAGCACCGTCCCATGCATATGACCTTATTTCTCCAGGTATTACACCGGTATCTACCCGAATAGATTTGATTCAAACTAGCAGGATTTCATTTACTAGACCAGGATATATTTTAGCTTGCTAACTATAAGGATTTGTTTCACTCAATTTTAAACCACCTAGGATCAACTCCTTGAACATTGGTAAAACAAAAGGTGCTCCCCTTTTAACGATGATTCCACGGAAATAGAGAATCCACGGCTATACTTATGGGTGAAAAGTGGAAGCACACTATAGATCATCATCACTATTCTTTAGAACTACTCAAAAGAACTCTATAGGTCTTTCAAGATATTTATGTTTTCGGATAGTATATGTCATAGGTCTGCTTGTGCGGGTTGTCAGTACTTTTTGAGCCTCAACATAGTACTTTTTATTGCTCATGACAAAGTACTTTATAGTTATAGTTCATATACGAATATAATGAACAAAATCAAAATAGCACTTATCTAAAAAAAGATCCATGTAAGGATCGCATTTTAACAAGACCCCCTCCTCCTAGGGCGTAAATGGGGAATTCATATCTATCCGATGGGCGATAGATGAAGGACTCTACAGATCATCACCGGTACTCTTTGGAACTATTTGAAAGAACTTTATAGATCCTTCACGATCTTTA
Organism: Avena eriantha; assembly: GCA_910589775.1. Lineage (NCBI taxonomy): Eukaryota > Viridiplantae > Streptophyta > Magnoliopsida > Poales > Poaceae > Avena > Avena eriantha. Next base: position 458,747,325 of record OU342745.1, read on the forward strand.
TAATACTGGGTAATATACATCACAATATTACTTGTGTTGGTTGACGTGACTCTATAAGGATCAACGAAGAACTATATATTTCAAGTTAGGTTTTTAATAATCTTGCAAGGGTGGACGTCGTGTGTGACATTAGAAATCTTAGACCCAAAACCCCAATCCCTAAAATCTAAACTCAAAACCGTGAACCCTAAGCAAGTAATGTGAAACATCACAGGATTGCTTGTTTTGGTTGTGGGGACTCCTAAAGACTCAACGAAGAACTATATATTTCAAGTTCGTCAAGAAATATACTGAACCAATCTAAAGTATTAATTATCATAGGTGTTTTGTGGCAATAGTAAAGATTCCAATGGTTTATGGTTTGTATTAAGCAAACAATGCGAAGCTTTATGTCTTAAAAGAGTTTGAAGTATGATGTTGGTGTTTTTTAGAAGCTCGCAAGGGTGGAGGTTGTGTGTAACAATAGAACAAACAAATAAAAGTTTAATTTTCTATGGTATGACTTCGCTTGGGCCATTACGCAATTGGTCACAACCATGGTGACATGGGCTTTCCGTGTACGCAAAAACTTAGTGTGGTCACCTTAGATGGATACTTATTTTACCCGCAAAAAAAGATGAATACTTATTTTAGCTTATTAACTAACAAGATTTGTTTCATTCAATATGAAACCACCTAGGACCACCTCTTTGAACATTGGTAAACAAAAGGTGCTCCCACTTTAACTATGGTTCCAAAGAAACAAAGAATCCATGTCCATCCCTTCGAAACTATTCAAAAGAGCTCTATAGATCATTCAAGATAATTATGTTTATGGAATAGTATACGTCGTAGGTCTGTGTGTGTGGGCTGTTAGTACTTTTCAAGCCTCGAAAAATTAATTTATAGTTCTATAGTTCATACATGAATATAATTAACAAATTTAAAGTATCCTTATCATATATGTTTCGAAAGAGTACAAAGTACGATTTTCTATGGAAAAAGAGTATGATTCTTATTTTGTTATCTGTCATAACGTTTCTGCATCTAAATTATCAAGTCCAGTTGCTTCAGTGCAAAAAGTCCTTGTAGCAGACGTAAGGAGTACCATCATTGTTTTCAAACATACTTCCACACAATCTTACATAATAAACTAGAAATACACAGACATTGTGATCTTAACAAAAGGCGACATCACAGAAATCTCATAGTTAACTTGTTATATTTTTTGTCTATAGGCAACATGACATCTAAAGAAACATACTCAACAAACCTAAAGTATTAATTACCATAGATATTTTGTGTCAATAGTAAAGATTCCTGGCGGTTTATGGATTTTATTAAGCAAGCAATGTGAAGCTTTATGTCTTAAAAGCGTTGACATATGGTGTTGGTGTTTTTTAGAAGCCTGCAAGGGTGGAGGTCATGTGTAACAATAGAACGAACTAATCAAAGTTTAATTTTCTAGGGTATGACTTCGCTTCGACCATTATACAGTCGGTCACAAACATGGTGACATGGGCTTTCCGTGTACACACAAATATCCTCACCTTGGTATCATTAGAATTCAAGTGCGGCCATGTTAGATGGATACTTATTTGAGCTTATTAACTAACAAGATTTGTTTCACTCAATATGAAACCACCTAGGATCAACTCCTTGAACATTGGTAAAACAAAAGGTGCTCCCGCTTTAACTATGGTTCCACATAAACAGAGTATCCATGGATATCCCTTGGAAACTATTTAAAATAACTCTATAGATCTTTCAAAATAATTATGTTTACGGAATAGCATGGAATAGTATACATCGTAGGTCTACGTGTGCAGGATATTAGTACGTTTTGAGCCTCAACAAAGTACTTTATGGTTCTATAGTTCGTACGCGAATATAATTAACAAATTTAAAGTAGCACTTATCATATGTGTTTCAGGACAATAAAGAGTACGATTCGCCATGGAAAAAGAGTATGATTCTTCTGTTGGGGCCTCCATGCCACAAGGAAATTCCTCTATTTTTCTATATGTCATAACGTTCCTGCATCTAAATTATCAAGTCATGCTGCTTCAGTGCAAGAAGTCCCTGCCGCTAACGTATGAAGTACCATCATTGTTTTCAAACATACTTCCACACAATCTTACATAATAAACTAGAAAAATACACACATTGTGATCTTAACAAAAGGTGACATCGCAGAAATCTCATAGTTAACTTGTTATATTTTGTTGTCTATATGCAACATGAAATTCCTGCATTCGATATATCAAGTCCCATTCGATGGGGGAGTTGGAATTCTTTCTCGGTTTTGGAGTCAAGCAATTGAGAGAAGGGACTTTCATCAACAAAGGTAAATATACCCAAGACATGCTTAGGAGAATCAAGCTTGATCAACTAAATGGGGTCAACACTCTAATAGCTACAAAGGTAGATCTTAATCTCAAAAAGAAGTACCCAAGTATAGAGTGTTGTTATACAACTCCTAGAGTTCCTATAATGCAAAGTAAAGTACTTTTGGACAGTAACCATGGGAACTATTATGATTCATGTCAGTATCAATATAGCAGAACCGCGGAATGCCTATGTCGAGTCTTTAGGAGTCCCCACGGCCAAAACAAGCAATTATGTGATGTTTCACATTGTTTTATTAGGGTTTAAGGTTCAGTATTTAGGGTTTATGGATTGGGATTTAGGATTTCTATTGTCACACAACCTCCACTCTTGCAAAATTATAAAAAACTAATTTGAAATATATAGTTCTCCGTCGATACTTATAGAGTTCCATTAACCAACACTAGTAATGTGATGTATATTTCCAAGTAACAGAAACATCGTGAAGGATCTATAGAGTTCTTTCGAATAGTTCCGAAGAGTACTGGTGATGAAGTGTAGAGTCCTTCATCTATCACCCATCGAATAGCCCTGGTTTTATTGTTGTAGCTACAACAGTGGAGTCTACTCTCTCAGTGCCTTGCAAAGTGGAGAGAGTAGACTCCGTTGTTGTAGCTGCAACAAGGATATTACGGCTATCCGATGGGTGATATATGAAGGACTCTATAGATCATCACCGGTACTCTCTGAAACTATTCCAAAGAACTCTATAGATCCTTCATGATGTTTCTGTTACTTGGAAATATACATCACAATACTGCTTGTGTTGGTTGACGGGACTCCATAAGACTCCATGAAGAACTCTATATTTCAAGTTATGTTTTTTACTGTCTTGCAAGGGTGGATGTCGTGCGTGACAGTAGAACAAAGTAATCAAAGCTTTATTCCCCATGGTATGCCTTTTTTAGGTCATTATACATTAGGTATCATTCAAGTGCGGTCACGTTAGATGGATACTTATTTGAGCTTATTAACTAACAAGATTTGTTTCACTCAATAAACCACCTAGGATCAACTCCTTGAACATTGGTAAAACAAAAGGTGCTCCCACTTTAACTATGGTTCCACACAAACAGAGAATCCATGGATATCCCTTGGAAACTATTTAAAATAACTGTATAGATCATTCAAGATAATTATGTTTATGGAATAGAATGCATCGTAGGTCTACGTGTGAGGGATGTTAGTACGTTTTGAGCCTCAACAAAGTACTTTATAGTTCTATAGTTCGTACGCGAATATAATTAATAAATTTAAAGTAGCACTTGCCATATGTGTTTCAGGACAATAAAGAGTACGATTCACCATGGAAAAAGAGTATGATTCTTCTATTGGGGCCTCCATGCCACAAGGAAATTCCTCTATTTTGCTATTTGTCATAATGTTCCTGCATCGAAATTATCAAGTCCTGCTGCTTTAGTGCTAGAAGTCCCTACCGCTGACGTATGAAGTACCATCATTGTTTTCTAACATATTTCCACACAATCTTACATAATAAACTAGAAAAATACACATATTGTGATCTTAATAAAAGGTGACATCGCAGAAATCTCATAGTTAACTTGTTATATTTTGTTGTCTATATGCAACATGAAATTCATGCATTCGATATATCAAGTCCAACTCGATTAATATGTCAAGTCCCTATAGTCCCGCTCGATGGGGGAGTTGGAATTCTTTCTCGGTTTTGGAGTCAAGCAACTGAGAGAAGGGACTTTCATCAACAAAGGTAAATATACCCAAGACATGCTTAGGAGAATCAAGCTTGATCAACTAAATGGGGTGAACACTCCAATAGCTACAAAGGTAGATCTTAATCTCAAAAAGAAGTACCCAAGTATAGAGTGTTGTTATACAACTCCTAGAGTTCCTATAATGCAAAGTAAAGTACTTTTGGACAGTAACCATGGGAACTATTATGATTCATGTCAGTATCAATATAGCAGAACCGTGGAATGCCTATGTCGAGTCTTTAGGAGTCCCCACGGCCAAAACAAGCAATCATGTGATGTTTCACATTGCTTGATTAGGGTTTATGGTTTAGTATTTAGGGTTTAGGGATTGGGGTTTAGGATTTATATTGTCACACAACCTCCACTCTTGCAAAATTATAAAAAAACTAATTTGAAATATATAGTTCTCCGTCGATACTTATAGAGTTCCATTAACCAACACTAGTAATGTGATGTATATTTCCAAGTATCAGAAACATCGTGAAGGATCTATAGAGTTCTTTCGAATAGTTCCAAAGAGTACCGGCGATGATCTGTAGAGTCCTTCATCTATCACCCATCAGATAGCCATAATTTTATTGTTGTAGATACAACAGTGGAGTCTACTCTCTCAGTGCCTTGCAAAGTGGAGAGAGTAGACTCCATTGTTGTAGCTGCAACAAGGATATTACGGCTATCCGATGGGTGATATAAGAAGGACTCTATAGATCATCACCGGTCCTATCTGGAACTATTCCAAAGAACTCTATAGATCCTTCACGGTGTTTGTGTTACTTGGAAATATACATCACAATACTGCTTGTGTTGGTTGACGAGACTCCATAAGACTCCATGAAGAACTCTATATTTCAAGTTATGTTTTTTATAGTCTTGCAAGGGTGGATGTCGTGGGTGACAGTAGAACAAAGTAATCAAAGCTTTATTCCCCATGTATTGACTTTATTTCGGCCATTATACATTTGGTCACAATCAAGGTGACTAGGGCTATCCGTGTACGCACAAATATCCTAACTTTGGTATTATTATAGTTCGAGTATGGTCATGTTAGATGGGTATATATTCGAGCTTATTAACTACCAGTGGATTTGTTTCACTCAACATGAAGCTACCTAGGATCTACTCCTTGATCATTGGTCAAGAAAAGGTGCCCCCATTTTAAGGATTACCCCACGTAAAAAGTGAATCCACGTCTATACCTATCCGATGAAAGGGGAGGACTCTATAGATCATCATCAGAACTCTATAGATCTATTCAAAAGAACTCTATATGTCCTTTACAATATTTATGTATCTGGATATTATACATTGTAGTTCTCCTTGTGCGGGTTGTCAGTACTCTTCGAACCTCGACAAAGTACTTTATAGTTGTAGGCGAGAAATTTTGCTCGAGTGATATTGAGGCGATGTGATCTTGTGGAGGCGTGGGTACCGGCCAAGTCATCATTCAGGGGGCAAGACAGGGCGAGTGGGGTCTGGGTTTTTTTGTATTATATAGCACATCAAGCAAACAAACCTCCTAATAGGAACTTGGCAACCCTAATAAGGATAAACCCTGAGCGTTATCGTTAATAGAAAACGATTTACCACTCGTGACATCCAAGACCCTAAACTTGTGGAAGGACCCCTCATGTTGTTATCCTACTCGCTCCGGCAATTAATTTACATAGTATTTTGTGTAGACTGATTCAAGCGATGTCCCATGCATATGACCTTCTTTCTCCAGGTATTACACCGGTATCAACCCGAATCGATTTGATTCAAACTAGCAGGATTTCATTTACTAGATCAGGATATATTTTAGCTTGCTAACTATAAGGATTTGTTTCACTCAATTTTAAACCACCTAGGATCAACTCCTTGAACATTGGTAAAACAAAAGGTGCTCCCATTTTGATGATGATTCCACGGAAATAGAGAATCCACAGCTATACCTATGGGTGAAAAGAGGAAGCACACTATAGATCATCATCGCTATTCTTTAGAACTACTCAAAAGAAATTTATAGGTCTTTCAAGATATTTATGTTTTCAGATAGTATATGTCGTAGGTCTGCTTGTGCGGGTTGTCAGTACTTTTCGAGCCTCGACAGCGTACTTTTTTTTGCTTATGATAAAGTACTTTGTAGTTCTAGTTCATACACGAATATAATGAACAAAATTAAAATAGCACTTATCATATGTGTTTCATGACAATAAAAAAGATCCATGTAAGGATCGCATTTTAACAAGACCCCCTCCTCCTAGGGCGTATATGGGGAATTCATAGCTATCCGATGGGTGATAGATGAAGGACTCTACAGATCATCGCCGGTACTCTTCGAAACTATTCGAAAGAACTCTATAGATCCTTCACGATCTTTATAATACTGGGTAATATACATCACAATATTATTTGTGTTGGTTGACGTGACTCTATAAGGATCGACGAAGAACTATATATCTCAAGTTAGGTTTTTTATAATCTTGCAAGGGTGGAGGTCGTGTGTGACATTAGAACTCATAGACCCAAAACCCTAATCACTAAACTCTAAACCCTAAATCGTGAAGCCTAAGCAAGTAATGTGAAACATCACAAGATTACTTGTTTTGGCATTGGGGACTCCTAAAGACTCAACAAAGAACTATATATTTCAAGTTCGTCAAGAAATATACTGAACCAATCTAAAGTATTAATTACCATAGGTGTTTTGTGTCAATAGTAAAGATTCCGATGGTTTATGGTTTGTATTAAGCAAGCAATGCGAAGCTTTATGTTTTAAAAGAGTTGAAGTATGATGTTGGTATTTTTTTAGAAGCTTGCAAGGGTGGAGGTCGTGTGTAACAATAGAACGAATAAATCAAAGTTTAATTTTCTATGGTATGACTTTGCTTGGGCCATTATACAATTGGTCACAAACATGGTGACATGAGCTTTATGTGTACGCACAAATTTTCTCACCTTGGTATCATTTGCATTCAAATGTGATCACGTTAGATGGATACTTATTTTACCCGCAAAAAAAGATGAATACTTATTTGAGCTTGTTAACTAACAAGATTTGTTTCGTTCAATATGAAACCACCTATGACCACCTCTTTGAACATTGGTAAACAAAAGGTGCTCCCACTTTAAGTATGGTTCCACAGAAACAAAGAATCCACGTCCATCCCTTCGAAACTATTCAAAAAAACTCTATAGATCATTCAGGATAATTATGTTTACGGAATAGTATACGTCGTAGGTTTGTGTGTGTGGGCTGTCAGTACTTTTCAAGCCTCGACTAAGTACTTTATAGTTCTATAGTTCATACATGAATATAATTAACAAATTTAAAGTAGCCCTTATCATATATGTTCCGGGAGAGTACATAGTACGATTCTTATTTTGCTATCTGTCATAACGTTCATGCATCTAAATTATCAAGTCTCGCTGCTTCAGTGCAAGAAGTCCCTGTGGCGGACGTATGGAGTATCATCATTGTTTTCAAACATACTTCCACAAAATCTTACATAATAAACTAAAAATACACACACATTGTGATCTTAACAAAAGGCGACATCATAGAAATCTCATAGTTAACTTGTTATATTTTTTGTCTATATGCAACATGACATTACTGCATTCTATATATCAAGTCCCGCTCGATTAATATGTAAGTTCCTACAATAGATGCATGGAGTACTATCTAAATTTCTAACTTATGCCCAGAGCAAAGATAGGTAAGATTGAGCCATTATCTTGGTGCCCAAAGATATAATTTATAAATGTCTACTAGGATATTCATGCGGATCATTCTCTTTATAAAGTTCATATGAATACTCATATGAATCATGAGTAGTTCAAGCAAAGGAAAGAAATAAAAGAACAATTTTTAAAAGAGGAAGAACAACAACCTGTTATTAAAGAGATCACTAATGGCATTAACACTGTAAGCACTTTTTAAACACAACCCATCATAAATGTGTACTGTCTACATTACAGAAATTCAGATACAAACTACACCAAGAAGGCCAATGTAATACTAATCATCAATTACAAAAAACGACATGATTAAGCAGCCCAACCTGGGCACATAAGCCTCTCCATGCCCAATTCATCCAGTAAGTATAAATCACACAACAATTCAGTTGGATGTATCTTGATGTAACAAGAATTCTATTGATAATCCTCAAATAGATGAATCTCATATCTTGATGTAACAAGAATTTGCCCATGACCAGACTGCAATGCAGAACATGATTACCTTAATTCCATAGGAAAATGTAGTGCAGAATCTACCAACCATCTATAGTAGTCTACATTGGCAGAATCTTTCCGTGATTCTATAATAGAGTTCGAAATTTGACATATGTCTAGGAACAAGTACTTGCAATTTCATTTTCATCCTGTTTGCATAAAGTTCAAAATTAAATACCGTATTCCAAAAGAACAAGAAAAGGCCAAGCAAGCCACATCTTTTTTTTGAATCACAACAAGAACTGCTATATTCATTGCGCTAGAGGAAATGATCAAGACGATCGATGACCTAGTTTATAAGGAAAACCGAGCGACCCTGTTTACGAGGGAAACCGGGTCAGAAAACCGCACAATCATCGGAGCCTTATCGTCCGCATGACACCAGACCACCGACACACAAAAACATACACCCAAATCCGGAGCCACTGCTCCGACTTCCCCCACTCATAGTCGAGCCGCAACGCCGCGCGGAGTGGATGTCTTGTAGACCAAACTACACACGGCGACCACCCGCAGACCACGAACGCCGTGCCAAAAGGTCCGGGGCCGCCGCCCTGACGTGTCAGTCAAATAGACCGTTTGATCGCGCTGACCGGGCCGACAAGCTCGCTGCCCTCGCAACACCAGCATGTCACCCGTACCTTGCTAGGCCACAACCACACCTCATGGAGTCATCGCTGCAAGGCCTTCCGAGGCCGCCACCTCGGCGCATGTCCACTGTCCGGAGTCGCCACCCCGGCATCCACAACCCTCGACCACAAAGCCAACTCTTGGCTGCCATGCACCTGCCCACCACACCTGAGTGTCAAGGACTCCAAAGGCGGGCGCCTTCAAGAAGGTAGCGGCACAGATTGTCGCCATCGCCCGCTCTGAAGGAGCTAAGGTTTTCACCCGGAGGTCACTTGACCCTCGTGTCGGCAGGATAGGCAGCTTGACAATGATGCCTTCAGCAAGGGGAACAGCACCCAAGGGCCCCGCCGTCATCAACAACGACCAGAGTCGCTGCAAAGCTTTCGCCGGCATGCCTCTCCGCCTCCAGGCCAGATGCCCGGGCAGCGGGACACAAGAAGCCAAGAAGGGGACCTTGTCGTCGACCACCATAAGCCACATCTCAATGGTCGCGGCCTAGCATCACCATAAACTAGAAATCAGGAAGGAGACATACGCACTACTTTCTCTGTTGTCTAATATTCTCTAAAAAATCATAAATATGAAAAACAATATTAGAAGGAAATGGTGTTCTCCAATATTGGCACTACATTTGTTCAACAAAAGCTAGCTAAAAGTTTCACCAGCTAGCAAACTAAACGCAAGTTCAATAGGGGGCAAGCAAGGCTGGATAAAGATCAATGGATCAAAATGCTAACCTCCACATGGTGGAATCATCTTTGTGCAGAACCAAAATAAACAGAAGACTGGAAAGCATTCTGAACCACACTACTAAGTTCTTGTATGCAAAGACAGAGAGGAGCATGAACAATATTGAGAAAAATCTAAAAATCGCAAAATCCAATTAGTAGCTCAGTAAAATGTTGAGCACAGTGCGGAATCCACGTCCACAACACGATGCTGGGCGCCGTCGTCACGCCGGAGCCCCAGCGAGGGCTGACACGGGCTGAGTGACCACCGGAGCCAGGCCATGGCCTCATTTGCTCGCCATCAGAGCTTGACGCTTATCTCACCGTCTCCAGGAACGGCAGAGTGAGCCTATCTAGATGCCAGCTTCAGAGCTGCGACTGGCAGCTTCCATGCTCCAAGGCAGTGAGGAAGAGGACGTTGACGGCGTACTGACCGGCAATAATTGGGAGACGCCCTCGTCACAAGGCATCACGCAGCCTCAGGGGGCAGTGGCGTAACGACGTGTGCGACTGCAGGGGAAGCGCAAAGCACCGTCAATGCATCAATCCGAGTCTTGGTCTATGTGACAAACAATAGATATACATATGATGCACAGGAATTTGCACAACAATGTGTCTATTAAAAAACTAAATTCATGGACTAATAAATCTAGTTGAATATTTTATGGTTAGATGAAACCACAACTATTGCCCTGTTTTCAGCAATTTTCATAACATGGCAGAGCAATGGCTGCAATTGAATTTTACTGAAAAAATGATATTCATCGGCTACTCCATTCGTTATCCCACAGTCAGCGATATTCTATCTATATATATATATATATGACTGCCTAGCTGCGGCTCAATGAGATGTGCTTGCCAACAACTTGTAAGAGCCACATAGGTAAAGAATTGGGACAACATCGCTCTACTCTTCCAACGTGATATTAGACAATGTCATACATGCAGCATACCTTTTTTTTACACGGGTAGTCAGAGGGGTGTCATCAACCGTAATAGCGGATTTGTCTGGCATATCTTCCTCGGGATGGATGCTATCGTTCCTGTTAGTCATGCTCATGGTTTCCGATATGAATTTCCAGTGTGATAGATTTGAAGCATCGCGGGAGGAACATATGAACTACCAAAACGTTTATATTTTGCCTTGCAAGAGAAAATGGACGATGTCATGAAATAAAAAATATTTACTGCAATAAGATGTTTCTCAATAGATTTTTCAAGGAGAAATGAGCTCCTATAGAGGCATAGTTCAGAGCGTGGATGTAATTAAATTGATTCTACTTGTTCACTCAACCATTAACTCAGCTACATGACCCATATTATGCATTCATATCTACGGAACAACATCTCTGGATTAAACTGTAAGTGGGCATAAAAAAGAACCGAAATTGAAGAAAACTGATATAGCAACCTACATACTCTATTACATCTCGCGCTCAGAGATGCCACCGGAGATAAAATCTTTGTTATCATCTCATGACATTGCCCATGTTCAGGCTCGTAGCGCAAACAATAAATTATATCCTTCGATGTGCTTGCCTTCCTTGGTAAATTACATCTACACGAACTAGCATCAGATAGGTTTGCTAATCCCGAGCTGGAGAACAAAATAAATAGCCATCCGCAAAGCAGGAAATAACACACGAACAGGAATTAGATTCAGGGACAAACCTATCTTCCCACGGGTCGGAATCAGGATACACGTCGGATCCAGTAATGGGAAAATCCTCTGATGACAGTTCTTCCGTCTGGCTAATCGAAACAAAATCCGCTCCAGAGCCCGGATCCGTTTCGGTTTCCTACAAACATCCGCTGTCTGTCCGCGAATCTCCATGGATGCTGTCTGAGCAGAAGGAAGTGGTGAGCCCCTGCTCGTGCTCGTTCCTGTGCTCGTCGCCCCAAGACAATATAGATCTGATGATTCCCCACCGAAACACACTGAATCTCCAGAGGGGAACTCCATGCTGAAAAACCAACGAACATGGATTCAGATCAAGAGAAAACACTTAAATGCAGAAGAATCGCAAGAAAAAACAATTAAACGCGGCAGAAACACACCTGAGGAGCAGATCAGTGAACCACTGGGTTTCTCCATGGCAAATCATCGAGTAACTGGCCAAGATCTGAGAAATCGCCGCCGGCACGTAGCGGAAGGCAGCGCCTCGTTACTAGGGTTGAACGGGGAGGGACAAGCACGAGCACAGGACATGTGAGGTACGGGGCCACCGGTGTCCTCGTATACGGGCCGTACGGCGTATAGCTGGTATTGTACGTAGCCCGGACCGTGTATAAGGCAGAAACCCCGGTCAACATATCTCTTGGGTGGGCCCAGCGCGCGAATCTCCAGGGACGAACGAACGGTCCACGTATCGGTTCGGCGCGAAATTAGCTCGTAGAGCCATTTATCGTATGTGGAGGGAGACCCGCGATCCGGTATCCAAACTATGCCAACGGCCTGAAGCCCCGTCGGCAAAGGCATGCAAAACAGTCGGCTTACCGCTATGCTGACAGCAGCCATCGGCATACGGCTGTAAGCATACTCGGCATGGGCATACACCAAAATGTCCGTCGGCATACAGGTCATATTTGTGCCTACCTTCCAACTCCCCCAGCCTTCTGAATTACGTTTCCTTTCGTCCAACAAAGAAAAGAAACAACATCGAAAACCCCAAGAAATGGGCCATGATTATTATTATTTCCAACATGGCAAATTGATGTGGGTTCCACACGGTAAGAACTGATCCAGAAAGAGGATCGACGTAACTGCGATGAGTTGTTTTACGGTGATTGAGGTGGCACTTTATGTGTTGTTGGGTGCCACTAATTCTAAATATTTGTAACCGTCGATTAAAACGTTTGATCAAGATCTATCAAGGTTCGATTTAGTTGAAGTGGCCTAAAACCGTGACTGTTATGACCGATCGTCCTGTCCTACAACTGTGAGACGCCGCTGCCAACCCGATCAGCCTGACTGTCAGCCGCCACTGGAAATGCCCCCCGCCACCACGTCCCCTTCCCTTCGAAGCCCAGCCTCCAACTACACGGGAACTCCCTTCCTCTTCACACACCACCGCCCTTCAAGTCAAGCTTAGATGAGTGTCGTCGCATTAGATTTAGGGTTCATCTTTAGGGTTTCGCGAATTGGCTACATTTGATCCTGGTGTATGCTTGCCTGCAGGTTGACGAATCAGACGCAACAGATCATCCCGACTATGAGCCGCCGCCACCGTGCACCCCTCCCTTCGAAGCCTAGCCTCCGACTACCCAACAACTCCCCTCCTCTTCACGCACTGCCGCCCTTCAAGCCTAGGTGTGTAATGTCGCACTAACTTTAGGGTTCATCTTTAGGGTTTCGCGAATTGTCCGCATCTGGTGTATTCCTGCCTATAGGATGAGGAATCAGACGCAACGGATACGTTTGCTGTCATCTAGGATCGTTGGCGAGAAGAGGGACGGGTGCCTCTCATGCTTTCCCAAGAGGTCCTTCCCTATTCCGTCTGGGCCGGCGCCATCGCATCAAGGATCGCCAATCACCGCTTTTTGAAGACCTCCCACTACTAGACCAACTACTACACATCAATTGGTATGATTTGTTGTGTCCAACTCTTTGATTTATTAATTTATCCGGTGACTGATTCGGGTAGTCCTTATCACGGTTAGCACCTAGCACCAGCAATTTTTTTTTGATTCATCCTTTCTCGGATATGGACGTTTGGCTCAATCTATTAACAGTTTAACTAGAACATTGTATCAGTATGTGTGCATGTGACATGCCATCGTACCTTGGCACTACCTATAGTTATCTCAAGTGCATGTTACACCCTCTTTTATTTCTTTCTAGTTCACATGCAATATTATCAATTTTTCTTACTGGCATGAATTGATAACACCCATCATGTGTAGCCATTATTCTTCTTGTTTCAAAGTCTTTGGAGCTTGTTCCTCTATTTAAATTTTGTTAAAAACATTCTAGCTAACCTCATCTCTCTCTTGGTCCAACCATTGGACCATACCATCTGACAAACCTAACACTATCTAATCTAATCATCCTACCCGAGAGCCATACATGTGAGAGGAATAATAGAGTTTTTGACATGGTGAGATTTAGAACACTCTTGTGCTCCGCACTTGTGTAACTTAGTAGATGCCTCTACCCACAAACTATTCTTAGAGTGGCTACCAAACTGATCATTTTTAATTCATTATATATTTTTTAAATGGTGTAATATTATCCTAGTTATTTTCGGCTTTATCCTTGTACTATGGTTAAACTTATAATTTTCTATCCGTATGTGGTATGCAGGAAGATATGGCACATGTAGGTTATGATGCTGAGTATATGGACATTGCCAACATGGCGTTTGCTAGCGAAGATGATGGGTTTCGGTTCTATAACAAGTATGCTCTTCAAAAAGGATTTAGTATGCGGAAAATCTATGTTGAGTGAGATGTAGCCAGCGATCCGAGGCAGGATCAACCTCGAGATCCCTGCGATCCTGGCTTGTCATGTTATCCTGGTTGGCACCATTATTTGATGTTTAATTTTCACTGGTTTGTGTAGTATTTTGAGGAGATTCTTCACCAAAATTTACCGAAGACTCTTCAATAATCCGTGGAGGATCAATAACATGCACAACTTGCAAAAAATGTTCATTAGCTTGTACACCCTTATTGTTAGATGTGGAAGGAAGATCATTTTGTGGAAGGAGAAGAATCTCTTCACGGAGACGTCTACCAGCGTTTGGATGAAGATCAGCAAAAGGAAAATGTTCTTATCAAATACAACATCACAAGAGACATAAACACGACCAGTGGTTGTATCAAGACACCTTACTCCTTTTATGTTTTGAACTATAGCCAAGAAAGACACATTGTTTGGAGCAGAAAGATAGTTTGTGTTTATTATAGGGGTGAAGGTTTGGCCAACAAGCGCAGCCAAAGACTCGAAGTGGCTCATAGTTGGGCTTGACTTGCAGGAGTTTTTCTGTAGGAGTTGCAAAATTAAGAACTTTGGTGGGAAGCAAGTTTATGAGAAATGTTGCTGTAAGGAAAGCACCATCCTAGTATTTTAGAGGCCTAGATATATTGGCAAGTAAGGCAACACCAACTTCAACAATGTGTCGGTGTTTGCGTTCAGCAGACCCATTTTGTTGATGGGAATATGGATATAGGATAGGAACACTAGTGGATATAGGATAGGATAGTTGATGACTCTTAGTCTGCTGGCATGTATCACATATATAAGAATTTATTTCTAGAGTATATGACAAATTATTCTTCCTAAGAACTTGTTGAACAATAAAGGATGATGGATGTCCTAGACGACGATGCCACATGGAGGCTGAAGGATTGATGGTGATAAGAGCATGCTTGGATGACGACCTTGTTGAGACAGGAACAAGGGGTAGAGACCACCATGACAAGGACCTCTAAATATGATTTGCCGTGTGGCATGATGCTTAATCAAGAAAAAATGTGGGTGAATTTCAATAAAGGCATTGTTATCTATGTTGGGTCCGCAACATAGAAAATTAAAAAATTCCTACGATGAGAACTATACCCCAAGATCTATCTACTAGGTACAGAGCAACAGCTGGACATACATCCATCAAGAACTTACCCTCGAAGACAACGAGTTTTGTTAACGAGTAGGAACTCGTGGTTGATGTAGTCGTACACTTGCCGATCTCAAGATCGTGTGGAAGTCTGAGCACCGCAAATCAGCAGCGCATCCATCCTCGCACACACGTTCAAGCCACCGGACAACCTCCACCTCCTCGCTCCAGCGATGCAGCGGAAGCAGCAACTCCTTCCAGACGAAATGCCACCGGGAACATGTATCTCGCTAATCCGAGACCATGGGGGAATAATTCTAGAGGGGGGGAGAGATCATTCACGAGGAGGTGTAAGGAGGAAGGAGGAAGAGGGGGCTTTTATAGGAGGAGGGGGTACCCCCTCCATGGCCGGTGCCTCATGGAGGTGACCCCTCACCTCCTCCATTCATGTGGTGGTAACTCCCTCCACATTAAAATGCCTCTTCACATTCCCTTTTAAAGTCTCCACTTTAAATGCATTAAAATTATCTAAGTTTAATGCTCTCTCATTTAATAAAACTCTTTTATTAAATTTATTCAGAATTTTGTTAATTACTTTAATTAACAAACATTTACATAAAACCCTTGCAACATTTCAATATCACATGCAGAACCACTTTCTGCAATTTCACCCGAAACAATTCCGGTTTCTATCGAAATAATTCCTGCGCTTTGTAATTCTTTCGTCTGAAACATATGTGCTCCAAAATGGTGTCCGGTAACCCTTAAGTGTGTCACCCTACGGTTCGCGAATAATGCAGACATGATTGAGACTCCTCTCAAATCAATAATCAGAAGCGGGACCTGGAGATCCATACCGACTCCTGCATATTCAACGATGACTTCTGTGATCGTGAGAACCTTTAACGCTAGTAACTTACTCCCTTTGTCTCATGATATAATACATGTCCGAGATTCGATCATCAGTATCCAAATACCTAGTTTGATCTTGTTACCGACATACACTCTTTTCTTGTTCCCGTGATATAACATTCTAGTGATCAAATCACTTGCTTGCAAGCTATATTAATGTGATATCACCGAGAGGGCCCAGAGTATATATATCCATCATCGGGATTAAAAATTCCACTCTTGATCCATGAGCCTCAACATAACACCTTCGTAGCACTGAACCCATCTTTATAGTCACCATGTTACGGTGTGACGTTTGATGTTATCAAGATACTCTTCTAGTGTTAGCAATTAACATGATCTCATGATCTAAGGATAAAGATTACTTCGTATGATGTTATAGCAATATAAACATAATGACTTGATCATAATGCTATACTTCGGATGAATGTTCATCACATTATTTCACAAATGTTGTGACCTTGTTATTAACAACATCCAATGTCCATGATCAGGAAACCTTGATCATCTTGTTAATCAACAAGCTAGTCTATAAGAGAGGCATAACTAGGAACCCTTTTTGTTTATTAAACACACATGTATTGACGTTTCCAATAAATACAGTTATAGCATGCAAAATAAACATCTATCATATACAAGGAATACATAATAACAACTTTATTATTGCCTCTCAGGGCATATTTCCTTCAATCTCCCACTTGCACTAGAGACAATAATGTAGTTCACATAGTGATCAATCCAACACCCATGGAGTTCTGGTGTTGATCATGTTTTGCCCTAGGGAGAACTTTAGTCAATGGATCTGCTACATTTAGGTCCGTGTGTACTTTACAAATCTTTATATCTCCATCCGTGACATGCTCGCGGATGGAGTGAAACCGTCGCTTAATATGCTTGAAATTCTTGTGAGACCTCGGTTCCTTGGCGTTGTCTATGGCTCCATTGTTGTCACAATAGATCACCATTGGGTCCAATGCACTAGGAACCACACCTAGTTCCGTTATGAACTCTTTCATCCAAACCGCTTCCTGCGCCGCTTCTGAAGCATCAACATATTCTGCCTCCATCGTTGATCCAGCCACCACAGGTTGTTTGGAACTCCTCCAACTAAGTGCTGCTCCGTTCAAGAGAAATACGTTTCCGGATTGAGACTTAGAGTCATCCGGATCGGTGTCAAAGCTAGCATCTACATAACACTTAGCGACTAGGTCTTCTTCACCTCTGTATACAAAAAACATATCCCTATTTCTTCTCAAGTACTTAAGGATATTCTTGACCGCTATCCAGTGTTCTGAACCTGGATCAGATTGGTACCTACTAGTCAAACTAATAGCATGTGCCACATCCGGTCTTGTACATAGCATGGCATACATTATAGAGCCTATGGCCGAGGCATAGGGGATCTTATCCATTATCTCTCTTTCTTCCGCCATAGCCGGACTTTGAGTCTTGCTCAATGTCTTGCCTTGCAACATAGGTAAGAACCCCTTCTTACTTCCGTCCATATTAAACTTCTTTAATATCTTATCAAAGTATGTACTCTGCGATAGCCCAATTAGGCGCCTTGATCTATCTCTATAGATTTTAATGCCTAATATATATGACGCTTTACCAAGGTCTTTCATCGAAAATTTGCTGTTTAGATAACTTTTAACACTATTTAAAAGATCTATATCATTTCCAATCAATAATATGTCATCCACATATAATATCAGAAATGCCACATTGCTCCCACTCACTTTCTTGTAAATACAAGCCTCTCCATAAGTTTGGACAAAACCAAACTCTTTGATCACCTCATCAAAGCGGAGATTCCAACTCCGGGATGCTTGCTTCAGTCCATAGATGGATCGCTGAAGTTTGCATACCTTATCAGCATCCTTAGGATTGACAAAACCCTTAGGTTGTATCATATACAACTCTTCTTCAATATTACCATTGAGGAACGCAGTTTTGACATCCATCTGCTATATTTCATAATCGAAATATGCAGCAATTGCTAACATAATCCTAACCGACTTAAGCATCGCTACGGGAGAGAATGTCTCATCATAGTCAACTCCTTGAATTTGTCGAAACCCCTTTGCGACAAGTCGAGCCTTATAGATGGTTACATTACCATCAGCATCAGTTTTTCTTTTGAAAATCCATTTATTCTCAACGGCCTTTCGATCGTGAGGTAAGTCCACCAAGGTCCAAACCTGGTTTTCGTACATGGATTTCATCTTGGATTTCATGGCTTCTAGCCATTTGTTGGAATCCGGGCTCATCATCACTTCTTCATATGTCGCAGGGTCATCCATTTCATCAACCATGAAATTCACAACAGGATTGCCATACAGTTTAGGAGCTGCACGTGTCCTACTTGACCTGCGAGGTTCGGTAGTGTCCTCTTTCGGAGTTTCATGATCAATATCATTAGCTCTCTTTTCATTAGGTGAAGTCAACTCCGAAACAATTTCCGGTGCTGCGCTACTCGCCATTTCATGAAGAGAAGGTTCAACAACCTCTTCTAGTTCTACCTTCCGATTACTCACACCTTTCGCGAGAAACTCCTTCTCAAGAAAGGATCCATTCTTGGCAACAAAAACCTTGCCATCGGATCTGTGATAGAAGGTTAATACATTGTAAATGTATCTATAATTTTTGATGTTCCATTCTTAGTTTTATCCACTTTCTTGTGTTTTGTTCCAACTTTGGAGTACTTTTATTATGATTTCTTGGACTAACCTATTAACAAGAGCCACAGTGCCAGCTGCCTGTTTTCTGATGTTTTTGGTTCTAGGAAAGTCAGAAAATGAATATTCTTGGAATTGGACGGGACAAAAGCCAAAGTGCCTATTCTTCCGGAAGGGATCAAGTGCCAGAATACGAGACGGAGAGGGGCCAGGGGCCGGCCACACCACCTGGCCGCACGGCCAGGCTTGGCCTGCGCCAGGGGGTGGTCTAGCCGACCCCAGCATCCCCCCGGCCTCTCCTTCCGCCTATAAGTTGCCCTCAGGACGAAAACCCTAGGTACCCGATCAAAAATCCACGAAAGAGTCTGTAGCCGTCGTCATCTCTGTCCCTAGATCGAGGGGATATGAAGCTCTTCCCGGCACCCTGCCGGAGAGGAGAATTCACCCTGGAGGCCTTCTTCATCACCATGCAAGCCTCCGGTGTGATGCGTGAGTAGTTCATCCTTGGACTATGGATCCATGTAGTAGCTAGATGGCTGGTTTCTCCTCCTTTGTGCTTTCATGTTTAGATCTTGTGAGCTCCGTTCATGATCAAGATCATCTATTTGTAATCCATACATGTTGTGTTTGCGGGGATCCGATGGATATTGAGATGCTATTTCAGATTGATTGTTGATTCTATCATGTCTTTGTTATTTGAGATCTTGCATGCTTTCTGTTGTTAGTAGCTATCTTGGCCAAGTAGATGCTAGCAACTCCAAGAGTTAGTATTTATGCTCGATAGTGGGTTCATGCCTCTGGTAATCTGGGGAAGTGACAGAAATCTCTAAGGTACTAGATGTGTTGTTGCTACTAGGGAGAAAACAACGATCCTTTGTTCATAGAACAATTGTATTGTTTACTTTACACGCAGTTCGTAAAGCAATAATCTGTTGCTTGCAACTTAATACTGGAGGGGGTTCGGATGATAACCTGAAGGTGGATTATTAGTCATAGATGCAGTTGGATGGCGGTCTATGTATTATGTTGTAATGCCCAATCAAGTCTCAAAGGAGTCAAGATGATTAGTAAATGCATGTATTGCTTTCTCGGTGTTTGTCAATTGCCCCGCTGTAATTTGTTCACCCAGCATGTTATCTATCTAAGGAGAGCCACCTCTAGTGAACTATGGATCCCGGTCCTTTTACTTTACATACAATCTACAACTGTTTACTGCTTTGTGTTTACTTTCTGCAAACTTTTACTTCTTTCCATTCGATACGTTTAATCCTTTGTTTTCCACAAAACACGGTGAGACAACCTCATCGCAAGTTGGGGACAAAGTTCTGTGGTTGTGTTGTGCAGGTCTCCACGTTGCTACTAGCACCGGTAGTGCGCCCTGCCAAAGCTCAGCTAGTAACACCTTTGAGGTGTTTCCTTGCTCCTACTGGTTCGATTAAACCTTGGTTTCATAACCGAGGGAAACTTGTTGCTGTGCTCATCATACCTTCCTCTTGGGGTTCCCAACGAGCTCTACATCAACACCGCCTTCAAGCATTTTTCTAGGCGCCATGCATTGAGCCATCAAAGGTATACCCAATCGTTTCCTTAGGGTATCCTATGAAGACGCATTTTTTCGCTTTGGGTTCGAGTTTATCCGGCTGAAGTTTCTTCACATAAACATCGCATCCCCAAACTTTAAGAAATGACAACTTAGGTTTGTTTCCAAAGCATAATTCACACGGTGTCGTTTCAACGGATTTAGATGGTGCCCGATTTAAAGTGAATGCAGTGGTTTCTAGTGCATAACCCCAAAATGATAGTGGCAAGTCAGTCAAAGACATCATAGATCAAACCAAATCCAATAAAGTACGATTACGACGTTCCGACACACCATTATGTTTTGGTGTTCCGGCAGGCGTGAGTTGTGAAACTATTCCACACTCTTTCATGTGTGTGCTAAACTCGTAACTTAGATACTCACCTCCACGGTCAGATCGTAGAAATTTGATCTTTCTATTACGATGATTTTCCACTTCATTGTGAAATTCCTTGAACTTTTCAAAGGTTTCAGACTTGTGTTTCATCAAATAGATATACCCGTATCTACTCAAATCATCCGTGAAAGTAACAAAATAATGATATCCACCTCGCGCCGACACACTCATTGGTCCACACACATTAGTATGTATGATTTCCAATAAATCTGTCGCCCGTTCCATTGAACCAAAAAACGGCGTTCTAGTCATCTTGCCCATAAGGCATGGCTCACATGTATCAAATGATTCAAAATCAAGTGATTCCAAAAGTCTATCAGAATGGAGTTTCTTCATGCGTTTAACGCCAATATGACCTAGACAACAGTGCCACATATATGCAGATATATCATTACCAAGTTTAATCCTTTTAGCATCAACATTATGAATATGCGTAATACTACTATCGAGATCCAATAGAAATAAACCATTCAACACAGGTGCATGACCATAAAAGATATCATTCTTATAAATCGAACAACCATTGTTTTCAGATTTAAAGGAATAACCACTTTGCATCAAACACGATCTGGATACAATGTTCTTGCTCAGTGCAGGCACCAAATAACAATTATTCAAATTTATAACTAATCTCGATGGCATATGGAGAGGTAGCGCCCCGACAACGATCACATCAACTCTTGATCCATTGCCGACCTGCATCATGACCTCATCCCTTGCTAGTTATCGCTTGTTCCACAGCCCCTGAACCGAGTTACATATATTAGCAACCGATCCCGTATCAAATACCTAGGTGCTACTGCGAGTACTAGTCAAGTACACATCAATAACATGTATATCACATATACCTTTGTTTGCCTTGACAGCCTTCTTTTTCGCCAAATACTTGGGGCAATTGCGCTTCCAATGGCCAGTCCCCTTGCAATAGTAACACTCGGTGTCAGACTTAGGGCCAGCTCGAGGTTTCTTTTCAGGTGCGGCAATAGATTTGCCACCTTTCTTTCCCTTGTGCTTGCCTTTCTTGTCCTTCTTGAAACCGGTGGTCTTATTGATCATCAACACTTGATGTTCTTTCCTAATCTCCACTTCTGCAGTCTTAAGCATTGACAGAAGCTCGGGAAGAGACTTCTTCATGCCCTGCATATTATAGTTCATCACGAAGCTCTTATAGCTAGGTGGCAGAGATTGGAGAACACGATGTATGCCTAAGTCAATGAGAATCGTTATTCCCAAGGACACAAGCTTATCGGCATACCCAAACATTTTGAGTACGTGCTCACTAACGGAGCTGTTCTCCTCTATCATGCAGCTAAAGAACTTTTCAGAAGCATTATAACTCTCTACGGTAGCATGGGTATCGAAAATCATTTTCAATTCTCCCATGGTATCAAATGCATTGCCATTTTCGAAATGCTTTCGAAGTTCTGACTCTAGCCCATATAGTATGCCGCAATGAACTAAGTTGTGGTCCTCCTGACGAGTTATATAGACATTATTTTCCTTGTCAGGGGCATCAGGAGTTGGTGGGGGGCCTAGCGGCGCCTCTAGCACATATTGCTTTTGTGCAGCAGTGAGGAGAATCCTCAAATTCATAGCCCAGTCGGTGAAGTTGCTACCATTCGCAGCAAGTTTCTCTTTCTCCATGAACACATTGAAATTAAAAGCAGGTGGTGCCATCTACAACAGAATTTGTAAAGTTTATTTAGACTAAGTTTATGACAGAGTGAGTTCAACTAATCCAAATTACTAATGAACTCCCACTCAAAAACGACATCCCTCGTGTCCTTTTGGTGATTACATGAACCAAATCCACTACACCAAGTCCGATTATCACGTGAGTTGATGTAGCTTCAAAGGCGAGCATCTATATAGGCATCATATCAACTATATGACTCATGCTTAACCTTTCGGTACGTGTTCCGAGGCCATGTCTGTAAATGCTAGGCTTGCCAAGTAAGAACCTTAGTATTCGCGTGTGTAAAACTATCTTACACCCGTTTATATGAAAGTGTAGAGTCGAGTACACCCGATCATCACGTGATTCCTCGAAGCACGATCCACAGAACGGTGCATACTTAAGGAATAACACATTTTTATCTTGATATCTAAATGAGGGATCATCTTACAATGCTAAAAAAAGCGCCAAACTAGCAGTATAAGATGCTAACATCTAATGTGTAAAGTGAGATGATATGGTCCATGCATTTGATCTCTATCATTTGCATCGTGGTATGATCTCTATCATTCCTTTGTGTGTAAGACCAAGATCTATGGAACTTACACGTTGAGTGTGTTGTAAGAGTATCTATCATACATCTACTTACAACAATACCATATCAAGACACTAGCCCAGCAACGATCTAAACTAGATGCCTCTAATTTATCAATTGCAAGTTTTACGTGGCTTAGGGCTTTTGGAGATAGAACCGGTATTACCTACAAACATGAACCACAACGAGGATAACCAAGTTATTAGCAACTCGTTGTAAATCAGATATTGACTATAGTAGGCAAGACAGACACCCGCCAGCAACTTATGCAAAACAAGTTGCATGTCAGTCATGGAACCGGTCTCATGTACGATGACATGTAAGGTTGGTCCGGGCCGCTTCATCCCACTATGCCACCAATATCCAAAATACATGAAAGATGCAATAACATGATCATCATCGCCCACATCTAAACATATGTGTACTACCCGTGCAAAGCACCTACGCATAGATCAGTTTCTGATACCACTGTTGGGTCCGCAGCATAGAAAACAAAAAATTTCCTACGATGAGAACTATACGCCAAGATCTATCTACTAGGTACAGAGCAACGGGTGGACATACATCCATCGAGAACTTACCCTCTGATGCACTCGACGATCGACGTAGAGTTCGTTGGGAACCCCAAGAGGAAGGTATGATGAGCACAGCAGAAAGTTTCCCTCAATTATGAAACCAAGGTTTAATCGAACCAGTAGGAGCAAGGAAACACCTCACAGGTGTTACTAGCCGAGCTTTGGCAGGGCGCACTACCGGTGCTAGTAGCAACGCGGAGACCTGCACAACACAACCACAGAACTTTGTCCCCAACTTGCGATGAGGTTGTCAATCTCACCGTGTTTTGCGGAAAACAAAGGATTAAACGTATCGAATGGAAAGAAGTAAAAGTTTGCAGAAAGTAAACACAAAGCAGTAAAAGATTGTAGATTGTATGTAAAAGACAAGGACCGGGATCCATAGTTCACTAGAGGTGGCTCTCCTTAGATAAATAACATGCTGGGTGAACAAATTACAGCGGGGCAATTGATAAACACCGAGAAAGCAATACATGCATATACTAATCATCTTGACTCCTCTGAGACTTGATTGGGCATTACAACATAATACATAGACCGCCATCCAACTGCATCTATGACTAATAATCCACCTTCAGGTTATCATCTGAACCCCCTCCAGTATTAAGTTACAAGCAACAGATTATTGCTTTACGAACTGCGTGTAAAGTAAACAATACAATTGTTCTATGAACAAAGGATCATTGTTTTCTCCCTAGTAGCAACAGCACATCTAGTACCTTAGAGATTTCTGTCACTTCCCCAGATTACTAGAGGCATGAACCCACTATCGAGCATAAATACTAACTCTTGGAGTTGCTAGCATCTACTTGGCCAAGATAGCTACTAACAACGGAAAGCATGCAAGATCTCAAATAACAAAGACATGATAGAATCAATAATCAATCTGAAATAGCATCTTAATATCCATCGGATCCCCGCAAACACAACATGTATGAATTACAAATAGATGATCTTGATCATGAACGGAGCTCACAAGATCTAAACATGAAAGCACAAAGGAGGAGAAACCAGCCATCTAGCTACTACATTGATCCGTAGTCCAAGGATGAACTACTAACGCATCACACCGGAGGCTTGCATGGTGATGAAGAAGGCCTCCAGGGTGAATTCCCCTCTTCGGCAGGGTGCTGGGAAGAGCTTCAGATCCCCCCGATCTAGGGACAGAGACGACGGCGGCTACAAACTCTTTCGTGGATTTTTGATCGAGAACTTAGGGTTTTCGTCCCGAGGGCAACTTATAGGCGGAAGGAGAGGCCGAGGGGGTGCTGGGGTCGGCCAGACCACCCCTTGGCGCGGGCCAGGCCTGGCCGCGTGGGCCAGGCCTGGCCGCGCGGCCAGGTGGTGTGTCCGGCCCCCAGCCCTTCTCCGTCTCGTATTCTAGCACTTGATCCCTTCCGGAAAAATAGGCACTTTGGCTTTTGTCCCGTCCAATTCCGAGAATATTCATTTTCTGACTTTCCTGGAACCAAAAACAGCAGAAAATAGGCAGCTGTCACTGTGGCTCTTGTTAATAGGTTAGTCCAAGAAATCATAACAAAAATACTCCAAAATTGGAACAAAACACAAGAAAGTGGATAAAATCAAGCATGGAACATCAAAAATTATAGATACATTTGCAATGTATCACCCTCAAAGACAACGAGTTTTGTTAACGAGTAGGAACTCGTGGTTGATATAGTCGTACACTTGCCGATCTCAAGATCGTGTGAAAGTCCGAGCGCCACAGATCAGCAGCGCATCCGTCCTCGCACACACGTTCAAGCCACCGGACAACCTCCACCTCCTCGCTCCAGCGATGCAGCGGAAGCAGCAACTCCTTCCAGATGAAATGCCACCGGGAACATGTATCTCGCTAATCCGAGACCATGGGGGAATAATTCTAGAGGGGGAGAGAGATCCTTCACGAGGAGGGGTAAGGAAGAAGGAGGAAGAGGGGGCCTTTTATAGGAGGAGGGGGTACCCCCTCCATGGCCGGCGCCTCATGGAGGTGACCCCTCACCTCCTCCATTCATGTGGTGGTAACTCCCTCCAGATTAAAATGCCTCTTCATATTCCCTTTTAAAGTCTCCACTTTAAATACATTAAAATTCTCTAAGTTTAATGCTCTCTCATTTAATAAAACTATTTTATTAAATTTATTCAAAATTTTGTTAATTACTTTAATTAGCAAACATTTACATAAAACCCCTTGCAACATTTCAATATCACATGTAGAACCACTTTCTGCAATTTCAGCCGAAACAATTCCGGTTTCTATCGAAATAATTCATGCGCTTTGCAATTCTTTCGTCTGAAACATATGTGCTCCAAAATGGTGTCCGGTAACCCTTAAGTGTGTCACCCTACGGTTCGCGAATAATGCAGACATGATTGAGACTCCTCTCAAATCAATAATCAGAAGCGGGACCTGCAGATCCATACCGACTCCTGCATATTCAACGATGACTTCTGTGATCGTGAGAACCTTTAACGCTAGTAACTTAATCCCTTTGTCTCATGATATAATACATGTCTGAGATTCGATCATCGGTATCCAAATACCTAGTTTGATCTCGTTACCGACATGCACTCTTGATCTATCCGTCATCGGGATTGACAAATTCCACTCTTGATCCATGAGCCTCAACATAACACCTACGTAGCACTGAACCCATCTTTATAGTCACCCTATTACGGTGTGACGTTTGATGTTATCAAGATACTCTTCTGGTGTTAGCAATTAACATGATCTCATGTCTAAGGATAAAGATTACTTTGTATGATGTTATAGCAATATAAACATAATGACTTGATCGTAATGCTATACTTTGGATGAATGTTCATCACATCATTTCACAAATGCTGTGACCTTGTTATTAACAACATCCAATGTCCATAATCAGGAAGCCTTGATCATCTTGTTAATCAACAAGCTAGTCTATAAGAGAGGCATAACTAGGAACCCTTTTTGTTTATTAAACACACATGTATTGACGTTTCCAATCAATATAATTATAGCATGCAAAATAAACATATATCATATACAAGGAATACAGAATAACAACTCTATTATTGCCTCTCAGGGCATAATTCCTTCAATCTAGCACAAGTTTGTGTGCAGAAAGCAAGTTCATAGAAGCTGAAGGAACATGACGAATATTTTTAAGCTGCAAAGAACAATGTGGGGTGTGCAAAACTAAATGATCAATGTTAGAAATTTCTATACCTTGTCCACTAGCATGAACTTTATCATGTCCATTGTAAGTTTCATGAACCTGAAGTTTGTTGAGTTGTCATGTTGTGTGATTTATAGCACCAGTATCCATAATCCAATTTGTGTATATACCATAGCCCCCCTTGGCATTGTGTGGTGCGTTGTCCTCATCATCATCATCTCCATAGCGTCACCAACAATCACTAGCTGGATGCCCTTCCTTCTTCCATATTTAGCAGATGACACCCTCCTGCCAGGGTGTAGCCACACGACCACGGTCCTTGTTCATCACGCGTCCCCCCTTGGGTCGGCGCCGAGGATCAGGCTTAGGCGGGCCACGATTTGGAGGAGGAGGCGGAGCACGCGGAGCCGATGGAGGAGTAGGACGCATGGGAGGGGCATGTAGGGCATTGGTGCAGTAGGTATATATGGCCGTGGGTAGTGTGTGGTACAATATGAAGGCTGTTGGGGATATTGAGGCATGTAGGACTACTGGTAGACAGGGGGAGGTGGTGTATAGGTCGGAGGTGGCATGTATGGCTGAGGGGGCGTGTAGGGTTGATGGTAGGGAGAGGGAGGTGCTATGTACGGTTGTGGTGGAGATGGGCGGGGTGATGGCGCCCCATAACTGGGTGTGATACGACAAGCAACAATGACAGACGATATAAATCATCCAGAAGCTTGACCCGTAGCGAGAAGCATGGCATCATGGTTGTCATATGAGAGAAGCTGAGAGCACATGTCATTGAGAGATGTGGTAGGCACCGCATTAATGGCAGCAACCAGGGAGTTGTACGTGCCATCAAGGCCATTCATGATGTAATCCTTGAGCTCATCATCATCAACCATCTTTCCGGCAGCAGCAAGTTCTGAAGCAAAGCCTTTCATCTTGGTGATATATTGTTGTGTCATCATATCAAGCTTTTTTGTATTTGTGAGAGCACCACAGAGGGTGGAAACTTTAGACTTCGACTGGGTGGAGTACATGGAATGCAACGCACTCCAGACCTGGGCAGCATGTTGAAGACCAAACACATGTGTCAACACATCTTCAGAGAGGGAATTGACAAGGAAGCTCACAACTTGTTGATCTTTAGTAGCCCAAGTGTCATAGGACGGATTGGGAATCGACACCGACTTCTTGTTCGCATCTTCAGCTTCGAGTATCTCAGGTGGAGCACGGTCGATCCTCTCAAGGATGCCCATGACACGCGCACTGCGAAGGGTGGGCAGAACTAGGGCCTACCAATAGAGGAAGTTCTCCCGGGTCAGCTTCAAGGCCGGGGGCGCGCCGATGGCGGCAGACCCTACGGACGAGCATGACGTCATGAGGCGGATCGTAGATAGAGGGGTCCTGGAGGATGCGACGATCGGGAAGACCAGTCGAGCCCTAGGGGTCCTGGAGATGTGGCGGCCGGAAACCCGATCTAGTCCTAGGAACCAAAAAACGAAATGGGAATTGGAGGGCGCCGTGTGGAGGAATCGATGCGGGAGATAAGCGCCGCAATCCTGTGGAGAACGGCGGCGGCTTAGCTAGACGGGAAGAGGTAGGCCTCTGATAGCATGTGCTTCGAACTAATATTCGGGCTAGAGTTGGTGGCATATTCACAATTTCGAAAAACTCAGTGGCATAGGTCCCAATTTTGGCGAGGTTTACCTAGAAAACACAAATATATTCATCCTCGCGCAAAACAAGAATCATCAAAAGATAAGACAGTACGTTACATAGCCTATCCGATGATCTGATCTATGTGGCTCCGCTCATAATCAGTAGGGCAACTTATAAAGACTAAAAGGATCAACCATATATATTCATAGAAAAAAACTCGGACACCACACCATGCATCGTCTCCTGCCGACCATCATACGAGCTCTAAGCCGGCGGCGTGCCTGGACCGCCGGACGCTAGCCCGCCGCTTCCTCCAGGCAATGACGACCAGTCCCACCACCGCTACCGCGACGAAGGCCAGGAGCACGGCGCGCGCCGTCTTCCACCCGCTCATCTCGGTTCTCCCGCCATTTGTCCCCGCGTGCAGGTTGCCGCCGGCAGTAGGGCCCGGGGCGGGCAAGGGAGCGGGCGTGGGCTGCTGCGCGGAGGAGAGGAGCGGCGAGAGGAGGAGGACGAGGACGAGGAGCAAGGTGGCCGTGCGGGGCAACGAGAATGCCATGGCGGTGCGTGGTGGTGTGCTGCTTGAGATGTCCAACCGTCGTCTGATCGCCAAAGCTATGAGAGGCTGGTTGGCTATATAGAATCATATATACTCCGATCGCAAGGTAACCGTACTCACCGAGGTAAGAGAGGTGGATGCATGTCCCGCTGCACATTGTACATGTCGACTGCCACATTGTAGACATCGACCTAGTTTTAGTGTGAGCCAGTCAGCAAATTTGTTCGTTTATAAGATATATGACGTACCTACTATCCTCCGATCCAAATTACCGTTGAATAAACCTGAGAACATTAATTCGGATCCGAGGGAGTAGTTTTATTACTCCGATGTGCTAGCTAGGCCTGCTGCTAGCATAATACTTTGCAGTAATCGCAAAGAGGAATCGATTGTTGCTCATGCATGGGGTGATATTAAGCTGTCAGCAGATCGAGTAGCACAAAATTCTCTGCGCTGAGAATTAAAGTTAATAATAGCATAAAACCATCACAATTATAATCAAATTTATCGATTGGTACTACTTTACATTTTGCGTACAAAAAATTGCCGGTCAATTTCGAATCAAGACATTGAAGTTCTTGAAAAGGTGTAGTAGCAGGAGCATATGTGACGTCCAGCGCTGCATGTTATGTCCAGCGCTGCATGTTACAAAAGACCATGCTAATAAGCTGGCAGGGATCAGTGAGCTGACTCTAGTACAAATCTGCTAAAAACATCACAAAAGACCACGTGGCTGAAACTGGACTTCCTCACGGTTTGCAAACCGTCTCTATAGCAATGGGTAGGCGATGCATGCGTGGGTTTCTCGGATAAATGGGTCAGGATCACGTAATCAACATGTTGTGTCAGAATAATTTTCCGGAGTGAGTTTTTTTATTCTACGATCACTGTCATGTCAAAAACTCGTTTATGTACTAACTATCATAAAGTGTGATCTACGGACTGACCCTCCCACACGGCAACACCATAGGCGATAGATCTATACAGGTTCTTCGCTACGGGAAAAAATATCCAAATGGATTAGAACACGGCAAAGTTTGTCTTTGTCGTGTGCAACTTAAAAGATACACGGCATAGAACGCGAACACGATAAATTTCAGAAAAAATATGGTAAAGAAATATACACGGTAAAGAGCTACAAACACGGCAAAGAAAAAACACTCGGCAAAGTCGACAGCGGCACACGGCATAGGTGTCATCACGGCAACGAGGCGGAACCCGTGACCCCACATGTCCACTTGACGGGAATGAGCTTACGGCTGCAGACAGTGGCCTCTTTGTCGTGTGTCCTCGCCTGCCCTTTGCCGTGTGTATTCCGCAGTATACACGGCAAAGGGCCTTTGTCGTGTGTATTCCGCAGTATAAACGGCAAGTTTTTTTTCCTTTTTCCCTTTTATCACATTACTCTTAGGAAAATCATAAAAAAATCATACTAATTCAGAAAAATAGAAATAATATATCAAAATTTGCAGAAAATAAGATCTATCTATCTACACTCAAATATTAGATATTTATATTGAATATGAATCTTCATGCTCGCCGTTTTGACCATAGTTTAAAATAGGCATAAAAAATTCAAAAATAATCGAAACAATGTGAAACCTTCGCGTGGAGTCATATTATGTGACATAGTTGGGAGGAAAAATATCAAACTTGGTATATTGATTATGTCTCAAAAAAATTCACAAAATGACCTATCTCATTCGAGGTTTCCTGACTTTCGGTTCAAATGACCAATGTTATGGGTAGAATCGCGATATAGTTTGTGATAATGTGCCCATATTATGCATACATGTGCATCATGAGATTGCGAACAATGTTGTAGGAGGAAGTTTTCCTTTTTGTCACACGGAAAAACCATTTCCTATTTTCCAAGCGCAAAAATCGGGGCATTTTGTGAAACAACACCAAATGTTCAATTCAAAAATGCTACCACCCCATTTTTCAAAAATACTGGACCACCTTACATGAACAATATACTACCGGGAATTTTAAAACCTTTTCATCCACCCCTGGTGAAAAAGACAAATACCAAATCGGCAGGAAGTATGTCAGAATGAACTGCAGATACATGATTTAATCCTCATGATATTTTACAAAAATCATTTTTAGGTTCACAATATGATGTTTCTTCATAGATCTAATGCAAGTTTAGCGAGGCTCATCCTCGAGCTAAGAATCTGCATGCCCTCCGTTCGATTAGGGTTTGACAATAGTTTCAAATGACCATAACTAAATCAAAAAAATACAAGACCTTCGCGTGGTGTCATATTTTGTGACATAGTTGGGAGGAAAATACCAAAATTGGTATATTGATTATGTCTCAAAAAAACCTTCACAAAATGACCTATCTCATTCGATTTTCCTGACTTTCGTTTCAAATGACCAATGTTATGGGCAGAATATGCGACATAGTTTGTGATAATGTGCCCATATTGTGCATACATGTGCATCATGGGATTGCGAACAATGTTGCAGGAGAAAGTTTTTTTTTTCGCACGGAAAAGCCATTTCCTATTTTCAGAGCGCAAAAATCGGGGCATTTTGTGAAGCAACACCAAATGTTCAATTCAAAAATGCTACCAACCCATTTTTCAAAAATACTAGACCACCTTAAATGAACAATGTCCCAACTGGGGATTTTAAAATATTTTCGTCCACCCCTGGTAAAAAGACAAATTCCTGTCGAAACGGTAGGAAGTAGGTCAGATATGAACTGCAGATACATGATTTAATGCTCATGATTTTTTACAAAAATAATT
Organism: Avena eriantha; assembly: GCA_910589775.1. Taxonomy (NCBI): domain Eukaryota; kingdom Viridiplantae; phylum Streptophyta; class Magnoliopsida; order Poales; family Poaceae; genus Avena; species Avena eriantha. Next base: position 458,779,090 of record OU342745.1, read on the forward strand.
TTTAGGTTCACAATATGATGTTTTTTTAGAGATCCAATGCAAGTTTAGCGAGGCTCTGCCTCGAGCTAAGAATCTTCATGCCCTCCGTTCGATTAGGGTTTGATGATAGTTTCAAATGACCATAACTAAATCAAAAAATCAAAAAAATGTGAGACCTTCGCGTGGTGTCATATTTTGTGATATAGTTAGGAGGAAAAATATCAAACTTGGTATATTGATTATGTCTCAAAAAAACCTTCACAAAATGACGTATCTCCTTCGAGGTTTCCTGACTTTCGGTTCAAATGACCAATGTTATGGGCAGAATCGCGACATAGTTGGTGATAATGTGCCCATATTGTGCATACATGTCCATCATGGGATTGCGAACAATGTTGCAAGAGGAAGTATTCCTTTTTGTCGCACGGAAAAGCCATTTCCTATTTTTGGAGCGCAAAAATCGGGGCATTTTGTGAAGCAACACCAAATGTTCAATTCAAAAATGCTACCACCCTATTTTTCAAAAAATACTAGACCACCTTACATGAACAATGTTGCAACCGGGGATTTTAAAACCTTTTCGTATATCCCTGGTGAAAAAGATGAATATTTGCTAAATCGGTAGGAAGTAGGTCAAATATGAACTGCAGATACAAGATCTAATGCTCATGATTTTTTACAAAAATCATTTTTAGGTTCACAATATAATGTTTCTTCAGAGATCCAATGCAAGTTTAGCGAGGCTCAGCCTCGAGTTAAGAATCTGCATGCCCTCCATTTGATTAGGGTTTGACGATAGTTTCAAATGACCATAACTAAATAAAAAAAATATGAGACCTTCGCGTGGTGTCATATCTTGTGATATAGTTAGGAGGAAAAATATCAAACTTGATATATTGATTATGTCTCAAAAAAACCTTCACAAAATGACCTATCTCATTCGAGGTTTTATGACTTTCGGTTCAAATGACCAATTTTATGGGAAAAATCATGACATAGTTTGTGATAATATTCTCATATTGTGCATGCATGTGCATCATGAGATGGCGAACAACGTTGCAGGAGGATGTTTTCCTTTTCGTCACACGGAAAAGCCATTTTCTATTTTCGGAGCGAAAAAATCGGGGCGTTTTGTGAAGCAACACCAAATGTTCAATTCAAAATTGCTACCACCCCAATTAAAAAAAAATACTTGACCACCTTACATGAACAATGTACCAACCGGAGATTTTAAAACCTTTTTGCCTACCCATGGCAAAAAAGACAATTTCTGGCGAATCGGTAGGAAGTGGGTCAGATATGAACTGCAGGTACATGATCTAATGCTCATGATTTTTTACAAAAATTATTTTTAGGTTCACAATATGATATGGATGCATATTTGGATTCCTCTCATTTTTCTGATCGATTTAGATATTTTATTTGTCGAATTCCGATTTACGGATTTAAATATATGAATTATTCATATTAAATAGAAAAAGGGGAAAATAAAATCATTTTATTTTTTATTTGGATTTAAGATTATTATTACTTATTCATTATTGTCTACTTAAATAATTATTTGAAATCTAAAACTAAGATGTGTGACATCATGGTCCAAGAGTTAATAAGATTTATCTGAAAGTATTATCGACAAGGCATGATTTCTTTCTCGGAAGCTCATTCAGAAGGAACGAAGAAATTAAGCATGCTAGGGCTAGAGTAGTATTAGGATGAGTGACCTGAAGGAGATATGCCCTAGAGGCAAATAAGAAATAGGTTTTTATTATCATATCTCAGTTAGTTTATAATAGTTTTATATTGTGCTATAACTGTGCCAAGTAGAAACATTGGTACAGATGTGGTATGAAACAACCAAGTCCCTAGTAGCCTCTATTCATACTAGTTCGTTGGTCACGAAGATGATCTGGGTTTCAAGATCATGGGCATTTATGCCGACTGACAACAAGATCATATCATTGGAGAATGATGTGATTGGACATTCCTCGAAGGATTGCAACACGATCAAGTCATATAGTTCATTGTTGCAATAGCTATACCTAGACTCCTTCTCCTTAGACCGTGAGCTCATATTACTCACTGATTCCCTAGGCTGCTTAGGCTGCATCAAACGTCATCTGGTAATACGGTGGCCATAAAGGTGTATGTTGGGTATTCCGAAGGAACAGTAGATGACATGTGACTGCAAGACCGGGATTTGTTCATCCAAATGACGGGTTAAAGATACGTACGGCCGGCTTGGTGAGATTACATCCATATATATTGCAACATGTGACTAGGTCACGGAGATGTAATATCACGGTAACAAGAAAACAGAATTTGTTGTGAACGAGATTGAACAAGGTATAAGATACCATTGATCGGATATCAGACAAGTTGTATCGAGAAAAAAAAGGAAGAGGATGCTACATTTAGACGGTTCAAACGACATTGTCATCAGGAATGCATAGGGGTCACATGGATATCCCTGGTCCCTCTGTTGATCATTGATACAGATCATGTCTAGAGCATTCCCGAGCCGTGAGAGGATACACTTAAGGGTACGATGAGCATGATCATTCGTAAGACGGAATCACAGTAGAGAAAGAGATAGCCGGAATTGTTCCGCAGAGAGATCCGAAGTTGTTCGGAGAAAGAATAAAGGACCGGAATCATTCCGGGAAAGATCCGAAGTTGTTCGGAGCAAATCGAAAGGGAACCGAAAGGTGTTTCGGGTCAAGATGGATTTTGTAATATGTATTTACATATTAATTAGTGTAATTAATATTAAATATAATATTAAAATCCAATTTGAAGAGTTATTCCACTAATGGGCCAAACTTTCTAGGGAAATAGGGCCCATGAGGGAAAACCGAAAGGGGGAAGGGCCAAGGGCCAGGCGCCTTGAGGGGGCCCACCCGGCCAGCCTAGGGCTGTGCGTGGGGTGGGGCCCACCCTAGGCCAGCTGGCCCATTAAGGCCCATGCGCCTCCCCCTCTCCCTTGTTTAGTCCCACATGGGAAACCCAAAGGGAAAGGCACACCCCTCCCCCTATATAAAGGGGTGCCCATGGGTGGGATTGAACACACCATCAATTGGAGAAGTCCTTTGGTTGACTTCCTCCTTCTCTGTCTCCCTCCATGCCTCGTGACCATGGCCCCAAAGTTTGGGCTGTGCGATCAAGGCACACCTGCAGTACGCCGTTGCGTTGCAGGGATTCCTAGCTGGATATCACTTCCGCACTCCCAGCAGGATCGGGGAGCTGGAGGTCTCATCATGCACCGGATGTGTACGAAGACACGAGGTGCAACACTTGGGGCGCTAGAATGTCGTGAGCCGGAGCTGTTGCACGATGAAGATGATGAAGATCAAGAAGGAGCAAGGGGTGACCTACGAGGAGCTTCGCGACCTTGAGGTCGGCTACGAGTACGACTACTTCAACCACGTTCCCCGTGGAACGTTAATCGCGTACAGACTACAAGGGTATGTATTCTCTACGCATCGGCCGTTACTGCATTACTACATAGATAGATCCTAGGCTAAGTTTCCGGGGATCCTTCATAGGAAATTTTTTGTTTTCTGCGCCGATCCCCAATAGTATTATCAGAGCCGATCTATGCGTAGGAGTGTTGTACGGCCAGTACGCACAAGTATTGTGCGGGCATTGATCCCTTAGTTGTTACCCTCTAACGTGTACTTGTTTATATCGCGGTATTGTTTGATGAAGCAGCCCGGACCAACCTTACACATATTCATACGCGAGACTGGTTCCACGCTCAACATACGGCTTGTACCGTATAAGTGGCTAGCGGGTGTCTGTCTCTCATTCGATAGTTGATATAGCATTTACACCGGAGGGCCCTGAAAGGGGTGTAATAGAGACAACTGTTGGATCCATGTTGTGGTTGGAAAGTTCATAGTTTAGAAACGGTTCTAGTGTGAAAGCCCTAACAACCACGTAAAACTTGCAATAGATAAAGTAGAAGCATGTAACTTTATTTTGCAGGGGCATGTGATTATGATATGGCATTGGTCGATACGAAGGTAAAGTAGTTTACTTTTATGTTACTAAGTAGTATAGTAATAGTCATCATTCCGATGGACGACCTGGTGGCGGCGTCGTGGACTTGGCGTCAAACCAAGGGCAAGATGGAGATCGTGCCGGAGCGCTCGATGGAGATCAAGGCGCAAGAAAGACCATATCATATCACATTATACATATGATGTTGATACCAGTTTTTATACATCTTATTGTGTGCTAGTATTTAGATACTCAACGGTAGCAAATAAGATAATCCCTATTTAGTTCCAATGTTCCGTGTTCCCCTTGTGTGTGCACCACCAAGAAAGTTCTTCGGCATGAGGCGATCCAGGGTTACAGGCCTGGGTGTCAGACATATCTATGTTCGCATACAGTGGGTGTAAGCCATGTTGCACAACGAATACACACAAGTTAGATTTGGCGAGCCTATCACGCTAGAGAAGCGTGGCCTCAGAACACAAGAGATCGAAAGATCGAGCATGAGTCACATGGATGATGTGATTGGCATTGTTGAATGTCTACCTTTGAAACTGCACTGATGGTCGTGACGATCGGGGGAGGTGCAGAGGATAGGGATCATGCGATCACTAAAATCGTCCAGGGGATGACCGTTTTAGTGGAGACCAATTATAAATTGATCTCTTATTATAAACTTAGTCTAGATATCTGTTTGCAAATATCTTAGTAGACCTTAGCCTATCCCATTGAGGTCCTTTGCGACCATGGGAATATATTGCTTTATTTGGAACTTAGCAAAAGGGTCCAACTTCATAGATTAATACCCACGCCTGAGGGATATCCTCGTAAAAGGTGATCTTCTCTTCTTGATACAATAACCATTAGGAGATAATTCGATGACTCCGGAATGTTTGCAAAAACACTTAGCGATCTTGCATAAGAGTTGAGAACTCTTAGAAGGGCTTGATTGCAAATGGAGGTCATGGATGAAAAGGTATATGTTATATATACAAAATTATAAATGTGGTTCTTGCAAAACTCATTGCAGTTTGCAAAGTATTTGATACTTGTCCCGTTTTGTGAAAATAGGATGATCTGCTTGAGAATTGCTGGTTTTGAGGCAACGTGACTTGATGACGGCAAGCAAAACAGTTGATGGCCGACATCACCTCTTTCCTCAAAGTTTATCATTTGGATTAGTGGATTTAAATATAATTTGTAATCCTTGTATGTGTCTCTTGCTTTTGGCGAGACGATTGATGACCCACAAGTATAGGGGGTGTATCGCAGTATTTTCGAGGGAAGTGAAACCCAATTTATTGATTCGACACAAGGGGAGCCAAAGAATATTTATAAGGCTTTAACAACTGAGTTGTCAATTCAGCTGCACCTGGAAACAATCTTGCTCACAGCAGTTTATCAGTAGCAACAGTTTTGTAGTAGGAATAGTAAAGTAACAGTAGTAGCAAAGCAAAGACAGTAGTAACAAAAGCAGTAAACAGTGGGATTCGAGTGTGGTAGGCATAGGGATGGATGGACGGGCGTTGCATGGACAAGACAATTCACATAGCAATCAAAACATAGGGCAATTGCAGTATAATAAGATAAAGCACCCAAGTACTAGACAATCCTAGGCATGTGTTCCATATATAGTCATACGTGCTCGCAATGAGAACTTGCACAACATCTTTTGTCCTGCCAGCCCGTTTGCAGCAGGGCCTCTAGGGAACTACTGGCAATTAAGGTGCTCCTTTTAATAGAGCACCGGAGCAAAGCATTAACACTCCGTGAACACATGTGATCCTCACATCAAAGCCTTTCCCTTCCGGCTACCCCGATTTCTGTCACTTCAGGACCATAGGTTCCGGACAACGACGTGTGTATACAACTTGTAGATAAGACCAGAAACAATACTATCATAATGAATCAATAATAAGTTCAGATCTGAAATCATGGCACTCAGGCCCTAGTGACAAGCATTAAGCATAACAAGTCGCAACAAAGTCATAAAGCACTAATAAAAGATACTAGGCACTATGCCTTAACAATCTGATGCCATTACATGAACAATCTCATCCAATCCCTACCATCCCCATAGCCTACAGCGGGGGATTACTCACTCATAGATGGGGGAAACATGGATGGTCGATGGAGAAGCGATGGTGATGATGATGGCGATGATCTCCTCCAATTCCCCGTCCCAGCAGGGTGCCAGAACGGAGTTTCTGGTGCTGTTTCGTGGAATCTGGTGGTGGCGGCGGAGCGGAACTCCTTCTGGAAAAACGTCGACCCCCCCCCCAAAGTTTTTAGGTTAGAAGGCTCCTTATAGGCGAAGAGAGAGGCCGAGGGGGTGCCTGGGGGGCCTACACCACCCCCTGGCGCGGCCTGGCCTGGCCCGCGCCACCAGGTGGTGTGGCCACCCCAGGGCTCCTCTCCGTCTCGTATTCTGGCTCCTGGAGTCTTCGGGTGAAATAGGATTTTTGGCATATTTTCCGGGATTTTTCCTGAAAGTTGATTTTCTGCACAAAAAGTAGACACCAAGGCAATTCTGCTGAAAACAGCATTAGTTCGCATTAGTTGCATCCAAATCACACAAGTATATAGGAGAAAAAACAGCAAAAGTGTTCAGGAAAGTAGATACGTTTTGGACGTATCAACTCCCCCCAAGCTTAGCTTATTGCTTGTCCTCAAGCAATTCAGTTGAAAACTGAGTGCGATAAAAGAACTTTCACGAACACATTTGCTTCATATGATGTAAATAATCTCAGCAATGTGATCAACTACTTAGACAATTCATAATAAAGAGTATGCAACTGAGTCTACTTAATAGTCATTGCAAGCTATGAAGAGATTCCAACTCAAGAATAATAAGTAGCATGAAGCACAAACATAAGCAACATTACAATGCTCATAGCAAGGTATGATAGAGTGGTATCTCGCTTGCCTTGGATTATGAATGTCAAGGCACCTCTAAAGTTCAAGTGATGACTAGAAGTAAAGATATCAAAGATACAAGCATCAAAGTCATAACACAAATAATCAAGTAATGGAACAAACACAAAAAATGACAACTAATGCTCTCAAGAAGGTGCTCAAAGAATATGTGGAGACTCAACAAGTAGAAGAAAAAAGGTTTTGAATAATTTTGAAAGGCTTCCAAATGCTGAAAGTATGGTACTCGTTAGCTTTGAGCTCTCATTGCCCCTATCATAAGCATCTTTAATGTGGTTAAGGTGAAAGTGACACAACTAAGAGGATATGCTTGACAAGTTATAAATTGAAGTCTCATGCCCCTTACTTACGAAGACCGATCCTCATGCTACTCAACTTTAGTCACAAGTAAGCTCTTGTCATTGTAAGTATATACGTATCATAGAGAACCGCCAACGGGGTACCCCTTGCACATGACACGTGAGTTATCCCATAATCAAAATACAAGGCAAGCAGACAATGAGCATCTCAACGATCTTTTTATTTACTATGTGCATAGATTTTTATTGAGGATGCTTCATAGAATGCTCATTATGGTTATGCTGCAAGTTTCCACCATGATTAGGCATGGCTTAGGCTAGCGGCCCAGGTGTTTCTATAACATACATACAAACTCCATGATCTTACAAGTTCCACTTTTATTTCACACCGTCGAGATCCATAAGCAAAAGAACATGATACCAACTAAGTACAAAGTACCTATGAAGCACTGAAAGCGGTCCCCATGATACATGGTTCTGCTAACTTCAACTCATAAAGCGCAAGCATATGCACAACAAAGAAGGACGCAATGGTTCAGGTTTATTAAGTGCAGAAAATAAAGTGTGCCATCAAGTTCATGAGAGCTTTACTAACTAACTTTCTCATAACAAGCAAACATTTTATTCGGAAGAAAACAAGGCATATTGAATATGCACGGAAGTAGCAAGTGATGCTAATGGGTAGGTATGGTGGACACTTTGGAAATATTTGGTTTAGGGAGTTGGAAACATGAGTAAAACACTCAGTGGAAATGAAGGCTAGCAATAGTAAGGGAGCGACAAATGAGAGAGCAATAGCTATCATTATCATGCTTACAACAAAACAAGACTACTCATGGCATGAAAATGATTCAAGATCCTCAAGGCAAAATAATTTGTCAAGGCTTAAATGATTATTACAGTCATGTGCATGCGTGAGCATGTGCCAAATCGATCAAATGAAACATTCAGAGGAGGATACCACAGTGTCATACCAATTTATGAATAGAGTAATGCAAGCAAACATTCATGACACATGCTACAAACTATTAGCGAGCTGGAGCTAATCACAAGAAAGCAAGAACTACTAAGTATCCAAAGAAAATATACACTCTACATGAACGGACTAAGCAAGCTCACAATGATGAGTATATGTACAAAAATGAAGACAAATAGAGTTCGTTACCAGCCTCTTACCACGCCTCAAGTTGTCATTGATCCTCATTATTGCTCTTCACTTGTGTGGCTTGAATAATAATATGAAACCAATAATCCACTGAGAACTGCCGAACCCTGTAGCCAACTCGCAAAAACCAAAGAAGAACGACAAATATTTTTGGTGTTTTCGATTTTTAAACAAGAACCAAAAGAGAAAAACAAGCAAAGCAAAATCTTTTTGGGTTTTTCAAATAGTTCAAACAAAGCAAAAAGGAAAAAAGCAAACCAAAGCAAAAAGAAGAAGCAAACCAAAGAGAAACAACAAAAATATTTTTGGTCTTTTTGTGTTTTTAGAAAGCAAAAGCAAAGAAGAACGAAAACTAGAAAGAGAACGAAAACATGAATATACAAAGAACCGACACAACATGATATGGAGATGAGTGCGGTGTCGGCGTACCTCCCCCCAAGCTTAGGCTTTTGGCCTAAGTGAGTATCAATCCCAGGCTGGCCAAGATGAAGTGTCACCGGCGTACGACGAGGAGGTACCCTCGTCCTGGTGCGAGCCAGAGTACGTCCCTCCGTAATGTGTGGAATAATCATAGGAGGGCACATCCTCCTGGTGTTGCTCGTGGAAACCCAACAAGTGAAGCTGCTCGTCCACCTCCTCCTTGGAGCGCGACCACGGTCTCCTGTCAACACTGAACAAATCAGGCTGGGGCAAAAGGATCTCCCTTTCATCCCCGTCAGTGAAAAGCATCCTATATACTAGATTGTTCAAATCAGAGGTAGCAGTGACATGTGATGAGTTTTCATGGCAACAAGGTCGAGCCTCTGTGGTGCTAGCATAACATCATCGGGAGCCAGATCTAATACATTGAATACACGCGAGGCAATGATGCCCCCATAGATAGGCCCCCTAGCAGCTAGGCGGCGAGCAATAAGAGAGCCAAGATTGTACCGAGTATCATTGTTGAGCGCAGCAGCAAGGAAAGCTAAGTGATAGTTGGAGATATTACTAGTGTTCTCCCTACCCAATACACTAGTGGCAATATAGTAAGCAAAGTATCTAAGAGCAGGGACTTGGATATTTCTTATCTTTCCGTGCTGCGCCACACGGTCATCATCATTGGTCACCCCTCGGTAAAGCTCCAATAAATCAACAGGCCGCCCTTGAATTTTCTTAACGGTCCCTGCCATACGCACACCTATAATACTGCAAAATCTCTCCAGAGGCATGGTGAAGGGCATATCATAGATCTTAAATGAGACAGTAGAATGATAGGATGTGTTAGAAAATGAGAAGCTCTCAACAAAAGTTTTGGTGAGCAGAGCGTATTGTGTACTCTCATCTTGCATATAAGAGGTCAAGCCAACCCTCTCAATCAGTAGCAAGAAATCATCAAGAATACCTGCAGCTTGCAAGAAAGTAAAACAAGGGAAAGAGGATGGGTGAGCATCTCCATCATCTCTTTCGCTGCCAATACGTGATGCAATGAGGTCTTCATTATATGATGGCCTAGCTTGAGAGGCTGTTCTTGAGGGCCTTGACCTCCTAGGTGCATCACTGTCAAATATCTCTCCAAAAGTGTCGTTGTTCATGCTTGGTATTCTGAAATTTAAACACCTATTAAACAAGTGATTGCAAAGAAAATATAATGAAGGATTCTACTCACAGGGACTAGCAAGAGGCCTAAACATGCATAAAAACTATATCGCTAAGCATCAAACAAGCTTACAAGCCCTCAAAACCAGTCACCTACAGCAGCAAAATACTCAACATACAATCCACTAAACACAAATCTACTTGGACAAGGGGAGGAGTCACATACCAAGGAACAATTGCTCCAAATTTCAGCAAGAAAGATGGGCTGAGCAAACAGATCGAAGAAATCGAGGGCAAGCACAGAGAGAACGCGATTTCGAGCTATGAACTGGAGCTTACTCGGGAGAGAGAAGAAAGTGGCAGGAGAGAGATGTAGTGGGGGGCAGGGGTGGCCCACACCAGGGCATGGAGCCACCCAGGTCTGGCCACGCCACCATGTGGTGTGCCTGCCTGGTGGCCCCCCTGGTACCTACCAGGTACTCCTCTGCCCCTTTTTCACGTAAAAATTTAATATGAATTTTCTGGAATTTTTCGAGACACTTTATTTTTGGGCATTTTTCAGAAATAGAAGAATGATTTTTCTGACAGACAGATTTTTTTGTTTTTGGAAACATGATGCAAGGATAAAAACAAGGCTAGAACTACAGAAGTTCTAGCATGCAAGCAACTAACCACACAAAGAAAACTAAACGAAAACAAAAACTAAAATGCAAAGGATAGAAATAAACGGGGATAATCATAATGAAAACATTGTTTTGTTCAATGGAATCCTTTTGTTAGCAAGGTTGATCAAGTCTTTCTACCAAAACAATTGCATATGAGACAAAACTTTGTATTCCACTAATGATTATGTTACCTCAACCATGATAGCAATGGTCCCAATCATAATAGTTTCAAATTTTTCTTTTGGTATGGGACAATATATTTCTCCAACTTGAATGCCTTCAACATGTTCAATTGAATTTAAACCATAAGTCCTTTCAATCTTCTTGGGGAAATAGACAGTATGTTCCTTGTCATTAACATTGAAGGTCACCTTTCCTTGATTACAATTAATAACAGCTCCTGCAGTATTAAGAAAAGGTCTCCCAAGAATAATAGACATATTATCATCTTCAGGCATTTCAAGCACAACAAAATCAGTTAATATCAAGCAATTATGAGCCACCTGGACAGGTACATCCTCACATATACCCACAGGAATAGTGGTAGACTTATCAGCCATTTGCAAAGATATATCAGTTGGTATCAATTTTTCAAGCTGAAGCCTCTTATAGAGAGAGAAAGGCATAACACTAACTCCAGCTCCCAAATCACACAAAGCAGTTCTAACATAACTCTTCTTAATAGAGCAAGGGATAGTTGGAATCCCTGGGTCTCCAAGTTTCTTAGGAACCTTACCATTGAAGGAATAATTAGCAAGCAAAGTAGAGATTTCTTCATTAGGGATCTTCCTTTTATTCGAGAAAATGTCCTTCATATACTTTGAGTAAGGAGGCAATTTAATAGCATCAGTCAAAGGAATTTGCAAGAATAAGGGCTTCATCCACTCACAAAACTTATTATAGTGTTCATCTTCCTTTGACTTGTGTTTCTTATCAGGGAAAGGCATAGGTTTTTGGACCCAAGGTTCTCTTTCACTACCATGTTTCTTAGCAATAAAATCTTCTTTGGTGTATTTAGTAGTCTTAGTGTGGTTTTCAGGTTCTTCTTCAACTTTTTCTTCATTAAGAACCTCATTTTCTTCATTACCACTTTCAGTTTCAGCATCAGAGATAGATATACTATTAGGATCTATAGCAGGTTCAGAGGGTTCTACAATAGTTTTATGTTTCTTTTTCCTTTTCTTACGAGTAGAACCACTATTTTCAGCTCGTTGAGAATCCTGCTCAATTCTTTTGGGATGCCCCTCAGGATATAGAGGATCCTGGGTAGCAGCACCACTTCTAGTTCTAATTTCATAAGCGTGTTTTTCTTTAGCAGCATTAACTAGCAAGTTGTTTTGTGCTTTAACGAGTTGATCTATTTGAGTTTGAACCATTTGAAAGTGTTTAACAATCATTTTAACATCATTAGAGGTTCTTTCCACAATATCTTTCAACTCAACAATAGCTCTAGTGTTTTCCATTAGATGATTTTGCACCCTTTTATTAAAGTTATCTTGCTTAACAATAAAGATATCAAATTCTTCTAAGCATTGATCAAGAGGTTTCAAGTAAGGGATATCACCTTCATTCAAAGTGTTGGAGAGAGTGTACCTCAATAGTGGGTGAATAGGGAATAGGCTTACATAATTCTTCTATAGGAGGTAAATTCTTGACATCTGCAGCTTTAATTCCCTTCTCCTTAAGACATTTCTTAGCTTCCTTCATCACTTCATCATTTAATTCAATAACTCCCCTCTTCTTTGATGTTGAAATAGGCACCGGAATAGATGGTTCAGGTACAATTACTTCAGGAATAGCTTGTTTAGGAGGAGTCCAATCTTCATAATTCTTGCTTATTTTAGCCATTAATTCCTCAGCTTCCTTAGGAGTCCTATTCCTGAAAACACAATCAGCACAACTATCTAGGTATGTCCTAGATTCTTCGATTAGTCCATTATAAAATATACCGAGTAGTTCATTCTTAGGTAATGGACTTCCAGCCTGTGCATGAATCAAAGCACAAAACCTTGCCCAAGATTCGGGCAATACCTCTTTTTCTCCCTGTTTAAAATCAAAAAGTTCCTACAAAACAGCATGTCTAGCACTAGGAGGAAAATATTTCTGCAGGAAAGTATTAAACAAGCACTCAGGGCTATCAATAGATCCAGGAGGTAAATTACCAAACCAAGTTTTAGCTTCTCCTTTTAGTGAAAAAGGGAAAATCTTAGCAACAAAGTAAGTACGCATTTTAATATCATCAGAAAACAAGCCACTCATGGTAGAAACTTCATTCATATGTGCTACCGCACTTTCATTCTTAGTCCCGCCAAAAGGTTCTTTCTCGACAATAGCTATGTAGGATAGATCGAGAGAGAAATCATAATCTTCATCTATAATGTTTACAGGAGAAGCAGCAAACTTAGCAGCAGGAGATAATTTGGGTCTAATAGTACGCCTCTCAAGGAGATTCTTAGTAGCGCTCCTATCATGGGTGTTCCTACATTCTTCAATAAACTCATTAGTCATCTCAACATAATCTTCTTCAGCATCATAACTCTCACTAGACTCAGGTGAGCTAACAGTTGTAGCAGTGTGTTCATTAGGAGTTTCGGTATTTCCAACTATAGTTCTAGCAATCGTAGCATCTAGGAAAGGACCTAATGAACCACTCTTATCAAGCAAAATAGAAGCAGCATCATAAGCATCAGAAGTTTCAGATTCAGCAGTAGTAGCAGTGTGTGTAACATGTGTATGTGGTGGTGTAAGGAACTTACTCAGAACAGACGGTGAATCAAGAGCGGTAGAGGTGTTCAGAACCGTACCTCTTCTTGTAGTGGATGGTAAAATAGGAACCTTGCCATCACGAGACTTACCCATGATGGATGGAAAGCAGCGAACAATAGAGAATCCAAGTGAACTTGATAAATAAAGCTATGCTCCCCGGCAACGGCACCAGAAAATAGTCTTGATGACCCACAAGTATAGGGGGTGTATCGTAGTATTTTCGAGGGAAGTGAAACCCAATTTATTGATTCGACACAAGGGACCCAAAGAATATTTATAAGCCTTAACAACTGAGTTGTCAATTCAGCTACACCTAGAAACAATCTTGCTCACAGCAGTTTATCAGTAGCAACAGTTTTGTACTAGGAGTAGTAAAGTAACAGTAGTAGCAAAGCAAAGACAGTAGTAACAAAAGAAGTAAACAGTGGGATTCGAGTGCGGTAGGCATAGGGATGGATGGACGGGCGTTGCATGGACAAGACAATTCACATAGCAATCAAAACATAGGGCAATTGCAGATAAATAAGATAAAGCACCCAAGTACTAGACAATCCTAGGCATGTGTTCCATATATAGTCATACGTGCTTGCAATGAGAACTTGCACAACATCTTTTGTCCTGCCAGCCCGTTTGAAGCGGGGCCTCTAGGGAACTACTGGCAATTAAGGTGCTCCTTTTAATAGAGCACCGGAGCAAAGCATTAACACTCCGTGAACACATGTGATCCTCACATCAAAGCCTTTCCCTTCTGGCTACCCCGATTTCTGTCACTTTGGGACCATAGGTTCCGGACAACGACGTGTGTATACAACTTGTAGATAAGACCAGAAACAATACTATCATAATGAATCAATAATAAGTTCAGATCTGAAATCATGGCACTCGGGCCCTAGTGACAAGCATTAAGCATAACAAGTCGCAACAAAGTCATAAAGCACTAATAAAAGATACTAGGCACTATGCCTTAACAATCTGATGCCATTACATGAACGATCTCATCCAATCCCTACCATCCCCATAGCCTACAGCGGGGGATTACTCACTCATAGATGGGGGAAACATGGATGGTCGATGGAGAAGCGATGGTGATGATGATGGCGATGATCTCCTCCAATTCCCCGTCCCAGCAGGGTGCCAGAACGGAGTTTCTGGTGCTGTTTCGTGGAATCTGGTGGTGGCGGCGGAGCGGAACTCCTTCTAGAAAAACGTCGACCCCCCCAAAGTTTTTAGGTTAGAAGGCTCCTTATAGGCGAAGAGAGAGGCCGAGGGGGTGCCTGGGGGGCCTACACCAACCCCTGGTGCGGCCTGGCCTGGCTCGCGCCACCAGGTGGTGTGGCCACCCCAGGGCTCCTCTCCGTCTCGTATTCTGGCTCCTGGAGTCTTCGGGTGAAATAGGATTTTTGGCATATTTTCCGGGATTTTTCCTGAAAGTTGATTTTCTGCACAAAAAGTAGACACCAAGGCAATTCTGCTGAAAACAGCGTTAGTTTGCATTAGTTGCATCCAAATCACACAAGTATAGAGGAGAAACAACAGCAAAAGTGTTCGGGAAAGTAGATACGTTTTGGACGTATCAACAATTATTCATATGAACAAGTTACAAACTAGTTTGTACTATTCTTATGAACAATACCTTATGGTCACATTACGATTACAAATAAGTTATTCTCATCACTATGTTAATGATAATAGTTTAAACATTTATAAAGGATTAGAATACTAAAAGATATTCGAAGTATAATAATGAAATGACACTACAGTTTAAGTCATTTTAGTTATTGCAGGTTCTTTATGAAAGATCAGGGTCCTAGATGCTTAATCTAGAGACTTTGCAAAACCATGCCTCTTGGGCAGAATGACTAAAACTCTGCATTCTAGTAAAACGGTGATATGCGAAGAAATGTTGAATCTTATACATAGTGATGTATCATATTTTCAACATGTAGTGGAAATCATTTATTGTGGACTTGAGTTAATAAGTGTAATTACTTAATGAAACATGAAGTTTGAAATGATTTGAATTGTTCAAATGAGTTCACAACACAAGGAGGATATTGAAATTAACAAGAATACGAAGTCTCTTCGATTTGAAAGACATGACTAAGGTATTCAAGTTAAGTTTAGCATAAAAGGAACTTGTGAAAGATGTTTCAAAAATTATGATAATTGGATGAATTCAAACCATGTTGAAATATCTAAACATCATAATCATTATGTATTGGATACATATGGTATAATATTATCTCTTATCAGGGTTATAGTTGTCATTTAGAGTTAAAAGATCAAAATAAACAAACACTCATTTGAAATACAAAGGAACATCTAAAGATTCGTAGAAACAACACCATAAGTGTTATGGCATGTTCAAGTTTCTGTAGAATTCGACAAGTCGAAGTCATGGCAAATAAACAAGTCTTTGTAGAGCATTCTTAGGAAGCTATGAATGCATCTTCCACAAAGGGGCAAACATGCTGTTGTCCAAAGTTGATGTGTCTTGATGAAGATACAGGTGGAAGAAAGTAAAAGATCAAAACAAGGTATTTGACCTTATCTCCGAATTGTTGAGTGGCGCAGCGGAATTTGTTTCGTGAAACCAAACTCTACAAATAGAGAAGAAACTATTGATAATGATCATAAAGTTTAAAGTGAGTACTTTTACTAAAGAAAGTAGGATTCAACTATATATTCTACAAGTTTGTGGAATTATATTATTGATTCACTTGTCATGTTTTGAACAAAACATACCTACGAATTACAAAAGTGTGATGGACCTGAGTGCGAGAAATGACTATGAGTCATAAAATCCTATATTAAGTTACCTTTAAGATTGCAAAGTAACATGTTACATGATCTTATCAAAGTAAAGAAGTTTACTTGTTATTTCTGAATGACTACGAAGTCATAAGAAGGAAATGAAACTTAATGAATGATAAAAAGCTCGGTTTGTCACAAGTTTGGACAAATTCAAGGAGTTGACTACAATAGTAGTGATGCTTAAGTCTTTTGGATTTACACTAGAAATATATGGATATTGAAGTCTCATAATTGGAATTCTCAAATTGATAATGATCAAAGAATTTTGGAATGTCCAAGATTATCGAGAGGACCTAGATTTGAGTGGGAGCAAATCAGCTTTGCTAATTCATAATATGTAGCTGACATATTTTGAGTGGGAGCTAACTGAAATCCCTGGATCTCAAACATGAATGTCATATTTGAGTGGGAGCTAAGTGAAATCCCTGGATCTCAAACATGGATATCATATTTGAGTGGGAGCGTGAAATCATTCTGGAATATGTGGACAACATATGTGAATGATGTGATTGGTGTTTATAATATTTAAGTTAGATAAATAAGGATGAAGTTGAAGTTATTAAACAATAAGATCTATCGAGATAGATTGGTGAGTTTAATAAACACTGAATGTCGAATGCTTCCTGGACTTGATTCTGAAAGATGTTCAGAATGTCCTAAGCAAGATTCTGAAGAAGTTCAGAATGGAACAAGTTAAGAAAGAAGTTATTACCGTATGAAGCATTGAGTAATGCAACTATGGTTGAAAGAAAGAGATGCGTTGCATCTCCTATGCCTCAGTCATCGGTTCTTCCATATAACCATGTTGTATACTCGACATAATGTGACCCAAGGTTCTGGTTGGAAGGACTAGCTCTTAATTATAAGAATGTGTCTTTAAGTGATTCCTAAGTTGATCACTGAACCAGAATTAAGTTTGTACATAATTAGCAAGAAGCAATGTAAGTGGCATAGATGCATTTCATGCACTAGGATCTACATAGACATAGAAGTATAAAGGCTGCATCTGATGTGATGTATAATGTTATGGCGGGGATAGTTCGCTTTTAAAGTAGAATGATGTGTCCCAGGGCCCAGTGCCCATGAGAAAGCCCTCGAGGTTGATCTAACGTCACTGTAAGCTCCTGGAATCCGGCCTCGTTCTGCTGCCATGACTATAGTATATACACAAAGGATAACAAAGTGTGTTTCGAAGTTTAGATGACAACAGTGAAAAACGACTGTCATCATAAATACTAGAAACAAAAGTCTCACTTTGTTGCCAAACAAATACTTCGACCCATTATATGATAATGGTGTGAATGTCAAAATTAGGAAGACATCAACGATTTGCAAAAGACATAATAATCTGGTAAAACAGAACATGGACATGACGTTTCCCATGAGCATGCGTGATCTGTAAACGCATATGGCATATGGTTTATATGAGTAAAATGCGAGCTAGGTTATTTGTACTCTAGTGTAAGTGGGAGACTGAAGGAGATATGCCCTAGAGGCAAATAAGAAATAGGTTTTTACTATCATATCTCAATTAGTTTATAATAGTTTCATATTGTGCTATAACTGTGCCAATTAGAAACATTGGTACAGGTGTGGTATGAAACAACCAAGTCCCTAGTAGCCTCTATTCATACTAGTTCGTTGGTCACGAAGATGATCTAGGTTTCAAGATCACGGGCATTTATGCTGACTGACAACGAGATCATATCATTGGAGAATGATGTGATTGGACATTCCTCGAAGGATTGCAACACGATCAAGTCATATAGTTCATTGTTGCAACAGCTATACCTAGACTCCTTCTCCTTAGACCGTGAGCTCATATTACTCACGGTTTCCCTAGGCTACTTAGGCTGCATCAAACGTCATCTGGTAATACGGTGGCCATAAAGGTGTATGTTGGGTATTCCGAAGGAACAATAGGTGACATGTGACTGCAAGACCGGGATTTGTTCACCCAAATGACGGGTTAAAGATACAGACGGCCGGCTTGGTGAGATTACATCCATATATGTTGCAACATGTGACTAGGTCACAGGGATGTAATATCACGGTAACAAGAAAACAGAACTTGTTGTGAACGAGATTGAACAAGGTATAAGATACCATTGATCGGATCTCGGACAAGTTGTATCGAGAAACAAAAGGAAGAGGATGCTACCTTTAGACGGTTCAAACGACATTGTCATCAGAAATGCATAGGGGTCACATGGATATCCCTGGTCCCTCTGTTGATCATTGATACAGATCATGTCTAGAGCATTCCCGAGCCGTGAGAGGATACACTTAAGGGTACGATGAGAACGATCATTCGTAAGACGGAATCACAGTAGAGAAAGAGATAGCCGGAATTGTTCCGCAGAGAGATCCGAAGTTGTTCGGAGAAAGAATAAAGGACCGGAATCATTCCGGGAAAGATCTGAAGTCGTTCGGAGCAAAGCGAAAGAAAACCGAAAGATGTTTCGGGTCAAGATGGATTTTGTAATATGTATTTACATATTAATTAGTGTAATTAATATTAAATATAATATTAAAATCTAATTTGAAGAGTTATTCCACTAATGGGCCAAACTTCCTAGGGAAATAGGGCCCATGAGGGAAAACCGAAAGGGGGAAGGGCCAAGGCCCAGGCGCCTTGAGGGGGCCCACCCGGCCAGCCTAGGGCTGTGCGCGGGGTAGGGCCCACCACAGGCCGGCTGGCCCATTAAGGCCCATGCGCCTCCCCCCTCTCTCTTGTTTAGTCCCACATGGGACCCCTATATAAAGGGGTGCCCATGGGTGGGATTGAACACACCATCAATTAGAGAAGTCCTTTGGTTGACTTTCTCCTTCTCTCTCTCCCTCCATGCCTCGTGACCATGGCCCCAAAGTTTGGGCTGTGCGATCAAGGCACACCTGCAGTACGCCGTTGCGCTGCAGAGATTCTTAGCCGGATATCACTTCCGCACTCCTGGCGGGATCGGGGAGCCGGAGGTCTCTTCGTGCACCGGATGTGTACGAAGACACGAGGCACAACACTTGGGGCGCTAGAATGTCGTGAGCCAGAGCTGTTACACGATGAAGATGATGAAGATCAAGAAGGAGCAAGGGTGACCTGCGAGGAGCTTCGTGACCTTGAGGTCGGCTACGAGTACGACTACTTCAACCACGTTCCCCGCGGAACGTTAACTGCGTACAGACTATAAGGGTATGTATTCTCTACGCATCGACCGTTACTGCATTACTACATAGATAGATCCTAGGCTAAGTTTCTAGGGATCCTTCGTAGGAAATTTTTTGTTTTCTGCGCCGATCCCCAACATGACCATAGGGGAAATCTGATTATGATTGCAATTTGACCTAATATTGAACATACTTAGAGTTAAAAGTATCCCACATGAGACTAACAAGTAAAAAATATTCAAAAAAGTTTGAAAAAAACAATTGAATTTTTTTAAATTTATTTTGAAAAGGCAGCCTCTTTGCCGTGTACGTGACACACGGCAAAGTCAGCCTTTGCCGTGTAGGATTTATGGACAACACACGACAAAGGCAGCGTTTGCCGTGTTGGATTTATGAACGACACACGGCAAAGAATAGATACCGTCATCTCTAATAAAACCGTCATCTTACTTTACTTTGTCATGTCTACGTGTAAGACACACGGCAAAGGCTTTACCCTATCTTCTTTAGAAAACACACGGCAAAGAGCTTTTGCCGTGGCAAACGTTGTCGTTTGGCATTTGCCATGTATATACACACGGCCTGCAAAACCTTTGTCGTGTTCCAGAAGGCATTTGCCATCTTATATTGCCTACACGGCAAAGTGCCGCTCCGCCGTAGTGCTTCATGATCACTAGTAGTTCTTTTTACTCTCGTCGGTCCATATTATTGTTTTCAACTTTGTCTAGATATGAATGCATCTAGAATAAATAATTAACTAGATTCGTACGAATTTAGACAAATGTGACAATAATAATATGAACCATAGGGAGTACCTTTTTATTTTCTTTTGCTAGAGTGTGCGACTATGTGCATTGTAATTATGAAGAGACCGGATGTAATGCTCGAACTTTTTTGACCGATAAAGTGCTTTTTATC
Organism: Avena eriantha; assembly: GCA_910589775.1. Taxonomy (NCBI): domain Eukaryota; kingdom Viridiplantae; phylum Streptophyta; class Magnoliopsida; order Poales; family Poaceae; genus Avena; species Avena eriantha. Next base: position 458,799,363 of record OU342745.1, read on the forward strand.
CCAAAAAATGTGCCAACCATTGTCAAATCAAGCAAGCAAATCATGGCATGAACACGAACCGAACTGACAATTCGGCCCATCAACACTATTTGCAGCAGAGATTGAGTCTTCTTTTTGAAACGAGGCAAAAGCTTTGCGTATATATTGATATAGTAGAAAAGAGTTGGCCCGTTTATGAGGAAAACAGGCCAAAAACCGTAAAACACAACACCACGCACCAGCCCCGAGGCTGCGCTCCACACGGGTCGATGACAAACAAGCTCGACACCACACCTCAAGGCAATAGACGGAGGCGAAAGATCGGAGCCACCGCTCCAAAACCACGCCAGTCCCAGGGCCGCAACCCGCCAGGCCAAGCCGAAGACGAACTCGCCTCTGCCAACCACCAAAACACTCCACGGGTCCCTCTGTCCGGTGGACGTCCAAAGTGAGGCCCAAGAGGCAAAATGACACAAGAGCGCCACACATGCCCAATATCACAAGGGATCAAGGGTTTCCCCCGTGGAACCCGGACGGAGGAGCGACAACACCACTTCGACGACGACTTCAAGAAGGATGCGGCGCCCAAGGGCATCACTGTCGTCGATCCTAGCCAGCCGCCAGGCAAGGCTTTCGCCCAATGATGAGTCACAAACCTCTCGCCCGCCCCTCAAGGTCCGCCACAAACCACCACACCTCCTCACCCACCTCACGCTCACGACGATCAACAAGCATCACTTCCGCCGCCACGCCTAGGCTCCCTGTCACCGCAACGAAAGGCGCCATCCGGATCATCACCATTGTCTATGAGTTAGTTGCCGTAAACAACCTGAGCGAACCCGAGCAGCCACCACCGTGAAAGGGACAGAAGATCACCGCCACCATAACACCTCCTTGGCGGACCAGATCAAGCCCCGGACGAGCCCGCGCCGCCACGACGAGCCCTCCGTCCACACGCCGCCTGCCAAGCACCACCGCCCACTCATCCCAGACCTCCTCGCGCCGGCAGCACCAACGCCATGCCCAGCATTTTCCCGCTCTGGCGAGGCCTTCTCCCGCACCGCGCCCACGCCACCAAGCCCGGAGCTGGCCCGCACGGCACAGATCTGACCCGCCGGTGCGCATGCTGCCCCGCGCCACAGAAGCCGATGCACTGCCGCGCCCTCCCACCTCTGCACTGCCACCACACGCCGCACGATGCCCACAGCGCAGCCGCGCACGCCCACCGCCCTGTCGTCGCCACACACTGCTAGAAGAGCTTCGGTCACCATGGACGGAGCCATGGGAGGAGAAAAGACGCTCGGCCGCCACCTTCCCCGGGGCGTGCGCGGCTTCGCCAGCACCCCCTCCCACCGCCTCTAGAGGCCACCACCCGCCCTCCCACGCATCACCGCTGCTGGAGGGGGTGCTGGCGAAGCCGCGCACGCCCCGGGGAAGGTGGCGGCCGAGCGTCTTTTCTCCTCCCATGGCTCCGTCCATGGTGACCGAAGCTCTTCTAGCAGTGTGTGGCGACGACAGGGCGGTGGGCGTGCGCGGCTGCGCTGTGGGCATCGTGCGGCGTGTGGTGGCAGTGCAGAGGTGGGAGGGCGCGGCAGTGCATCGGCTTCTATGGCGCGGGGCAGCATGCGCACCGGCGGGTCAGATCTGTGCCGTGCGGGCCAGCTCCGGGCTTGGTGGCGTGGGCGCGGTGCGGGAGAAGGCCTCGCCAGAGCGGGAAAATGCTGGGCATGGCGTTGGTGCTGCCGGCGCGAGGAGGTCTGGGATGAGTGGGCGGTGGTGCTTGGCAGGCGGCGTGTGGACGGCGTGTGGCGCGAGGAGGTCTGGGATGAGGTTCAGTACACACTAAAACAGGCCTCAAGCGCGGCTGTCACTCTGTTTTAGTGTGTACTGAACCCTTAAATAGGCCTCAAGGTGTGTTGTGAACATTATCAATCCTGCATGATACATTTGAACATGTTACATCCTGATTTGATATCTTCGGGGTGCAGCCAATTATTTTGAGGAACTTTTGCTGGCATAAAACAGAATAAGCAGGCATCCTTCCCTGGTCAGCAGTCTAGTGTGATCCATTGCTGAAAATGGTATTCCGCTGCCCATATTTTGATAGAACTGGCAACATGTGATCAACTCCTGAAATGGTACTTATGTGCTCTTGCATTTTTAGTTGAAAGAGATGTACGCCAAGCGTTTGACCCTGCTCGTCAAGCTTGTACTTTTCGCTTAGTCACTAGGACTAGGCCGTCTCTTCTGTGTGCAAATAGCTGCTCTATGAAATGGTGTATAAATATGATACTAATCAAATATCCTCGCATTGTGAACCTTAAAGAAACCAGAGTGATATGAAACATGATCACCAATTAACCAAATGCAATGTCAATACGTCCAGCAGACAATATGAATTTAAGAGTATATTCACGAGCATTGAATTTTATTCTCAGTTCCTCTCCTCAGGTGCAGTCAATTTGATCATATATGCCAGCCCAGTACATTCTGTTCCAGGCCTCCTTGTGGACGATTAACAGCTTCGTCAACAGCCACAGATTTTGCTATGACAGGAGTAGGCATTGGGTTCTTGTGTGAGCGCAAGAGTTTGTTCCCGAGTCACAGATGTCCCACGAATTTAGACTTGTCTGTCAAACCAAGTCCACTAGTTATGTAAAACCTTGTAATTCAGAGCTGCGGATACAAAATAGCACCTGAATCAAATAAGCAGCCTATAAGTAGTCTTTACGAGATAATGCCTATATATACTGAAGAACACAAAACTAGAAACCAGGTGAACCACATGTCAGGAAAGATACCTTGCAATAAGCATTGGAGCTGCTTTGCTCCAGCTATTTGAAGAAGATCACATCGTTAGCATCTTTTAGCCATGGGGGATTCGTGATGTCTGTTCCCCTACGGATGAACATATATCCAGGAACCCACGCTAACAAAATTACAGATCACATATACTGTGAGAACATGAGAAATAAACATTGCTACATTTTTTTTCAATCACAGATACAACGACATACAAAGAGCTAGTGTCATCATGAACTAAACTAGATACCAGTAATATAAGAACTAATACGTAAAACACCAAAACAGAAGCTTCGGCACAAAAATCTACAGAACAATGTCACAATAAAAGGAACAGATCATAAAGCAGCAAAAGATATAATTGATATGGCACTACTTGCAATTGTTAGCTTCAGAGGAAACAACATGAACACGTTCCATCAACCAATTATGGAATAATTATAGGCATGCCATTACCTTCAGTATAGACACTTACAAATGGACGATAAGTAGACATAAAGTTGGTTTCAGAGAGTTACTTGAACTGCATAGACTCAAGCTGGACCATGAAAGCACTGACATGTGTCCATAGAAAAAGCATATTATTGTGCTCAGCGAACGCTCTTATCATTGGGGACACAATATCCTTCTCTGGTTTGATGGAAAGCAGCTTGTCCAGTTCAATAGTTCTTCTCAGTGCCCATGAAACAACACCATCTTAATCTTTCTTCCTATTGAATAGGAGACGAATCGTGTATGTTGTTCTTGGTATGTGCCTATCAGGACCACATGGTATGTGCCACATCTCCTGGAGCCGGAAGCACCGCTCTCTTCACCTGACCACATGGTATGTGCCACATCTCCTGGAGCGCGAAGCACCGCTCTCTTCATCTGAGCCGACACCACCATTTCGAACCCCCGGAGGACGGCAATGCGGTGCTGGTTGCCGATGACGGGGTCCCAAACCAGGACTGGTTATGCTTCCGGAGGATGATGAGTATGAGGTCATGGTGGCAGTTGAGGATTCTGAAGTAGCCACCGACTTCGGGCTGCGAAGAGAAGAGCCTGACTGGGGCACGATTTGGGGGATCCAGAGTTGGTTCGAAGGATAGATCGAGGCAAGGTAAAATGTTCTCAATGAAGAACTCGAGGGGTGCAGGGTTGCGGCGGTGGTGGATGCAGAATCGGCGGAGGAATCGAGGGTCAGAGACGAGGAGGCGCCAGCGCTTGCAGACAACGAAGACGCGAGGGAGGGAGGAGGGCTGCGGTGCGAGGCGGAAGAGGATCTCGGCGAGCAGGTTGTCAACGTCCAGCGGCGAGGCCGCCGACGGCGAGCAGGGGTGGCGGCGGAGGCTTACTCATCTCACTGATGCGGGATGTGGTGGATGCGGTGGGGTGGAGTGAAGCGAAGTGCAGTGCAGGCCGTGAACGATGCAGTCCATGGAGATGACTTGAAAGCCCACTGCGCTCATAAGTTGGGCTCGTAGAATTCCTTCCTGGGCCGCAAGTCAGTGTGTGTCGCTCTCCCTTCGAACAAAGCCATACCAACAGATCGTCCCCATTTTCCTCTCGCCGCCGCCGCCGCTGTCGCCGCGAGCTACATGCTCCGCCTCCGTAGCTGCGTCCTCACCCATGTCCTCTCTTCTCCCGCCTCCCCTCTCCACCGTCTCCTCTCCGGCGCCGTTTCCCCAAGCCCTCGATTCGTCGTCGAAGACTACCTCGTCGACACCTGCGGCCTCACCCGAGCGCAGGCCCTCAAGGCCTCCCCCAAGCTCTCCCACCTCAAGTCGCCCGCCAATCCGGACGCCGTACTCGCATTCCTCGCCGGCCTCGGCATCTCCGGCGCCGAAGTCGCCGCCAAAGTCGCCCACGACCCGCGCGTTCTCTGCGCCGGCGTCGAGGGGACCCTGTCGCCCGTCGTCGCCGGGCTCACCGGCCTCGGCATGTCACGCCCTGATATCGCGCGCTTCGTCCAGATTGCAGGCCGCAGCTTCCGTTTTAGGTCCGTCGTCCCCAAGCTGCACTACTGCCTGCCCCTCTTTGGCTCCTTCGAGAACCTCCTCCGGGTGCTCAGGGGCACCTCCTTCCTTCTCCAGTCCGATCTGGACAGGGTGATCAAGCCCAATGCCGTGTTACTGCAGGAGTGCGGGATAGGTGCTCCAGATATTGCCAAGCTGTTCATCGCCGCGCGCCACGGCTGCTCACAGCCAATCCGGAGACCCTCCGGACAAAGGTGGCCTGCGCTGAAAGTCTCGGTGTGCCCCGAGGATCAAGGATGTTCAGGCACGCGCTAAATGCTGTTCAATTCCTCGGCAAGGAGAAGGTTGCTGCCAAAGTGGAGCACTTGAAGAGAACGTTCAGCTGGTCAGATGCTGAGGTGCGCCTTGTTGTTTGTAAGTGTCCAATGTTGGTGTCCCAGTCTAAGGGGATGCTGCAGAGGAAGTTTGAGCTCCTTGTCTCTGAGGTGGGGTTAGAACCGGCTTACATTGCACGGGCGGCCAGTAATGATCTTGTACAGCGTGGAGGGCCGGCTCAGGCCTCGGTACTACGTTCTCAAGTTTCTTAAGGATAATGGATTGGAAGATAGAGACTGGAACTACGATACAATTTTCAAGCTCACAGACAAGGCATTCGTGGAGAAGTTCATATGCCCTCACAGGGAAGCTGCACCGTACCTCGCTCAAGGCTATGATGCCGCTTGCAGAGGGGAAGTGCCATCCAGTTTCAGATCTGCATGAACCATGAACGGGCTATGGGAATTGGCAACTGTCTGTCTAAGGGGGCAACAAAGTTTTCACTCCGTGTAGCGAGCTGGTGAATTCTGTTTTAGCCTACTTTGCCTAACTGGATGTTGGTTGTCTCATATTGATTCCTGAACCCCCAATGAGTTGATGTCTCATTCAGTAGAGAAGATAGCATCGACTGCACCCTCTGAAGATAAGAATTCCAAGAGTATATTTGTGCTTCCCGCTTCTGTTTAAGATGATGGAAATTGGATGTGTGGATGGACCAAGGTTTTATGTTGAAACCTGGACCATAAGAACCAGAAAGCCAAACTGTGTTGCTATGACCTGCTTTCCTGCTGAATCATGTTAGCATGCTCTTTTTCAAGTTCGTTGTCATTTTGTTCAACTTCCATGATATGTCACTTACTACAAAAATTGCAGTTCAATGTTTAGTATTTTGATTATGCTTAGAAAATATATTTTCAAAGTTCATTGTCATCTGAGTCAGCTGCCAATGAGAGGTGCTGGCTCTGATTTTCAAAGTCCCGTAATCTGTTTGAGGCGGTCTTCCATTATATATGACATTTGTTGATGAACCTATACTTCAGTGTATGTTTCTTAGGCATCAACAGAGTATTTTTCTGCCTGTTGCTGCAGAAGGAATCTGTGGAGCTTCTTAGCTGTATATTTGTCGACCTGACATGACTGAAGAGAAAAATGAAAGCAATAAACAGGTCTGCCCAGGTGAGGTATGATGTTTTTTGAACAAGTATATATATGTACACATTTAGATAATTTGTAGCTATCCATTTTTTGTTGTTGAAATAATCATACGGTAGTCTTTAGTTGTATTTCTGTCATTTACTTTAGAGCTGAGCAGTTACTCCGCTAGCACTATTGAATTGAATAGGATAGCCTGATCAGTCAGCTCTGAATATATTATTCTTTGCCTTCCTCTTTTCTTTTGTTTGGTTGGTTTGAAGAGTAATATATTTGGCTCTCGTTACTGTGTAAAAAAAGAACAAGAAAAATCAACATACATTCTTTTCATCGCATACGATGCTTTCATAGTGTCATGTGTACTACCATATTTAATTTAAAAAGGTTAAAGGTGTTACATATATGCACTTACCTGAAATCTCTGGTGCATTTGCAAGCAGCAGCAACAAATATAACTTGGAAGATTTGGATAGATAGCATAATACGCTGTTTACTTGCTTCGGAGCTAAGGAGATTTGGAAGTGTCTTGGCCTCAACAAAGAAGTACGGAAGGCTATCTGTGAAGATAGCTGAACTGTATGATTCTGTCACAATGCTCTATTCATCGATACAGGGAGTATTTATTTACAGACGAGAGGTACACCGGAGAAGAGGGGATGGGGCTGTAACAGAGTACTGATACAAGATAAGCGTAGATATGCGCTGTGCCTAACAAGTACTACTAATGATTAGTGGTGCTGGACTCAGCCAAGGAGGTTGTAGCCATAGCGTGCGCACTACTGAAAGAGGGGTTCAGTCACTTTGGAATTTGGAGCACCTGGTATGCCGCTAGGAAGTGCCAGTGCCGGTGTCGGGTGAACTAGCTCTCTCTCCCTGAGCTTGCCAAGATGTGTAGTCTCCAGAATGAACAGCCATGGCTATCCAAGGCAATCGTTGACGATATAAGGGCTGGAACAACGCAGGTCAGCAAACAAATGCATCTGTGTGTCGAAGCCATTACATGGGTCTGAGCGACCAGTGCTGCGGTAACTTGGTCAGTCATTTGGGATGCAACAATCTACAGTAGACACAACAACATTTAAATCACACTATGACTTGATAGATCAATAACAACGAAAGACTAACCAGAGGCATGTAACGACTGGTACAGTTATAACAATCCATGAAGAACACGAAGAACGAGGATGTATTTCATTATGCTACCACTTAACATATGCACACAAAGGGGAAGGGTGCTAAGTCGTCTGAGGAGCTACCAGAAGGAACTGTGGGAGAACTAAGGAGGTAAACTGAAAGCAACGCAGCTAGATGGAACAGGAAGACAAGTGAAAGTGCACATCCAGTGGTTATGGGATAGAACCTGGAACAAATAAAAGAGAAGTGATGTGGAGTCATAAGAGAATGGAGAGCTGCCGAGCAAGGGATGAGGAAGCAGGGCCTGGAGAAAGGATCCAAGATGGCAACAAAAAGGAAGAGTCAAGCAAAGAGTCATAGACTAAATCTTACAGTCCTCTCTTTGAATTTTGTACTTGAGAAACGGCAGTAAAAAGGAAGGCAATACATATTTGTTCGGATATAAGATAAGCCTACCTGCTAATTAGTACATCACAATATGACATTTAACCGGACAATCATATTATGTACGGTGCAAAAGATCCGCTGCATCATGTCCACCACCACCGCCTGTTTCATCAATCATAAGAAGTCGAACAAGTAGCAACCAATGTCAATCAAATGAGAAGACCAATAGAAAGGAGGGAGGCATCAACCAGATATTTAAGGAATTGCTGCTGTAATTTGAAGGGGAAAACACATTCTTTTACAACATTACACAAAAATAAACAAAGCCACACATATTGAATATTGTAGAAACAGTATATACTGATGAATATTGTACAAATGAAGAACATGCACACTCAAACACTTAGTTGCTCAGTAAGAGAAAATTGATCCAGAATTATAAGCTCGTTCCATGCCACGCCGAAAAAATAAACATAGAATCATACTAATAAATCACAGCACAAATATGATCGTCAGTATTATTTGTAAATTCATCATTATGGGTTTGGCATTATCAGGAAGAATAGAAGATGTAATAAATACTGAATGAAATAAATAAAACTAGTTAGAGCTTCCAAACACCTATTTAACAGTTCAGTTGGTTCAAACTAGTTTTTCATGTAATTGTCTTCAACTTCCAAATGTGCTTCAATGCTAAGCTTGGGTCAGGACATTTATGCGGTGCATCGTTCTCTGCTATTATAAGCCCAAGCGATAAAACTAGAAGTGTGATGATCCAAATACGAGATTTTTTTGAGTACCCGTAGGGAATCTACGTGTTTTGTATTAAACTCGAAAGAGAGAAAGAATGAAGACATTACGGAGGAACATCCACCGTGTGGGATAGCGCCGACACTAGCCCATGGACTCGACGCTTTAGCCCCTTCCACAGGTCCAGCTCGACAGGGACAAGGGGCGCGATTCCTGTGCCACATCCAACCTAAGGATGACCTCATGAGCCACCAACAGCTGATCCTTGATGCTTACCACCCTAGCACGGCTCCACAGTTGTAGCTCGCGGCTCACACGTCAGAAATTGAACCCAAGGCAGCGTAGCAGATCAGTGGGAGCGTTGGCGGCATCCCAGCATTCCTTAACCACATCCATAAACCGTGACAACTTGGTACAAAATCGCTCGAATCAGAACCAATGTTTGGATCTCAAGCGGATCGTCGTGGACATCGGGATGGGGAAGTGGTCGGATTAGAAGGAGGAGAGCACCAATAGCGAGGCATCTGGATGCGGCCCATCCCAATCCCTAGAGAAGAGCCACCGGTCTAGCCTTTACATCATTGACCGCTCACGCTTGTTGCTCCAGGTGTAGCGGCGGCCCAACACCTTTGTAACCCAAGGACCGACGAACAGAAAATGAAACAACGCAACCGCACTATCTACTTATATGGTACTATGAGATGAGTAGAACTAAAACAAAAAACAAAAACAAAATATGAGATGGGTATACCGATATTATATAATCGTATCAGTACGTGCAGTTCCCCTAAAATAAAAACAGTATGTGCAGTAGAGGATGACTAGTGGGGTGGTAGGTAGGCAGTCGTAGCAGTACACGTCAACGTGGATGTAGCCGGCCGGTACGTGCTGCAATTAATTAATCAATCAATCAAGCGACCGGTATACGCTGTTGCAGGGCGCCAGGGCATGATTGTACCTGCAGCGACCTATGTTTTCTTCGTGGCCCGCTTGCCCACTACAGTACTGGCACCTCACCTGGCTCTGGCTGCATGCGGTTCCTCTGCCGCCATCACCGAATCAATGCCATGTCTTAGCTCTTCATGATCGAGTTGGGACGTCGCTCTCTCCGTTGGATCCATCTTCATATCAACATATGGACCATGCTCCCCACGCAAGCCCGAAGTGCTTTGAATTTGAATGTATCTATATATTAATAGTAGTGTTTAGATACATCTAAATTTAAGATAAACTTGAGACATTCTTTTTGGATGGAGGGAGTACAAGGATTCGAATATACACTTCGCTCCCAGGCGCAAATACGGCCATTATGAGAATATTTTGAAATATCAAAAAAAAATCGCATATATATTAGAATATTTTATGTTCGTTCACAAGTCTTTGGGACTTTTGTCTTTTTTATACACGACACATAAAATATTCTTTTATCCCGGAAACTTATGAACCGATATAAAATGTTCGAATGTATATGTAGCATTTTTTTTCAATTTTTTTTGACATTTCTCCCAGTGGCAATATTTGCACCTATGAGCCGAATTGCCACCTCCACAAAAATTAAGATTTTGGATAAAGTTGTACTCCCCGTTCCATATTGGTGGTGTTTCAATCGCAAAAAATTACCACATCTGAAACAATTTTTCGCAAAAATCACCAATCCACGGTAGATTGCGATTAACACAGAAACTGACAGTGGTTCCCAAATGTAAGGTCGACGTGGCACTCCTTTAACGATTATGTTTATGACATTTAACGTATCTCCTTCTGCTAATATAGATAACCTTTTTGGCAAGATAAATGACACATTAGAGTTGGTATTACTCTTTATTTATAGGTCATTTGGAATGTTTGCAAATGACTATATCTTTAACAAAAAGAGCTTTTCATTTTTTTTGCAGGTTATACCTATGGCCATGCATTGGATCGGGACGTGGTCTTTTCTCCAGCCTGCGGAGGACCGCCAAGCCATGTTTAACGGGTGCATCCGTTTGGAGATGGTCGCACGAGCGCTACGGCCGGCGGTCTGAACGGTGTTTGTGACATGAAGATTCTTGCGCGTCAGTTTGCTTTTACTCCCTCCATTTTAAAATATAAGATGTTTTAGATTTGTGAAAGAAGTGTATTTAGACCCCTTTTAGTGTATAGGTTTACTCTAAACCTATATGAACCTACACACTAAAAAAAAGTCTAAATACACTTATTTTACAAATATATTTTAAAACCAAGGGAGTAGTATTTTTTAGATGGCTCATTTTGTTTGAGATTTTGAGTGATATAGTAATGTGTATACTCTCGTGCAACAATACAATAAAAGACCGATCAATAGATGCAGAGGTCGGGGCGTGACTCCAATTTTGAAAAATGTATTTTTTGCCTAGGAAGAGATAAAACATGTACTACTAGATCATTTGTAGAAATCTCGAAACAACTGTGTTGTTAAATACAGATTGTTTTGATCGTAAGGGGGTTCGCAATACAGGTTTAAGGCTCAGTGAGTCACGATCGGAGTGGCCTTGCCCTGCTAAACTAATCTTCAATTTTCGTAGTATCATAACTAAATGGAAGATCAGTTCCTCGGGCTAGAAACTGATTGACCGTCTCCATTATTTCCACGGCCACACCAACCAACCAACCACTTCCAAATTACGAGTAGGAGTATTGGATACCAGGTGCCATTGTAGAGAAAAAAACAGCCGCAATCCCTCTCGCTAGGGTTTAGTTTCCTTGCGCCGACAGAGACGGCGTCGAGATCTTCTACCCCCCGCTCCTCCCTCCGTGATAACGCACCAGGGCTGTCTCCTTGGACTGGTGTGGTGCGGGTGGGTGCTGCGTGTTGGGAAATCTTTGTTGATCGAAGGCCCTGCCTAGGGTTTGGGAGATGGATACGAGCGCTTCTGGGTCTGGATCGTCCAGGAAGGATGATCTTGAGGAGATGATGAAGAAATTAGGGCTTCGGGAAGAAGACCTCGACGATGTTGTCTTCGAGGAGCAGACCCCGCCACAGGTTGAGGCTACGAGATGGTTGGCAATTGCTAGGGTGCATACTACGCGTGAATTCAGCGACTTCTGGTTCTACAAAAATATGAGAACGGCATGGGATCTTGCCCAAGAGGTGAAGTTCAGATCGCTTGAGGATAATCTCTTCACGATGCAATTTTCATGTCTTGGAGACTGGGATAAAGTGATGGAAGGAGGACCCTGGACTTTCAGAGGGCATACGGTTGTTTTAGCTCCTTACGATGGCTTTACTAAACCATCTGAGATATCGCTGAATAAATTTAAGATATGGATCCAAATCCACGATCTGCCAGATGGGTTCAAGCCGATTTTAGAGGTCCTAGCTGGCAAGGTTGGGAAGGTTGATCATGTGGAACCAAATGATGGGTTCGTAGCATGGAAAACAAAAAAATTCTACCGCAAGAACGAACAAAACCCAGATCTAATCTAGATAAAAGCCAAGATCTAATCTATTAGACATGAGCAACGAGATAGATAGGAACTAACCCTCGTAGATCCGAAAGCGTTAACGAGATTAGATCTCGTGGTTGATGTAGTCGATCACTTGCCGATCTCAAGATCGTGTGGACGATCCTTCCGGCGTCGCGTTCCAGCAGCGCTTCCGCAGTCGGTCAAGTGGACGATCCTTCCGGCGCCGCGTTTCGGCAGCGCTTCCGCAGTCGGTCACACGTGCGGAGTCGAAGCAGACCTTCCCCTCCCCGTTCCAGCGAGCAGCGGAGGTAGTAGATCTTCTCCACGGGATCCCAGCAGCATGACAGCGTGGTGGTGGTGGTGGTGGAGTAGAGAATTCTGCAGGGCTTCGCCTATGCCTGTGCAGAAGAAAGGTGGAGGAGAGAAGCGGCAAAGATTGGGAGTTATGGGAGCAAAAATGGAGGGGGCGCCCCTGCCCCTCTATTTAAGGGGGGTGAGGCGCCATGGGAGGGGGAGTCCTTGTAGGACTCCCCTTCCTCTAGGCCCGCGGATTGGGGAGTGGGGGGGAGGAGTCCTCCTCCCCCACGACTCCTAGTCTTAACCCACCAGGACTCCTTGATCCCTTCCTTGGTTTTCAAGCAAACTCCAAGAAACCTTCCAGAACCTTCCGGAACATCCCGAAACCTTCTAGAACCCTCATACAAATACTCCGGAACATTTCCTAACTCAGAAAATGATCCCGAATATATGAATCTTATTCTCCGGACCATTCCAGATCTCCTCGTGATGTCCCGGATCCAATCCGAGACTCCGAACAACATTTGGTCTCCAACGCACATTCCATATCTACTTAAAACAACTTCGAACCTTAAGTGTATCACCCTACGGTTCGTGAATATGTAGACATGACAGAGACACATCTCCTATCAATAACCATCAGCGGGACCTGGAGATCCATAATGGCTCCCACATACTCAACGATGACTTCGTGATCGATTGAACCATTTACATACGAAACCAATTCCCTTTGTCTCACGATACTTTACTTATCCGAGGTTTGATCATCGGTATCTCTATACCTAGTTCTACTTCGTTACTGATAAGTACTTTTTACTCGTTCCGTGATATGTCATCCCTTGTGACCTAGTCACATGCTTGCAAGCTAACTAGATGACATTTCACCGAGAGGGCCCAGAGCATATCTATCCGTCATATGGATGGACAAATCCCAATCTTGATTCATGCGCTTCAACACATACTTTCAGAATACCCAATGCCACCTTTATAACCACCCAGTTACGAAGCGGTGTTTGATGTCATCAAAGTATCCATCCGGTGATGGTGATTAACATAACCTCATGGTCGAAGGATTAGGTTACTATGCATTTGAAAGCTTATAGCAATACGAACTTAATGACTTGATCTTTATGATACGCTTACTATGGGTGTGTGTCCATTACATCATTCTCCTAATGATATAACCTTGTTATTAATCACATCCAATGTCCATGATCAGGAAACCATGATCATCAATTAATCAACAAGCTAGTTTAACAAGAGGCTTACTAGGGACTCTTTTATGTTTACAAAACACACAAGTATTAATGTTTCCGGTTAATACAATTATAGCATGGGATGTAAACATTTATCATAAACATAAAGATATAATAATAACCACTTTATTATTGCCTCTTGGGCATATCTCCAACAGTCTCCCACTTGCACTAGAGTCAATAATCTAGTTAAAAAACTTGTGCATTCAACACCTATGGCTTTCTGGTGTTGTATAGACACTATTGCTAGTGGTAAACATAATCTTCGGATCTGACACTTCCAGGTCCGTGTGTATTTGCATGTCCTTGCGTCCCTACACATTACTCATTCTCCAATGAGATGGCATTGTATAAATTTGGTCCTTTGGTGAGACCTTTAGTTCCTTGGGATTAAATCATGTTGATACAATTCGTACAATGTATCTTCATAGTATTATCTCGCTATGAACCACACCTAGTTTGATAACAAACTACTTGACGCAAATGCCCTCATTTACTGCTACAATAGTAGTCATATACTTAGCCTTTTGTTGTAGTATCCGTCACAATATCTTGTTGGAGATATGCCCAAGAGGCAATAATAAAAGTGATTATTATTATATCTTTGTGTTTATGATGAAAGTTTACATCCCATGCTATAATTGTATTATTAGGAAACACTAATACTTGTGTGTTTTGTAAACATATAAGAGTCCCTAGTAAGCCTCTTGTTGAAACTAGCTTGTTGATTAATTGATGATCATGGTTTCCTGATCATGGACATTAGGATGTGATTAATAACAAGGTTATATCATTAGGAGAATGATGTGATGGACACACACCCATAGTAAGCGTAGCATAAGATCAAGTCATTAAGTTCGTATTGCTGTAAGCTTTCAAATACATAGTAACCTAATCCTTCGACCATGAGGTTATGTTAATCACCATCACCGGATGGATGCTTTGATGACATCAAACGCCGCTTCGTAACTGGGTGGTCATAAAAGTGTCATTGGGTATTCTGAAAGTATGTGTTGAAGCGCATGAACCAAGATTGGGATTTGTCCATCCATATGACGGATAGATATGCTCTGGGCCCTCTCGGTGGAATGTCATCTAGTTAGCTTGCAAGCATGTGACTAGGTCACAAGGGATGACATATCACTGAACGAGTAAAGAGTACTTATCAATAACGAGGTAGAACTAGGTATGGAGATGCCGACAATCAAACCTCGGATAAGTATAGTATCGTGAGACAAAGGGAATTGGTTTCGTATGTAAGTGGTTCAATCGATCGTGAAGTCATCGTTGAGTATGTGGGAGCCATTATGGATCTCCAGATCCCGCTGATGGTTATTGATAAGAGATATGTCTCTATCATGTCTACATATTCACGAACCGTAGGGTGACACACTTAAGGTTCGAAGTTGTTTTAAGTAGATATGGAATATGCGTTGGAGACCGAATGTTGTTCGGAGTCTCGGATTGGATTCGGGACATCACGAGGAGATCCGGAATGGTCCGTAGAATAAGATTCATATATAGGGGATCATTTTCTAAGTTAGGAAATGTTCCGGAGTGTTTGTATGAGGATTCTAGAAGGTTTCGGAAAGTTCCGGAAGGTTCTAGAAGATATCTTGGAGTTTGCTTGAAAATCAAGATAGGGATCAAGGAGTCCTGGTGGGTCAAGATACGGAGTAGTGGGGGAGGAGGACTCCTCCCCCCACCTCCAATCCGCCGGCCTACAAGGGAGGGGAGTCCTACAAGGACTCCCCCTCCCCAGGCGCCCTCCCTTCTTTAAATAGAGGGGCAGGGGCGCCCCCTCCTCCCCTGCTCCCACAACTCCCAATCTCTGCCGCCTCTCTCCTCCACCTTTCTTCTGCACAGGCATAGGCGAAGCCCTGCAGAATTCTCTACTCCACCACCACCACCACCACGCCGTCGTGCTGCTGGGATTCCGTGGAGAAGATCTACTACCTCCGCTGCTCGCTGGAACGGGGAGAGGAAGGTCTGTTTCGACTCCGCACGTGTGACCGACTGCGGAAGCGCTGCCGAATCGCGGCGCCGGAAGGATCGTCTACTTGACCGACGGCGGAAGCGCTGCTGGAACGCGACGCCGGAAGGATCGTCCACACGATCTTGAGATCGGCAAGTGATCGACTACATCAACCACGAGATCTAATCTCGTTAACGCTTTTGGATCTACGAGGGTTAGTTCCTATCTATCTCGTTGCTCATGTCTAATAGATTAGATCTTGGCTTTTATCTAGATTAGATCTAGGTTTTGTTCGTTCTTGCGGTAGAAATTTTTTGTTTCCATGCTACGAACCCATCAGTGGTATCAGAGCCGTATCTATGCGTAGATCTGTTGCACGAGTAGAACACAATGTTTTTGTGGGCGTTGATGCTTTTGTTGTCGGTGTCTTAGCGTGTACTTTGCATCTTGCAGCATGGTGGGATGAAGCGGCTCGGGCTAACATTACATGTCATCGCACATGAGACTTGCTCCACGCTTGACGTGCAACTTGCTTTGCACAAGTGGCTTTGCGGGTGTCTGTCTCTCCCACCATAGTTAAGATTCAATTTACAATGAGCATCTTGACAACACTTGTATCAACGTTGTGGTCCTTGTTCGTAGGTAAGATCGGTCTTGTGCGAAAGCCCCAAACCACGTAAAACATGCAAAGAAAATTAGAGGCGCCTAACTTGTTTTTGCAGGGGTTTTGTGATGTGATATGGCCAACATGTGATTGTGATTGTATTTGATGTATGCAATGATCCTTGTTGTAATATGGCAACCGGCAGGAGCCTAATGGTTGTCTTTAAATTCTGTTAAGACCTGCGTGTCTATTCATCTTGTAATAGCTTTATTCCAAGTAGTTGTAATAGTTGCTGGTGATGATGGACAACCAAGAAGCGGCGCCACTGACCTTGACGCAATGCTGGTGATGATGGAGATCATGTTCGTGCTTTGGAGATGGAGATCAGAGGCGCAAGAAGAAAAGGCCATATCATATCACACTAATTATGAATTGCCTGTGATGTTAATCCTTTATGCATCTTGTATTGCTTAGATCGCGACGGTAGCATTATAAGATGATCCCTCTCACTAAATATCAAGTAATAAAGTGTTCACCCTTAGTTGGCACCGTTGCTAAGACTCATCGTTTCGAAGCATCTCGTGATGATCGGATGTGATAGATTCTACGTGTGCATACAACTGGTGCAAGCCAGATTTGCACATGCGGAAACTAAGGTTATCTTGACGAGCCTAGCATGTATAGACATGGTCTCGGAACACGGAATACCGAAATGTAGAGCATGAGTCATATAAATGATATGATGAACATGAAGATTGTTCGCCGATGAAACTACATCTTCTCTCGTGAAGATCGGACTTGGTGTAGTGGACTTGGTTCGTGTAATCACTAAGACAATGTGAGGGATGTTGTTTTGAGTGGGAGTTCACCTAGTTAGTTTAAGAATTAAATTAGAACTCAATTTGTCATAAACTTAGTCTAAACTACTTGCAAATTGTTGTAGATTATGGCGACTCCCTCCATCAATTTCAATGCGTTCCTAGAGAAAGAAAAACTTAAGAACAATGGAAGCAATTTCACGGACTGGTTCCGTGGACTGAAGATCGACCTCAGGGCTGGTCAGTTGACCTATGTGCTCGATGCACCGCTAGGTGACCCACCTGCAGCTAATGCCACCGATGACGAAAAGAATGTTTTTGCCACTCGGAAAAATCATTACTCCACAGTTTAGTGTGCCATCCTGTACGGTTTAGAAGCGGAGCTCCAACAGTGTTTTGAGCACCACGACCCGTTCGAGATCATTAAGGAGCTCAGGCTAATTTTTGAGACTCGCGCGGCCATGGAGAGCTATGAGGCCTCCGAAAAGTTCTTTAACTGTAAGATGGAAGAAGGAAGCTCCGTTAGCGAGCACGTGCTCACCATGTCTGGGTACGCAAAGAAGCTCCAAGAGTTGGGAATATCGATTCCTAATGAATTGGGGATTCACCGTCTCCTTCAATCACTGCCACCAAGTTACAAGAACTTTGTGATGAACTACAACATGCACTGCATGAACAAGACGTTGCCTGAACTGTCGTCCATGCTAAAAACTGCTGAAGTGGAGATAAAGAAGGAGCACCAAGTGTTGATGGTCAATAATACCACCAATTTCAAGAAAAAGGGCAAGCCTAGGAACAAGGGCAACTTCAAGAAGGACGGCAAGAAAGCTGCCGCACCTGCTAAGAAGCCCAAGGCTGGTCCTAAGCCTAAAACTGAGTGCTTCTACTGCAAGGGTGCTGGTCACTGGAAGCGTAACTGCCCCAAGTACCTGGCGGATCCGAAGAACGGCAACATCAAGAAGAAAGGTATATTTGATATATGTGTTGTAGATGTGTATCTTACTAGTAATCATAGTAGTGCCTAGGTATTTGATACTGGTTCGGTTGCTCATATCTGTAACTCGAAACAGGAGCTCCGGAATAAACGAAGACTGGCAAGAGACGAGGTGATGATGCGCATTGGAAATGGCTCCAAGGTTGATGTGATCGCCGTCGGCACGCTCCCTCTGCATCTACCTTCGGGATTAGTTTTAAATTTAAATAATTGTTATTTGGTGCCTGCGTTAAGCATGAACATTATATCTGGATCCTGTTTATTGTGAGACGGTTACTCTTTTAAGTCTGAGAATAAAGGTTGTTCGATTTATATGAGTAATATCTTTTATGGTAATGCACCTGAGATGAATGGTTTATTCTTACTGAATCTCGATAGTAGTGATACACATGTTCACAACATAGATGCTAAACGAATAAAATTGAATGATAATTCTACATACATGTGGCACTGTCGTCTTGGTCACATTGGAGTGAAGCGTATGAAGAAACTCCATTCTGATGGACTTCTTGAATCACTTGATTTTGAATCACTTGAAAGATGCGAAGCATGTCTAATGGGAAAAATGACTAAGACTCCATTCTCTGGTACAATGGAGCGAGCTACAGACTTATTGGAAATAATACATACCGATGTGTGCGGTCCAAAGAGTGCAGCATCGCGTGGTGGATATCGTTATGTTCTCACTTTCACGGATGATTTGAGTAGATATGGGTATGTCTATTTTATGAAACATAAGTCCGAAACTTTCGAGAAGTTTAAGGAATTTCAAAGTGAAGTGGAGAATCATCGTAACAAGAAGATTAAGTTTCTGCGTTCTGACCGCGGAGGTGAATATCTGAGTTATGAGTTTGGCATGCATTTAAAGAAATGTGGAATACTTTCGCAGTTGACACTGCCGGGAACACCACAGCGTAATGGTGTGTCCGAACGTCGTAATCGAACTCTCTTAGATATGGTTCGGTCTATGATGTCTCTTACAAATTTACCGTTATCATTTTGGGGCTATGCATTAGAGACAGCCGCATTCACTTTAAATAGGGCACCATCTAAATCCATTGAAACGACAACGTACGAATTGTGGTTTGGAAAGAAACCTAAGTTGTCATTCCTTAAAGTTTGGGGTTGCGAGGCATATGTAAAGAAGTTACAACCTGATAAGCTAGAACCCAAAGCGGAGAAGTGCGTCTTCATAGGATACCCTAAAGAAACCATTGGGTATACCTTCTATCATAGATCCGAAGGCAAAGTTTTCGTTGCAAAGAATGGATCCTTTCTTGAGAAGGAGTTTCTCTCGAAAGAGGTGACTGGAAGGAAAGTAGAACTCGATGAGGTTATTGAACCTTCTCTCGGATTTGAGAGTAGCGCAGCACCGGAAGATGTTTTTGTGCCGCCTGCACCAATTGGAGAGGAAGCTAATGATAATGATCATGAAACTTCAAATGAAGTTACTACTGAACCTCGCAGGTCAACGAGGGTTCGTACCACTCCTGATTGGTATGACTCTTCCTTGAACATCATGTTGGTGGACAACGCTGATGACCCTGCGACATATGAAGAAGCTATGGTGAGCCCAGATTCCGACAAATGGCTAGAAGCCATGAAATCCGAAATGGGATCCATGTACGAAAACCAAGTGTGGACTTTGGTGGACTTACCGGATGGCCGTAAGGCTGTCGAGAACAAATGGATTTTCAAGAGAAAAACAGATGCTGATGGTAATGTTACCGTCTATAAAGCTCGACTTGTCGCGAAAGGGTTCCGACAAATTCAAGGAGTTGACTATGATGAGACTTTCTCACCAGTACCGAAGCTAAAGTCTGTGAGGATTTTGTTAGCAATTGCTGCATATTTTGATTATGAGATTTGGCAGATGGATGTCAAAACGGCGTTCCTTAATGGTGACATTGAGGAAGAGTTGTATATGGTACAACCCAAGGGTTTTGTCGATCCTAAAGATGCTAACAGGGTATGCAAACTTCAGCGCTCCATTTATGGACTGAAGCAAGCATCCCGGAGTTGGAATCAACGTTTTAATAAAGTAATCAAAAACTTTGGATTTATACAAACTTATGGAGAAGCTTGTATTTACAAGAAAGTGAGTGGGAGCTCTGTAGCATTCCTAGTACTATATGTAGATGACATATTGTTGATTGGGAATGATATAGAACTTCTTAATAGCGTCAAAACCTATTTGAATAATAGTTTTTCAATGAAGGATCTTGGCGAAGCGGCATACATTCTAGGCATCAAGATTTATAGGGATAGATCAAGACGCCTAATAGCGCTTTCACAAAGTACATACTTGGACAAAGTTCTAAAAAAGTTTAGAATAGAAGATAGCAAGAAAGGGTTCGTGCCCATGTTATCAGGTAAGACCTTGAGTAAGACTCAAAGTCCAGCTACGGCAGAAGATAGAGAAAAGATGAATAATATTCCCTATGGCTCGGCCATAGGTTCTATCATGTATGCCATGCTGTGTACAAGACCGGATATAGCACATGCTGTTAGTTTGACTAGCAGATATCAAAGTGATCCTGGAATGGAGCACTGGACAACGGTCAAAAATATCCTAAAGTACCTAAATAGGACTAAGGATATGGTTCTTTCTTATGGAGGTGATGAACAGCTTGTTGTAAACGGTTACACCGATGCTAGTTGGAACACCGATCCGGATGAATCGAAGTCACAATCGGGATACGTATTTATTTTGAATGGTGCTGCAGTGAGCTGGAGGAGTGCGAAGCAAAGCGTTGTGGCGAAATCTTCAACTGAATCGGAATACATAGCTGCTTCGGAGGCTGCACAAGAAGCCGTTTGGATGAAGGAATTCATTACTGAACTCGGCGTGGTTCCCAGTGCGTTGGACCCGATGGCCATCTACTGTGACAACACAGGTGCCATAGCTAATGCGCAGGAGCCAAGGTCACATAGCAAGCTGAAGCACATCAAGCTACGTTTCCACGCTATTCGCGAGTATGTCCGAGATGGTGACATAAAGATTTGAAAAGTACACACTGATCTGAATGTGGCAGATCCGTTGACTAAACCTCTCCCTAGGGCAAAGCATGACCAACACCAAAACGCCATGGGTGTTCGGTATATTACCATGTAATCTAGATTATTGACTCTAGTGCAAGTGGGAGACTGTTGGAGATATGCCCAAGAGGCAATAATAAAAGTGATTATTATTATATCTTTGTGTTTATGATGAAAGTTTACATCCCATGCTATAATTGTATTATTAGGAAACACTAATACTTGTGTGTTTTGTAAACATATAAGAGTCCCTAGTAAGCCTCTTGTTGAAACTAGCTTGTTGATTAATTGATGATCATGGTTTCCTGATCATGGACATTAGGATGTGATTAATAACAAGGTTATATCATTAGGAGAATGATGTGATGGACACACACCCATAGTAAGCGTAGCATAAGATCAAGTCATTAAGTTCGTATTGTTGTAAGCTTTCAAATACATAGTAACCTAATCCTTCGACCATGAGGTTATGTTAATCACCATCACCGGATGGATGCTTTGATGACATCAAACGCCGCTTCGTAACTGGGTGGTCATAAAAGTGTCATTGGGTATTCTGAAAGTATGTGTTGAAGCGCATGAACCAAGATTGGGATTTGTCCATCCATATGACGGATAGATATGCTCTGGGCCCTCTCGGTGGAATGTCATCTAGTTAGCTTGCAAGCATGTGACTAGGTCACAAGGGATGACTTATCACGGAACGAGTAAAGAGTACTTATCAGTAACGAGGTAGAACTAGGTATGGAGATGCCGACGATCAAACCTCGGATAAGTATAGTATCGTGAGACAAAGGGAATTGGTTTCGTATGTAAGTGGTTCAATCGATCGCGAAGTCATCGTTGAGTATGTGGGAGCCATTATGGATCTCCAGATCCCGCTGATGGTTATTGATAAGAGATATGTCTCTATCATGTCTGCATATTCACGAACCGTAGAGTGACACACTTAAGGTTCGAAGTTGTTTTAAGTAGATATGGAATATGCGTTGGAGATCGAATGTTGTTCATAGTCTCGGATTGGATTCGGGACATCACGAGGAGATCTGGAATGGTCCGGAGAATAAGGTTCATATATAGGGGATCATTTTCTAAGTTAGGAAATGTTCCGGAGTGTTTGTATGAGGATTCTAGAAGGTTTCGGAAAGTTCCGGAAGGTTCTAGAAGATATCTTGGAGTTTGCTTGAAAATCAAGATAGGGATCAAGGAGTCCTGGTGGGTCAAGATACGGAGTAGTGGGGGAGGAGGACTCCTCCCCCCACCTCCAATCCGCTGGCCTACAAGGGAGGGGAGTCCTACAAGGACTCCCCCTCCCCAGGCGCCCTCCCTTCTTTAAATAGAGGGGCAGGGGCGCCCCCTCCTCCCCTGCTCCCACAACTCCCAATCTCTGCCGCCTCTCTCCTCCACCTTTCTTCTGCACAGGCATAGGCGAAGCCCTACAGAATTCTCTACTCCACCACCACCACCACGCCGTCGTGCTGCTGGGATTCCGTGGAGAAGATCTACTACCTCCGCTGCTCGCTGGAATGGGGAGAGGAAGGTCTGCTTCGACTCCGCACGTGTGACCGACTGCGGAAGCGCTGCCGAATCGCGGCGCCGGAAGGATCGTCTACTTGACCGACGGCGGAAGCGCTGCTGGAACGCGACGCCGGAAGGATCGTCCACACGATCTTGAGATCGGCAAGTGATCGACTACATCAACCACGAGATCTAATCTCGTTAACGCTTTAGGATCTACGAGGGTTAGTTCCTATCTATCTTGTTGCTCATGTCTAATAGATTAGATCTTGGCTTTTATCTAGATTTGATCTGGGTTTTGTTCGTTCTTGCGGTAGAAATTTTTTGTTTTCCATGCTACGAACCCATCATATCTCATCTTTGGAACTCATCCAAATCCATCATGGAACATCCTTTCCATTATATTGTGCCACCCATAGTCTAAATTGAGATAAATTTAATTTGTATCTTGTGACAAAACTAGTATCAATGTAACACTTTACAACGAACTACCTTTAACTATTTGTTACTTATACATGGTATATTCTTAGTTCTTCCAAAGCTCATAAGAATATATTTACTATTGTCCAATAATCATCTTATGAATCATTCTGGTATATGCTCATAACATTTAGAGCATAGGACATATCTGGATGTGTACATCTCAAAGAATGATTGATCAAAATATTCGTGTGATCTCACCAAGTGTCAAAACACTTGAATCTCGTGTCAACACACTTGAATCTTGATTCAGTCCTTTCTGTGCGTCAAGAACCTTTCTTGTTGTTTCCATATTGAACTCATTCAACATCTTATCTATGTACATTTGGCAAAACCATATTAGCGCCTCAATCTATCCATATAGACATTGATGCGAATTCTTGGGTTATGCCTAAGTCTTTCATCAAAATGAAATTCTTAACCTGTTGTCAATAAAAGATACATCATTTCTAATCAACAATATGTCCTCTACATAATGTATTAGAAATATGTCTCAGCGCTCCCACTTAATTTCTTGCAAATGCAAACATCTTCATCATCTCCGATGAATTTAAACTCTTTTAACAGTTTCATAATGGTGAAGATTCCAACTCCGCTATGCTTACTTCAACCATTGAAGTTTTGCATACTCTTTTAGCATCCTTTGAATTAACAAAACCCTTTGGATCATGTCATGTACACGTCCTAGGTAACCATTCTATTAGAAGAACTTGTTTTGTTTGTTCAACTACCATATACCAAAATATATGTAGTGGTTGCTACATTAATCCGTCTAGACTAAATATCGCTATGAAAGATCAAATCTTATCATAGTCAATTCCTTGAACATTGTCGTAAACTCTTTCCGACATGTCGACTATTTCATAGATTTGAAACATCCATGTCTATTTCTTTATAGGTCCAAACACGACCGATAGGCTTCACGCCTTTCCGGAGGGTCTTCAAAGTTCAGAAACTTGATTTCTCGTGTATGGATGCTATCACGGATTCCATGACTTCTAGTCATTTTATGGAGTCAGGGCCCATCATCGCTTCTTTGCATGTAGTCGGTTCATCATTTTCAAAACAATAACGACTTGCTTATCAAATCTTACTATTCGATTCTTACCGACCCACACGGTTCTATAGGAACTCTAATCTCCGAGAACACACCTTTTGTAATCACGAGAGCCATGAGCATTGTGGCCGCCACCGGGACACTTTCCGGCGCTGCGCTACTTAGCACATATAGCTAAGGTTCAACAACCTTATCAAAGTTCTATTGTCCTCCCACTTAACTTTTCACGAAAAAATTCTTCTCAAGAAACTTGACGTTCCAAGCGACAAACACTTTTGTCCTCGGTGTTATGGAGAAATTCCCAACAAATTCTTTGGAATAACCTACAAAGACGTGCTTATCCGACTTTGGTTGTAAACATTTTACTTATGCCTAGCATACCAAAAATTTAAGAAAAGACAATTCGGGTTTTATCCCAAACCATGACTTATATGGTGTCATTTCAACGGATCACGATGGAGCTCTTTTCAGTGTAAAAGCGGTAGTCACTAAAGCTTTAATATTTAATATATAATGGCAGTTTTATAAATGACACCTTTGATCTTACCATGTCAAACAAGGTTTCATTACATATCTTGAACACTCCATACTCCTATGGTGTTTTGGGAAATGCAAATCCATGGAACGATTCCTCAAATCTTAGGTGTTTTTGCTAAACTTGTAACTCAAACATCTTTCTTTATGATCCAATCATAAACTCTTTTATTTTCTTGTTACAATGATTTTCCACTTCATCTTGAAAGTCTTTGAACATTTTTCAAATGTTTCATACTTCTTCCTTATTGAGTAAGTATATACATATACTCACTCAAATCTTCGGAGAAAACATATGAAGTTGAAATCCATCGCCCACGACTACACATAATGGACTATATACATCAATATGTACAAATTCCAATCAGTTAGTCGTCCGTTCCTCTTTTGGCCTACGAACGGAGTTTTAATTATCTTCAGGAAAGTATCACAAGCGTCATTTGATCCAAATCAAAGATTCCAAAAATCCATCAACATGGAGTTTCTTCATGTATCCCTTTCAATATAATTTAAACGATGATGTCACTTCGCAAGTGATCTTTCAATCATTTGTCTTGTGACATTTTAGCAATAGTGTTTATGGATGTGATTTCTCCCACCAGACTTGTAAAAGTTCATCCATCCTTTATGGAATACGGTAATTATTTGAACAACCATTGTTCTCGTAATACCGGAACAAAATAACAAATCTTGAAGGCTAGTTTTGATGTCAACGAAAAACACAATAACACTTTATTTGTTTTTGATGAACATCATCACTTATTCTCTTGCTAGTTACTTAGGCCATTGTAGTTCATGAATTACGTTGTCCTGTATGACATAGCATACCAACCAATTCGGTATCCAATACCGGTATCCAATACCTAAGGACCACATTGTTTAATAAGCAAGGAATACAACCATAACATGTATATCTTCTATATGCCTAAGTTGGACATCTCCAACCTTTTATTTTCTGCCAAATATTTTATAGACTCTCTTTCAGCAATCCCTTTTCTTTTAAAAGAATCTATCAACATCAATAGTGGTGTCATCAACATGACACATGGTACAAAGCGTATATAGTCAACTACTAATACCTTTGGTCTTGCACTTTGAGGTGGATCACCATCATCAAATGTTTGGTGTTCTTTAAAAAATCCATTTTTTAGTAATCTTTTAGTGTTGTAAACATTTTACCTACATCTTCTATTCATCCTTATCATGATAACTTTCATGATCAAGCTGCTATAGCTTATAAAGGTGAATTGCGAGTATAATGTTTCTTTTTCAAAACCTTTTGGAGGATTAGAACGACTAGCGTCTCCAACCTTCACAAATTCTCATCAAATATGAGGACGTATACTCTATCATGTTGTAACCAACATATTGTTTTAGATATCGCAATACCTTTCACATATGATGGTTTCTGAAACATTGCTTTTAGCTCTTAGATAAACTTGATATTAAAAACAATCTTTTGAGTATCAAGAATCATGGAGGCAAACATGATACATTAGATACTAACACTGGAATTGTTACTCTTGATATAATACTATTTATTAAACTTCATGGAGTAAATAGAGTTTGCTGAAAGTTTGCAATAGGACTTATAAACTTTAAATTGACATTCAAAACAATACGATACCAGTTCGTAAAGTAAATATCCAGAATTTCTATAGTTCCACTATCTCAACTATAACTAAGCGTAAGGTGGTGAACGGATGCCAATGACTACAACAAACTATGCAAATTCACTTAGATTGTGTTTATGATAAATTGAGTTCGACTAATCCAAATTACAAATGAACTCCCACTCAAAAACAACATCCCTCGAGTTGTTTTAGTGATTACACGAACCAAATCCACTACACCAAGTCCGATCATCACGTGAGATGATGTAGCTTTAAAGGCGAACAATCAACATGTTCATCATATCATCCATATGACTCATGCTTTACCTTTCGGTATTCCGTGTTCCGAGACCATGTCTGTACATGCTAGGCTCGTCAAGGTTAACCTTAGTTTCCGCATGTACAAATCTGGCTTGCACCCGTTGTATGCACACGTAGAGTCTATCACACCCGATCATCACGAGATGCTTCGAAACGACGAGTCTTAGCAACGGTGCCAACTAAGGACGAACACTTTATTACTTGATATTTAGTGAGAGGGATCATCTTATAATGCTACCGTCGTGATCTAAGCAATACAAGATGCATAAAGGATTAACATCACAGGCAATTCATAATTAGTGTGATATGATATGGCCCTTTCTTCTTGCGCCTTTGATCTCCATCTCCAAAGCACGGACACGATCTCCATCATCACCAGCATTGCGTCAAGGTCCGTGGCGCCGCTTCATGGTTGTCCATCACCAACAGTAACTATTACAACTACTTGGAATAAAGCTATTACATGATGAATAGACACGCAGGTCTTAAACAAAATTTAAAGACAACCATTAGGCTCCTGCCGGTTGCCATATTACAATAAGGATCATTGCATACATCAAATATAATCACAATCACATAATGGCCATATCACATCACAAAACCCCTGCAAAAATGAGTTAGACGCCTCTAATTTTCTTTGCATGTTTTGCGTGGCTTGGGGCTTTTGAATAAGAACGGATCTTACCTACGAACATGAACCACAACGTTGATACAAGTGTTGTCAGATGCTCATTGTAAATTGAATCTTAACTATGGTGGGAGAGACAAACACCCGCAAAGCCACTTGTGCAAAGCAAGTTGCACGTCAAGCGTGGAGCAAGTCTCATGTGTGATGACATGTAATGTTAGCCCGAGCCGCTTCATCCCACCATGCCGCAAGATGCAAAGTACACGCTAAGACACCGTCAACAAAAGCATCAACGCTCACAAAAACATTGTGTTCTACTCGTGCAACAGATCTACGCATAGATACGGCTCTGATACCACTGATGGGTTCGTAGCATGGAAAACAAAAAAATTCTACCGCAAGAACGAACAAAACCCAGATCTAATCTAGATAAAAGCCAAGATCTAATCTATTAGACATGAGCAACGAGATAGATAGGAACTAACCCTCGTAGATCCGAAAGCGTTAACGAGATTAGATCTCGTGATTGATGTAGTCGATCACTTGCCAATCTCAAGATCGTGTGGACGATCCTTCCGGCGTCGCGTTCCAGCAGCGCGTCCACAGTCGGTTAAGTGGACGATCCTTCTGGCGCCGCGTTTCGGCAGCGCTTCCGTAGTCGGTCACACGTGCGGAGTCGAAGCAGACCTTGCTCTCCCCGTTCCAGCAAGCAGCGGAGGTAGTAGATCTTCTCCACGGAATCCCAGCAGCACGACGGCGTGGTGGTGGTGGTGGAGTAGAGAATTATGCAGGGCTTCGCCTATGCCTGTGTAGAAGAAAGGTGGAGGAGAGAGGCGGCAGAGATTGGGAGTTATGGGAGCAAAAATGGAGGGGGCGCCCCTGCCCCTCTATTTAAGGGGGATGAGGCGCCATGGGAGGAGGAGTCCTTGTAGGACTCCCCTTCCTTTAGGCCGGCGGATTGGGGAGTGGGGGGGGAGGAGTCCTCCTCCCCCACGACTCCTAGTCTTAACCCACCAGGACTCCTTGATCCCTTCCTTGGTTTTCAAGCAAACTCCAAGAAACCTTCCAGAACCTTCCGGAACATTCCGAAACCTTCTAGAACCCTCATACAAATACTCTGAAACATTTCCTAACTCAAAAAATGATCCCCAATATATGAATCTTATTCTCCGGACCATTCCGGATCTCCTCGTGATGTCCCGGATCCAATCCGAGACTCCGAACAACATTCGGTCTCCAACGCACATTCCATATCTACTTAAAACAACTTCGAACCTTAAGTGTGTCACCCTACGGTTCGTGAATATGTAGACATGACAGAGACACATCTCCTATCAATAACCATTAGTAGGACCTGGAGATCCATAATGGCTCCCACATACTCAACGATGACTTCGTGATCGATTGAACCATTTACATACGAAACCAATTCCCTTTGTCTCACGATACTTTACTTATCCGAGGTTTGATCGTCGGTATCTCTATACCTAGTTCTACCTCGTTACTGGTACGTACTTTTTACTCGTTCCGTGATATGTCATCCCTTGTGACCTAGTCACATGCTTGCAAGCTAACTAGATGACATTTCACCGAGAGGGCCCAGAGCATATCTATCCGTCATATGGATGGACAAATCCCAATCTTGATTCATGCGCTTCAACACATACTTTCAGAATACCCAATGACACCTTTATAACCACCCAGTTACGAAGCGGTGTTTGATGTCATCAAAGTATCCATCCGGTGATGGTGATTAACGTAACCTCATGGTCGAAGGATTAGGTTACTATGCATTTGAAAGCTTATAGCAATACGAACTTAATGACTTGATCTTTATGCTACGCTTACTATGGGTGTGTGTCCATTACATCATTCTCCTAATGATATAGCCTTTTTATTAATCACATCCAATGTCCATGATCATCAATTAATCAACAAGCTAGTTTAACAAGAGGCTTACTAGGGACTCTTTTATGTTTACAAAACACACAAGTATTAATGTTTCCGGTTAATACAATTATAGCATGTGATGTAAACATTTATCATAAACATAAAGATATAATAATAACCACTTTATTATTGCCTCTTGGGCATATCTCCAACACCAAATACGGGAGACTTTGCTGGGAACTTTTTCAGAATTCGTGTCTGGCTAGATGTGGAGAAACCTTCGAAAAACCATGTGTCAATTATTAGAGAGGGGAAACGTCAGATCTTCCTAGTGAAGTATGAACGCCTCCCGGATTGGTGTGCTTTTTGTGGGATGATTGGTCACCTTAGTACTGAACACGGAGATGGTATCCATGCACCATCGTCTCTAGTGTTTAAAGATTTAAAGTCTGATTGGAGCATGCGATCTACGGGTCACGGACGTGGTCGTGGAAGGGGTCCTGGATATGGCCGAGGAGGATTTGCTGGCCGCTCTAGCCCTGGGCGGACAAGATGGTCTGAACCGCATGAAGATGATCTTATGTCAGAGGATGACCCTGATCTTAATAGGAAGAGAGCTGTCGTAATTACTGCAGTTGTTGAACAACCGCATAGTCAGATTGCATATAGATTAATTGTACCAGCTGATGGCAAAGTTGGGACAATGATTAACCAATTCGAACCGCTTGCGCCACCAAGTTCCAATCTTGTGAGGGACCCTAAGAGGATTAAGAAAGGGGATGGGGTTGAATCAACCACATTAACATAATATCGGCGGGCTCCCTCGAGGAGTGCCGCCGGGACCAATGAGAATATTAGGAGTGAACTGTCGGGGTTTGGGGAGTGACCCGGCAGTTCGATCGCTTTTGGACGTCCAAAGGCGCAGCAACCCCGATGTGTTGTTTTTGTCGGAGACGCACTTAGACAGATATCCGGCAGAGTGTCTTAGAAGGAGACTGGATATGGAATCTTTGATTGTTAATCCGAGTAATGGTCGGAGTGGAGGTGTCTTACTTCTATGGAAGATAGAGATTAGAATCCAGCAGATTTTTTCGGCGCCTAAATATATTGATGTTCGTGTTTTTGAGAGCTCGGACAAAGTCTAGAGATTAACTGGTATCTGCGCAGAGCCGCGTTGGGAAGATAAACACCTAACGTGGGATAAAATTAGAGAATTGGATGATCAACATAACATGCCATGGGTTCTCATTGGGGACTTCAATGAAATCCTATTCTCTCATGAGAAAGAGGGTGGCAATGCACGTCCTGAGGTTTACATGCAAGCCTTTCGAAATGCTCTAACAGATTGTGATTTGACGGACTTAGGCTTTATCGGTGACCCGTTCATGTGGCGTAGAGGCGGGATTCGTGAAAGGCTCGATCGGGTGGTGGCTAATAATGATTGGATCAATATGCATCCAGCTGCTATGGTACAACATATGGATTATGCTAGGTCAGACCACAGACCTATTCTACTTGATACTGACTACCAGGTGGGCGTCACAATTCAGCGAACCAAAACTCGCAGGTTTGAGGCAAAATGGTTACAGGAAAAGGACTTCAGGGAAGTGGTAGAACGGGCCTGGGCGGACGCTAACGTAGCTGCTGCAAATGATGGAGTAATTGATCGACTGGGCCATATGCACTCAACACTGCATGAGTGGGACAATCAGGTTCTTAAACAGCCCAGGAAACGGTTACGTAAGGCACAATTTTTTTGGAAAAAGCCTTGAATAGTCCAATGAACGATGAGAATGATAAAATCGCAAAAGAAATGGCAGGGCTGATTGAATTGTTGCTAGAACAAGAAGAGGTGCATTGGATGCAACATTCTCGTGCAAATTGGCTGATGCAAGGTGATAGAAATACGGCTTTTTCATCAGTTTGCTTCGGCTCATCGGAAGAGGAATATGATAAAGAAGTTGAAGGACGAAAATAATAATTGGATAGAAGGTACTGAAAGGCTTAAACCCATTATTTTTCAGTATTTCTCTAACCTTTTTACTTCGGAGGTTTAGGCAACCGACCCAGCGGTGCTTGACAAGGTCCAGCCGAAAGTTTCAGACCAAATGAATGAGAAATTGTTGGCTCCTTTTACCTCCGAAGACGTGAAAAAAGCAATGTTTTGCATCGGAGATTTTAAAGCTCCTGGCCCGGATGGCCTCCATGCGATCTTCTATAAAAAAATTGGTCACTATTTGGTGACCAGATTTCTGTTGAGGTTT
Source organism: Avena eriantha (assembly GCA_910589775.1). Taxonomy (NCBI): domain Eukaryota; kingdom Viridiplantae; phylum Streptophyta; class Magnoliopsida; order Poales; family Poaceae; genus Avena; species Avena eriantha. Next base: position 458,830,554 of record OU342745.1, read on the forward strand.
TGCAGGCTCTCAACACTGGTATTATACCTGATGGATGGAATGACACCACGATTGTTCTTATTCCAAAGGTTGATGGACCAGAGTTTGTTACACAGTATCGTCCCAATAGCTTGTGTAATGTGATCTACAAGATAATTTCCAAGATGCTGGCTTATCGACTAAAGCAAGCGCTCCCTGAGGTAATATCTCCTATGCAAAGTGCTTTTGTCCCGGGGCGGCTTATAACTGATAATGTTTTGGTGGCCTATGAATGTATACATACGATCAAAAACAAAAAATCTGGAAGTAATGGAGCATGTGCAGTAAAATTGGATATGCATAAGGCTTACGATAGGGTAGAATGGGTCTTTTTGGAGAATATGATGAGAAAGTTGGGGTTTGATGAAATATGGATTACTTTGATGATGGCTTGTGTTACTTCGGTGAGATACCAAGTAAGATTTAATTCTGAAGAGACCGAGAAGTTTACACCTACTAGGGGACTCCGTCAGGGGGACCCTCTCTCTCCTTATTTGTTCCTAATATGTGCGGAAGGATTATCTAGTCTCTTGTTGCATGAAGAAGAAGTTGGTGGCATTGATGGGATAAGAGTGTGCAGGCGGGATGCACCATCAGTCTCTCATTTACTTTTTGCTGATGATTCTCTTATTCTCATGAAGGCAGATACGACTGATGCAGCTTCGCTTCAACAAGTGCTAGATACCTATTGTGCAAATTCGGGTCAATTGGTGAGTTTGGCTGAGTCAAGCATCTATTTTTCTCCTAATACTAATGCTCTCGTAAGAACGGAGATTTGTGAGACGCTTCATATTGACACAGAGGCTCTTTCTGATAAATATTTGGAATTGCCAGCGCTTGTGGGAGCTGACAGGAGTGATTTCTTTATTCATTTTGTTGAAAGAATTATTCAGAGAATTAATGGGTGGAAAGAAAAATGCTTATCTATTGGAGGAAAGGAGATCTTGCTAAAAGCAGTGGCTCAAACAATTCCGGTGTATGCAATGTCAGTGTTTCAGATTCCAGTTGGTGTGTGTAAGAGCATGACTGACGTTATATCCCAATTTTGGTGGGGTGATGATGAGAATAGTAAAAAAATGCACTGGTTTGCCTGGTGGAAACTTTGTGTTCCTAAAGGAGATGGTGGTATGGGTTTCAGAGACTTCCATTCTTTTAATTTGGCTATGTTAGCTAAGCAAGTTTGGCGACTCATTAGCGATCCTGAATCACTATGCGCTAAGGTTCTCCGTGCTAAATATTTTCCTCATGGTGATATCTTAAAGGCGGGACCTAAAGCTGGATCATCCTACACGTGGCAAAGCATTTTAGCCGGTCTCACAACATTTAAACGTGGATATATTTGGAGGGTTGGCAACGGTGAGAGCATAAACACCTACAATGATCCATGGATTCCTAACAGTGTAGACAGGAAGATTATTTCACCAAGAGGAGATGTGGTTTACACAAAGATTTCTCAACTTATTAGTCCGGTTGATGGTCAATGGGACGAGGCTCTCTTGCGCTCACTTTTTTGTCCTGTAGATGTCAATCGCATCCTTCTAATATCTTTGAATAATCAAGGCTTTCATGACTTCATAGCTTGGAATTGTACAAAGAATGGTAGGTTTTCCGTATGGTCTGCATATCATCTACAATGGAAGTTCCAGTTTGGTCTGAGATCCACACTCGTGTCCTTGCCGGGACAATCTATAAATAATCCAATATGGAAGGTTATATGGAAATTGAAGGTTTCAAGTAAGGTAAAAATATTCTTGTGGAGAGCTCTACACGGTATCCTTCCTTTGAAATCAATTTTGCTGAATAGGCATATTGGTAATAGTGGGGAATGTCCGGTTTGCCACCTAGTAGCCGAAGACATTTTGCACCTTTTGTTTCAGTGTCAGCCGGCTCGTAATTTATGGGAGGCTTTGGGTATTTTAGAACAAATCGAGGAGGCAATGGTCATAGACCGTTCTGGGTCGGTAGTCATGGAATCCTTGCTTGATAGACCAACTACTACCCTCCCAGGTTTTGATAATTTGGGAACTGCTAAAGTTATTGCTATCGGGTGCTGGTACTTATGGTGGGTGCTACGTAGAATAACACATCTCCAAAGCACGAACTTGATCTCCATCATCACCAGCATTGCGCCAAGGTCAGTGGCGCCGCTTCATGGTTGTCCATCATCACTAGCAACTACTACAACTACTTGGAACAAAGCTATTACAAGATGAATAGACACGCAGGTCTTAACAGAATTAAAGACAACCATTAGGCTCCTGCCGGTTGCCATATTACAACAAGGATCATTGCATACATCAAATATAATCACAATCACATGATGGCCATATCACATCACAAAACCCCTGCAAAAACAAGTTAGACGCCTCTAATTTTCTTTGCATGTTTTACGTGGTTTGGGGCTTTCGAACAATAACGGATCTTACCTACGAAACTGAACCACAACGTTGATACAAGTGCTATCGAGTGCAAAGTGTAAATTAGATGTATACTATGGTGGGAGAGACAGACACCCGCAAAGCCACTTGTGCAAAGGAAGTTACACGTCAAGCGTGGAGCAAGTCTCATGTGCGATGACATGTAAGGTTAGCCCGAGCCGCTTCATCCCACCATGCCGCAAGCTGCAAAGTACACAAAGCAAAAGACGGCACGAGCACCAACGCCCACAACACCATTGTGTTCTACTCGTGCAACAGATCTACACATAGATACGGCTCTGATATCACTGATGGGTTCATAGCATGGAAAACAAAAAAATTCTACCACAAGAACGAACAAAACCCAGATCTAATCTAGATAAAAGTCAAGATCTAATCTATTAGACATGTACAACGAGATAGATCTGTACTAACCCTTGTAGATCTGAAAGCGTTACGAGATTAGATCTCGTGGTTGATGTAGTCGATCACTTGCCGATCTCAAGATCGTGTGGACGATCCTTCCGGCGCCGTGTTCCGGCAGCGCTTCCGCAGTCGGTCACACGTACGGAGTCGAAGCAGACCTTCCTCTCCTCGTTCCAGCGAGCAGGGGAGGTAGTAGATCTTCTCCACGGAATCTCAGCAGCACGACGGCGCGGTGGTGGTGGTGGAGTAGAGAATTCTGCAGGGCTTCGCCTAAGCCTGAGCAGAAGAGAGAAAGAGGAGAGAGGCGGCTAGGATTGGAGTAGTAGAGGAGGAGCAGGGGGTGGCGCCTCCACCCCTCTATTTAAAGGGGGGAGGCGCCATGGGAGGGGGAGTTCTAGTAGGACTCCCCTCCCTCCTAGGGTCGGCGGATTGGGAAGGGGGGAGGAGTCCTCCTCCCACACGACTCCTTGTCTTGCCCCACACGGACTCCTTGATCCCTTTCTTGGTTTTCAAGAAAACTCCAAGAAATCTTCCAGAACATTCCGGAACATTCCGAAACCTTCTAGAATCCTCATAAAAACACTCCGGAACATTTCCCAACTCAGAAAATGATCCCCAATATATGAATCTCATTCTCCGGACAATTCCGGATCTCCTCGTGATGTCCTGGATCCAATCCGAGACTCCGAACAACATTCGGTCTCCAACGCACATTCCATATCTACTTAAAACAACTTCGAACGTTAAGTGTGTCATCCTACGGTTCGTGAATATGCAGACATGACAGAGACACATCTCCTATCAATAACCATCAGCGGGACCTGGAGATCCATAATGGCTCCCACATACTCAACGATGACTTCGTGATCGATAGAACCATTTACATACGAAACCAATTCCCTTTGTCTCGCGATACTATACTTATCCGAGGTTTGATCGTCGGTATCTCCATACCTAGTTCTACCTCGTTACTGATAAGTACTCTTTACTCGTTCCATGTTATGTCATCCCTTGTAACCTAGTCACATGCTTGCAAGCTAACTAGATGACATTCCACCGAGAGGGTCCAGAGCATATCTATCCGTCATATGGATGGACAAATCCCAATCTTGGTTCATGCGCTTCAACACATACTTTCAGAATACCCAATGACACTTTTATGACCACCCAGTTACAAAGCGGCGTTTGATGTCATCAAAGCATCCATCCGGTGATGGTGATTAACATAACCTCATGGTCGAAGGATTAGGTTACTATGTATTTGAAAGCTTACAGCAATACGAACTTAATGACTTGATCTTATGCTACGCTTACTATGGGTGTGTGTCCATCACATCATTCTCCTAATGATATAACCTTGTTATTAATCACATCCTAATGTCCATGATCAGGAAACCATGATCATCAATTAATCAACAAGCTAGTTTCAACAAGAGGCTTACTAGGGACTCTTATATGTTTACAAAACACACAAGTATTAGTGTTTCCTAATAATACAATTATAGCATGGGATGTAAACTTTCATCATAAACACAAAGATATAATAATAATCACTTTTATTATTGCCTCTTGGGCATATCTCCAACAGTCTCCCACTTGCACTAGAGTCAATAATCTAGATTACATGGTAATATACCGAACACCCATGGCGTTTTGGTGTTGGTCATGCTTTGCCCTAGGGAGAGGTTTAGTCAACGGATCTGCCACATTTAGATCAGTGTGTACTTTGCAAATCTTTATGTCACCATCTCGGACATACTCGCGAATAGCGTGGAAACGTAGCTTGATGTGCTTCAGCTTGCTATGTGACCTTGGCTCCTGTGCATTAGCTATGGCACCTGTGTTGTCACAGTAGATGGCCATCGGGTCCAACACACTAGGAACCACTCCAAGTTCAGTAATGAATTCTTTCATCCATATGGCTTCTTGCGCAGCCTCCGAAGCAGCTATGTATTCCGATTCACTTGAAGATTTCGCCACAACGCTTTGCTTTGCACTCCTCCAGCTCAGTGCAGCACCATTCAAAATAAATACGTATCCCGACTGTGACTTCGAGTCATCCGGATCGGTGTTCCAACTAGCATCGGTGTAACCGTTTACAACAAGCTGTTCATCACCTCCATAAGAAAGAACCATATCCTTAGTCCTATTTAGGTACTTTAGGATATTTTTAACCGTTGTCCAGTGCTCCATTCCAGGATCACTTTGATATCTGCTAGTCAAACTAACAGCATGTGCTATATCCGGTCTTGTACACAGCATGGCATACATGATAGAACCTATGGCCGAGGCATAGGGAATATTATTCATTTTCTCTCTATCTTCTGCCGTAGCTGGACTTTGAGTCTTACTCAAGGTCTTACCTGACAACATGGGCACGAACCATTTCGTGCTATCTTCCATTCTAAACTTCTTTAGAACTTTTTCTAAGTATGTACTTTGTGAAAGCGCTATTAGGCGTCTTGATCTATCTCTATAAATCTTGATGCCTAGAATGTATGCCGCTTCGCCAAGATCCTTCATTGAAAAACTATTATTCAAATAGGTTTTGATGCTATTAAGAAGTTCTATATAATTCTCAATCAAGAATATGTCATCTACATATAGTACTAGGAATGCTACAGAGCTCCCACTCACTTTCTTGTAAATACAAGCTTCTCCATAAGTTTGTATAAATCCAAAGTTTTTGATTACTTTATCAAAACGTTAATTCCAACTCCGGGATGCTTGCTTCAGTCCATAAATGGAGCGCTGAAGTTTGCATACCTTGTTAGCATCTTTAGGATCGACAAAACCCTTGGGTTGTACCATATACAACTCTTCCTCAATGTCACCATTAAGGAACGCCGTTTTGACATCCATCTGCCAAATCTCATAATCGAAGTGTGCAGCAATTGCTAACAAAATCCTCACAGACTTTAGCTTCGCTACTGGTGAGAATGTCTCATCATAGTCAACTCCTTGAATTTGTCGGAACCCTTCCGTGACAAGTCGAGCTTTATAGATGGTAACATTACCATCAGCATCTGTTTTTCTCTTGAAAATCCCTTTGTTCTCGACAACCTTACGGCCATCCGGTAAGTCCACCAAAGTCCATACTTGGTTTTCGTACATGGATCCCATTTCGGATTTCATGGCTTCTAGCCATTTGTCGGAATCTGGGCTCACCATAGCTTCTTCATACGTTGCAGGGTCATCAGCGTTGTCCATCAACATGACGTTCAAGGCAGAGTCATACCAAGCAGGAGTGGTACGAACCCTCGTTGACCTGCGAGGTTCAGCAGTAACTTCGTTTGAAGTTTCATGATCATTATCATTAGCTTCCTCTCCAATTGGTGCAGGCGGCACAAAAACATCTTTCGGTGCTGCGCTACTCTCAAATCCGAGAGAAGGTTCAATAACCTCATCGAGTTCTACTTTCCTTCCAGTCACTTCTTTCGAGAGAAATTCCTTCTCAAGAAAGGATCCATTCTTGGTAACGAAAACTTTGCCTTCGGATCTATGATAGAAGGTATACCCAATTGTTTCTTTAGGGTATCCTATGAAGACGCATTTCTCCGCTTTGGGTTCTAGCTTATCAGGTTGTAACTTCTTTACATATGCTTCACAACCCCAAACTTTAAGGAACGACAACTTAGGTTTCTTACCAAACCACAATTCGTACGGTGTCGTTTCAACGGATTTAGATGGTGCCCTATTTAAAGTGAATGCGGCTGTCTCTAATGCATAGCCCCAAAACGATAGCGGTAAATCTGTAAGAGACATCATAGACCGAACCATATCTAAGAGAGTTTGATTACGACGTTCGGACACACCATTACGCTGTGGTGTTCCCGGCGGTGTCAACTGTGAAAGTATTCCACATTTCTTTAAATGCATGCCAAACTCATAACTTAGATATTCATCTCCGCGGTCAGAATGCAGAAACTTAATCTTCTTGTTACGATGATTTTCCACTTCACTTTGAAATTCCTTAAACTTCTCGAAAGTTTCGGACTTATGTTTCATAAAGTAGACATACCCATATCTACTTAAGTCATCCGTGAAAGTGAGAACATAACGATATCCACCACGCGATGCTACACTCATTGGACCGCACACATCGGTATGTATTATTTCCAATAAGTCTGTAGCTCCCTCCATTATTCCAGAGAATGGAGTCTTAGTCATTTTTCCCATTAGACATGCTTCGCATCTTTCAAGTGATTCAAAATCAAGTGATTCAAGAAGTCCATCAGAATGGAGTTTCTTCATACGCTTCACTCCAATGTGACCAAGACGACAGTGCCACATGTATGTAGAATTATCATTCAATTTTATTCGTTTAGCATCTATGTTGTGAACATGTGTATCACTACTATCGAGATTCAATAAGAATAAACCATTCATCTCAGGTGCATTACCATAAAAGATATTACTCATATAAATCGAACAACCTTTATTCTCGGACTTAAAAGAGTAACCGTCTCGGAGTAAACAAGATCCAGAAATAATGTTCATGCTTAACGCAGGCACCAAATAACAATTTTAAATATAAAACTAATCCCGAAGGTAGATGTAGAGGGAGCATGCTGACGGCGATCACATCAACCTTGGAGCCATTTCCAACGTGCATCGTCACCTCATCTCTCGCCAGTCTTTTCTTATTCCGCAGCTCCTGTTTCGAGTTACACATATGAGCAACCGAACCAGTATCACATACCCAGGCACTACTACGATTACTAGTAAGATACACATCAATAACATATATATCAGATATACCTTTCTTCTTGATGTTGCCGTTCTTCAGATCCGCCAGGTACTTGGGGCAGTTACGCTTCCAGTGACCAGTACCCTTGCAGTAGAAGCACTCAGTTTCAGGCTTGGGACCAACCTTGGGCTTCTTTGCAGGTGCGGCAGCTTTCTTGCCGTCCTTCTTGAAGTTGCCCTTGTTTTTAGGCTTGCCCTGTCTCTTGAAATTGGTGGTCTTATTGACCATCAACACTTGGTGCTCCTTCTTGATCTCCACTTCAGCAGTTTTCAGCATGGACGATAGTTCAGGCAACGTCTTGTTCATGCAGTGCATATTGTAGTTCATCACAAAGTTTTTATAACTCGGTGGCAGTGATTGGAGGAGACGGTGAATCCCCAACTCATTAGGAATCGATATTCCCAATTCTTGGAGCTTGTTTGCGTACCCAGACATGGTGAGCACGTGCTCGCTAACGGAGCTTCCCTCTTCCATCTTACAGTTAAAGAACTTTTCGGAGGCCTCATAGCTCTCCATGGCCGCGCGAGTCACAAAAATTAGCCTGAGCTCCTTAATGATCTCGAACGGGTCATGGTGCTCAAAACGTTTCTGGAACTCCGATTCTAAACCGTACAGTATGGCACACTGAACTGTGGAGTAATGATTTTTCCGAGTGGCGTAAACATTCTTTACGTCATCGGTGGCATCTTCTGCAGGTGGGTCACCTAGCGGTGCTTCGAGCACATAGGTCAACTGACCAGCCCTGAGGACAATCTTCAGTCCACGGAACCAGTCCGTGAAATTGCTTCCATTGTTCTTAAGCTTTTCTTTCTCTAGGAACGCATTGAAATTGATGGAGGGGGTCGCCATAATCTACAACAAATTTTGCAAGTAGTTTAGACTAAGTTTATGATAAATTGAGTTCAAATTTAATTCTTAAATTAACTAGGTGAACTCCCACTCAAAACAACATCCCTCACATTGTCTTAGTGATTACACGAACCAAGTCCACTACACCAAGTCCGATCTTCACGAGAGAAGATGTAGTTTCATCGCCGAACAATCTTCATGTTCATCATATCATTTATATGACTCATGCTCTACCTTTCAGTATTCTGTGTTCCGAGACCATGTCTGTACATGCTAGGCTCGTCAAGATAACCTTAGTTTCCGCATGTGCAAATCTGGCTTGCACCCGTTGTATGCACACGTAGAATCTATCACATCCGATCATCACGAGATGCTTCGAAACGACGAGTCTTAGCAACAGTGCCAACTAAGGGTGACCACTTTATTACTTGATATTTAGTGAGATGGATCATCTTATAATGCTACCGTCGCGATCTAAGCAATACAAGATGCATAAAGGATTAACATCACAGGCAATTCATAATAGGTGTGATATGATATGGCCCTTTCTTCTTGCGCCTTTGATCTCCATCTCCAAAGCACGAACTTGATCTCGATCATCACCAGCATTGCGTCAAGGTCAGTGGCGCCACTTCATGATTGTCCATCATCACTAGCAACTATTACAACTACTTTGAACAAAGCTATTACAAGATGAAAAGACACACAGGTCTTAACAGAATTAAAGACAACCATTAGGCTCCTGCTGGTTGCCATATTACAACAAGGATCATTGCATACATCAAATATAATCACAATCACATGATGGCCATATCACATCACAAAACCCCTGCAAAAACAAGTTAGACGCCTCTAATTTTCTTTGCATGTTTTACGTGGTTTGGGACTTTCGAACAATAACGGATCTTACCTACGAAACTGAACCACAACGTTGATACAAGTGCTATCGAGTGCAAAGTGTAAATTAGATCTATACTATGGTGGGAGAGACAGATACCCGCAAAGCCACTTGTGCAAAGCAAGTTACACGTCAAGCGTGGAGCACGTCTCATGTGCGATGACATGTAAGGTTAGCCCGAGCCGCTTCATCCCACCATGCCGCAAGATGCAAAGTACACAAAGCAAAAGACGGCACGAGCACCAACGCCCATAACACCATTGTGTTCTACTCGTGCAACAGATCTACGCATAGATACGGCTCTGATACCACTGATGGGTTCGTAGCATGGAAAACAAAAAAATTCTACCGCAAGAACGAACAAAACCCAGATCTAATCTAGATAAAAGCCAAGATCTAATCTATTAGACATGTACAACGAGATAGATCTGTAATAACCCTTGTAGATCCGAAAGCGTTACGAGATTAGATCTCGTGGTTGATGTAGTCGATCACTTGCCGATCTCAAGATCGTGTGGACGATCCTTCCGGCGCCGTGTTCCGGCAGCGCTTCCGCAGTCGGTCACACGTACGGAGTCGAAGCAGACCTTCCTCTCCTCGTTCCAGCGAGCAGCGGAGGTAGTAGATCTTCTCCACGGAATCTCAGCAGCACGACGGCGCGGTGGTGGTGGTGGAGTAGAGAATTCTGCAGGGCTTCGCCTAAGCCTGAGCAGAAGAGAGAAAGAGGAGAGAGGCGGCTAGGATTGGAGTAGTAGAGGAGGAGCAGGGGGTGGCGCCTCCACCCCTCTATTTAAAGGGGGGAGGCGCCATGGGAGGGGGAGTTCTAGTAGGACTCCCCTCCCTCCTAGGGTCGGCGGATTGGGAAGGGGGGAGGAGTCCTCCTCCCCCACGACTCCTTGTCTTGCCCCACACGGACTCCTTGATCCCTTTCTTGGTTTTCAAGAAAACTCCAAGAAATCTTCCAGAACATTCCGGAACATTCCGAAACCTTCTAGAATCCTCATACAAACACTCCGGAACATTTCCCAACTCAGAAAATGATCCCCAATATATGAATCTCATTCTCCGGACAATTCCGGATCTCCTCGTGATGTCCTGGATCCAATCGGAGACTCCGAACAACATTCGGTCTCCAACGCACATTCCATATCTACTTAAAACAACTTCGAACGTTAAGTGTGTCATCCTACGGTTCGTGAATATGCAGACATGACAGAGACACATCTCCTATCAATAACCATCAGCGGGACCTGGAGATCCATAATGGCTCCCACATACTCAACGATGACTTCGTGATCGATAGAACCATTTACATACGAAACCAATTCCCTTTGTCTCGCGATACTATACTTATCCGAGGTTTGATCGTCGGTATCTCCATACCTAGTTCTACCTCGTTACTGATAAGTACTCTTTACTCGTTCCATGTTATGTCATCCCTTGTAACCCAGTCACATGCTTGCAAGCTAACTAGATGACATTCCACCGAGAGGGCCCAGAGCATATCTATCCGTCATATGGATGGACAAATCCCAATCTTGGTCCATGCGCTTCAATACATACTTTCAGAATACCCAATGACACCTTTATAACCACCCAGTTACGAAGCGGCGTTTGATGTCATCAAAGTACCCATCCGGTGATGGTGATTAACACAACCTCATGGTCGAAGGATTAGGTTACTATGCATTTAAAAGCTTATAGCAATACGAACTTAATGACTTGATCTTATGCTACGCTTACTATGGGTGTGTGTCCATCACATCATTCTCCTAATGATATAACCTTGTTATTAATCACATCCTAATGTCCATGATCAGGAAACCATGATCATCAATTAATCAACAAGCTAGTTCAACAAGAGGCTTACTAGGGACTCTTTTATGTTTAGAAAACACACATGTATTAGTGTTTCCTAATAATACAATTATAGCATGGGATGTAAACATTCATCATAAACACAAAGATATAATAATAACCACTTTTATTATTGCCTCTTGGGCATATCTCCAACACTACTACCCTCCCAGGTTTTGATAATTTGGGAACTGCTGAAGTTATGCTATCGGGTGCTGGTACTTATGGTGGGTGTGACGTAGAATAACACACGATGAATCAGTCCCTCCTATTAACCAGTGCAAACTGTCGGTTCTTTCAATTGCAGCTAATGCAACTAAGTCTATGGCGAAACCCAGTGTTCGTACTATTAAATGGATGAGGCCGGGTCCTAGACAAGTTAAGCTGAACGTGGATGGTTCGTTTCACCATGAATCTTTTTCGGGTGCTACAGGAGCAATCTTGCGCGATCATGACGGAATGTTTATTGCTGCTTCCACACTATATCTCCCAAATATTGATTCAGCCGCTGCTGCAGAAGCAATTGCTATGAGGGAAGGTTTAGCTCTAGCTAATCGACATGGGTGTAATAATATTTTAGCAGAGTCTGACTCTACGGATACTATTGATGCCTGTTCGGGAGAAGAAGCGTGGTGGGGTGCATCATCAACGGTGTATGCGAGTTGCATCGACGAAGGCTCTATGATTGGTATAGTTCAATTTCAATATTGTCCGAGGGAAGCAAACGGAGTTGCTCATGAGTTAGCTAGGACTTGTTTTAATGATAAATATTCTTGTAATTGGGTCGATGAGCCCCCTAGGTTTATTTTGGATAAACTCATAACGATGTAACTTTAGTTTGATATTAATAAAGCATCGCAGTAGGACGGAGTTCGGCTGTTTCCCTCAAAAAAAAAGAAAAAAAAACGAGTAGGAGTATTATAAATACTGGACACTGTTAGCATCCTTCCCTTCGCACTAGGCACGTCGCACGACCAGAAACAGAGTGATCGCCACAGCAGACCAGCCATGGCCGCTCCTAAACCCCACTCGTAGCCTGCTAGTAGTACCCAATCCTGCACCACGATTACACGAAGATGAAGCTGGCCGTGGAGGTTGCGGACGCGTCTGACCTGTCCCCGAAGGACGGCACGGCCTCCTGCAACGCCTTCGTAGAGGTCGAGTTCGACGGCCAGAAGCAGCGAACCGCCACCAGGCCCGGCGACCGCTCGCCGCAATGGAACCAGACCCTCCTCTTCGACGTCCGAGAAGACCCAGCCGACCCGGGCCGGTTACCGTCCGACATCCCGGCCGTCGAGGTGTCCGTCCTCCACGACCGCCGCCTCAGCGACCACAACGCGGTCCGCGCCAGCGTCTTCCTCGGCCGCGTGCGCCTCGCCGGCGACTCCGTGGCCCGGTCGCCCGGCGAGGCCGTGCCGCAGCGGTACCCGCTGGAGAAGCGCGGGCTCTTCTCGCGCGTCTCCGGGGACATCGCGCTACGGCTGTACATCCTCGACGAACGCGCCACCCACGGCGCCGCTGCTTCGAGTGCTCCGGTGAACGATCAACATCAGCAAAGCCAGCAGGAGCAGCGCGCCGACCCCGCCGCAGAAAACATGAACCCCGAGAGGATCGTCAGGGACGCCTTCGCCGCCGCCCCATCCGAGGCGCCGGCGGCCGAGTCCAGGGGAACAAGCAACCACCACCAGCAGCAGTCACGCGTCTTCCGCGCCGTGCCCTCTTCCGAGCCTCGCCGCGCCACGCTGCGCGCCGTGCCAAGCCCCGCAGGAGGAGCGGCGGCGCCAGCCCAGGCACCACCAGGCTCCGCCTACGGCCTCGTGGAGACCAAGCCTCCCCTTCCATCCAAGATGGGCCCGCGCTCCGCCGCGGCCAAGATCGCCTCCACCTACGACATGGTGGAGCCGATGAAGTACCTCTACGTGTCCGTCGTCAAGGCGCGGGACCTGCCAACCATGGACATCACCGGCTCGCTGGACCCCTACGTCGAAGTAAAACTCGGCAACTTCAAGGGCGTGACCCGGCACCTGCAGAAGAACTCCAACCCGGTGTGGCGGCAGACGTTCGCCTTCTCCGGCGCGCACCTCCAGGCCAGCCAGCTCGAGATCATCGTCAAGGACAAGGACGTGGTCCAGGACGACTTCGTGGGCCGCGTCATCTTCGACATGTCCGATGTGCCCAGCAGGCTGCCGCCCGACTCGCCGCTCGCGCCGCAGTGGTACCGCCTCTCCGACGCCCAGGGCAACAAGCTCCGCCACGGCAGCCACCACGGCTTCGGCGAGATCATGCTCGCGGTGTGGCTGGGAACGCAAGCCGACGAGGCGTTCCCGGAGGCATGGCACTCGGACGCCCACTCGCTGTCGCAGGAAGGGCTCACAAACACGCGCGCCAAGGTGTACTACTCGCCCAAGCTCATCTACCTCAAGGTCAACGTCATCGCCGCGCAGGACCTGGTGGCCGCCGACAAGGGCCGGCCGCTGGCGGCCACCATCACCAAGATCCAAATGGGGAACCAGATCCGACGGACAAAGCCCCAAAGCGGGACGGGGAACCCGGCGTGGAACGAGGAGTTCATGTTGGTCGCCTGCGAGCCGTTCGAGGACCCGCTGGTGGTGACCGTGGAGGAGAAGGCCCCTGGCGGCGACGAGCCCATTGGCCGCTTGATCATACCGGTCAACTCATCACACGTCCCTCGCAACGACCTGGCGAAATCCATTGCCTCGAAATGGTTCAGCCTGTCGCGTGGGATGACGGTGGAGGAGGCGGCGGCGGACGTGACCACGGGCCTGAAGAACAGGGAGTCCTCCAAGACGTTTGCAAGCAAGATCCACCTGAAGATGAGCCTGGAGACGGCGTACCACGTGCTGGACGAGTCGACGCACTACTGCAGCGACCTGCAGCCGGCGGCGAAGAAGCTGCGGAAGAGCGCCATCGGCATCCTCGAGGTCGGCATCCTCAGCGCGCGTGGCCTCGGCAGCAACAAGAACGCGTACTGCGTGGCGAAGTACGGCGCCAAGTGGGTGCGCACGCGGACGCTGCTGGCCACGGCGACACCGCAGTGGAACGAGCAGTACACGTGGGAGGTGTTCGACCTCAGCACCGTCTTCTCTGTCGTTGTCTTCGACAACGCCAACCTCCACCACCACGGGGACGGAGGCAATAAGGACTCGAGGATCGGCAAGGTGCGCGTCCGTCTCGCCACGCTGGAGTCCGACCGCGTGTACACCCACTATTACCCGCTTATGGCGCTGAACCCGTCGGGGCTGAAGAAGACCGGTGAGCTGCACCTCGCCGTCCGGTTCACGTGCACGGCTTGGACCAACATGCTGGCGCAGTACGGCCGCCCGCTGCTCCCGAAGATGCACTACACGAGCCCGATCCCGGTGCTGCAGCTGGACGCCCTCCGGTTCCAGGCGATGCAGATGGTGGTGATGCGTCTCAGCAGGTCGGAGCCACCGCTTCGGAGGGAGGTGGTGGAGTACATGCTGGACGTGGACTCACACATGTTCAGCCTGCGCCGGAGCAAGGCCAACTTCAACCGGATCACCTCGCTCTTCTCGGGCGCCCTCGCCGTGGGCAAGTGGTTCGACGGCATCTGCAAGTGGAAGAACCCGCTGACGACCATCCTGGTCCACGTGCTCTTCTTGATACTCGTGTGCTACCCGGAGCTGATCCTGCCGACGGTGTTCCTCTACATGTTCATGATCGGCGTGTGGAACTACCGGCGGCGGCCGCGGAAGCCGCCACACATGGACACGGTGATGTCTTACGCGGAGCTGGCCCACCCGGACGAGCTGGACGAGGAGTTCGACACGTTCCCGACCTCCAAGCCCGGGGACGTTGTGAGGATGCGTTACGACCGGCTGCGGAGCGTCGCCGGCAGGGTGCAGACGGTGGTCGGCGACCTGGCAATGCAGGGGGAGCGCGCCCAGTCGCTGCTCAGCTGGCGGGACCCCAGGGCGTCGGCGATCTTCATCACGCTCTCGCTGGTGGTGGCCATCGTGCTCTACGTGACGCCGTTCCAAGTGGTGGCTGTCATGGCCGGCATGTACATGCTCCGGCACCCGAGGTTCAGGAGCAAGCAGCCGTCCGTGACGTACAACTTCTACAAGCGGTTACCTGCCAAGGGTGACATGCTCCTGTGATCAAATATCCAAGAGCTAGTACCTCGATCGCCCCATGCATGTTGTAAAATCCGAATCGTTCGCTCCTCAAGTTTTTTCCTCGTGCGCGCACGCGGGCACGTGCACACGCACATGTCCACGCCCACACACCCGCACCCGCCCGTGCCCGCGCGCACACGAGACTGTACACTATTGATCGATCACTTTCTCCATATGTGTCCATCATAGTCGACAATCAAAAAATAAATGTGTTTGGAGTGGATATGATACTCTGAACATTTAGAAGCCTCATCTGCAATAATTGAATTGAGTTGGCGGAAAGGAAGAGAACAAGGGGTAACATTCTTTTCATCAACTTTTTTTTTGTTGCACCGTAGTAAAGTTCACTATGTATATGTGGTATGTTTCGTACACTTTCTTTTGTCTCTACACCAAGTCACCATGTTTATGATGTGCAATGTGTAAAGCAGGCATGGAATTTCTTCTTCTTTTCCGTTGGAATAAATAAAGTTGTTCAAGCCAACAGGAATAAAATAAAGTTTGCTCCAATAATCCTAACAGGAATATATTTCTGTTTTGAACCACCGTTGTTGATGCTGATGTTTGGTACATACTAGATATTCTCTAGATATTCCCTTTTATCTTTTCGACAAAGTAGCTGCGCTGCCAACAAGGTGGAGTATATACTTTCGGTCTTTGAAAAGTGGCTTGTCATAATCTTTGGCTATGGATATGCATTTCATCGACCAAACAAATACTAGTACTTAGTATGTTTCTCCAGATGAACTCTAGAGAGGCAACCAATTAATTAGGCACAAAAGTTGGATTTGTTGCTTGCTAGCTAATGTGGTAGGGTCCTTTCATGGCAATTTTGCTTAATCTGAAGTGGCCAGTCTATGCATGATCTGTTCAATATGGCTATCCAAACTCCATGTCAATAAACCAATACTATTATAGGATCATATACTCAACTAAAGCTAGGTACATATCAATCACGGAGCGCCGTTGAATCGCACGGTTCTATTTATCTTCCCTGTTAGATTTGCGACAAGTAAATAACGAAGAACGAAAACAACATCACAGCAAGGGGACACAGATTTAACGTGGAAAACCCTCTCCAACAAAGAGAGGGGAAAAACCACGGGCGCCAGCCAGCGAAACTTTACTAAAACCACGGGCGCCAGCCAGCGAAACCACTGCAACAACATTGCCCTGCAGTGCAAGGAATCAAAAGGTTGTTCTGAATGGGCAATGGAAACATCATTCAGAAGAGAGTGCGTGGCACCGGTACAGCATTGCCCTCCCTTATCGATTGTTTCCCTCACCTTCTTCATTAGTACTCCCTCCATTTCGAAACATAAGATGTTTTAGTTTTGTGAAACGAGTGTATCTAAACCTATTTTCGTGTCTAGATTCACTTTAAATCTAGATAAACCTAGACGCTAAAAGAGGTCTAGATACACTTCATTTACAAAGCTAAAACGTCTTATATTTTAAAACGGAGGGAGTACTATAGTAAGGGCCATCGATCGAGCAACATCGGTCTCATCACATAAATTGGAATGGTTGAGATGGTCCGGAAATTGACACATCAACCACGATTGAAACTTTGATCAGTGACTGATGGTGATGGTGCAGTGACTATAAGGATATGTGCAGCTTGTTAATTTTGTCAAACAATGTCGTACATTCATTTGTTTAGTCCACCATCTAACACGTGTCCATAATTTTGGGCGAGTTAGTATTACATTGGAACACTTCATTGGGCTATAACTGAATTTATTTCTTCTTGGAGTTTTGAGTCTCGAGCCTTTCTTGGATTTCTTCGATTGGGGCAATTCCAGGTTGTTGCGGCCGGAGCCAAAGGCGTCCCTGGTCTGAACCGGCTCGTCCTGGAAACAACGAGTCCACAGCTCTAGCTTCCCTGTCGGCCACCGGTGGAAAAAGAGCCTCTAGTCCCGGTTTATAAGGGATTGGTCCCGGTTCCAGAACCGGGACCAATCACTCGGGACTAATACTAGTCCTGGTTCGCGCACGAACCGGGACCAATGGGTCTCCACGTGGGCGGGCGAGCTACGAGAGAGGGGGGGTGGATCATTGGTCCCGGTTCGTGGAAAAACCCGGGACCAGTGGTTCCCCACGTAGCAGCACCAGAGACGGGCGCGGGGGTGGATCATTGGTCCCGGTTCTGGGCACGAACCGGGATCGTTGGTCTCTGTGCCGCGGCAGGATTTTCGTGCTATTTTTTTGCCGCGGCAGGGTTTTGTGCCACG
The DNA here is from genome assembly GCA_910589775.1 of Avena eriantha. Taxonomy (NCBI): domain Eukaryota; kingdom Viridiplantae; phylum Streptophyta; class Magnoliopsida; order Poales; family Poaceae; genus Avena; species Avena eriantha. The sequence goes on from OU342745.1 coordinate 458,848,163, forward strand.
GCAGGATTTCGGGCTATTTTTCTGCCACGGCAGGATTTTTTTTATAAATTTAATGGTACTACATATATACAGCAATAATAAAACCACGATATATATATTATACATCATGCATGATCACATATATATACACCGTCTCATCCGTCTTCTTGGTCGAAACACATTATAATTACAAACGATACTCTCACACGAATTTGATTTAATTTACACTTTTTTTATACACTTCACCCTTCCAAATGAAGTGGGTAATAGTATTCTCCTTTCGGATCTATGACTTGTTCTAACAAGAATCAGGCAATTTCCTCTTGAATTGCTTGCACGCGTTCTTGTGATAGAAGACCGCCCGCATCCGTTCGATCTAATATAAAGAAGAAGATCAATATATATGAATGAAACTAAACACAATTGGTGGTAATAAAATAAAGTTGTGATTATTGTTTATCGTACTTCAATTTTTTTGATGTTCCGGTCTGCCCCCTTCTCTTTGGTCGTCTGGCGAATGAACTCGCAGACATAGTATCTACATAAGTTATTTCCGGCTTCCTGCCTCAAGCACTTTACGAGAACGGAGTTCAATCAAAATAATAATCAAGCATGATAATGGTGGTATTGAAACTAGAATCAAAGAGATGCATGGATCTAGCAAGTGGTACTTACAGTCAATGGTTGAAATGTAAGCTCTGGCTTCCAAACATCCCTAGTTTTGGCAGTGAACAGTTTCCAAGCCCTCTGGAGCCATTTCTGCATGTCCGCCCACTTTTCTAATGGTGTGCTTTTTGAGTCCAGGACTTTTACTACTCCGGTATCAACAGAAATGATTAAGAGAATATAGTGGAAGCTTGACACACTAATAAAATATAACACGAGTCAATTATACGCTTAACATCGAGTAATCGAAAATAGAATGTGTACAAGACAGTAACACTCACGCAGTGTTGTAAGGAAATAATATTTCCCTTCTGTTGCTGAAATACTTCAACGCTTTGAACAAGTTATCCTCTGTCTCTTTGGGATTTGTTTTTAGAGTAACTTCATGAATGAAATTACAGTCAACAAACCCAAGGTCAAAGATTTGTCCTTTGTTGCATTCTTGAATCTTCATTCTGCATATATAATTAGTATAGTGATTAGTAAGATTATACAGGCAACGAATGAGAAGAGCTAGAAAGACTTAATTACAGAAATTAATAATCCTTACAAACAATAGGCACTGACGATAGCTTTGTCGAGGGCGTCTTGTTGGTAAAACTGAAATAATTCTGGAAATTCAATCAGTATGAAGCCATCTCCATGACCGTAATGGTGGTGTTTATATGCAGCATAGATCCAGTTTTTGGGATCAGCACAGGCTTGGATGTACCATTGGTGCAATCTTCGCATTTTTGTTGGTAGATCTTTGACTAACTCGGGTTTGACGAGAGGAGCACCGTACTGGTACACATATGCTGTTTCTTGGTACCCCTCGAACTCATGCATACAATTCATGTACTCAGTAATAGACAGTCCATATAATTGGGCTTTTTCTCCGTACAGTCGAACAAACTCCGGATCAATGTTCGGATCATGCCGCTCCTGGATCATCCACTCGTTGGTATCGTACACTTTAAGCGGTTCGATCGATTGATTTTTCTGTTGTCCGAGCTGGGCAACTTCTTTCCCGACTCTCCGCTCTTTTGCCTCAGCCGACTTGGTAATAGAGCGATTATAGTCTGATGTGAGCGCTATGGGTTGGTGAAGCTGAATCTTAAGCGCAGTTGCTTTGGCTTTATCTTCTGCGGTGACCGGGAAAAATGCCTCTATCGGCTTTTTCTTGTTAGCCATGTCAATCTTCCACTTTTCATAATGGGCAGCTGCGGCCGCATCAGTTTCCTCGTCTGTCTTCTCGCAAGGTAGCTTCTTCATATTCTGATGAGCTACTTTTGGGAGGGGCGATAGCTTACGTTTCGGTGATCGGAACGTGCTCTTGCTGCTGCTGGTGGTGCTGCCCCCCTTAGTATACTTCCGCTTTTGTCTCTGAGGCTCAGGAGACGGAGACGGCTGAGGCGGCGGCGGCGACGGCTGAGGTGGCGATGGAGACGGTTGCGCTGAGCGGTGAGGCGGTGAAGGAGACGGTTGCGCTGGAGAATGGTGAGGTGGCGCCGAAGGTGGATTGCTGCTTTGAGGAGTGGGTGGCCTTGGCGGCACATAATTTGGAAGCATGATGCGCTCCTTTAGCCATAGAATAGTCCCCCCTTTGGCTTCTCCTAGTTGAGTCAGCTCCATATCTTCCCCTGCAGGGTGGTCTAGCTTCAGCTCCTCAAAATCTTCCTTCACCTCATCCACCGTGACGACAACGTACCCTTTTGGAACCGGTCTGCAATGCCAAGTTGGGTTAGGCCCAATTGGTACCGCCATGCCGATCGCCGCCGTCACCCTTAAGTTCATAACCTGAACCTTTAGCTCCCAAGCTGTTGTCTCCGTGATATCATCCACTGGGTAGCGTTTAGGAGGAGATGTCGTCGGTGCATCATCATCAACATCATGGAGCTGCGTGGAAGCGACGCTGCTTTTCTTATTCGATGGGGCGCTGGTACCCTCGAATGTAGCTTCTACCACGTGCCGCTGAGATTGGCCGCTAGTACCTTGCTGGCTAAGTATGTCGAGTTGATCCTGGTGCCGCTTTAATAGTTCTTCTACATTACGCAGCCGGTCTGCAGCGGTCACTTTCTCAGCTGCCTCCCTTTCCTTTCTCCTCTGATGGCTTTTATCGGGATATCTCTTCATTTCCGGGGGGAAGGCAACCTTCCACGACTTGGAGCCTGGTGTGCCTCGTGTTCGTCCGTCGTGTTCAGGATTTTTAAGGGCCCGTGTGAGCTTGTCGTTCTCTCTATCGGGAACGAACCGTCCCCCTGCAACATCATCTACTGCCTTTCTAATATCATCGATGGGAAGTAGGGGATCATCTTTGTGTTTCTGATTATATATTGCCCTCCCTTCTTTGTCCAACGTGCCCCCATGGCCGTAAAACCAGTTTCTCGCCCGTGGTGTCCATGTTGCGGGCTCTGGTCTGATCCTGACAGTTATGTAATTGACCTCAAGTGCATCCCACTTAGGCATGCAACCGGCGTAGCCAGCAGGCCCCATGTTATGATGGTACAGTTTCTTAGCAACGTTCTCTGTATTTATCCTAGACCTTTCCTTAGCTTTCTCCGATGTCTTGTAGTTCACAAAATCCTCCCACTGGTGTCTTAACTTAGCATAGCCGGCTTCATCAAAATTCGGAGTCTTCTCTACCTTGACAAAGTTATGGTACAGTTTCTTCTTCTAGTTCTTGAATGCATCAGCCATCTTGCTGAGAGCAAACTTCTTGACTCTTTGCACAAGCTCCCTTCTTGCTCTCTCCTCCTCATCTGGAGTCACATCTGGTTCCGGCAGGAGGAAATTAGTCATGAGCTTGTCAAAAAACTTATTTTTGGCGTTGTCGCCGACATACGGGACTCCACCGCCGTTTGGCCGATTCCATTCTTGAACGGTGATCGGGATGTAGTCCCTCACAAGAACTCCGCATTTCTTGACAAATTTTCTTGCGACATCAACAGGAGCTTGGTTCGCCATCTACACCGACCACGTCGATCCTATACCTCACAGTGTCATCCAACTTTTTTGTTGGGCCTCGTTTCGTTCTTACGGAAGAAGTTCTCGATCTGGATGGCTAAAAGAAGAAAGAGTGTTAATATATGCATGTATATATAGACAGCAACATTTTAATTACAAAAATACATATATAGACCTCGCCGGTGTTTGCGAGATTTAAGGTTCCGTCGGAGCCGTCGCCTTCTTCCTTATTGACTTCTCCCCTGTCCCAGGCTTCGGCTTCTACCTCACCGGAGCCGTCTCCTCGGTTGAGAGACTCATCTCCCTGACCGGAATCGTTCAGAAACTAACTCGCGACATCGATATCGATATCGATGTCGATATCGATATCGATGTCTTCATTTTCACAGATCATCCCTTGGAGGATGTTTTCTTGATGTGTTGGATCCATACTATCTGCAAGTTAAACAATGAACACATGGCATCGATAATGATATGACAAGTTAAACATAGTTGAAATTTAACCATAAGGCATGCTTGGCAATTTAAGTGGGATCCGAATGGTCCAAACCCTAGTACAGGAGAGACCCCGAAATCACCTACGAGGGGTTGATTTCAATCTCTTATTAAACTTGTAATTAAAGTTGTTGAACAATGCATGATTATGAGTCTATTGTGTAGATCTCATTTTCTGAACATTTTGATATATTATACATATTTTTCTGACTTAGAAATAATTAGTTATTAAATTTATAAGATTAAACTCTTTTCTGAAATTATTTAAACAAATATTAAACTTTTACTACGTCATTATGACGTCAGCTCGGGGTGGGTTTTTTTTTCTCCACGGCTAAGCTAGCCACAGAGACTGACGCGGGGGGCCCAAACCACGTCAACGCCCACGTCACGCACACGCGGCGCCACGTCAACGCCACCGTGGCGCCACGTAGGCTCGCCGGCGAACTGCCAGGCGGTGGTGGAAGACGGCGGAGAGAAGGGCGCGGGGTGACGCCACTGTCACGGTTCGAACCAGCGTGACGCGGGCTACCTAAAACGGGCGGCGCCGCTACGGGAGGTGCGCCGGAGCAAGCCGTTTGACGGTGGCCGGCGGCCGACGGCGGCAGGTGCTCGTGGGGAGGACGGTACAGTGAGGGAGGGAGACGTAGGAGCGGTGCTGGAGCACCAGTGGCTCACCAGGAGGCCGATGGAGGGTGCGGCGAGGCCGGAGGAGGCAGGGCACTGCCGGAATCAGTGGAGAACGCGACGGCCGGAGTCGGGGAAGGTGGGGTCGATTGCAGCGGCGTCACCCCACTCGCGGCTAGTGGCGCTCGCGGCGGCGGCTAGTGGCGCTCGGCGAGGGGTGTCAACGACGTGAACCGGCCGCTCTGGATTTGGGCAGCCTGCCGGCGTGATTTTGCTCCGCCGCAAATTTTCCTTAGCCGCGCGTCGATGTGCTCTGTGAACTGGGGCAGTTGGGGAGGAGGAAGGCCGGGGCTGTTAACGGTACAGACCATTGGTCCCGGGTCATCCCAATAACCGGGACCAAAGGACCGACGGTCCCGGCTCGTGCCACCAACCGGGATCAAAGGTCTAGGGCACGAGCGTTGCTGTGCTGCCACGTGCACGGCCTTTGGTCCCGGTTAGTCCCACCATCCGGGACCAAAGGATCAACGGTCCCGGCTCGTGCCAACAACTGGGACCAGTGGCGTGTTAATGGCAGCGCGCGCATCCAGGGATCATCGGTCCCGGTTCGTGGGACGAACCGGGATCGTTGACCCGTTTTTTCATATTTTAGCAAACCTTTTGGTCTTCCCGTCATTTTCAAATTTGTTTCTTCTTTAATTAATAAGATGTTTCAATTTAAGATGATTATTTATTTGGAATTTTAAAAAACTTTTAACAGCAAAAGTGCTTCAATTTAAATAACTAATCAAAAACCATTTTCTGTTTTCAAATATTTTTATTTGAACTATACAATTGTACTATTTACAATTAAAATTGCATTAACAAAATATTTATTACATAATTTGGAATTTTAAAAAACTTTTAACAGGAAAAGTGCTTCAATTTAAATAACTAATCAAAAACCATTTTCTGTTTTCAAATATTTTTATTTGAACTATACAATTGTACTATTTACAATTAAAATTGCATTAACAAAATATTTATTGCATAATTTGAAATTTTAAAAAACATTTAACAGGAAAAGTGCTTCAATTTAAATAACTAATCAAAAACCATTTTCTGTTTTCAAATATTTTTATTTGAACTATACAATTGTACTATTTACAATTAAAATTGCATTAACAAAATATTTATTGCATAATTTGAAATTTTAAAAAACATTTAACAGGAAAAGTGCTTCAATTTAAATAACTAATCAAAAACCATTTTATGTTTTTAAATATTTTTATTTGAACTATACAATTGTACTATTTACAATTAAAATTGCATTAACAAAATATTTATTGCATAATTTGGAATTTTAAAAAACTTTTAACAGGAAAAGTGCTTCAATTTAAATAACTAATCAAAAACCATTTTATGTTTTCAAATATTTTTATTTGAACTATACAATTGTACTATTTACAATTAAAATTGCATTAACAAAATATTTATTGCATAATTTGGAATTTTAAAAAACTTTCAAGATTTGAACTACAAGTATATGATATAATGCTTGTGAATTTTTTAAAAATCATTTATAGGTTGGCAACATGCTATTTCATCAGAGATCCACTTCAAGTTCAGCGAGGCTCAGCCCCGGGCTAAGAAGCTTCATGCCCGCCGTTTTGAATATAGTTTGAAACGGGCATAAGAAATTCAAAAATGATCCAAACAATGTGAAACCTTCGCGTGGTGTCATATTATGTGTCACAGTTGCAAGGAAAAATATTGAACTTGAAAAATTGCAAACATCATAAAAAATCCTTCACAAAATGACCTATCATGTTCGAGGTTTCATGGCATTTAGATCAAACCACCAATATTATGGCTAGAATCAGGGCATAGTTTGTGATAATGTGCCCATACTGTGTACACATGTTCATCTTGGGATGGCTTACGATGTTGCAGGAGGAAGTTTTCCCTTTCGACACACGAAAAAACCAACTTCCATTTTTGAGGTGCCGAAATCGGGGTGTTCTGTGAAGCAACCACCAAATTAAAGTTTGGCATTGGTACCAAACCATTTTTCAAAAATACTATACCAACTTATATGGACAATTTCCCAACCGGTGTATTAGGAACCTTTCTGTCCATCCCTCATGAAAAAGACAAATTCCTGCCGAATCGGCAGGATGTTGCCAAGATTTGAACTACAAGTACATGATATAATACTTGTGAATTAAAAAAATCATTTATAGGTTCGCAACATGATATTTCATCAGAGGTCCACTTCAAGTTCAGCGAGGCTCAGCCCCGGGCTAAGAAGCTTCATGCCCGCGTTTTGAATATAGTTTGAAACGGGCATAAGAAATTCAAAAATGATCCAAACAATGTGAAACATTCGCGTGGTGTCATATTATGTGTCACAGTTGCAAGGAAAAATATGGAACTTGAAAAATTGCAAACATCATAAAAAATCCTTCACAAAATGACCTATCATGTTCGAGGTTTCATGGCATTTAGGTCAAACCACCAATGTTATGGCTAGAATCAGGGCATAGTTTGTGATAATGTGCCCATACTGTGCACACATGTGCATCTTGGGATGGCTTACGATGTTGCAGGAGGAAGTTTTCCCTTTAGACACACGAAAAAGCCAACTTCCATTTTTGAGGTGCCGAAATCGGGGTGTTCTGTGAAGCAACCACCAAATTAAAGTTTGGCATTGGTACCAAACCATTTTTCAAAAATAATATACCACCTTATATGGACAATTTCCCAACTGGTGTATCAGGAACCTTTCTGTCCATCCCTCATGAAAAAGACAAATTCCTGCCGAACCGGTAGGAGGTTGCCAAGATTTGAACTACAAGTACATGATATAATGCTTGTGAATTTTTAAAAAAAATCATTTATAGGTTCGCAACATGCTATTTCATCAGAGATCCACTTCAAGTTCAGCGAGAGTCAGCCCCGGGCTAAGAAGCTTCATGCCCGCCGTTTTGAATATAGTTTGAAACGGGCATAAGAAATTCAAAAATGATCCAAACAATGTGAAACCTTCGCGTGGTGTCATATTATGTGTCACAGTTGCAAGGAAAGTTATTGAACTTGAAAAATTGCAAACATCATAAAAAGTCCTTCACAAAATGACCTATCATGTTCGAGGTTTCATGGCATTTAGGTCAAACCACCAATGTTATGGCTAGAATCAGGGAATAGTTTGTGATAATGTGCCCATACTATGCACACATGTGCATCTTGGGTAACCTTTAGTCCCGGCTGGTGGGTGCAACCGAGACTAAAGCTGTCGGTGGGATAAGGACGCGTGGGTAACCTTTAGTCCCGGCTGGTGGGTGCAACCGAGACTAAAGCTGTCGGTGGGATAAGGACGCGTGGGTAACCTTTAGTCGCGGCTGGTGGGTGCAACCGAGACTAAAGTTGTCGGTGGGATAAGGACGCGTGGGTAACCTTAAGTCCCGGCTGGTGGGTGCAACCGAGACTAAAGTTGTCGGTGGGATAAGGACACGTGGGTAACCTTTAGTCCCGGCTGGTGGGTGCAACCGAGACTAAAGCTGTCGGCGGGATAAGGACGTGTGGGTGGACGCACTGCTCGATGAGATAAAGCATGTAGCACACGACGCCCTGTCGGAGGAACAAGACAAAGTAGAAGTGGCGTCGTGCCTATAAAAGGACCATCGATACGCCATGGCAAGCAGCTCAACAAGCCAACATAGGTAGAGAGAGTTTCATCCCCATGGATGGAGGGTTGGGAAATCTCCCGTGGCGGAGCTTCTCGAAGATGTCGTTGGTGCACACGCCCTACGACATCTTCGGAAGCTCCGCCTCAGAAAAATTTCCCTGCAAGCCCGTGAAAGACTCCATCTCCTCTAACAGTGTTGGGGAAAGGGTTGGGAAATCTCCTATGGCGGAGCTTCTCGAAGATGTCGTTGGTGCACACGCCCTACGGCATCTTCGGAAGCTCCGCCTTGGAAAAATTTCCCTGCAAGCCCGTGAAAGACTCCATCTCTTCTAACAGTGTTCGGGAAAGGGTTGGGAAATCTCCCGTGGCGGAGCTTCTCAAAGATGTCGTTGGTGCACACGCCCTACGGCATCTTCGGAAGCTCCGCCTCGGAAAAATTTCCCTGCAAGCCCGTGAAAGACTCCATTACATAAAGTTTCGATACATCACATAAAGTTTCCATACATCACATAAAGTTTCCATACATTACATAGATTTACATAGGGTTTATGGTTTAGGATATGAATCCTTCGTTGCGTATGTCGATCCCTTGCCTATGATCGCTTCTTAGGCCGTAACCATGGAGCATCTTCTTTGCTTAACGGGATGCTTGGGTCAGTTTTCATGTTGAAGGGCGGAATTTCATCAAACTTATCATAATCTGCTGACATGTCTGTCTTGTCCTCGACTCCCACGATGTTTCTTTTCCCTGAAAGAACTATGTGACGCCGGGGCTCATCGTCTGATGTATTCGTTTCCTTATTTTTTCTTTTTTGCGGTCTAGAGGACATGTCCTTCACATAAAAAACCTGAGCCACATCATTGGCTAGGACGAATGGTTCGTCTCTGTAACCAAGATTCTTGAGATCCACTGTTGTCATTCCGTACAGCTGGTCTACCTTTACCCCTTCTCCATTCATGTTGACCCAACTGCACCGAAACAATGGGACCTTAAAAGTAGGTCCATAGTCAAGTTCCTATATCTCCTCTATGTAACTATAGTATGTGTCCTTTTTCCCATTCTCGCATGTTGCATCAAAGAGGACACCACTGTTTTGGATGGTGCTCTTTTTATCTTGGGCAATCGTGTAAAATGTATTTCCATTTATCTCGTACCCTTGGAAAGTCAATACAGTCGCAGATGGTGTCGCGGCCAACAAGTAGAGCTGATCTCCAATAGTAGTGTCATTCATGAGATGTAATTGCAACCAAGTGCCGAAAGTCTCCATGTGATTTTTTTAATCCAGTAGTCATCCTTCCCCGGGAACTTGGAGCGTACAACATTCATGTGTTCCTCGATATACGGAGCCACGAAGGTAGAACTTTGGAGAACTATGTAGTGTGCTTGATTCAAAGAATGTCCGTCCCTAAATATTGCTTTCTTTCCTAGCGTGCCTTTTCCACTCAGTCTCCCCTCATACCGTGATTTAGGAACACCAATCGGCTTAAGGTCAGGAAGAAAGTCTACACAGAACCCAATGACCTCCTCTGTTCCATAGCCCTTGGAGATGCTTCCTTCTGGCCTAGCACGGTTACGGACATATTTCTTTAAGACTCCCATGAACCTCTCGAAGGGGAACATATTGTGCAGAAATACAGGACCGAGAATGTAAATCTCATCGACTAGGTGAACTAAGAGATGCGTCATAATATTGAAGAAGGGCGGGGGGAACACCAACTCAAAACTGACAAGACATTGGACCACATCCTTCTGTAGCCTTTCCAGACTTTCTCGATCGATTACCTTCTGAGATATTGCATTGAGGAATGCACATAGCTTCACAATGGCTAATCGAACATTTTCCGGTAGAAGCCCTCTCAATGCAACTGGAAGCAACTGTGTCATAATCACGTGGCAATCGTGAGACTTCAGGTTCTGAATTTTTTTCTCTGCCATATTTATTATTCCCTTTATATTTGACGAGAAGCCAGCCAGGACCTTGATACTATAAATGACTTCCCAAAAGATTTCCTTCTCTGCTTTGGTAAGAGCGTAGCTGCTTAAGTATTTACGGCCTTTATCACTATGCTTGTTGTATGCGTCTTTGATACGTTGCTGGTCCTCCCGTGCTTCTGGTGTATCTTTTGTCTTCCCATACACGCCCAGGAAGCCTAGCAGGTTCACGCAAAGATTCTTCGTCACATGCATCACGTCGATTGAAGAACGGGCCTCTAGGTCTTTCCAATACTCAAGCTCCCAAAATATAGATTTCTTTTTCCACATGGCCGTGTTTCTAGTAATGGGGTCTTTCGGAACAGATTGACCGCCAGGACCCTTTCCAAAGATTACTTCTAGGTCCTTCACCATACCAAATACATCAGCACTTTTAGGGAGCTTAGGCTTCTTCCGGTAATCTGCCTCACCGTTTAAATTCTTGCCTTTCTTTCTTACTTGATGATTGGTCGGAAGAAATTTATGACACCCCAGGTACACAACCTTCTTACATTTATCCAAATATGTACCTTTAGTATTATCTAAACAGTGTGTGCATGCATTGTATCCCTTGTTTGACTGTCCTGAAATGTTATTAAGAGCAGGCCAATCATTGATGGTTACGAACAACAACGCTCGTAGGTCAAATGGCTCCTGTTTGTGCTCATCCCACACCTTTACACCTGGTTCTGCCCACAACTGCAAAAGTTCATCGACTAATGGCCTTAGGTACACATCAATGTCGTTGCCGGGTTGCTTCGGTCCTTGGATGAGCACTGGCATCATAATGAACTTCCGCTTCATGCACAACCAAGGAGGAAGGTTGTAGATACATAGAGTTACTGGCCAGGTGCTGTGACTACAGCTCTGCTCCCCAAAAGGATTCATGCCGTCTGTACTTAGACCAAACCATAAGTTCCTCGCGTCACCTACAAAGTTTGAGTACTTTCTCTCGATGTTTCTCCACTGCGACCCATCGGCAGGGTGTCTCAGTTTCCCGGCTTTCTTACGCTCTTCTTTGTGCCATCGCAACAACCTAGCATGCTCTTTATTTCTGAACAGACGTTTCAACCGTGGTATTATAGGAGCAAACCACATAACCTTAGCAGGAACCCTCTTTCTGGAGGGCTCGTCATCGCCCTCAACATCACCAGGGTCATCTTGTCTGATCTTGTGTCGACATGCATTGCATACCGGGCATTTATCCATATTTTCGTACTTCTCACCGCGGTACAGGATGGTCATCTTGTCTGATCTTGTATCGACATGCATTGCATACCGGGCATTTATCCATATTTTCGTACTTCTCACCGCGGTACAAGATGCAGTCATTAATGCATGCATGTATCTTCTCCACATCTAATCCTAGAGGGCAGATAGTCTTCTTTGCTTCGTACATTGTCTCGGGCAGCTCGTTATCCTTTGGAAGCTTCGGCTTCATTATTTTCAGTAACTTCTCAAATCCCTTGTCAGATAAGCCAGTCTCTGCCTTCCATTTCAGCAGTTCAAGTGTGATACCGAACTTTGTGCTGCCATCTTCGCAATTTGGGTACAACAACTTTTTGTGATCCTTTTGCATGCCCTCCAACTTAAGCTTCTCCCTTTCTGTATCACATTGTTGCTTTGCATCAGAAATGACCCGACCAAGACCATCAGCGGGCTCATCTGATGCCCGTTCTTCTTCTTCATTGCCGCCTCCCTCTTCTTCATTGTCTTCCATTGCAGTATCACCGTATTCTTCAGGGGACATAGGATAGCTGTCATCATCCTCCTCTTCTTCATTTTCTTCCAGCCTAACCCCTCTTTCTCCGTGCATGGCCCAACAATAATATCCGGGCATGAAACCTCTCTGAAGCAGATGGCTTTGAAGGATTCTTGGGGCAGAGTGCTCCGCCACGTTCCGACAGTCGACGCAGGGACAAGGCATAAAATTATCCACTTTGTTTGCCTTAGCCAAATCGATAAATTTATGGAGGCCTGCAATAAAATCGGAATGGTGTCGGTCGCCATACATCTATCGCATCCGTGCATCGATCTGCGTCATAATAATTAACCATTACAATAACATCGTGAATAGTAAAATGACCACCCTACATGGACAGATGCAATATTTTTGTATCAGTGACAGATAAAGAAGATAATGTTGCTAACCTCAGCCGAGGATACCGTGTTGTGCGAACTAAAGTGTGGCTCGTACATTTCGTCGAACACCTTGTGTGCAATCAAAGAAAAAAAGCTAGCACCCACTCCTCACACACAATCCAGCAAAATTTGGTGGGCAAAGGGCTGGGCTTATATATAGCCAGGGGAGGGTTTTGGGTCCCGGTTATTGCCACGACCCGGGACCAAAGCCCCTCCCGCGCGACACGTGGCGACCCAGCAGCTCGCACCCCACCCAGGTCATTGGTCCCGGTTGATGGCACGACCCGGGACCAATGACTTCGGTGGGGGCGCGCTGCTGGGCCACCACGTGTCGCGCGGGAGGGGCTTTGGTCCCGGGTCGTGGCAATAACCGGGACCAATGCCTTCGTCGCTTCGTCATCCCCATGCATAAAAACGAGGCAACATCGCTCGCTTTCTCTATCGCCTCTGCCTCTCTGCAGTCCCTCTCCACCCCAGCACTTTGCCTCTCCACCGCGCCGTCGTTTCGCCTCCCCTCCCTCTCCAATCTCCACCGCGCCGTCATGGAGGTGCCCACGCTCAACCACTACGAGGTGGCGCAGTTTGCGATCTACGGCATCCTCGCGCCGCCGCGCGTGACCCTTCCCGCCGGATTTCGCATCAGCGAGGGGGGTGTGCCGGTGGCTCCGCTCCTCAACCCCCGCGGATACGAGATTGAGTACGTCATCGTGGAGCGTCGCCGCCAACTGCCCGCGTGTATTAGGGCGTTGCCCCGGTACGCGGCGGGCAGCGAGTATTGACCCCGACTGTTCAAGAAGGAGCGGAAGGCCAAGCTTGACAACCGTTTCCTGGACGGGCGCCTGGTGCACCCGGATCGCCGCAACCAAGAAGGGCGGGAGTTGTTTTGGTTCGTCCCTGGACGGACCATCTACACCGCCATCGACGCCGCTATGCGCGCAGACGAGCTCCGTCTCCTGAACAACGCCGAAATCGTGGAGATTTCATCCGACGACGACGAGGAAGCCGGCGGCACGGAGGACAACGGCTCGGAGGACAGCGGCAGCGGAAGTGTTGTCGACTAGAAATTTATAAAGTCACATCTTTATTTGTATGGAAAAATTTGTGGTCGAATAATAAAATGTCTCAATTTAGACCTTTGTCTCGATTAATTCGTGAAAGATTTGTTCAAAAATAGTGATCAATTTAATTTCTACCTCGAATTAATTTCTGCGCCAAATTAATTTATATTAATTCCTTACCGGCAAAAAAAAATTTACATTAAATCCTGGATTGCTGACCGTCGCGGGATTTTTGGTTCCGGTTCTTGGCATGAACCGGAACCAATGCCTCGCAAAGAGCCACGTGTGCGTCGCGGGGTCATTGGTCCCGGTTCATGCCACAAACCGGGACAAATGATTACAGATGAACCGGGACCGATGCCTGGCATGGGTCCCGATTACGGAAACAGAACCGGAACCAATAGAATTTAGACGCTGGATGAAAGGCCCTCTTTCTACCAGTGGGCGAAGCTATATCTAAACACGCGGGTGTTGAAGACAAAGTAGGCACAGCCGCCCTCCACGCCTAGCTCAGTGGCATTCGTAGCGAAGCTTGCTGGGGAGCCGAGAAAGAGGACACGGTCAGCCAAGCTGCGGTCGTCTTTCTCCACCCAATGGATCTTCCCACTGCCGTCTTCTTCTTCTTCTAGTGCGTGAATCCTCACCATGGGCGTGGACGCCACGTTGTACCCAGTAATAATATTATAATCACTCCTTGTACGCTCGACAAGGATAGACACCCACAGTAGCTCGCCTTGGGACTCGAGGACGTAGTTGTGATCGCGCTCGTAATACTCGTGTTCGAGCCTATCCCACGTCGTCTCAAGCATGCCGTAGGTAGCCTTGGTGGTACGGGCTTCGAAGTCCGGCGTGACAATGCACCAGAAGTACCCGCCCACCCACACCAGGACCTTGCGGCGGCCGTAGTATGCGGCGTAGGGACTTGCCGGTAAATCCAGCCTTGTTTCCACGGCCGTCCAGGCCGTGTCACCGGCACGTAGGATGGCAGCCTTGAACGATGTCTTGTACTGAGAGTACCCAGATGTGTAGATATCAAAGCGGTAGAGAAATATGGTGCCATCGCTGGACATGATGCCACCGGCCGGGATTGCTCTCATCCTCTCCAATAGGGAAAGGAGGCAGGGGTGTGAGGACACGTGTGACAAGGTTGAGGAGTGTTGGCGAAGATCCGGACAGACCGGCCATCGGCGCTGCCCACCAAGTTTCTGTCGCTGCCGGTAGATGACGTGCCCGGTTCACTGAAAAGAACGATGCCGTTGTTGTAGCCACAGTGGCGATCTTTCGGCTTCGGCTCGGAAGAGACTCGCCCGGAGTACATCACGGGAGAGTGCATGATGCGGCCGTGGGACTGCGAGACGAGCCACGGCAGGAACGAGTGCGGGGGTGTCTCCGGGGAGCGCATAGACGGCATTGCGTCGCGCCATGACGTGCAGACGGCGTGGAAGCGGACGAAATCGGTGGCGTCGTGCAGTCGGGTGCAGACGTCGGCGAGCAGCTCGGACAAGAGAAAGGCCCACGGACGCAGTGTGCCGGCGGCTTTCCTCCGGTCGGACACGCCGGAGCAAGATTCCACTGGCACGGACATGCCGGAGCACGATGCGTCCACGGCGACAAACTTCATCCAAAAAGCTGAGCGGAAGATGTCGAGCGACGGACTGTATGGAACCCTAGAGCATATGAAATAATAATATCGTTTAAATATGTTCCCTGTTCGTACACGATTTCATGTATGCACCGGGACTCTTGAGATCTTAAACAGAACCCGATCGTTTTGACCCTATATATATGTACCTTTTTCTTTGATGTCTGCCTTCGTAGTGCTGGCATGGAGGTGCGCGTTCCCACGGATGTATTATGCCTACAGATTGCTGGATCGGAATATATTCAGTCGTATGTACCATATTTTTTCTAATGTTTGGTTTCAAAGGGAATGTTGCGAAGCTCTGCTATCTGTTACCATCATGTCACTGGTAAAAAAAGGGTCTTTGGTCCAGCACCCAAATTCCATTGGTCCCGGTTCGGTTCCGCAATCGGGACCAATGTCAGGCACCGGTCCCGGTTCATGCCGCCTAGGCATTAGTCCCGGTTCATCTGTAAGCATTGGTCCCGGTTCGTGGCACGAACCGGGACCAATGCCCCCGCGACGCACACATGGCGCTCTGCGGAGCATTGGTCCCGGTTCATGCCACGAACCGGGACCAAAAACCCCCCGACGGTCCCAATCCAGGACAGAGATCTAAATTAAATAGAGGCAGAAATTGAATTGATCTAGTATTTTTGAAAAATTCTTCCACAAATTAATCGAGACAGAGATCTAAATCGAGTCATTTCATTAATTCGATCACAAATTCTTCCTAAACAAAGGTGCGATTTTACAAATTCTACCTAGTCGACAATTTCACTTCCGTTGCCGCTGTCCTCCGAGCCGCCGGCTTCCTCGTCATCGTTGGACAGAACCTCCACGATTTTCGCATTGTTCGCGAGACGGAGCTCCTCTTCGCGGCGAGCGGCGTCGATGACGGTTGTACTTGGTCCGTCCAGGGACGGACCAGAACCTCTCCCGCCCTTCTCGGTTGCGGAGATCCGGATGCACCACGCGCCTGTAAACGATGCGGTTGCCAATCTTGGCCTTCCGCTCCTTCTTGAACAGCCGGGGCCAGTAAGGGCTGGCCGCCGCGGACCGGGGCAGCGCCCTCTTCCACGCGGGCATCTGGCGGCGACGCGCCGCGATTTCGCTCTCCATCTTGGCTCCGCCGGGGACGTGGAGTGGAGCCACCAGCACACCCGCATAGCTGATGCGCCACCCGTGCGGCACCTTCGTGCCAGGCGGCGTGAGGATGTCAAAGTGCGCGAACATCACCGCCTCGTAGAAGTTCCGCGCGGGCATCTCCATGGCGGCGCGGTGGAGATTGGAGAGGAGGGGAGGCGAGACGACGACGCGGTGGAGAGATTGCAGAGGGCAAGGCGATGGCGCGGTGAAGAGATTACAGAGAGGCCGAGGCGATGGCGAAAGCGACACGTTGCGGCCTCCTATTTGTACACGAGGACGACGAAGGGACGGTGTTGGGCATTGGTCCCGGTTCATGCTACGAACCGGGACCAAAGCCCCTCCCCGCGACACGTGGTGGCCCAGCAACGCCCCCCTCCCCCCCCCCACCACCACCCAGGTCATTGGTCCCGGTTGATGGCATGAACCGGGACCAATGACCTGGGTGGGGGGGCGTTCCTAGGCCGCCACTTTTCGCGGGGAGGGGCTTTGGTACCAGTTCGTGGCATGAACCGGGACCAAAAATCCTCCCCTGGCTATAAATAAGCTCAGCCCATCCACTTATTTTTTCTGGAATTTTATGTGGGAGGTGGATGCTAGGTTTTTTTCTTCACACTGCACACAAGGTGTTCGACGAAATGTTCGAGCCACGCTTAAGTTCGGACAGCACGGTATCCTCAGCCGAGGTTAGCAACCTTATCTTCTTTATCTGTAATTGATACAAAAATATTGCATGTGTCCATGTAGGGTGGTCATTTCACTATTCACGATGTCATTATCATGGTTAATTATTATGACGCAGATCGATGCGCAGATGCGATGGATGTACGAAGACCGACGCGATTCCGATTTTATTGTAGGCCTGCATAAATTTATCGATTTGGCTAAGGCAAACAAAGTATATAATTTTATGCCTTGTCCCTGCATCGACTGTCGGAACGTGGCGGAGCACTTTTCCCCGAGAATCCTTCAAAGCCATCTACTTCGGAGAGGTTTCATGACAGGATATTATTGTTGGGCCATGCACGGAGAAAGAGGGGTTAGGCTGGAAGAAAATGAAGAAGAGGAGGATAATGACAGCTATCCTATGTCCCCTGAAGAATACGGTGATACTACAATGGAAGACAATGAAGAAGAGGGAGGCGGCAATGAAGAAGAACAATGGGCATCGGATGAGCCCGCTGATGGTCTTGGTCGGGTCATTTCTGATGCAAAGCAACAATGCGATACAGAAAGGGAGAAGCTTAAGTTGGAGGCCATGCAAAAGGATCACAAAAAGTTGTTGTACCCAAATTGCGAAGATGGCAACACAAAGCTCGGTACCACACTTGAACTGCTGAAATGGAAGGCAGAGACTGACTTATCTGACAAGGGATTTGAGAAGTTACTGAAAATAATGAAGCCGAAGCTTCCAAAGGATAACGAGCTGCCCAAGACAAATGAAGCAAAGAATACTATCTGCCCTCTAGGATTAGATGTGGAGAAGATACATGCATGCATTAATGACTGCATCCTGTACCGCGGTGAGAAGTACGAGAATATGGATAAATGCCCGGTATGTATTGCATGTCGATACAAGATCAGACAAGATGACCCTGGTGATGTTGAGGGCGATGACGAGCCCCCCAGGAAGAGGGTTCCTGCTAAGGTTATGTGGTATGCTCCTATTATACCACGGTTGAAACGCCTGTTCAGAAATAAAGAGCATGCCAGGTTGTTGTGATGGCACAAAGAAGAGCGTAAGAAAGACGGGAAACTGAGACACCCCACCGATGGGTCGCAGTGGAGAAACATCGAGAGAAAGTACTCGAACTTTGCAGGTGACGCGAGGAACTTATGGTTTGGTCTAAGTACAGACGACATGAATCCTTTTGGGGAGCAGAGCTGCAGTCACAACACCTGGCCAGTGACTCATCTACAACCTTCCTCCTTGGTTGTGCATGAAGTGGAAGTTCATTATGATGCCAGTGCTCATCCAAGGACCAAAGCAACCCGGCAACGACATTGATGTGTACCTAAGGCCATTAGTCGATGAACTTTTGCAGTTGTGGGCAGAACCAGGTGTAAAGGTGTGGGATGAGCACAAACAGGAGGCATTTGACCTACGAGCATTGTTGTTTGTAACCATCAATGATTGGCCTGCTCTTAGTAATATTTCAGGACAGTCAAACAAGGGATACAATGCATGCATGCACTGTTTATATAAGACTAAAGTTTCATATTTGGATAAATGTAAGAAGGTTGTGTACCTAGGGTGTCATAAATTTCTTCCGACCAATCATCAAGTAAGAAAGAAAGGCAAGCATTTCAACGGTGAGGCAGATTACCGGAAGAAGCCTAAGCTCCCTAAAGGTGCTGATGTATTTGGTATGGTGAAGTACCTAGAAGTAATCTTTGGAAAGGGTCCTGGCGGTCAATCTGTTCCGAAAGACCCCATTACCGGACACACGGCCATGTGGAAAAAGAAATCTATATTTTGGGAGCTTGAGTATTGGAAAGACCTAGAGGCCCGTTCTTCAATCGACGTGATGCATGTGACGAAGAATCTTTGCGTGAACCTGCTAGGCTTCCTGGGCGTGTATGGGAAGACAAAAGATACACCAGAAGCACGGGAGGACCAGCAACGTATCAAAGACGCATACAACAAGCATAGTGATAAAGGCCGTGAATACTTAAGCAGCTACGCTCTTACCAAAGCAGAGAAGGAAATCTTTTGGGAAGTCATTTATAGTATCAAGGTCCTGGCTGGCTTCTCGTCAAATATAAAGGGAATAATAAATATGGCAGAGAAAAAATTTCAGAACCTGAAGTCTCATGATTGCCACATGATTATGACGCAGTTGCTTCCGGTTGCATTGAGGGGGCTTCTACCGGAAAATGTTCGATTAGCCATTGTGAAGCTATGTGCATTCCTCAATGCAATATCTCAGAAGGTAATCGGTCGAGAAAGTCTAGAAAGGCTATAGAAGGATGTGGTCCAATGTCTTGTCAGTTTTGAGTTGGTGTTCCCCCCGCCCTTCTTCAATATTATGACGCATCTCTTATTTCACCTAGTCGAAGAGATTTCTATTCTCGGTCCTGTATTTCTGCACAATATGTTCCCCTTCGAGAGGTTCATGGGAGTCTTAAAGAAATATGTTCGTAACCGTGCTAGGCCAGAAGGAAGCATCTCCAAGGGCTATGGAATAGAGGAGGTCATTGGGTTCTGTGTAGACTTTCTTCCTGACCTTTAGCCGATTGGTGTTCCTGAATCACGGTATGAGGGGAGACTGAGTGGAAAAGGCACGATAGGAAAGAAAGCAATGATATTTAGGGACGGACATTCTTTGAATCAAGCACACTACATAGTTCTACAAAGTTCTACCTTCGTGGCTCCGTATATCAAGGAACACATGAATGTTGTACGCTCCAAGTTCCCGGGGAAGGATGACTACTGGATTAAAGAAAATCACATGGAGACTTTCAGCACTTGGTTGCAATTACATCTCATGAATGATACCACTATTTGAGATCAGCTCTACTTGTTGGCCGTGACACCATCTGTGACTGTATTGACTTTCCAAGGGTACGAGATAAATGGGAATACATTTTACACGATTGCCCAAGATAAAAAGAGCACCAACCAAAACAGTGGTGTCCACTTTGATGCAACATGCGAGAATGGGAAAAATGACACATACTATGGTTACATAGAGAGACATGGGAACTTGACTATGGACCTACTTTCAAGGTCCCTTTGTTTCGGTGCAGTTGGGTCAACATGAATGGAGAAGGGGTAAAGGTAGACCATTTGTACGGAATGACAACAGTGGATTGATACATTGCAGATGTATCTATAATTTTTGATGTTCCATGCTTCGTTTTATCCACTTTCTTGTGTTTCGTCCACACTTTGGAGTACTTTTCATATGATTTATTGGACTAACATATTAACAAGAGCCACAGTGCCAGCTGCCTGTTTTCTGCTGTTTTCGGTTGTAGGAAAGTCAGAAAATGAATATTCTCGGAATTGGACGAGACAAAAGCCAAAGTTCCTATTTTTCCGGAAGTCATCAGATGCCAGAATACGAGACGGAGAAGGGCTGGGGGCCGGCCACACCACCTGGACACGCGGCCAGGCCTGGCCCGCGCCAGGGGGTCGTCTAGCCGACCCCAGCACCCCCTTGGCCTCTCCTTCCGCCTATAAGTTACCCTTGGGACGAAAACCCTAAGTACCCGATCAAAAATCCACGAAAGAGTCTGTAGCCGCCGTCATCTCCATCCCTAGATCGGGAGGGATCTAAACCTCTTCCCTGCACCCTACCAGAGAGGGGAATTCACCCTGGAGGCCTTCTGCATCATCATGCAAGCCTCCGGTGTGATGCGTGAGTAGTTCATCCTTGGACTACGGATCCATGTAGTAGCTAGATGGCTGGTTCTCCTCCTTTGTGCTTTCATGTTTAGATCTTGTGAGCTCCGTTCATGATCAAGATCATCTATTTGTAATTTTGCATGTTGTGTTTACGAGGATTCGATGGATATTGAGATGCTATTTCAGATTGATTATTGATTCTATCATGTCTTTGTTATTTGTGATCTTGCATGCTTTCCGTTGTTAGTAGCTATCTTGGCCAAGTAGATGCTAGCAACTCCAAGAGTTAGTATTTATGCTCGATAGTGGGTTCATGCCTCTGGTAATCTGGGGAAGTGACAGAAATCTCTAAGGTACTAGATGTGATGTTGCTACTAGGGAGAAAAAAAAATCCTTTGTTCATAGAACAATCGTATTGTTTACTTTACACACAATTCGTAAAGCAATAATCTGTTGCTTGCAACTTAATACTGGAGGGGGTTCGGATGATAACCTGAAGGTGGATTATTAGTCATAGATGAAGTTGGATGGCGGTCTATGTATAATGTTGTAATGCCCAATCGAATCTCAAAGGAGTCTAGATGATTAGTATATGCATGTATTTCTTTCTCGATGTTTGTCAATTGCCCTGCTGTAATTTGTTCACCCAGCATGTTATCTATCTTAAGGAGAGCCACCTCTAGTGAACTATGGATCCCGGTCCTTTCTTTTACATACATTCTACAAACTATTTACTGCTTTGTGTTTACTTTCTACAAACTATTACTTCTTTCCATTCGATACGTTTAATCCTTTGTTTTCAGCAAAACACGGTGAGATTGACAACCTCATCACAAGTTGGGGACAGAGTTCTGTGGTTGTGTTGTGTAGGTCTCCACGTTGCTACTAGCACCGGTAGTGCGCCCTTCCAAGGCTCAGCTAGCAACACCTTTGGGGTGTTTCCTTGCTCCTACTGGTTTGATTAAACCTTGGTTTCATAACTGAGGGAAACTTGTTGTTGTGCTCATCATACCTTCCTCTTGGGGTTCCCAACAAGCTCTACATCAACACCGAGCCATTATGGATCTCAAGAATCTTGGTTACAGAGACGAACCATTCGTCCTAGCCAATGATGTGGCTCAGGTTTTTTATGTGAAGTACATGTCCTGTAGGCCGAAAAAAATAAAAAAATAAGGAAACGAATACATCAGACGACGAGCCCAGGCGTCACATTGTTCTTTCAGGGAAAAGAAACATCACGGGAGTCGAGGACAAGACAGACATGTCAATAGATTGTGATATGTTTGATGAAATTCCGCCCTTCACCGTGAAAACTGACCCAAGCATCCCGTTAAGCAAAGAAGATGCTCCTAGGTTACGGCCTAAGAAGCGATCATAGGCAAGGGATCGACATACGCGACGAAGGATTCATACCCTAAACCCTATGTAAATCTATGTAATGTATGAAAACTTTATATGAGAACCTCGAACATGATAGGTCATTTTGTGAAGGATTTTTTGGTACCAGTGCCAAACTTTAATTTTGTGGTTGCTTCACAGAACACCCTGATATATGAAGATGTTGTTCTATTCTAATTAATTTCACATATTAGGGAGTGCCTCTATGGCTAGCTTTAGAGAGATGCCTGAGGACTGGATCCTCCGGCATCTCCCTGAAGCTGGCCGTAGTGTTGTCCCTGCTCTCACACACCATCTTGTAGTTCATAACTTCTCCTTGAAGCTGGTTGTAGTGTTGTCGAGGAGCTAACTAATTTCACATACAAGGGAGTACATCTATGGCCAACTTGTTGGAGATGCCACCGGACTGGGCTCTGGCGGCATCTCCCTCAAGTTGGCTGTAGTGTTGTCCCTGCTCTTGTAGTTCATAGCTTCTCTAGATAGATCAATATGTTGGGGAGCTAACTAATTTCACATATTAGGGAGTGTCTCTATGGCCAGCTTCAGAGAGATGCCTGAGGACTGGATCCTCCGGCATCTCCCTAAAACTGGCTGTAGTGTTGTCCCTGCTCTCACACGCCATCTTGTAGTTCATAACTTCTCCCTAAAGCTGGTCGTAGTGTTGTCGAGGAGCTAACTAATCTCACATATTAGGGAGTGCCTCTATGGCCAGCTTCAGAGAGATGCCTGAGGGTTGGATCCTTAGGCATCTCCCTGAAGTTGGCCGTAGTGTTGTCCGTGCTCTCGCACACCATCGTGTTTGTAGTTGATAACTTCATAGGGATGCCTATTTATAGATTAAGCAGCATGACATAGTGTCGACAGTCAGGACATAATGTCGACACTCACCACTGTCATAATGCCGCAACCCACTGAAATAGTGTCGCCACTCATGAAATAGTGTCGACACTCACGAAATAGTGTCGACACTCACTAGCATAGTGCCGCCACCCACATTTAGTCTCGGATGGTGTCTCCAACCTAGACTACAGGTTTATCTTTAGTACCGGTTGGAGATAGAAAATTGTTTTTGATTAGTTATTTAAATTCAAGCACTTTTCCTATTAAAATTTTGGCCAAAATCTGAAAAACGGGTCAAAGATCCCGGTTCACAAGCATTATATCATGTACTTGTAGTTCAAGTCTGGGCAACCTGCTGCCGATTTGGCAGGAATTTGTCTTTTTCATGAGGGATGGACGGAAAGGTTCCAGATACACCGGTTGGGAAATTGTCCATCTAAGGTGGTCTAGTATTTTTGAAAAATAGGTTGGTACCAATGCCAAACTTTAATTTGGTGGTGGCTTCACAGAACACCCCGATTTCGGCACCTCAAAAATGGAAATTGGCTTTTTGTGCGTCGAAAAGGAAAACTTCCTCCTGCAACATCATAAGCCATCCCAAGATGCACATGTGTGCAAATATGGGCAAATTATCTCAAACTATGCCCTCATTCTAGCCATAACAATGGTGGTTTGACCTAAATGCCATGAAACCTCCAACATGATAGGTCATTTTGTGAAGGATTTTTTATGATGTTTGCAATTTTTCAATTTCAATATTTTTCCAATGCAACTATGACACATAATATGATACCACGCAAAGGTTTCACGTTGTTTGGATCGTTTTTGAATTTCTTATGCCCGTTTCAAACTATATTCAAATCGGCGGGGATGAAGATTCCTAGCCCGGGGCTGAGCCTCGCTGAACTTGAAGTGGATCTATGATGAAATAGCATGTTGTCAACCTATAAATGATTTTTAAAAAAATTCACAAGCATTATATCATGTACTTTTATTTCAAATCTGGGCAACCTCCTACCAATTCGGCAGGAATTTGTCTTTTTCATGAGGGATGGACGGAAAGGTTCCAGATACACCGGCTGGGAAATTTTCCATCTAAGGTGGTCTAGTATTTTTGAAAAATGGGTTGGTACCAATGCCAAACTTTAATTTGGTGGTTGCTTCACAGAACACCTCGATTTCGGCACCTCAAAAATGGAAATTGGCTTTTTCGTGCGTTGAAAAGGAAAACTTCCTCCTGCAACATCGTAAGCCATCCCAATATGCACATGTATGCACAATATGGGCACATTATCTCAAACTATGCCCTGATTCTAGCCATAACATTGGTGGTTTGACCTAAATGCCATGAAACCTCGAACATGATAGGTCATTTTGTGAAGGATTTTTTATGATGTTTGCAATTTTTCAATTTCAATATTTTTCCAATGCAACTATGACACATAATATGATACCACGCAAAGGTTTCACGTTGTTTGGATCGTTTTTGAATTTCTTATGCCCGTTTCAAACTATATTCAAATCGGCGGGGATGAAGATTCCTAGCCCGAGGCTGAGCCTCGCTGAACTTGAAGTGGATCTATGATGAAATAGCATGTTGTCAACCTATAAATGATTTTTAAAAAAATTCACAAGCATTATATCATGTACTTGTAGTTCAAATCTGGACAACCGCCTACCGATTCGGCAGGAATTTGTCTTTTTCATGAGGGATGGACGGAAAGGTTTCAGCTACACCGGTTGGGAAATTGTTCATCTAAGGTGGTCTAATATTTTTGAAAAATGGGTTGGTACCAATGCCAAACTTTAATTTGGTGGTTGCTTCACAAAACACCCTGATTTCGGCACCTCAAAAATGGAAATTGGCTTTTTCGTGCGTCGAAAAGGAAAACTTCCTCCTGCAACATCGTAAGACATCCCAAGATGCACATGTCTGCATAATATGGGCACATTATCACAAACTATGCCCTGATTCTAGCCATAACATTGGTGATTTGACCTAAATGCCATGAAACCTGGAACATGATAGGTCATTTTGTGATGGATTTTTTATGATGTTTGCAATTTTTCAAGTTCAATATTTTTCTTTGCAACTATAAAACATAATATGACACCACGCGAAGGTTTCACGTTGTTTGGATCGTTTTTGAATTTCTTATGCCCGTTTCAAACTATATTCAAAATGGCGGGGATGAAGATTCCTAGCCCAGGACTGAGCCTCGCTGAACTTGAAGTGGATCTATGATGAAATAGCATATTGTGAACCTATAAATGATTTTTTTTAAAAATTCACAAGCATTATATCATGTACTTGTAGTTCAAATCTAGGCAACCTCCTACCGATTCGGCAGGAATTTGTCTTTTTCATGAGGGATGGACGGAAAGGTTCCAGATACACCGGTTGGGAAATTGTCCATCTAAGGTGGTCTAGTATTTTTGAAAATGAGTTGGTACCAATACCAAACTTTAATTTGGTGGTTGCTTCACAGAACACCCCGATTTCGGCACCTCAAAAATGGAAATTGGCTTTTTCGTGCATCGAAAAGAAAAACTTCCTCCTGCAATATTGTAAGCCATCCCAAGATGCACATGTGTACACAATATGGGCACATCATCACAAACTATGTCCTGATTCTAGCCATAACATTGGTGGTTTGACCTAAATGCCATGAAACCTCGAACATGATAGGTCATTTTGTGAAGGATTTTTTTATGATATTTGCAATTTTTCAAGTTCAATAATACAGAAAAAGGTTTTGAACACCCTTTTCCAAGATATGTAATAGATATTTGTTCATGCAATTTTAATTAAAAATAGTAAAATTGTATAGTTAAAATAAAAATATTTGAAAACAGAAAATGGTTTTTGATTAGTTATTTAAATTGAATCACTTTTCCTCTTGAAAGTTTTTTCAAATTCCAAATAATGCAATTTTAATTGAAAATAGTAAAATTGTATAGTTCAAATAAAAATATTTGAAAACAGAAAATGATTTTTGATTAGTTATTTAAATTGAAGCACTTTTCCTGTTGAAAGTTTTTTCAAATTCCAAATTATGCAATAAATATTTGTTAATGCAATTTTAATTGAAAATAGTAAAATTGTATAGTTAAAATAAAAATATTTGAAAACAGAAAATGGTTTTTGATTTGTTATTTAAATTGAAGCACTTTTCCTGTTAAAAGTTTTTTGAAATTCCAATTAAATAAAGAAAGGGAAATGACACAACTCTTGAACACTTTCAACAAAAATATACAACTCTATGTAAAAGAGAGTTTATAATTTTTAGAGGGTGAAAAGTAATGAATTCACTAAAATCTTTATTTCTCATGCATATACCAAAATTGTACACTTTTGAACACTTTCAAATCACACTTAGGACATGATAATATTATGCTAAGAAAATCTCGAGAGTTTATCATTTTTATAGAGTTAAATGTAATGCATAAACATGCGTATACCAAAATTATACACCTTTGAACACTTCCCCTTCAAAAAATGACAATTAGGACATGATAATGGTGTGCTAAGAAAATCTCGAGAGCTTATCATTTTCATAGAGTGAAATGTAATGCATAAACATGTGTATACCAAAATTATACACCTTTGAACACTTTCCCTTCAAAAAATCACACTTAGGACATGACAATGTTGTGCTAAGACATTTTGTCGAGAGTTTATCATTTTCATAGAATGAAATGTAATGCATAAACATGCGTATACCAAATTATACACCTTTGAACACTTTCACTTCAAATCACACTTAGGACATGATAATGTTGTGCTAAGAAAATGTTGGGAGTTTATCATTTTCATAGAGTGAAATGTAATGCATAAACATGCGAATATGAAAATTATACACCTTTGAACACTTTCCCTTCAAAAATCACACTTGGGACATGATAATGTTGTGCTAAGGAAATGTTGATAGTTTATCATTTCCGTGGAGTGAAATGTAATGCATAAACATGCATATACGAAGATTATACACCTTTGAACATTTTCCGTTAAAAATCACACTTAGAACATGATACTGTTAAGAAAATGTTGAGAGTTTATCATTTTTATAGAGTGAAATGTAATGCATAAACATGCATATACAAAGATTATACACATTTGAACACTTTCCCTTAAAAAATCACACTTAGGACATGATAATGTTGTGCTATTAAAATGTTGAGAGTTTATCATTTTCATAGAGTGAAATGTAATGCATAAACATGCAAATACGAAAATTATATACATTTGAACACTTTGCCTTCAAAAAATGACACTTGGGACAAGATAATGTTGTGCTAAGAAAATGTGGAGAGTTTATAATCTTCATGGAGTGAAATGTAATGCATAAACATGCAAATACAAAGATTATACACCTTTGAACACTTTCCCTTCAAAAAATCACACTCAGGACATGATAATTTTGTGCTAAGAAATTTTTGGGAGTTTATCATTTCCATAGAGTGAAATGTAATGCATAAACAAGTGAATACGAAAATTATACACCTTTGAACACTTTCCCTTCAAAAAATTACACTTGGTACATGATAATGTTGTGCTAAGAAAATGTGGAGAGTTTATCACTTTCTTGGAGTGAAATGTAATGCATATATGAAGATTATACACCTTTAAACACTTTCCCTTCAAATTTTATTCAAATTCAGTTTTTTATGGAGTTAATAAAGTATTAGTGGCAAACTCGTTATTTTGCATAGATAGTGGAGTGGCCACCGACAAAGAGAGGGGTTATACCATCCGCTAGATCACAGAAGATCAACGGTTGGTGGGCATGATCTGCGTGACAACTTTCTCGACCAATCAGAGCGTTTGTGACTACGAGAGAGGGGGGCTGAACTAAGTACTACTAAAATACCAAGGGAAAAATAGACCAAGGGATTCAAATAGAAAATAGAAATAGATTTAAAAAATGGAAAATGCATGTTTTATTCAACTAAATGCATATTGGATTACATCAAATTATTTGCAATTCAAATATACATGAGTGTGCCAATTACGACCTCATTCAGACAAACTATGTTTTGGGAAGGGGTTTGAGTCGAAAGCCATGAATCTTCATAGATAGTAGGTGATTTGAAGAGGTGATTTCGGGTAAAACTTGATTTCTCTATGTTTCTTATGGTTTCCTAGGTGGTAGGTCACATAAGAAGACTCCATGAGTAGATGCCACTATGTTTTGATATTTTTTGAAGTTGTTGTGCATAGCTAAACCCCATTCATTGACTCTCTGTTGACCAACCAGTGGAGGGAAAAACTAAGTATATTGCACGCGGCAGTGTTAGTACTAAAGGGTAAAACTGAGTACAACTAGATTGCCAGTGTTACTCTCGAGGGTATAACTGAGTACACATAACTTGCTAGGGTTAGACGCGAGGGAAAAAATGTGATGCATGGTACGTGTGTCGTGGTGCACAGTGTAGTAGTGTACGTGGTTACGCGGTGCATCGTGGTGCAAGGAAACATCACTTCCCTTCACCTTTATAGAGGCCCTCTCCTTCTCACTCTCTCACTTACTCGCTCACTCACGCAACCATCTCTACTGTTCCATCACCTTCTAAAAACCCTAACCATGTCGGCGATGGAGAAGAAGGGTACGGTGCCCATCGTCACCTCCAAGGCTACCGATGAGGAGGCCCTCGTCCCCGTCCAGGCCCCTGTCGAGGCATCGAAGGCAGCCGCCGTCCCCGTCCAGTTCCTCGTCCCTGCTTCCGTCATAGCCACCTGCGAGGAGGCCCCACCGGTCGTGGGAAGATCTCGCTCGGCTGGGACCCCTATGACGATGAGGAGTACTTATGGCCGGAGAACCCCTACGACACCAACATCGTCGACCCATGGTCAGAGGTAACTAGGGCTTTCTCCCCTTTCCTTGTTCTTCCCCCATTCCTATCGTTGGATGCTAGATCATGTGTTATTAGGGTTCGGTTGTTCACTTTTTTTATCGTTGGACGCTATATCTTTTTACAGCAGCTAATCCTCTTGCGTTAGATCTTGTGATTCGATGAATTTTGCCTATTCGCATTTCAATCACATTTTATTTGTGCCCCGAGTTATAGCTAAGAGATTCCCTAGTTAGTACTAGCACCGATCTATAGTTGGGATCAATATTTGATTTTATTTGAGATTTGGGGATTGGGAATTTAACCCACTGAGTTAATTTATGCAAATAATCATGGGATCCCAATCAGTTAATTTATGCAAATAATTAATCCCAATAATCAAGGGATCTCAATCATGTCCATATTGCACGCTACTATTTTTTCCAACAGGTGGATAGCAGCGACGTCTGTAGCGATGATGAGTCCAGTCACACCAAGACTCATTAGGTGATGAGGAAGATGAAGTCCGACTAGTATGATGCCTACTTCGTTGGCAACATCTACAGGTGCCCCTTCTGCACAAGGAGACCCGCGCCACCGACTTCAACTGCCTCATGTCTCATGCCGAGGACGTGAGCTCCTGCAACCCCAATGTCGGCCCTACCGTGAACGTCAGCGCCTTCTATGCATGCTAAGCACAAGGTGCTTGACATTCACCTCCGCAACCTCCAGATCAAGCCCAAGGTTCCCAAGGTCAAGGAATAGGGCATCAAGAAGTGGAGGAAGGGCCAGAGGGAGGAGGTGGAGGCCAGGAGGGCATAGGCCAAGCAGTGCTACTGAACTTGTGTCTTGCTGCTATAAAGAAGCTTATTTTGTTTTGTTTGTGTTGAACTTGTGCGATGATGCTACTGCTGAGCAATGAATGTGTTGAACCTCGTTAAGTACCATACTATCTATCGCTAATATATCCTATATTAGCTGCAAGCATCTTGTCTACATTTATTTTGTTTTCTAAATGTATTTATGTTGCTGGTGTGATTTGCTCCTCTAGATTGCTACCAGATTGGGCAAAAACAAGGGCCAAAAGGAACAATGAATGAAGAGAGAAGTTGCTCTAGATTTTCTACCAATTTGGGCAAAAAAATAAATAGTTAGCAAGAGAGACAGAGAGATAGGAAAAAGCGCTCTTAAAACTGCCAATTAATAACAACCAAAAAGAAAAGAATACTGCCAATTTAGACGAGAGGTGCGCACGTAACTACCAAACGCGGCCCCACATGGTCCCACACGACCTGGCCCCACACGTCAATATAGCGCGGTCCCACCCAACCGGCCCCACACAATCCCACATGGAGCATCCCG
Source organism: Avena eriantha (assembly GCA_910589775.1). Taxonomy (NCBI): domain Eukaryota; kingdom Viridiplantae; phylum Streptophyta; class Magnoliopsida; order Poales; family Poaceae; genus Avena; species Avena eriantha. Next base: position 458,878,265 of record OU342745.1, read on the forward strand.
ACACGCCAGCATAATGTGTTCCTGACCAACTGGACCCATACGATGTGGCCCTACATGTCAGCATAACACGTTCCCAACCAACCGGCCCCACACGGCGCAGCCTCACACGTCAGCTAACGGTCAACCTGACAGCAGCTGCCGTTTGAGCTCTTTGGAGAGTTTCGGACAAGAGGTTGGGCAAAACTAAGGAAAAGTTAAGCTGCTGGGGAAAACTGAGTATAATTAACGAACCGAGGACACGAAAATAGAAATCCCTTTAAAATAAGAACATATAATTTTCTTGATTCCTTAGCCCTGCCTGTGATGCCAAGTCTGAGGCATATGTTTTTAGTAAGCATAGATACTAAGGTATAGCCTTATGATTCTCTAGGATGCTCTAGCATAGTAATTTTATGGATATATAAGAGGAAATCATCCTTCTAGTCCTCGTAGACAAACTCTAGCTAAAGTATAGTTGTAAAGCTTTGGCTTCGATGTTTTTCCCCTTATCAGTCCCTGATCGAGATGGTGAAAGCTATTAAAGCAAATGCTACATGATCTTTGTGGTGGATACTAACCTAGTACTATGAAGGTTGCTGAATCTTGTTGATCTTCTTCTACTGGTCCTCTTCTAGCAATCCTTTTCATGGCTTGGTCTACTGGTTATCTTGCCCTCATACTTGACCTCCCCCTCCTAGAGTTGTTGTTACCTACTCCTCCTAATGATGGACTTGGTCCTCCTGGTATTACATATATGTTTCTCCTCTTGATCAATTACGTGTTGTTCCTTCTTCTCCTGGTGTTGCTAGAGGTGAATACTAGCTAGGTGATCATTGTGCTACTGGTGATCCCCTGGTATTATGTTTGGATGGGGTGGTTATTGGGAAAGATCTGATGATGTAATGATAAGAACAAAGAGTGTTCTTGCATGGGTGGAGAAAGAAATGGTAAGCTAGCAGCTATGATGTTGCTACTCGCTCTCTTATCTACTTCATGATGTTGTTGTTGTGTTGACAACACACTACTACATGTATGTGTGAGCAGCTTGCAATTGGGACCCATGGGGTTCAAGTTACTATGGCTTGGAAATATCTCTTGTGGAATGCTTGAGTAAAGATGTGATCCTTTTCTATTTTGACTATCCCCTTTTATTTTAACATGGTGAAACTTGCCCCAGTTTGGCATGTGATGTGGTATTGAGGCACTCGACTGAATAAGAACAGATTCTAAACTGACCCCTATCTATCTACTCAGTGATGAACCATACATAGCATTTGTATGTCAAGTTTGAGAGTAGAACTAACCAAACTAACCCCTCTATTATTTATATTTCTTTGTTTTATTTTGGTTTTTGTTTTGCAGGAACTAAAATAAGAAGAATGGAAGAATATATAGGAATATAGCTTTAGGTTTTATTTCCTTATTGTTGTAATTTCCTTTTTACTTTGGATTATGTAAATGACAGTGTAATATTGTATAATATTTATAAAGTTAAATTTTCTTTCTGTTTGTAATTTGAATCTTGTAAATATTAATATCTTGTTTCTAAATCTTATTTATTATTGTAATTTTTCCATTTATAGTTCAGTTCAAATTTCTTCTAAAATTTTCTTTTTATTCCTTTATTATAAAGGGTAATGTAATACATGTATTCATATTAAATAATTCTTTTTATTTTATTATTGCACTCTTGCTTTTTTTGAAACATTTTAAGGACAAGGTATTATGTATGTATTAAAATAATGAATTCCTTTATTTATTTATTGGATTATATTACTTTACTTTATTGCAACTATTCATTTTGCATTTTCTTATCTCAATTATGTGAATTACATTAAATACATTAATTATTAATCTAATATAAGTTTTAAACTAATTCAAGTTTCAAATTCATAATTCAAATACTTGTTTGAATTATTTCCCTCAAACAATTAGAATGAGCAAAGGTCATGTCAAAATCTATTGCACTTGTCCTAACGTTTCTTATCAAAACAAGAGCGATCTCGAACCTTCTGCTCTATTTTAGTTTTGCGCGAAAATTCCCCGATTTTCTTATGCATGAATGCAATGCACAAACATCTCTTCTCTATATTTCGAGCTTCTAATCCTGAGATGTTACAGAAACGTTGGCAAGATAGAATGGGCTTTTGGTGGAAAAGGATAGGTTATGTATGTGGAATTCAAACATGAAGATGATGGTTTTGACCACACTCACACGACGAACCAGTAATACCTCCAATGTAAAAAACTAAACAACTTTTTTCATATGAAATATGTTTTTGATGAACTCGAGCTTTTTTGAAGATAATCACAAGCTCTAAAATCTCACATAGAGAAGATCCAAATAACAACCAAGAAATATGATCGAAAGGATGAAAGGTTTGAGCTCTCTACGAACGATATGATAAGGCTACTCACCCGAGAGTCCCCCTTGATAGTACATCTATTAAACCTATAACCTCATCTCCCAACAACCACCTTGAGACCGGTAAAATAGTAAACCTATCAAGGTCAAACCTTTTCCTTGCACATTCCACTTGAGATATAGATGAAGATCATGATTGCCTCAATATGGAATACCTTTCATAATTGTGATTGCTTAGTGAAGTCTCACAAATTTCTCTCCCATAATCCACTATGGGAAAGCCTCACATAGGTATATCTTCACAAACCCATTATTATAGAATGGTTGACAAGCTTCAAGCATGTGATATCTTCTAGATACTCATATTGAATTTGCACTTCTTCAATCTTGATAAATATCTCTACTTGATGTCATCCTTTGTTGAGCTACATGAAATCTTACTTTTTGATACAAACCCATGATTTGCAATTTGTCTCCCACTTGATCTTATTATGCTTTATCACAGTATATTGATATGCACAATGAGTTCTTATCTTTCACTTTATTCTCTTGAGATTGTGATCCTCCATGACTTAACTTTGAGTTCTACACGAGAACTCCATATTCATTTAAATTCATCTTGATTCTTCGAAGTTATATTTATTTTCTTCTTGATCATATAATATTAATCTTTAATCCAATGATCTTGATGCCAATACTCAATGTATATCCTTATCTTCATGTCATACAACCTTTAATCTAAAACATGGACTTCAAGCATCACATATGGAACATCCCTTCACAAACAACTCAATGAAACCATTAGTCCATAGGGATTATCATTAATTACCAAAACCACACTTAGGGGCTACATGTACTTCCACACCTTCGTTTGGACACCGACGATAAAAAAATGCGGCGGCGACTGCGAGGAACCGGTGGAGAAAGACCGGGACAAGAGGCCAGAGGAGATCAGCCCGGCGGTGGCCACCTACCAGAGATGAGGAAGATGAGTGTGGCAGAGGCGTTGAGGTGTTAAGCACAGTTTCCCAAGTGGCGACCAAACAGACCTGGATGGGTGGTCGGTGTGGTGAGTGAGAGGAGGTCATCTTGGAGGAGCGCGACAATAGGGAATTGGATCAAGAGTAGTTCCTTCGCTTGGTTTTGGATACATCACAATTGCTCATGATAGTGGGTCGGACTGGTTAATTACATGTCTCTAATTCAAGTTTTGTGTTCTTCGCAATAGACTACCCCAAATAGTGGTGTTCTCTAGAAACAAGTCTGTGGTTGTGGTTCTGTGAAAAAAAGACCCCAACAAATGGTTCTAGCTGCAAAAACCTCGTAGACGGAGTATAGCTCGGTAGAAGATCAGGGAGCATGGGGATCCGGGAAACGGTGCGCCTCCGAAGGCACGGCATATCATGGTGAGTTAGGACATCTCCAGCAGCATGACACAAATTGTCCTGCTGTGTCTGAACCGGTCTGCACGGACATGGGCATTGGATGCGCGCTCTCCAGCGGTGTGCTGCATCTAGCTCGACGCGACCGGTTTGAAAAATTTAGGCAACCGATGCATCGGTGTAGACATCACGTGTCCTCCTCTCCTTTCCCCTTTGGCAGTCCCTCCCGCAAGTGGCACAAGCCACTCCATTCTCCCTCCAAAAGCCCTCCCACCAAAATTTGACTAGCGGGAGTGGAAGCGATGGATCCCACCATCCTCGTTGCTCATCCTACCACCGACCGCCCCGCTAAGAAGCCAGCCAAGGCGAGAAGCTGGCCAAGGACATGACGCCAGAGGAGAAAAAGGCCGAGTCTGAAAAGCGTGCAGGCCAGTGAGCCACCGCGAGGCAATGCACGACACTCACTGCACTCGAAGAGGAGCGCCGGAAAGAGAATGAGATGTATATCCAAGCACAAGCCAAGGCGAATACCACCGTGCTGGCCAAGGATGTGGCTGAATAGACCATCATGATTTTGAAGAAGGACGCAATCAACACCACGTTCGGCCCCGGTGTGATTCTACCTGGCCAAACGATGGCGGGCACGCTGTTGACCAGCTTGGTCACTTCAACACCGAGCGGTCCAGTTCAACCTAGGATGCTAGGCCCACATACGCCCGCACAAGGCAGCCATGCGAGGAACGATGGAACGCTCTCCCGCCACGGTGATCCACGGTCGTCAACATCGGGGTCGGAAGGACTTCCCATCGACCTCATCCGCACTCCCACGGTTGGAGACTAAGTGTAGTTGACGTCAAAGAAGGCACAATGCATCTCTGCCGCCAACCTGTTCGACGGAATGGCTGGCGATCCGTCATCAGCCACAAAGGTGGTAAGGTCCCATGAGTTCTTTCCCATTGCCATTTGGCTATGCCCATAGGCTGTCATTGCCAATTTATGTGTATGAATTTCTTGGGGACTATGGCGATGCCATCTTGGAGGACATGATCAATGAAAGTGTCCATGCCATCTTCACCCAAGAAGAGTCTCAACATGATACTCGGCAAGAAGCCTACGATATCAACGATCACCCATTGTTTGGTAAGGATGGCGCCTCCACACAGTCGTGGCACTAGCTGCTGCACTAGGCTCTCCAATTGTCGAGGGCAATAAACATATCCAAAGGACAGCTAACTCCACCACCAAAGAGGACAAGCTACTATGCAATGCTTGGATAGAGATTTCACAAGATCCAATACATGGCGCTGAAATGAAGGTCCATGCCTATTGGAGAAATGTGGGCTAGTTCTTCCATGAGCATAGGAAGTTCAAGCCAACCGCCTTCTGAGCGATCGAAGTGATCTCTCCCTCGCTAGGAGATGGGGAATCATCCATGCCGAGTGTATCAAGTTCCATGGATCATTTGAGAATGTATCGAATAGGCACATAAGTAGGTTATCATCGGTGGAAATGGTAAAACCTCTTCCTCTCTACTCCATGTGCCATGGATATCCATTGAGCATTTGTTCCCATCTATATGTGTAGATTGTGAAATCTTTGGAGCACTTCAAGGCCACCAATGACAATAAGGATTTCACATTGAGCCATTGTTCGAGTGTGATCAAGGACACCAAAAAGTGGGAAGTGGGCTTTGCCCTTTGGAAAGATGTTGAGGCCAAGAAGAAGAAGGGCAAGGGCAGTGCGTCAATGGATGGTGTCATTGCTGGGTTCGTAGCATAGAAAACAAAAATTTCCCTACGATGAGAACTATACGCCAAGATCTATCTACTAGATACAAGCAATGGGTGGATTTACATCCATAGAGAACTTACCCTCGAAGACAATAGAGTTTTGTTAACAAGTTGGAACTCGTGTATGATGTAGTTGTACGCTTGCCGATCTCAAGATCGTGTGGAAGTCCTAGCGCCGCAAATCAGCAGCACATCCGTCCTCGCAGACACATTCAAGCCACCGAACAACCTCCACCTCCTCGCTCCAACGATTCAGCGGAAGCAGCAACTCCTTCCAGACGCAAGGCCACTGGGAACATGTATCTCGCTAATCCGAGACCATGGGTAAATATATCTAGAGGGGGAGAGAGATCCTTCACAAGGAGGTGTGTGAAAGAAGGGTGAGAGGGGTGGACTTTTATAGGAGGAGGGGGGTACCCCCTCCATGACCGGCGCCTTATGGAGGTGACCCCTCACCTTCCCCATTCATGTGGTGGTAACTCCCTCCACATTAAAATGCCCCTTCACATTCTCTTTTAAAGTCTCCACTTTAAATGCATTAAATTTCTCCAAATTTAATGCTCTCTCATTTAATGAAGCTATTTTATTAAGTTTATTCAGAATTTTGTTAATTACTTTAATTAACAAATATTCACATAAAACCCCCTGCAACATTTCAATATTACATGCAGAACCAATTTCTGCAATTTCACCCGAAACAGTTTCGATGTCTATTGAAATAATTCCAGCGCTTTGCAATTCTTTCGTATGAAACATATGTGCTCCCAAAAGGTGTTCGGCAACCCTTAAGTGTGTCACACTACGGTTCGCGAATAATGCAGACATGATTGAGATCCCTCTCAAATCAATAATCAAAAGCGGGACCTGGAGATCCATACTAACTCCTACACATTCAACGATGACTTCTGTGATCGTGAGAACCTTTAACGCTAGTAACTTAATCTCTTTGTCTCATGATATAATACATGTCCAAGATTCGATCATCGATATCTAAATACCTAGTTTGATCTCGTTACCGACATGCACTCTTGTCTCGTTCCCATGATATAACATTCTAGTGATCACATCACTTGCTTGCAAGCTATCTTAATGTGATATCACCAAGAGGGCCCAGAGTATATCTATCCGTCATCGGGATTGACAAATTCCACTCTTGATCCATGAGCCTCAACATAACACCTTCGTAGCACTAAACCCACCTTTATAGTCACCCTGTTACGGTGTGACGTTTGATGTTATCAAGATACTCTTCTGGTGTTAGCAATTAACATGATCTCATGGTCTAAGGACTAAGATTACTTCGTATGATGTTATAGAAATATAAACATAATGACTTTGATCGTAATGCTATACTTCGGATGAATGTTCATCACATCATTTCACAAATGTTGTGACCTCGTTATTAACAACATCCAATGTCCATGATCAGGAAACTTTGATCATCTTGTTAATCAACGAGCTAGTCTATAAGAGAGGCATAACTAGGAACCTTTTTGTTTATTAAACACACATGTATTGACAATTCCTATCAATACAATTATAGCATGCAAAATAAACATCTATCATATACTTCGAATATGTATAATAACAACTTTATTATTGCCTCTTAGGGCATATTTCCTTCAGTCTCCCACTTGCACTAGAGACAATAATCTAGTTCACATAGTGATAAATCTAACACCCATGGAGTTCTGGTGATAAATCTAACACCCATGGATAAGAACTTTAGTCAACGAATCTGCTACATTTAGGTCCGTGTGTACTTTACAAATCTGTATATCTCCATCCTTGACATGCTCGCGGATGGAGTGAAACCGGCGCTTGATATGCTTGGAATTCTTGTGAGACCTTGGTTCCTTGGGGTTGGCTATGGCTCCATTGTTGTCACAATAGATCACCATTGGGTCCAATGCACTAGGAACCACACCTAGTTCCGTTATGAACTCCTTCATCCAAACCGCTTCCAGCGCCGCTTCTGAAGCAGCAACATATTCCGCCTCCGTCGTTGATCTAGCCACCACAGGTTGTTTGGAACTCCTCCAACTAACTACTGCTTCGTTCAAGAGAAATACATATCCGGATTGAGACTTAGAGTCATCCGGATCGGTGTCAAAGCTAGCATCAACATAACACTTAGCGACTAGCTCTTCTTCACCTCCGTATATAAGAAACATATCCTTAGTTCTTTTTAAGTACTTAAGGATATTCTTGACCACTATCCAGTGTTCCGAACCTGGATCAGATTGGTACCTACTATTCAAACTAATAGCATGTGCCACATCCGGTCTTGTACATAGCATGGCGTACATTATAGAGCCTATGGCTGAGGCATAGGGGATCTTATCCATTATCTCTCTTTCTTCTGCCATAGCCGGACTTTGAGTCTTACTCAATGTCTTGCCTTGCAACATAGGTAAGAACCCCTTCTTACTTCCATCCATATTAAACTTCTTTAATATCTTATCAAGGTATGTACTTTGCGATATCCCAATTAGGCGCCTTGATCTATCTCTATAGATTTTAATGCCTAATATATATGAAGCTTCACCAAGGTCCTTCATCGAAAATTTGATGTTTAGATAACTTTTAACACTGTTTAAAAGATCTATATCATTTCCAATCAATAATATGTCATCCACATATAATATCAGAAATGCCACATTGCTCCCACTCACTTTCTTGTAAATACAAGCCTCTTCATAAGTTTGGACAAATCCAAACTCTTTGATCACCTCATCAAAGCGGAGATTCCAACTCCGGGATGCTTGAAATTCCTTGAACTTTTCAAAGGTTTCAGACTTATGTTTCATCAAATAGATATACCCGTATCTACTCAAATCATCCGTGAAAGTAACAAAATAACGATATCCACCTCGCGCTGACACACTCATTGGTCCACACACATCAGTATGTATGATTTCCAATAAATCTGTCGCCTGTTCCATTGAACCAGAAAATGGCGTTCTAGTCATCTTTCCCATAAGGCATGGCTCACATGTATCAAATGATTCAAAATCAAGTGATTCCAAAAGTCCATCAGAATGGAGTTTCTTCATGCGTTTGACGCCAATATGACCTAGACGGCAGTGCCACATATATGCAGATATATCATTATTAAGTTTAATCCTTTTAGCATCAACATTATGAATATGTGTAATACTACTATCGAGATCCAATAGAAATAAACCATTCATCACAGGTGCATGACTATAAAAGATACCATTCATATAAATCGAACAACCATTGTTTTCAGATTTAAAGGAATAACCACTTCGCATCAAACACGATCCGGATACAATGTTCATGCTCAGTGCAGGCACCAAATAACAATTATTTAGATTTATCACTAATCCCGATGGCATATGGAGAGGCAGCGTTCCAACGACGATCACATCAACTCTTGATCCATTGCCGACCCGCATCGTGACCTCATTCCTTGCTAGTTGTCGCTTGTTCCGCAGCCCCTGAATCGAGTTACATATATTAGCAACTAATCCCGTATCAAATACCCAGGTGCTACTACGAGTACTAGCTGTTGGGGGGATACCCCCGGGTAGGGTCACGCCGGGGTATAAGGGCCGAGTTAGTCGAGGTACGGCAAGGTCAAAGCAAGTGCTGGCCGAGTCACCTCAAGGCAGGCCAAATCACGGAGTAACCCGGACCAGGGGTTGTCCACCTAACTAGGTCTCAACCGACTTATGTCGTATGTCAGAAAGATGTATCTAAATTATATGCAGGTACAGGTGTCGACGGATCAACTAGGTAACGATCCGGGTTATATCAAGCTTGTAAGAGAAGGAAGGTATCTCGCTGGTCAAAGGGTGACCACAGTACGCACAGCATGAGCGAAGCGGATAGAGGCCAGGACCACCGAGGCGTGGCCGACAAAGGTGACGATGCCTATGTCGGATGATGCAGGCACCGAAGAGGCTCACGTAGCCTCTGCATGGATGACGCTAGGCAAAAGTGACCCGGTCGGCTTACTATTTTGGGAGGAGGCATATTCCAAGGAATATGCCTCCACGTATGCCCTAACTAGAGACCTGGCTACCCCTATATAAAGAGGGCTAGGGCCTCTATAGAAAGGGTTGATCTCTAGAGGGTTGTGGTTTACTAGTGTGTTCCTGAGGGCTAGCTAGTGGTGAGAGTAAGAGAGTTCTTCTTCCTCCTCTCCCCAATACAGCTCAAGGAGCACTTGTAAACTGTGGAAGTGAATCGAATACAAAGCAACTGTGTGTGGAATCACCACACTATCCCTCCCTGGATTCCCCTAGTGCATTTAGTCCCCACCTTTAGCCTATCCATGGCATCTGCCGCGACACCACCACGACAGTTGGCGCCCACCGTGGGGCTAGCGGCGCTAGCAGGGGTGAAGATCCGGACGGGAAACTTCATCAGCACCAGCGAACGCATCGTCTTCGGGCTCGTTCAGCGCTTTGGAGTGCTGGACTTCGTCGGCAACAACGCTCGCTGCTTCGGCAAGCGACCTCTCCCGCGCAACGGCCTCTTCGTCAAGCTCGACGCGCACAAGATCTACGTTGTTGTCGATGTGTCATGCGTTCACCCGCGACACGTCGTCGAAGGAGGCGAGCCACCCCTTAGTGCGGCTCGCGGGGCACGCATCACTCGCTCCCGGGACCACGCTGAGGTGATAATGACTGCGCCTGGCGCTGGCGCAAGCAAGGATCCGGCACCAGATCCGGAGGTAACACCTAAGGCACCAAGGAAAAGTAGAGGTCCACCTCTAGAGAGGCTATAGAATGTGTTGCAGCAGGCGATGGATAGCCTGGCAAACCCAGTAGCAGTAGCAGTAGATCCGGCTCAGGCACAGGCCGAGCTAGAGGAGACTAGGCAAAAAATACTAGAGGGTGCGAAAAAGATAGCCGCGACTCAGCAGTCGTTGAACATGACACTGCGTGAGTACGCAAAGGCAAATAAGGTAGATGCTGTAAAAGTGAAGGGGAGAAACCTCATGAGTGAAATGAACAAAGAAGGTGATACTAGGATTGAGGAATTAAAAAACTGTCTGTCCGTGGGGCTACCGAAGTATAGTACCCCGGCAAAGAACCTCAGAGCAGCAGATGCACCTGCATCCGAGTTAGAAGGTCTGACGGGTGAAGCCCGTCAAAGACAGCAAGATAGGGTCAATGAGCTGGTTCAGATCGTGAACAGGCAAAACGAGGAATTGCTCAGGGCTAACTCGGAGAGAGTTGGGGCCTCCAAGATCATTCATTCAGCGGTGGGTAACCCGGAGAAATCCGCGGGAGCTGCATCGTCCCCTCATGGTGGTCCTAGGAGAGAAGAGGTAGTAACCTCGGCCAGGAGGAATAAGCAGATAGTCCCATATGACTCGGCAAGGGCAGGGAAAGGAAAAGAAGTACAGAGAAATGAGGATCGACGAAGTGTGGGCCGAGGTGAAGCTGGCCGAGGTAACCGCGACCAAGGCAATGCCGGTCAAGGGAACGCTGTAAACGGCAATGCCAGACAGCGTAATTCGGTAGGTGCAGGGCAACCGCAGCAGTGGAATATACCACGGCAAGAGCGCAGTGCCGGCCAAGGTATGCAGCAGAGAGAAGCTCCACAGGAGCAAGATAGGTACAATGATGGTGATTTGGAAATGGTGAACGCTGGATATCCTAGGCCGGACTATCACGTGATAGGGTCAAGATTGGGAAGCAGGAACTTGACGCCAGATGACGCCAGGTTAAAACTGAACCGGCTGTATAGGTCGGAGCAAATTGAGTGTCAAGGTCCTCCGGGTCCAACATGTTTTGGGCCCCAGATCATGAAGGAACCTCCGGTACCTAACTTCCAGTTACCTAGAGGGACCAACACGTATGACGGCAGCACAAAGCCGGAGGATTGGTTGATTAACTATGCAACAGCTGTAAAAATTGCTACAGGCAACTTGAGATGGGCTGTGAGATATGTACCCCAGATGCTGGAGGGGCCAGCAAGGGTATGGCTAAACAACTTGCCACCCAGAAGTATTAACTGTTGGATCGATTTTGAGGAGATGTTCATTAGCAGTTTCTCAAGTACGTATCAGAGGCCCAATAGGCCACATACCCTAGCAATGTGCAAGCAGAGACCGAATGAGACAGACCGGGAGTTCTTAACCCGTTGGTGCACTGTGCGAAACTCTTGTGAAGGTGTAATAGAGTCACAGGCCATAGATTGGTTTGCTCAGGGGTGCAGATATGCAAGCATGCTACGGAAAAGGTTGCAAAGAGATATGCCAACCACATTGGCAGAAACGATCCGGATTGCTGATTCATATGCCTTGGGTGATCCGACGCAACCTAGGCTCATGTTAAACGAGTCAAGCGAGGAGTGTTATCAGCGAGATGGGGCCGGGTCATCCTGGAGAAATGATTCGAGGTAAAAGAAGAGATGACAGACCGGATTATCGGTACAGTTCGCAACAAGTTGCAGCTGTGAATCAGGACCAACCCGGAGCAGGAAGCAGTCAACGTCAGAAAACCGGAGGACAGCAATGGACTCCAAGAAATGATGGCAAGAAAACTTGGACGCCAGAGCAGAAGAAGCAGTGGCAAGAAAAGAAGGACAATCCGAGGTATACCTATGAGGCAATGCTGGATCAGCCGTGTAAATTCCACACGCCAAATCCGAGTAACCCAGCGGGTCACACAACCCGTCAGTGTGAATGGATGAGGAAAATATAACAAAGTGGTTCGGGGAATGCTTAGGCACCTTGGAATGATCAACCTCGGCAGGAGTTACCCTGGCATCAATTGCTCTCCGGAGCGAACACGCAACAGTTAATGTTGCCTCCCCCTCCGCTGAGGTATGACAACCATGAGAGAAGGGATGATGTGCATCAAGTGGAAGACCAGCATCAACCAGATCAGAGCTACCCCGGAAACGAGGGGAGGAATGAGTACAGAGAGCATCATCAGAGGTACTGTGTGTTCACCACAGAAGAGACAGACAAAAAAAGCTTATAGCACCGACATATGGAGGTCAATGCAGTAATGCCGGCCGTGACGAGGTATATGCCTTAGTCGGATCAGGAGATTACCTGGACCATCAAAGATCATCCGAAGCTTATGCCTAGTCCTGGTTCATATGCGCTAGTGTTGGTTCCGACATCCATTGGGCCTAACATCAATGTGAGGTTCTCAAAGGTGCTAATTGACAATGGTAGTAGCATCAACATCATGTATGTGGACACGATGCGCAAATTGGGTATCTCGGAGAACATGCTCCAAGCTACAAGGACAACTTTCCATGGCATTGTGCCAGGCATTTCTTGTGAACCCATAGGCAAGGTCTGGGTTGACGTATTGTTCAACACGAGAGATAACTGCCGGACTGAGAATTTGGAGTTCGAGGTTGTAAATTTGGAAAGTGCGTATCACGCGTTACACGGCAGGCCTGCCCTGAAGAAGTTCATGGCAAGTTGTCACATTAGTTACCTAAAGATGAAGTTGCCCGGACCAAACGGTGTGATTACCATAACTGGGGATTTCCGATGTTCCATTGAGTGTGTGTCTGCCAGATCTAACCTGGCCGAGTCACGCGTGATCGTGCAAGAGAAGAGAAAGATCTAGGAGGTGGCGGCATTGGCTCAATCCGCGCAGCAGTATATGCCAACGCTGAGTAACCCGCATGGTAGTGTCTCATTCCAAGCGACAAAAGATACCAAGAAAGTGCATGTTGATGATATGTTCCCAGAGCGCACCGTAACAATTGGTGCCGGGTTAAATGACAAATAGGAAAGCGGGCTCGTCAACTTCCTCTGTGAGAATCGGGATATTTTTTCTTGGTCCACACAGGACTTGCAAGGTGTTCCGAGGGAGTTGGCCGAGCACTCTTTGAACGTGAGACCCGGAGCAAAGCCGGTGAAGCAACTTCTCCGCCGCTTCGCCGAAGACAGGAGAAAGGTCATAGGAGATGAGATAGCTCGGTTGTTGGCTGCTGGATTTATCATGGAAGTGCTTTACCCGGATTGGATGTCTAATCCGGTGCTGGTGGAGAAGAAGAAAGACGATCCAAACATGGCAGTGGTTTGGCGTATGTGTATCGATTACACGAACCTGAATAAGGCGTGTCCAAAAGATCCATTCCCACTGCCGAGGATAGACCAGGTCATAGATTCTACTGCTGGGTGTGAGTTGTTGTCATTCATTGATGCATATTCTGGTTTCCACCAGATACCTCTGAACCCAAGTGATCAAATAAAGACTGCGTTTATCACCCCGTATGGGGCTTATTGCTACCGCACCATGCCTTTTGGTTTACGTAATGCAGGGGCAACGTACCAAAGATGTATGCAGAAATGTTTACATGACAAAATTGGTCAAAATGTGCAGGTATATGTGGATGATGTTGTTATAAAGACCAAGGAAAGCAAAACGCTCCTTGACGATATCAGGCAAACGTTCGCGAACCTGAGAAGATTCCGAATGAAGCTTAACCCGGAGAAATGTACCTTCGGTGTCCCGACTGGAAAATTACTCGGATTTCTCGTCTCCAGCCGAGGTATCTAAGTCAATCCAACTAAAATCCGGGCCATAGAGCAAATGGAACTGCCGAAATGCCTTAACGATGTCCAGAAGTTCACGGGTTGCCTGGCATCCTTAAGTCGGTTTGTATGTCGGTTGGGAGAGAAGGCACTACCTCTCTATCAACTCATGAAAAAGTCGGACAAGTTCATTTGGACGCCGCAGGCCAATGAAGCCTTTATCCAATTAAAGAAGATGTTAGCCACTACACCAGTGTTAGCCTCTCCACTATCAAAGGAGCCAATGTTGCTCTATATAGCCGCAACCAACCGAGTTGTAAGTGCAGTAGTTGTGGTAGAGCGCGATGAAGAGGGTAAGTCAGTGCAAAGGCCAGTATATTACCTAAGCGAGGTATTATCCGCATCAAAGCAGAACTATCCTCATTATCAGAAGGTGGCATATGGTGTGTATATGGCAGCTAAGAAGCTGAAGCACTATTTCGAAGAGCACCCAATCAAGGTAATATGTGAAGCCCCCATATCTGAGATAATGAGCAACAAGGATGCCAATGGAAGGATTGCAAAATGGGCAATTGAGTTAGCTCCTTATGCACCACAATATGACAGAAGAGAAGCAATCAAATCGCAGGCTGTGGCAGACTTTTTTGTGGATTGGGCCGAGGTGCAGTATGAGCCACCATTGCCAGTTCCGAACAACTAGAGGATGCACTTTGACGGGTCAAAAACTAAAACCGGCTTAGGCACCGGAGTTGTGCTTACCTCGCCCAAGAATGACCAGCTGAAATATGTGCTGCAGATCCACTTCACTGCATCAAACAATATTGCAGAATATGAGGCGCTTGTGCATGGGCTCAAAGTGGCAAAAGAAATTGGGATACGTCGGATCCAATGCTTTGGCGACTCGGATTTGGTAGTTCAGCAAGTTTCAAGGCTGTGGGACGCTCTTGATCCAAACATGGCATTATACAGATTCCATGTGTAGAAGATATCTGGTTACTTTGAGGGATGCAATTTCACCATGTATCCCAGGCGGAAAACGAGGCTGCCGATGTATTGTCGAAGCTCAGATCAACCCGACAAGCAATTCCACCGGGTGTAGCATTAGAACACCTCAGAAAACCATCTATCAGGCCATCCCCAGAATCCGAGTC
Source organism: Avena eriantha (assembly GCA_910589775.1). NCBI lineage: Eukaryota > Viridiplantae > Streptophyta > Magnoliopsida > Poales > Poaceae > Avena > Avena eriantha. The sequence continues at coordinate 458,893,420 of OU342745.1, forward strand.
AATTTATATCCCAGAAAATCCAGAGCCCGGAGCTGTACCCATGGACATTGATGTGGGGAGTGGTTCGCGAAACCCGGGGACTGCCTTGGCAAACCCGGGGACTGCCTTGGCAAACCCGGGGACTACACAGCGTGATCCGGTTGAAGTTATGCCGGTGGATCAAATGGAAATTGATGAAGATGTGTTCCCTATGCGAGCTATACCAGCTTGGGCACTACCTATATTTCAATTCCTGAAAGATGGAACTTTACTCGCTGAGGAGGTGCTTTCCAGGCAAACTCAGAGGAGAGCAAAAGCATACACGATCATCAATTCCGAGCTATACAAAAGGAGTGTGACTAATGTCCTCTAGCGATGTGTTGACCCGGAAGAAGGATGGGACATCCTCCGAGATATACATCAAGGGGAATGTGGGCATCATGCCTCGTCCAGAGCCTTGGTGGCAAAAGCTTTCCGTCATGGGTTTTACTGGCCAAGTGCCTTGCAACAAGCAGAAGATCTGGTAAAAAAGTGCAATGGATGTCAAAGATATGCGACAAAAACACATATGCCAATGTCGGAGCTCAAGACCATACCAATTACTTGGCCATTTGCAGTATGGTGTCTGGATATGGTTGGCCCCTTCAAACCAGCAAGAGGGAACATGACCCACATCTTGGTCATGGTTGAAAATTTTACAAAATGGATTGACGTGAAGCCAATAAGAAAATGTGATGGAGCTACCGCCGTGAAATTCCTCAAGGATATCATCTTGAGATACGGTTATCCTCACAGTATCATAACAGACAATGGCACAAATTTTGCTGAAGGAGCATTTGCACGTTTCTACCGAGATAAGAAGATCCGGCTAGACGTAGCCTCGGTAGCTCACCCCGCATCGAACGGACAAGTGGAAAGATCCAACGGATTGGTATTATCCGGGATAAAACCCCGGCTCATTGAGCCGCTGCAAAGATCAGCGGGGTGCTGGATAGAAGAACTACCAGCAGTATTGTGGAGTTTAAGAACAACTCCGAATCGATCAACAGGCTATACGCCATTTTTATGGTATATGAGGCAGAAGCTGTATTACCAGCCAACATAGAGCATGACTCGCCTAGGGTCACCCAATACACAGAAGCCGAAGTACAAGAAGCCCGGAAAAATGATGTTGATCTGTTGGAAGAAGCGAGAGAATTGGCATTGTCCAGATCCGCCATATATCCGCAAAATCTCCGACGCTATCATAACCAGAAAGTAAACCCCCGAGTTTTCCGGGAAGGTGATCTGGTACTCCGGTTGGTACAACGTACTGCTGGTATGCATAAGTTATCCCCCGCATGGGAAGGGCCATTCATTGTGAGCAAAGCATTGCACAATGACTCAGACTATCTCATAGATGCAAAACCGCAGGAGAAGAACAAGGCGGACAGGTCCGGCGAGGAATCTAAGCGTCCATGTGGCCAAGATACTATGCTGAAATTGGAGTGCTCCTGTCGTCGAGCTTGCCGATGTGGCCAAGATCCTTAGTGAACACGAGGCAGCGAAAGACCCGCAAGTGGGAGACCGCTGGCTTGCGCTCATGCCAAGCCTCGTACGGCGTCCTGCTGTCAAGCGCCTTCGTAGGCGAGCGGTTGAGGATGTAGACGGTCATCACCACTGCCTCTCCCCAGAAGACAGCCGGCATCCCTCTCTGCTTGAGGAGGGCCCAGGCCATCCCCACAACCGTCTGGTTGCGCCACTCGACGACGTTGTTCTGCTGCGGGTTGTACGGCACGGAGTAGTGACGCTGAATACCCTCATCAGCACAGTACGACGCGAATTCAACCGTTGTGAATTTTTTGCCGTTGTCGGTGCGCAGCACATGCAACTTGCGGCCGCAGTCCACCTCCGCAGTAGCATGCGCGCACCTGATGGCGTCCACAGCCTCTCCTTTGCTGCCGAGGACCATCACCCACATGTATTGGGAGAGGTCGTTGACGAGCATCAAGAAGTAGCGTCGTCCTCCTGGTGTGGCTGGTGTCACCGGGCCACACAAGTCCCCATGCATGAGCTCGAGCCTCTCCTTGGCTCAGAAGCTCGCCCTCTGGGGAAAAGGGATCCGCCTCTGCTTCGTCATCACGCAGACATCGCAGAACTTCTCCACATGGTCAAGGCACGGTAGGCCTCGCACCATCTCTATGGCATTGAGCCGCTTCAGGGCCTCGAAGGGAAGGTGCCCAAAGCACTTGTGCCACTTCCACGCCTCGTCGTCCCGATGAGCGACAAGACAGAAGGGTTATGCCACCTGCATGTTGAGGACATAGACTCGATTTGCACCTCTAGTTACCTTAGCAAGAAGGCGACCATGGCGATCCCAGATGCGTAGTATCCCATGCTTGATCAGCACGCTCGAGCCATTCTCATCCAGCTATCCCAAGCTGATAATGGAGTTCCTCAGCGTGGTGATGTAGTGGACACTGGTCAGTAGCCGGTGCTCTCCAATCTTGGTGGTGAAGATGACGAAGCCGACGCCCTTAATCTCCATGACGGAGGCATCCCCAAACTTGACGGGGCCTCGCACTTCGGAGTCGAGCTCAACGAAGAAGTCCCGTCTTCCGGTCATGTGATGGGTGGCGCTGGTGTCTAGGCACCAGCCGTCAGTCTTGTCATTGCTGGGGCCGTCGCTGAGGAGGGCGTGTGCCTTTGACTCGTCAAGGTTGAGGAGAGCCGCTGTGGCCGGTGCCGCTGGAGTTAGCTTGATGCTTGCATGTGCCATGAACAGAGCCGGCTCCTTCTCTGCACATGCGACATGGGCCTGGCTGCGTCGTGGCTGTCGACAGTCCTTGGCCCAATGGCCAAGATGGCCACAGTTGCGGCAACTGTCATCTCGTGCCGGCTTGTGCTTGCCGGCGCCGCTGCCCTAGGTGTCTTTGCACGCCTTGCGTGGCTTTCTGCGCTTGCGCCCGCCTATCATGGAAGAAGGCCCCTTCTTCCCATCACCTTAGCAGGCATCCCACTGCTCCCGAGTGAGAAGTAGCTTCCCGCCAGTGGTGATGGACCCCGGGTGAGGCTGTGGCTCATCGGAGTCGACGACCTTGAGGCGACCTATTGCCTCCTCAATTGACATCATGGAGAGGTCCAGCAGAGACTCGATCAAGCGAGCCATCTGCCTGTACTTCTCGGGGACACAGCGAAAGAGATTCTCGACAGCTCTCTCCTTGTCATAGGTGTCCTCGCTGAACTACACCATCTTCTACAGCAGAATGTTGAGACAGAGAGCAAAGTCATCAACGTCGTCAACTGACTTGAAGGCCAGGTTCTCCCACTACTTGTGAAGTCCCTAAAGTGTGGACTTGCGAGCGCGGTCGCTGCCCATGCGTGCCACAGCGATGGCGTCCCAAGCCTCATTAGCAGTCCGCTTGTTGGAAAGCGAGAACCGCATCTCGGGTGGGACTATGGCGAGGAGGGCGTCCAGCGCCTGTCGATCGTCATGGTGGTCGACGTTGGCATCCTGGACTGCCTCCCACATGTGCCGGACCTTCATGACCACGTGATGTCTATGCACTTCTATTCTTGTAGACAGTTGTTGGGCCTCCAAGTGCAGAGGTTTGTAGAACAACAGCAAGTTTTCCCTTAAGTGGATCACCCAAGGTTTATCGAACTCAGGGAGGAAGTGGTCAAAGGTATTCCTCTCAAGCAACCCTACAATCAATATACAAGAAGTCTCTTGTGTCTCCAACACACCCAATACATTTGTCAGGTGTATAGGTGCACTAGTTTGGATATAAGACAACGGTGCTAGAAAATAGCTTGATGGCGTGAAAGAGACTAAAGGAAAACTGAAATAAAAATGGAAGCAAGCAAACATGTAACAGATCTAGTTGCAAACGGTGTTTCAATGCTTAGAAACAAGGCCTAGGGATCATACTTTCACTAGTGAACACTCTCATATAAATATCTTCTCTTTATGATACTACTCTCAACTACTCTCCGGTTGGACACTCTAATCAATGGTAGGGCTATAACAGCACACCTCAAAGTAAGCCTTTCCCATCTAGATAACCCCACACTGTCACCTTGAGCACTAGATGGTTCCAACAAACACCACAATTTTATAAAGACATCCAACTCCAAATGTAACCCATAATAAGTATTTGTAATCTCTAGCCTAAGTGCCACCATGGTGTGCATGCTGTCACTTTCACACACATGGGGAGAGCAGAGATCTTTTAAAGCACTTGAGTAGCAAGGTAGATCTACTTGATTACAAAGCTCATGATCACAATATGATCATGCATAGAGAGAGAGATGAACACATAGCTACCGGTAGAACCCTTAGCCTCGAGAGAGAACTACTCCCTCCTCATCATGGGAATCAGCAGTGGTGATGGAGATGGTGGTGGAGATCGATGGAGATGGCTTCGGGGGCACTTCCCTGTCCCGGCAGGGTGCTGGAACAGAGACTTTCTGTTCCCCGAATGTCCCCTTCGGTGGCGGCGGCGCTACGGAAGTTTTCGTGGCTGGAGGCTTGATGATTTAGGGTTTCTGCATCGGGAGGCATATATAGGTGAAAGAGGCAAGGCTGATGTCCAGCCAGGGGGCCCACAGCATGCCCTGGCGCGACCAGGGGGACCTGCGCCTAGGGGTGGTGTGGCCACCCTATGGCCCCTATCTGTCTCGTATTCTGGCTCCGTGAGTCTTCCGGTAAAATATTAACTTTGGCTTTTGTCCCGTCCAATTCTGACAATATTCATTTTCTGACTTTCCTGGAACCAAAAACAGCAGAAAACAGGCAACTGGCACTATGGAATCTTGTTAATAGGTTAGTCCAAGAAAGTGTATAAAAAGTACTCCAAAGTTGGAACAAAACATAAGAAAGTAGATAAAAACCAAGCATGGAACATCAAAAATTATAGATACATTTGCAATGTATCAACATCCCCAAGCTTAACTCCTGCTCGTCCTCGAGTAGGTAAGTGATAAAAATAAAGAATAATTTTTGAGGTGACATGCACCATCATAAACTTGATAAAAATATTAGTAAAACATTCAAAGCTGGGATCATAGTACTTCAATCATAACATGAAAGACAAAGTTCTAGTAATAAGACAAAGAAACTATGTTGCAACATGAAAAGGCACAAACAAAAGATTCATGAATAACAATACTTTGCAAGACGTTTGTTTGTTTCACATAAAGAAAACATAGCATAGTAGCATTCAGCTTGTCCCTCATAGAGTAGCAAATATAAATGCATAGGACACCTTCAAAGTTCATAAGAGTGACTAGATACAAATAGTTTAAAACAAGCAATATCAAGTTATGCATCAATCAACTAGTCTTGGGACAATGCACATAGAACTAAGAATGGCCACTACGCTCTCAAAGTAGGTGTATAAAGATAGAAGGTGGAGACTCAATATAAAAGTGGAAGAAAGGCCTTCATAGAAGGAAGCAGAGATTCAAGTTTCATAAAGAGCTTCCAAAAATTATGGTACTAAATAACTTTCAGCTCTCATTGCCCGTATCATAAGCATCTTGAAGTGATTAAGGTTAAAGTGAACAAACTATGGTATACATGCTTGATGAAGTATAAGTTAGAAATCTCATGTCCCTTGAATACGAGGGACGCTCCTCATGCTACTCAAGTTTAGTCACCGGTAAGTTCTTGTCATCATAAGTACATGTGTATCATAGAGAACCGCCAACGGGGTACCCCTTGCCCGATGATACGGAAGAATCCCCATATCAAAATGACAAGGCAAGTAGACAACGAGCATCTCATCAATCTTCTTATTTACCATGGGAAAATGGTGCTTTTTCTCTCTTTCCTCTTTTCATATATCTCTTTTTTTTCTCTTTTTCTCTTTTTTCTCAATTTCTGACTCTTTTTTATAAGAAGAATGCTTCATAGACAGCTCATTATGGTTACGCTGCAGGTTTCCACCATGTCAGCATGGATTAGACCAGCGGCCCAGGCGTTTCTCTAACACATATACATAGCTCCATGGACTTAAAAGCTCCCCTTTCATTTTACACCGACGACATCCATAGACAAAAGAACATGATATCAACTAAGTACAAAGTACGAGTGCAATGTTGAAAGCGTTCCCCATGACATCATGGTTCTAATAATCCCCAGAAAATAAGTGCAAGCATATACAACATAGACGACACAATGGTTCAAGTTTATTAAGGGCAAGAAAAGTAAAGTGTGCCATGAAGTTCGTGAGAGCTTTAATCGCTAGTTTTCTCATAACAAGTTTAATTTGGAAGGTAAACAAAAGCATGAATATACTTGGAATAGCATATGCTAGTAGGTAGGTATGGTGTACTCTTTGGAATAACTTGGTTTAGAGAGTTGGATGCATGAGTGGAACTCATACTTGGTTGTGGAGGCTAGCAAAAGACTGGGAGCGACCAACTAAGAGAGCAATAATGGCCATAATCATGCAGAGCGACAAAACATCATTGATCAAAGAATAAAGTGATACTACAAGTTGAAAACTAAAGGATTATAAATGCTATGGTGACTTTGGATAGTCATAACATGGTGTGAGCATGCGCCAAGTCAACCCAAATAAAGCATCAAAGGAGAATACCACTATACTATGCTTTAATATGTGAAAACAACGCATGATTCATCCAAGGCACATTAAGAAATCTCAATTGTTTATAACAAGTCATGCTACAGCGAAGAATACTAAGCATAAATCGAAAACAATACCAATCATGGCATGACGAAGCATAGGCCACAGTCAAAAACAAGCTCTCTTTACCACTTAAGCATGAACTTTTCCTACTCTATCCAATCCAAACCAAACTATTTGAAAACCAATGTATGAAAGAGGGGGTCCAACCTATTTATTCAGCAAACTAAGCAAACCAAGCAAATGAAAAACAAAATGAAAAAACGAAAAAGAAGACGCTCCAAGAACAACACAACTGTGCATGAAACAATAAAAATGAAGTGTTTGGAAGAAACCTGAAATTTTTATTGATGAAGAAGGGGATGCCTTGGGCATCCCCAAGTTTTGACGCTTGTACTTCTTAGATATTCCTTAGGGTGACACGCGTGGCATCCCCAAGCTTGAGCATTAGTCCATCCTTCATCTCATTACTCATTCCTTCCATACACCTGAATTTTTTTCCTTCATACAAAACTTCACACAATCTTTATTAGCAACATTAGTGCACTCAAGATAATAAGTCTTTAGGTTCAGTTTCAAAACCAATAAAACTTCCATTAAAACAAAAGATATTGTATCACTTCCCTCACAAAACTCAATTCCCCAAAAGAACTCAAAAAGGAACCAACAAGAAGCAAATGCAGAAAATGGCAGAAATTTGTCAAAACAGACCAGCAGGTAAAGACGAATTTTTTCGGAGACCTTCTGTTGCTCAAATAAAAAAGTGTTGAACTAGCGAAAGTTAGATAATAACATGGGACAGAAGCACAAAAATTAACGCCTCAAAAGGACGTACAGAGATTTTACACGAATTTTTACGGTGGAGCACAGAAATCTGTTTCGGGACAACAACTTTCCCAATCATTACTTCTCTCTCATTAGAGGTTATTCTTGGCACAAAAAGAAAATAAAAACGATAAGGAAAGGTTATTACTGAAGTAATAACTTCCAAGACTCATCTAAAACTTTTGGATTATGTCCCAATAAGTACTTTTCTTTAACGCCTTTAAGTTAGGCATGATAGTTTGAGAAGATGCTCACATAAGAAATATGAATTGAATAAAAGAGATCATCCAGAAGCAAATTCAAAACACATTTAAGTCTAACCCACTTCCTATGTATAGGAATCTTGTAAATAAACAAGTCATGAAAGCACAAAGCAACAATCATAGGAAAGCAAAACAAGTACAACTTCAAGACTTTCAACATAAAGAGGGGAAACTTAATATTATTGAGATGCATAAAACCATGTTTCCATCTCTCATAATAACTTTCAGTAGCCTCATGAATAAAATTAACAATATAACTATCACATAAAACATTCTTATCATGAGCCACATGCATATAATCATTATTACTCTCCACATAAGCATAGTTATTCTTATTAATTGTAGTGGGAGCAGATTCAAAAAAATAGCTATCATTATTATTCTCATCACCATAATCATCAAATATAGGAGGCATATTGTAGTAATAATTAATTGCCTCCTCAATAGTAGATGGAATGAAAATATCATATTCATCATTGTAATCATCATATATTGGAGGTTTTATATCATCATAAGCAATTGAATAGATATCTTCTAAAGCTGGGGAACTAAAAAGATCATTTTTGTAACATCCCAAAACTTTAATTAAAGGTTATTAAGATCCAAATCATCAAAATTAGGGTTAACAAAAACTTTTATAATTGAAATTATTAAAACATTCATATGTGTGTGCATTTAAAATAGGAGTTGATTTGAATTGCCATGATTAAGTGATCCATTGCTTGTAAAATTATTCTTAGGTGAAATAAACATCATCTAGATCATTCCCAAACAATTCCCAAAGAAAAATAACTCAAAATGAATAAATGAAGTGAATGGTCATTTGTGCCATTTTAATTAACATGCCTACTTTGGCTATTCCAAGAACTCAAAACCTAACAGAAACAATTGTGGATCTTTGCATCCCTTGCTAGTACACATAATGATGTACCAAGGCCCACTTTGTGATCTGCTAAAAACATTCAAACACTAAATTTAAATGGTAGTTGAAAATTGAATCTATTTCATATGGGAAGATCCCACTATTTCAAAAACCACCAAAACAAGCTCAATTTTCAAAACCCAAGCACACACAGAGTCACAAGCTTATTCCTAACACACCCACCAAAAATCTTTTCAAAATTCCAAAGTTTATTTCTTGCGGCCATTTCATCAAACACATGGCAGGCATGATTTACACCCTAATCCTAGATCACTGTTTGCAACAGGGTTTTGCCCCCAAATGATCTTTATTTAATCCCACTATCCCCTCTTGATCTAACCAGGCCCTTAGCACCCATCCCCTACCTCCCTAGTGGCATTGCCATGCCAACCCGAGCCCATGCCGCCGGCCAAACCTTGCAACCACCGTAGCAGACCGCCCCCTCTCTCTCACCATGTCTACGAGCTAGCTCACACCTCACTGCCACCCTCTGTCCCCTCCTCGAGCCGAGCCAGACCGTGGACCACCGAGGAACCGCCGCGCCCAGTGCGTCTGCACCATGCCGAGCACACGCCAGAGCGCCACGCCCGACACGTGTGCACACGCCGCCCCTCGACCACAGCCCACGTCCACCGCTCTGCCACGACCCCAGGAACACCACAAAATGCCCGTTTGCTGCCCAATGCACCACAGCCACCGCTCGCCGTTGAGACTGCTGCCTTTGCCGCTTAGAGCGCGCGCACCGCTCGATCAAATGCCACCGTCCCTATGCCCGCATTCACTTCGTAGAGCACTGGCAGGAGACCAGCGACCGCCCCTACCTCGAGCCACGCTGCTAGCACGTTGTGCAACCCTCGCTGGAGCCGCTCGCCCATGCCTCTCGGTCGTGTCGTCATCCTATAAATAGAGGCCACCCCAGCCCCATTCGACACACCACTCACCTCCCCACACCTCATTGACCGTTCCCCACCTCTAGCCGGAGCAACGCGAGCACTTGCTCGCCGGAATTTTTCCAGAGTAGCCCACAACAGAGGAGAAAAGGGTGGCGTCAATTCCGCCCACCCCCGGAGCTGCCTCGACCGTCCCTGAGTTTGCCGTCGACCACCAGTCTGTTTGCCCACCTCGCCGTCATCGCTGGAGCCCTGGTACGCCCCCTAAGCACCCCCACCGAGCCGCTAGGGTTAGAGTTCGCCGGCGATAGGTCTGTCGTCGACGACGAGCCCCAACCGTTGATCCCCGTTCTAATCTAATGGCACACATCGCCCCATACAGCTTCGCGTGTTATGAGCCTCTGACCTGTGGACCCCCTCTGTTAGCTGAGCCCCGCGCCGCGTAGTGTCACTGGGTCGGCCCGTTAGCTTTCCCGCGCGACCCATTTAGTTTGCATTAGGATTTTTTTAATTTTAGTTAAACCTAGATGTGTCCCCTAGTTTGAAATTCAATTCAGAGAGATTTACAAATCCAAATGGAGTGATTCAGAAGCATTTGCACCTTGCAACATTTTTGTAAAATCAACCATGATAGCTTTTGATTTGATTCCAAATGTCAAAAATCACATTTCACCATATATATCTGAATATGTAATAATATTAAGGTTTACATGAAGTGACTTTGGACTAGTAGCAAAATAATGCTATATAGGCATTTCTAGTCACTTTAAATCATTAAATAATGAACCTAAACCAAAGTAATTGTGATCCAACCCTTAAATCACATTCCCACATGTTAGAATATGTGGTGATGACATGTGTCCACATGATCCCATATTTGAAGTGGTGAGTCTTAAATCGTAGTTAATTTTTCAATGAGTAGAAATTACTTTTCTAAAATAAAAAGGATGAAACCTTTGAATAAAACTTATGATGATTGTGATGGTAATAGATCATCAAATGTGTGCCTTAGAGTCCTAATTAGACTTGTTAAGTATTGTTTGGTGATTGTGTACTCCGTATGTATTTATAGACGATAGTACCGACCAAGCTTTCGAGGAGGAGGAGTTCTACCAAGAAGAAGAGGAGGAAAACTTCAACCACTGCACCAACCAAGGCAAGCTACTATTGGCAAGCTAACACTTGCAAGTATTATACTAGCAAGCCACCCTTAAGAAACTAAGTTAGAGGATTGAGCAAAGATGCTTTAGGCATGCTTTGGTTATACCCCTTTTAACTAGTATTTACCTCAAGTATTATTTTTCAAGCTTTACTTTACACAAAGTCCCTTACTTAGTTTGAAGGTAGCATAAAGAGTATAAAACTTGGCCTATTTAGATAACTTTAGATGTCATTCTATGGCATGAGATTGATCCCATCATTTCCACCTTAGTGAACACTCTTAACTTAGTAGTTTAGAGTAGATAAAAACTTGAGTCACGCTAGATGGGAACACTTGGTGAAAATGAATTATGAAAACCTTGGAATGATGAGTCATTATATTGAGATGTTTTGACATGTGTTGAGAAACACAAATGGTTTATGATGATGAAAATGTTGAGGCATGAGCCTTAACCCTTTTATAAAACTGATGGTTGGATTCGGATGCGATACCATTCCAAATTTACCGTACAACCACAATACCTGAATTGGGTAAGGCTTAGCCAGAAGTTTATATGCATTAGTATTAGTTCCCTCGCGGGAGAGGTTTGAGCTGAGGCTACCTCTCAATGTTGTCCACCTATGCAGTGCCCAAGATGACAGATGGTCATGGTTGGGAGGTCATACTCATAGGAGAGGTGCTTATACTAGGGTGTGTAAAGGAAAGGTTATGTTTGATTATCTGCATAGTAAGTATGATGATTCAGGGTTATCCCTGACAGATGTTTCGAATCTTGTGGTGAAAGTGTACCACCTCTGCAGAGTGTCAAACTATTCGAATAGCCGCGTCCGCGGTTATGGATAGTTGGAATGGCCATAATGTTTTGTTGTCAGATGTTTTCAAAATGACTTATGAAAGAAATGATGAATCTTGACTTGACCACAACAGGGTTGTGTTTATGACAATAGCTTCCCAACTTAAGTGATTCTAGAACTTTATTTTATCTTTCTTTGCTTCTGAACTCAGCTTAGGTTTCAAACTTAACCTTATAGTTACACTTAGCGTTAGCACTTTAACTTAGAACTATAGTACTTGTTAGCGGTAGTTTGCGAGTACTTAAAGAGTACTCATGGCTTTTGTGCCTGGCTATTCTCATGGCCAGACTATGAAGGAGACTACCAAGATGATGGCCAATAGGACGGCTATGATAACTAGGACTATCTGCCTTTGTCAGCATTGCCTGTGCCCCTGAAGATGGACCCCACCGCTACACTTATCTTGTATTTCTGCTGCTTGTTGTATTAAGACTGGATCATGAGATCCTTATTTGTGTAAGACCTTATGTATGGGTTGTAATGGGTGATGTACTGTGATATCCAATCTATTATGTCTCGCAAAAATGGTAATCCTGGGATTGCGATGGATGACATAACAGACATCTGGGATTAAAAATCCGGGTGTTGACAAGTTGGTATCAGAGCCATCCTGACCATAGGAGGCCCTAGTTAGAATGGACGTCCAAAACAAAAACTTATTTTTAAAACCAAAGTGAGTATTTATGAAAAACTACTTCCTCTCTTATCCTTGGGAATTCATTCTTTCTCAAAAATTCATGTTCCTCAAAATTCTTACATTAATACTTAAAATTTGACACACTTGATCACTTCACTAATTTCCTCATCCTTAATTCTTGTAGATGGAGACTCAGTTCAGCAAGTTCTACCAGTTGGGAAACAGAGGTCAACTGATCTTCGAGAGGGATCTGGATTCACTGTCAGAGTTACTGAGACGCCCACATCCGGAGTTTCTTGGAGCTCAACTTCCAGGACCCCCAGGAGGAGATTTGTAGTGGCTAGTCACCGCTGATCTTAGAGGAAGCATAGAAGCACCAACATCCGGGAGAATTCAGTTCTCAGTGAGAGAGAACAACTGGCTAGATGGATTAGCCAGGGCAATGCATGAAGCTCTCGCATGTCTATGTGCCCTCAGTGTCAACTAGATTCAAGGAACCCGTTTTGCTCACTATGCAAGGCGTGAATTCATGGGAATGCCGATGGAGATGCCAAGTCATCCAGCACTGAAGCGCCAAGTGGAGAACCTCGACTTCCTGTTGTACGATTGTTAGAAGGAGTTGGACAATGCTAGGGAGTTAGCCAACCAGAACCGTGCCATTGCCGACCAGAAGGCCCAGACTTTCTCATGCTAGTCAAGGATCGTCAGTCTCTTCGCCTCCAGCGTGAGAAGAAGGATCGCACCATCGCCCATCTTCGCAAGAAGGTGGCCGACCTCGAGAAGACCGTCAAGGAGCAGGAAGCTCAGCTTGCAGCCAAGGAGGAAGAAGATGAGGGTGAAGACATCCAGGGAGACATGGATTCTTACCTCAGCAATGATGATGACTTTCTGGAGGAGGATGCTGTGGACTTCTACACTGATGATGAGGACTCCGACTTCATCGACGATAAGTAGATGCACTAGAGCACTATCGTAGCATGAGATGTATCAGTCCCACTGTATCGTAGCTTGCAGAATGGTTCTTCAAACCATCTGTTTTCCTTTGATTGCTGTGGTGTGTGTTTGTATCGGGTGTTGTTTGCATGAATGAAAAGGAAGTTAGTTGCAAAACCTGAGTCTAACTCAAAGTTTTTGCTTTGAAACCAAAAACCATGAACCTTAGAACTTTCACTCTTACCCCTTTATCTACCCCAATCGTCAGATGACTCGTGGAAACCAAGGAGGGAGCAGCTCGTCACAAGACCCGATGCTGCAGATCTTGTAGAATCTCATCGCAGACAGAGAAGCAAGCAGGGCAGAACGCCAAGCCAACTTAGCAACACTGCAACAGATCGCCCAGATGGCTCTCAACAACCAAGGGCATGGAAATCAGGATCATCAAGGATCCAAGCTGAAGAACTTCTAGAATACAAATCCCCCAATCTTTAGCACGTCAGAAAACCCATTAGATGCTGATGACTGGTTGCAGACAACGGAGAATAACTTGGAGGTAGCCAGAGTTGATGACAACGAGAAAGTTCTCTTTGCCACCCACTACTTGGCAGGAGACGCAAGAGCTTGGTAGAACAGTATCCGCCTGATGAACCATGGTCAAGTTATGACATGGGAAGCATTCAAAATCAAGTTCAGTCGCACCCATGTGTTGCAAGGTTTAGTCACCCGAATGAGGGATGAATTTCGAGAATTGAAGCAAGGCAGAATGACTGTGGTGGAGTACCGTGACAGATTCCTGTCACTTGCAAGATATGCACCTGATGAGATCAACACGGAGGCCAAGAAGAAGGAGAGATTCTTGAACGAACTACATGATGAGATGCAGACTGTCCTTGTCAACATCCGTTTCCAGGATCTCGAAGAGCTAGTTGACTCTGCCATTCAGATGGAAGGGAAGATTAACCAGGCAAACGATAACCGCAAGCGTTGTATGATGCAGCAATCTGGATCCAGCAGTCACTAGAAGTATCGTCCCAACCCCTCGTCGGGATACGCACCAAGGAACAACCGACCCCCAATGTCTCGCCCAAACCACCCCAACCGTAGCAGAGGCAATGTGAAGTCCGGAGGAAACCATCACAACTCCGACAATGCCAACAACTTCAACCGTGCACCTCCCAAGAGAAACAACAACAACACCGTACCTAGAACTGACAGCAATGCTGTCAACGGCGCAGCGAAAGACAAGTCCCAGATCACTTGTTTCGAGTGTGGAGTGAAGGTTCACTATTCCAATGAGTGTCCCAAGAAGACTGCAGCCACTGCCAATGTGAATGCCCCAGCTCAACAGCAGCGTCCTGTTCAACCAGGAAGAAGATTTGCCCCAGGGAACCCTCACAACCGCAACGGTCGTCTCTTCCACATGAACGCAGAAGAAGCCCAAGAAGTGCCAGATGTAGTGTTGGGTATGTTTTCTGTCAACTCAGTTTTCGCAAGAGTGTTGTTTGATTCTGGAGCATCACATTCATTTGTCACCGAAGAATTTGCATGCACTAGTAAGATTCACCCAACCAACCTGAAGCATGTCATGATAGTTCAAATCCCCGGGTCAACAACCAAAGCTAGAAAAATTTGCAAAGTTGTGCCTATCAGAATACATGGGATAGATTTTTATGCCAACCTAATTGTACTTGGAACCAAAGGATTGGAAGTAGTACTAGGTATGGATTGGATGTCAAGGCACAAAGGACTGATAGACTGTGCTAAGAAAGCCATCACCATGACCAGTAGCTCTGGAGTCACAGTAGAGCATATATCAGAAACCTTACCCCTTCAATTCAAGTGCAACAAGAGTGTAGCCCTGCCCACCATTGACCAAGTCAGAGTAGTCTGTGAATACCCTGACGTATTCCCAGATGAATTGCTAGGTATGCCCCCGGAAAGGGATATTGAGTTCATTATCAAACTAATCCCTGGAACCTGACCCATATCCCAGAGACCCTATAGCATGAACCCCTCAGAGTTAGTGGAACTGAAGAAGCAGTTGGATGCTATGTTAGCAAAAGGCTTGATTCAACCAAGCGCATCGCCGTGGAGATCATCAGTGTTATTCGTCGACAATAAAGATGGAGGCAATCGTTTGTGCACAGATTACAGAAAGTTGAATGACGTCACCATCAAGAACAAGTACCTCTTGCCAAAGATAGAGGATCTATTTGATCAGTTGACTGGAGGTCAGGTATTCTCAAAGATTGATCTTAGGACTGGTTATCACCAACTTAAGATTCGTGCAACAGATATTCCGATAACCGCCTTTACTACTCGCTATGGTTTATACGAGTATATGGTTATGTCTTTTGGATTAACCAATGCCCCTGCTTATTTCATGAATCTCATGAATAAGATCTTTATGAATTTCCTAGATAAGTTTGTAGTTGTGTTTATCGACGACATCCTTATCTACTCCAAGTCAGAAGAAGAGCATGTGCAACATCTGAGAATCATCCTAGAAACCCTAAGAGAGCATCGGTTATATGCCAAGTTCAGCAAGTGTGAGTTTTGGCTGAAAGAAGTAGGATTCCTAGGACATATTGTGTCTGCCGGAGGAGTCTCTGTTGATCCCACCAAGATCAAAGATGTCGAAGAATGGGAAGCCCCAACCACTCAAACCCAAGTCCGTGCATTTCTCGGATTAGCGGGATACCACCGCAAGTTCGTAGAAGGATTCTCGAGCATTGCCAGACCAATGACCCAATTGCTGAAGAAGGACAAAAAGTTTGAATGGACAGACAAATGTGAACCAGTTTCCAGGAACTGAAGAAGAGATTGATTTCAGTCCCAATATTGATCATGCCAGACATCAAGAAGCCATTTGATGTATATTGTGATGCATCCAAGATTGGTCTCGGATGTGTATTAATGCAAGAAGGCAAAGTCATCGCCTATTTGTCTCGACAACTGAAGCAGCATGAGCAGAACTATCCGACCCATGATCTTGAGTTAGCAACCGTAGTTTTGGCATTGAAGACATGGCGTCATTATCTGATGGGTAATCGATGTGAGATTTACTCAGATCACAAGAGCTTGAAGTATATTTTCACTCAAAAGGAGCTGAATATGAGGCAAAGGAGATGGATAGAGTTAATCAAGGATTATGACCTTGACATTCACTATCACCCCGACAAAGCCAATGTGGTAGCGGATGCTCTTAGCAGATTGCCGTGTAGGCTAAACACCATGATCAAGGAGAAGCAACCAAGTTTGTATGAGGAGTTGGAGCAGTTCAGGACTGAGTTAGTTAGCAAAGGATTCTTAGCTAGCATTGAACTTCAACCCACTTTGATTAGCCAGATCAAGGAAGCCCAGAAGGGGAATGAAAGTATCGACAGAATCAAATGTCATATTGGTACAGGAAAGGTACCTGGATTCACGGAAGACGAAGAAGGAGTGTTGTGGTACAAAGGACGTATCTGTGTGCCAGCAGATTCGGAGCTGAAGCAACTTATCATGCAGGAAGCTCATGATACTCTTTATTCTATCTACCCCGGAGGAACGAAGATGTATCAGGATTTGAAAGAGCAATTTTGGTGGCACAAGATGAAGAGAGAAATCGGCAGCTACATCGCCAAGTGTGACATCTGTCAAAGAGTGAAAGCAGAGCACCAGAGACCTGCATGACTGTTGCAACCATTGCAGATTCCG
This sequence comes from Avena eriantha, assembly GCA_910589775.1. Taxonomy (NCBI): domain Eukaryota; kingdom Viridiplantae; phylum Streptophyta; class Magnoliopsida; order Poales; family Poaceae; genus Avena; species Avena eriantha. The sequence goes on from OU342745.1 coordinate 458,910,219, forward strand.
GAATGGAAATGGGATTCCGTTTGAATGGATTTTATCACCGGTTTGCATACTTCCAGTAGGGGAAATGACTCAATCTGGGTCATATTTGATAGACTGTCCAAGGTAGCTCACTTTATACCTGTCAAGACTACCTACCAGAGTTCGAAGCTAGTAGAGTTGTATATTGCTAGGATTCTTAGTCTGCATGGAACCCCCAAGACCATAGTATCAGATCGAGGAACCTAGTTTACCTCGAGATTTTTGCAGAAAGTTCAGGAAGGATTGGGAACAAAGTTGAATTTCAGCACCGCTTATCACCCGCAAACTGATGGACAGACTGAGAGAGTCAACCAAATCCTAGAGGATATGTTAAGAGCTTGTGTGTTGGAATACGGCTCAAAATGGGAAGACTGCCTGCCTTTCGCAGAATTCTCATATAACAACAGTTATCAAGCTAGTTTGCAGATGGCACCATTTGAATTCCTATACGGAAGAAAGTGTCGTACCCCTTTGAATTGGTCGCAAGTAGGAGAGAGTCAGATCTTTGGACCCGACATTCTCCGAGAAGCCGAAGAGAAAGTTCACAAAGTCTGTGAGCACCTCAATACCGCCCAATCAAGACAGAAGAGTTATGCTGACAAAAGTAGGAGAGACCTGACTTTCAATGTCGGAGATTTTGTCTTTCTCAAGGTTTCGCCATTGAAGGGAATGCAGCGCTTTAGTCTGAAAGGAAAGTTAGCCCCCCGATATATCGGACCCTTCAAGATTCTGAACCGTCAAGGAGAAGTATCATATCAACTGGAATTACCTGAAGAGATGTCAGCCATCCACAATGTGTTCCATATCTCGTTACTTCACAAATGCCTGGAAGTGCCAGAGAAGACTGAAGTTTTCAAGAACATCGATCACAGAGCTGTGGAGATCAACAATGACCTGACATATCGAGAAGTGCCCATCTGTATCTTAGAGGAAGCTTACAGAACCACCAGGACCAGGAGTATCAATTTTCTCAAGATTCAGTGGAGCAACCATACCGAGGAAGAAGCCACTTGGGAGCGAGAAGATTACATTAGGACATAGTTCCCAGATCTCTTTAGTTCCTAGTTTTCTTTTGTAAATCTCGGGACGAGATTTTTTTTAAGGGGGGAAGGTTTGTAACATCCCAAAACTTTAATCCAAGTTTATTAAGATCCAAATCATCAAAATTAGGGTTAACAAAAACTTTTCTAATTGAAATTATTAAAACATTCATATGTGTGTGCATTTAAAAAAGGAGTTGATTTGAATTGCCATGATTAAGTGATCCATTGCTTGTAAAATGATTCTTAGGTGAAATAAACATCATCTAGATCATTCCCAAACAATTCCCAAAGAAAAACAACTCAAAATGAATAAATGAAGTGAATGGTCATTTGTGCCATTTTAATCAACATGCCTACTTTGGCTATTCCTAGAACTCAAAACCTAACAGAAACAATTGTGGATCTTTCCACCCCTTGCTAGTACACATAATGATGTACCAAGGACCACTTTGTGATCTGCCAAAAACATTCAAACACTAAATTTAAATGGCAGTTGAAAATTGAATCTATTTCATACGGGAAGATCCCACTATTTCAAAAACCACCCAAACAAGCTCAATTTTCAAAACCCAAGCACCCACAGAGTCACAAGCTTATGCCTAACACACCCACCAAAAATCTTTTCAAAATTCCAAAGTTTATTTTTGCGGCCATTTCATCAAACATGTAACACCCTCGAATCGACCCTATGCAAGTTTTAGCCCTTTCCGCCAAACCCGCATAGAAACGATTCAAGGATGCCCACCAGGCACTTTCGTGCGGGTGGAAAACGAAGTAATACCATTACACAACAGTCCTCGATGGGACCCACCGAACATATATATACAACAACGACTCCATGAGTCAAGAATACAGATATACTATACAAAGATTCAAATCACCTTGAAAACGATAGAGCGTCCGACTACGGACAAGATGCAAATGAGGCTAAGAGCCCTGAAGAATAACCAATGGCGTCCATAACCCTGCCCAGGCCAAGCCAGAAGGGTAACCCTGCTAACGACGTCGATCTCAAACCTGCTAAAACAAAAGGGGTGCCGACAAAGGGCAAAGGGAAAAGAGGAGCGTCAGTACTGAGGCCAGTACACGGCGAGGCTAGAATTCGGTGGCTCTCACCTACATAGGTATGGTGGACTGAAACGGCAGCGCAGCATGCACTAAACAACCTATAGAGACTCGATATCACTGGCGGCTATTAGAGAGGGGTAAGAAAGACCTATTCGGATCCTACCTGATACTAACACCAAATATACCCATCCTGGTATTTCCCCCTCGAGACCAAACAAGGAAGTCAGACCAAGGAACTCACACAGTTGGCAGTTTTATTCATTCTATTATAGTTGAAGCACTTACTAGTCAGATATAGATAGCATGAGTCATCCCGATAACATAAGTAGTGGGCAGTTTTAATCAGCATTCTGTTGTAGTTGGAACATTTACTAGTCATATATAATTGTCCTGAGGAATCCCAAAACCCAGCATTTGTTGGCACTTTTATCACATTCCATTGAAGTTGTGATACTTATTAGGCAGGTATAACTTGACACGATACACCCCAGTTCCACCAGCTGTTGGCACTTTTATTATCCATTCCATTGTAGTGAAGCTGATTACTAGTCACATATTAAGTCAAATTTATAGCACTACTTTAGTTATGCTTGTCTATGATTGAGATACTGTGCTCCAAGTCGTCCATAACCGCGGACACGGCTTTTAGAAAGATTTACCCTGCAGGGGTGCACAAGTAGCAACACACACACGATCAACCTCAAAAAAACCAATCAAAACCCAACGAGGCTTTCACGACAAAGCAATCACAGGATTCATAAAATATTTCAGGGGGCCACCCCACTAAGCTACCCACAACGGAGTTGGCCGGCTCCGGAACGGACTCAGGGTTTGAGACAATGGCTGTAAACGACTGGGAACCCAAAAGTGTGACTGGGCTTGTCGATACCGCGAAAACATTCCACATTCCAAAACAGTACAGGTGCTCCACGCACAATCGTAAATAAAGCAGTAAGCATGGCATAAGTACAAGATAGTAATAAAGCCCCAAACTACTTTGTGGCCCCAAGAAATAAGAAATGAATCAAGCTCTGGCTAAGGGGGATTCATAGAGTCTCCCGTATGTGGATAGTGCGAATAGTCAAGGAACATGTATCAAGTACTCGGGGCCTACGGGACACAAGTGGGCATAAAAACCAAATAACATATATTACCCACCGGTGCCTCTTTCATTAGTTGTCCCGGCAATTTAATAGTTGTAATTAAAGACATGATCATCTCCACCATAAAGCATATGAAAACATTCCAACAACCGTGTGGTACTTCACGACACGGGATCGCACCTGAGCAAGCGACTACGACTCGCAAGGCCATCTATCTACCAAACAACAGGTAATATGAGGTGTCCAAGGCAATATAAAGGCTGCACGGAATATATCTGGTACAGAACACTAAATCATCGCGACACGGATAGCAATAGATCAACAGGAGGAAATAAAGACTATAAATGCAAAATAGGTAGAAGGGGGAGAGATGCTCGCTTGGGAAACACTGCCGAAGGTTCATATCCGGAGAACTTGTCAATACTCGCATCAAGTCATCGGCCTAATCCGCGTAGAAGCAAACACTAGAAGAAACACCGGATGCACTATTTAATACTACGGTAGAAGATCCGGCATGCTTATGATATGATGCAGATGCGGTGCAATTAGGCAGTATTAAGCAGAACCGAGGTCCCGACAATTAATTAATAGGTTCAAGTTATTTAGAAACCCCACCATTTAAATGTTGTGTTAACAAGGCGAAACATGGCATCGGTTCGCTACACCAATTTAAATGGAGTGCGGAATAAGACTAGAATAACCCGCATATAGACTCCATATTTAATTTAGGTGAATCGACTATTTAACCCAACCCACCAGATGACATGTATGCAAGCATGATGATTTAATGATGCGACAGGTATATGTCATATTATAAAAATAGAGGCTTAGGGTCACACATCTGGGTTCGGAAGATCTTGGGTTCTGGGGGTTCGGGTCTGGGTCTCAGGGTTCGACGGGAGGGGGGACGGTTCGACGGGATCGGTCACGGACAACGGAAGGAGATCTTGGCGTTCCGGGAAGAAAGACTTGGTTTGGCGTCAGGGGCGCATCGGATTCGCCCTGGTCGGTGTCGATCTTGTTGTCGCGAAGATCTTGTCGGGTCCGCGTATCGGGTCGGTCTTGGCGTTCGGGATGAAGAACTTGGCGTTCCAGTGGCGATCTTGGCGGTCTTCGGATCCAGGTCTCACATCCGGGAAGGAGTACTTGTCGCATCTGTGGTCTTCGGGGTCGGGGATTCGAAGCCAGGAAGGAGAACTTGGCGTTGCTGAGAGGAAAGTCTTGGTGGTCTTCGGGTCCGAGAAGATCTTCTCGCACGGTGTCTGGGTAGGCGAACTTGTCGGTTCCGCGGCTTCGATTGCCAGTAACGACCTTGAATGGGCGTCGGTGGTTCATCTGTTCGGGCCATGCCGATCTCGTTGCTGGTTGGGCTTCCCGGGCACACGGTAGAACTTGACAACATCCCTTCGGAAGATCTTGCCGCTGTGAAGAAGCACCGGATAGCCAAGGGCGTGCGTGCCACGGGGCGAAGACGTGCAAGGGGGCGTCCCTGTGCCTGGGAGTTGCATTCATCTCTGGCTTCAACGGGAGCATGACAATGAGTGGGGGCCGGGGCGCTCAGGTCTGAGGCGATATGACGAGAGACCCTAGCGAGCTTGAGCGTGGGCCGGGCAGCACGCTCTGGGGCCGGGCTTGGTGGCGACGGTGGCGGAGGGTGCACGGGGAGGAGAGGCTCGGGCAGAGACGGCCACGATAGCGGCATGCATTGGCGACGCGACCGAAGACCAGAGAGGCGGCACAGGGGCTGGCTGGTGTAGGGACACAACCGCGGCTCGACGAAGGCGGAGGCACAAGAGACGGGCTTGGCGGCGGCGACAGCCGGGAAGTGGGCCGACGGGGACCAGGCGGCGGTGGCTGTCCCCACTGGGATGGAGGGGGCTCGCGGCGGAGCTTGGGCCAAGGGTGGCCGAAGGCGCGCGGCGGAGTGGAGGCTAGGGTCGCGGGGACAGGCGAGCTCGGGAAGGTGGGAGGTGACCGCGGCGGAGGGCGACGGCGGTCTCCAGCGGGCGGCGGCGCACGGGACCGGCTAGAGGAAGGAGAGCCGAGGAGGGAAGGAGCAGCTCGCGGGCCCGACCAGAGGCGAGGACGGTCGGTGGCAGCTCCAGCGAGGCGGGAGAGAAGGGGAGGCGCGGCGGAGGGGAACGACATGGCGAGGGGTTGCGGGGTGTGGATCGAGGGGTGGGGGAACGGGGGATGCGTCGGTGGGAGTGGGCCCACGGGGGAGGGGATCGAGAGGAGCGTTAGGAGGCGGTAGGTGGTGGGGTGGTTGGTCCAGGGGAGGGCGATGTGGCTGTGTCGCGTGCGTGTGTGTGCGCGTGCAGGGGCCGGGTGTGTGGGTCTGGGTGAGTGTGTGGCTGGCCCCGTGGTGTGCGTGTGGGGGTGATTAGGTGGAGGGATGCAGTGAGGTGTCGAGCTGTAAGTGGACGGGGTGAGGTGGAGGGTGGAGGAAGGCTGCGAGTGGAGGGTGGATAGGGTTAGACTAGGATCTGGTTTTGGTAAATTTTGGGGGTGGCCGGCTGGGTCGGATCGGCCCGGTTCGGCTGCCCCCTAAGAATAATACAAATATTTTATTTGGTTAAAACGGGGCTTTTGAAATCCGTTTGTAGACGAAACAAAATAGTCCAGACAAACCCGGGGTTTTAATTTGAAATAAAGACGGGGCGTTTAGAAAACAAAACCAGGCTTTTCGAAAATAGTTTTGAGACAAACCATGCATGATGATGACGATGCTCAAATGCAATGTGGCATGATGACATGAGCATGCGGTCATGATGATGCAATGCACAAAACGCAGCGATTTTCTAGTAGTGGTTTTAGCGGGATGCCACAATTTGACACCACTAACAATGGATCTCGCCCTCGAGATCCGCCTCATGGTACCGGGAAGAAGGCCGACGATCAGAATCTTCTCGCTTCAGGTAGATCCCCGTGACACCACTAACAAGATTGTTGCTCCATCTTGAAATCAGTGACACCACCAACAAGCGGTCATTGCTCACGTCCGTCGAGAGAGCACTCCGGATAACAAAGGACAAAGATAAAGGTATCAAAGGATAAGGTCACCTTTAACTTCTGTAGAAGGAGTAAATCGCATTGATGCCCCGTTCAATGTACAAAAGAAAATGATAAGAGTAGTGGTATGGTAGCTACTCCATCCGGCACTCAAAGCATTACTCTGTACATGAACAAAAGAATCATGCAACCAACTCTCGGAATTAGACTGAAGATCTAGATAAACGAGGTTCAGAAACAAAGGAGTGATGCAGACTCTGCATCGGATTTGGCGTAGATGATGTCGTCGCGTCAGAAAACACCGGAAGGCACAAACAAGGAACAAAGAATGGTACCACAGATAAAGGTTCACTCAGATAGCATGAAGACCGGATGTAGAAACACCATTACCAAAGGAGGAAGTGAAAACCTGAAGGTACGACGGGAACCCAACCACGAGAAATCCTGGACTAGAAGAAGGTAAGAGAGCAGATCCAAAACACGCAGAGGTAAGAGGAGAATAGCAGAGGGGTAAGGAGTAAAAGCAGACCTAGTCAGATCTATCCAACCGATTTTGCAATATAGTTTTGACACTCTACAATGGCCGTTAGCTAGGTTATCCTACAGGCTGGACTTGTGGGGTATCGCAACTGCTGGGCTCTGATACCACTCTGTAACACCCTCGAATCGGCCCTATGCAAGTTTTAGCCCTTTCCGCCAAACCTGCATAGAAACGATTCAAGGACGCCCACCAGGCACTTTCGTGCGGGTGGAAAACAAAGTAATACCATTACACAACAGTCCTCGATGGGACCCACCGAACATATATATACAACAACGACTCCATGAGTCAAGAATATAGATATACTATACAAAGATTCAAATCACCTTGAAAACGATAGAGCGTCCGACTACGGACAAGATGCAAATGGGGCTAAGAGCCCTGAAGAATAACCAATGGTGTCCATAACCCTGCCCAGGCCAAGCCGGAAGGGTAACCCTGCTAATGACGTCGATCTCAAACCTGCTAAAACAAAAGGGGTGCCGACAAAGGGCAAAGGAAAAAGAGGAGCGTCAGTACTGAGGCCAGTACACGGCGAGGCTAGAGTTCGGTGGCTCTCGCCTACATAGGTATGGTGGACTGAAGCGGCAGCGCAGCATGCACTAAACAACCTATAGAGACTCGATATCACTGGCGGCTATCAGAGAGGGTAAGAAAGACCTATTCGGATCCTACCTGATACTAACACCAAACATACCCATCCTGGTATTTCCCCCTCAAGACCAAACGAGGAAGTCAGACCAAGGAACTCACACAGTTGGCAGTTTTATTCATTCTATTATAGTTGAAGCACTTACTAGTCAGATATAGATAGCATGAGTCATCCCGATAACATAAGTAGTGGGCAGTTTTAATCAGCATTCTGTTGTAGTTGGAACATTTACTAGTCATATATAATTGTCCTGAGGAATCCCAAAACCCAGCATTTGTTGGCACTTTTATCACATTCCATTGAAGTTGTGATACTTATTAGGCAGGTATAACTTGACACGATACACCCCAGTTCCACCAGTTGTTGGCACTTTTATTATCCATTCCATTGTAGTGAAGCTGATTACTAGTCACATATTAAGTCAAATTTATAGCACTACTTTAGTTATGCTTGTCTATGATCGAGATACTGTGCTCCAAGTCGTCCATAACCGCGGACACGGCTTTTAGAAAGATTTACCCTGCAGGGGTGCACAAGTAGCAACACACACACGATCAACCTCAAAAAAACCAATCAAAACCCAACGAGGCTTTCACGACAAAGCAATCACAGGATTCATAAAATATTTCAGGGGGGCACCCCACTAAGCTACCCACAACGGAGTTGGCCGGCTCCGGAACGGACTCAGGGTTTGAGACAATGGCTGTAAACGACTGGGAACCCAAAAGTGTGACTGGGCTTGTCGATACCGCGAAAACATTCCACATTCCAAAACAGTACAGGTGCTCCACGCACAATCGTAAATAAAGCAGTAAGCATGGCATAAGTACAAGATAGTAATAAAGCCCCAAACTACTTTGTGGCCCCAAGAAATAAGAAATGAATCAAGCTCTGGCTAAGGGGGATTCATAGAGTCTCCCGTATGTGGATAGTGCGAATAGTCAAGGAACATGTATCAAGTACTCGGGGCCTACGGGACACAAGTGGGCATAAAAACCAAATAACATATATTACCCACCGGTGCCTCTTTCATTAGTTGTCCCGGCAATTTAATAGTTGTAATTAAAGACATGATCATCTCCACCAGAAAGCATATGAAAACATTCCAACAACTGTGTGGTACTTCACGACACGGGATCGCACCTGAGCAAGCGACTACGACTCGCAAGGCCATCTATCTACCAAACAACAGGTAATATGAGGTGTCCAAGGCAATATAAAGGCTGCACGGAATATATCTGGTACAGAACACTAAATCATCGCGACACGGATAGCAATAGATCAACATGAGGAAATAAAGACTATAAATGCAAAATAGGTAGAAGGGGGAGAGATGCTCGCCTGGGAAACACTGCCGAAGGTTCATATCCGGAGAACTTGTCGATACTCGCATCAAGTCATCGGCCTAATCCGCGTAGAAGCAAACACTAGAAGAAACACCGGATGCACTATTTAATACTATGGTAGAAGATCCGGCATGCTTATGATATGATGCAGATGCGGTGCAATTAGGTAGTATTAAGCAGAACCGAGGTCCCGACAATTAATTAATAGGTTCAAGTTATTTAGAAACCCCACCATTTAAATGTTGTGTTAACAAGGCGAAACATGGCATCGGTTCGCTACACCAATTTAAATGGAGTGCGGAATAAGACTAGAATAACCCGCATATAGAGTCCATATTTAATTTAGGTGAATCGACTATTTAACCCAACCCACCAGATGACATGTATGCAAGCATGATGATTAAATGATGCGACAGGTATATGTCATATTATAAAAATAGAGGCTTAGGGTCACACATCTGGGTTCGGAAGATCTTGGGTTCCGGGGGTTCGGGTCTGGGTCTCAGGGTTCGACGGGAGGGGGGAACGGTTCGACGGGATCGGTCTCGGACAACATAAGGAGAGCTTGGTGTTCCGGGAAGAAGGACTTGGTTTGGCATCGGGGGCGCATCGGATTCGCCCTGGTCGGTGACGATCTTGTTGTCACGAAGATCTTGCCGGGTCCGCGTATCGGGTCAGTCTTGGCGTTCGGGATGAAGAAGTTGGCGTTCTAGTGGCGATCTTGGCGGTCGTCGGATCTGGGTCTCGCATCCGGGAAGGAGTACGTGTCGCATCTGTGGTCTTCGGGTTCGATCTTCGGGGTCGGGGCTTCGAAGCCAGGAAGGAGAACTTGGCGTTGCCGAGAGGAAAGTCTTGGTGGTCTTCGGGTCCGAGAAGATCTTGTCGCACGGTGTCCGGGTAGGCGAACTTGCCGGTTCCGCGGCTTTGATTGTCGGTGACGACCTTGAATGGGCGTCGGTGGTTCATCTGTTCGGGCCATGCCGATCTCATTGCTGGTTGGGCTTCCCGGGCACACGGTAGAACTTGACAACATCCCTTCGGAAGATCTTGCCGTTGTGAAGAAGCACCGGATAGCCAAGGGTGTGCGCGCCGCGGGGCGAAGACGTGCAAGGGGGCGTCCCTGTGCCCAGGAGTTGCATTCATCTCTGGCTTCAACAGAAGCATGACAACGAGTGGGGGCCGGGGCGCTCAGGTCTGAGGCGATATGACGAGAGACCCTAGCGAGCTTGAGCGTGGGTCGGGTAGCACGCTCTGGGGCCGGGCTTGCTGGCGACGGTGGTGGAGGGTGCACGGGGAGGAGAGGCTCGTGCAGAGACAGCCACGACGGCAGCGTGCACTGGCGACGCGACCGAAGACCAGAGAGGCGGCACGGGGGCTGGCTGGTGCAGGGACACAACCGCGGCTCGACGAAGGCGGAGGCATAGGCGACGGGCCTGGCGGCAGCGACGGCCGGGAAGCGGGGCCGACGGGGACCAAGCGGCGGCGGCTGTCCCTACTGGGATGGAGCGGGCTCGCGGCGGAGCTTGGGCCAGGGGTGGCCGAAGGCGCGCAACGGAGTGGAGGCTGGCGAGGCTAGGGTCACGGGGACATGCGAGCTCGGGAAGGTGGGAGGCGACCGCGGCGGAGGGCGACGGCGGTCTCCAGTGGGCCGCGACGCACGAGGCCGGCCAGAGGAAGGAGAGCCGAGGAGGGAAGGAGCAGCTCGCGGGCCCGACCAGACGCGAGCACGGTCGGTGGCGGCTCCGGCGAGGCGGGAGAGAAGGGGAGGGCGACGTGGCCGTGTCGCGTGCGTGTGTGCGTGCGTGCAGGGGCCGGGTGTGTGGGTCTGGGTGAGTGTGTGGCTGGCGCCGTGGTGTGCGTGTGGGGGTGATTAGGTGGAGGGATGCGGTGAGGTGTCGAGCTGTGAGTGGACGGGGTGAGGTGGAGGGTGGAGGAAGGCTACGAGTGGAGGGCGGATAGGGTTAGACTAGGATCTGGTTTTGGTAAATTTTGGGGGTGGTCGGCTGGGTCGGATCGGCCCGGTTTGGCTGCCACCTAAAAATAATACAAATATTTTATTTGTTTAAAACGGGGCTTTTGAAATCCGTTTGTAGACGAAACAAAATAATCCGGACAAGCCCGGGGTTTTAATTTGAAATAAAGATGGGGCGTTTAGAAAACGAAACCAGGCTTTTCGAAAATAGTTTTGAGACAATCCATGCATGATGATGACGATGCTCAAGTGCAATGTGGCATGATGACATGATCATGCGGTCATGATGATGCAATGCACAAAATGCAGCGATTTTCAAGTAGTGGTTTTAGCGGGATGCCACAAAACACATGGCAGACATGATTTACACCCTAATCCTAGCTCACTGTTTGCAACAGGGTTTTGCCCCCAAATGATCTCTATTTAATCCCTCTGTCCCCTCTTGATCTAACCAGGCCCTTAGCACCCATCCCCTACCTCCCTAGTGGCATTGCCATGCCAACCCGAGCCCATGCCGTCGGCCAAACCTTGCAACCGCTATAGCAGACCGACCCCCTCTCTCTCACCATGTCTACGAGCTAGCTCACACCTCACCGCCACCCTCTCTCCCCTCCCCGAACCGAGCCAGACCATGGACCACCGAGGAACCGCTGCGCCCAATGCGTCTGCACCATGCCGAGCACGCGCCAGAGCGCCGCGCCCGACACGCGTGCACACGCCGCCCCTCGACCGCAGCCCGCGTCCACCGCTCCGCCATGACCCCAGGAACACCACAGACATGCCCATTCGCCTCCCAACGCACCACAGCCACCGCTCGCCGTTGAGACCGCCGCCTCTGCCGCCTAGAGCACGCGCACCTCCCGACCAAATGCCACCGTCCCTTGATACATTGCAAATGTATCTATAATTTTTGATGTTCCATGCTTGGTTTTATCCACTTTCTTGTGTTTTGTTCCAACTTTGGAGTACTTTTCATATGATTTCTTGGACTAACCTATTAACAAGAGCCACAGTGCTAGCTGCCTGTTTTTTGCTGTTTTTGGTTCTAGGAAAGTCAGAAAATGAATATTCTCGGAATTGGACGGGAGAAAAGCCAAAGTGCCTATTTTTCTGGAAGGGATCAAGTGCCAGAATATGAGACGGAGAAGGGCCATGGGCCGGCCACACCACCTGGCCACGCGGCCAGGCTGGGCCCGTCCCAGGGGGTGGTGTGGTGGCTCCCGGCACCCCCTCGGCCTCTCCTTCCGCCTATATATTGCCCTTGGAACAAAAACCCTAAGTACCCGATCAAAAATCCACGAAAGAGTCTTTAGCCGCCGTCATCTCCATCCCTAAATCGGGAGGGATCTGAAGCTCTTCACGGCACCCTGCCGGAGAGGGGAATTCACCCTGGAGGCCTTCTTCATCACCATGCAAGCCTCCGGTGTGATGCGTGAGTAGTTCATCCTTGGACTACGGATCCATGTAGTAGCTAGATGGATGATTCTCCTCCTTTGTGCTTTCATGTTTAGATCTTGTGAGCTCCGTTCATGATCAAGATCATCTAGTTGTAATTTTGCATGTTGTGTTTGCGGGGATCCGATGGATATTGAGATGCTATTTCAGATTGATTATTGATTCTATCATGTCTTTGTTATTTGTGATCTTGCATGCTTTCCGTTGTTAGTAGCTATCTTGGCCAAGTAGATGCTAGCAACTCCAAGAGTTAGTATTTATGCTCGATAGTGGGTTCATGCCTCTGGTAATCTGGGGAAGTGATAGAAATCTCTAAGGTACTAGATGTGATGTTGCTACTAGGGAGAAAACAACAATCCTTTGTTCATAGAACAATCGTATTGTTTACTTTACACGCAGTTCGTAAAGAAATAATCAGTTGCTTGCAACTTAATACTGGAGGGGGTTCGGATGATAACCTGAAGGTGGATTATTAGTCATAGATGCAGTTGGATGGCGGTCTATGTATTATGTTGTAATGCCCAATCAAGTCTCAAAGAAGTCAAGATGATTAGTATATGCATGTATTGCTTTCTCGGTGTTTGTCAATTGCCCCGCTGTAATTTGTTCACCCAGCATGTTATTTATCTTAAGGAGAGCCACCTCTAGTGAACTATGGATCCCGGTCCTTGTCTTTTACATACAATCTACAAATCTTTTAATGCTTTGTGTTTACTTTCTGCAAACTTTTACTTCTTTCCATTCGATACGTTTAATCCTTTGTTTTCCACAAAACACGGTGAGATTGACAACCTCATCGCAAGTTTGGGACAAAGTTCTGTGGTTGTGTTGTGCAGGTCTCCACGTTGCTACTAGCACCGGTAGTGCGCCCTGCCAAAGCTCAGCTAGTAACACCTTTGGGGTGTTTCCTTGCTCCTACTAGTTCGATTAAACCTTGGTTTCATAACTGAGGTAAAACTTGCTGCTATGCTCATCGTACCTTCCTCTTGCGGTTCCCATCTTAAATTGAAACATCTTATTAATTAAAGAAGAAAACAAATTTGAAAATGGCGGAAAGACCAAAAGTTTTGCCAAAATCTGAAAATCGGGTCAACGATGCCGGTTCATCCCACGAACCGGGACCGATGATCCTGGGTGCGCGCGCTGCCAGCAACGCTCCTTTCGTCCCGGTTCGTACCACCAACCGGGACCAAAGGCTCAACGGTCCCGGCTGGTGCGGTGAACCGGGACCAAAGGCCCTGGGTGTGCGCGCGTGCACGTGGCGGCTCAGCAACGCTCCTGCCCAGACTTTTAGTCCCGGTTCATTCCAACAACCGGGACCGTTGAGCCTTTGGTCCCGGTTGGTGGGATGAACCGAGACCAAAGGCATGTATAGTATACAGCGTCAGCCCTTCTTCCTCCCCAACTCCCCCAAATCACAGAGCACATCGACGCGCGGTTAAGAAAAATTTGAGGTGGAGCAAAATCACGCCGTCGGGCTGCCCAAATCCAGAGCCATTTCACGTCGTCAACGCCCGCCGCCGCCACGCCACCACTGTAGACGGTCGGAATCGAGACGCTCTCCTCTAGCTGGAATCGAGCCCGAAGTCGTCACCTTCCCGAGCTCCAGCCTCCGTTGATTTGCCTTCGTCTGGCCTCCCCTTGCTTCCCCGACCCCTCCATCGCAACCCCGGTGAGATTCCGGTGCCCATGCACCTCTCCGTCCTATCTCTCGTGCTCTGGTTCGTGCTGCCGATGATGACCACCGAGCACCGCCGCCAAACCTCATCGATGTCGTCGCTCCGGCGACCTCTTGCAAGCAGCGCCGCTACTTTCTGGTTCCCCGCGACGAGACGCGTCCAACGCGCCCATCTGCATGTCCAGACGTGCACTGGATCGATGGATCTGTGCTCGACCCGAGCAATGGCCTCGATGATGTCATCATGACGTCAGGCTGACGTCATTTCTCTTTTTTTTCTTTTAGTTAATCTTTTCTATAATTGTTTTATTAATTGAAAATGCTAACGGTGGGTCTAGCAAGTCAGGTTTTTATTATTTTTGGAAATGTTTTCTGAAATTAATAAAAGTCTGACATGTGGGGCCAGATGGAAAATAATTTTAATAATTCCAAAAATGTTTATTTATTAAAAAATGATTTTAAAATGGATTAAAATTGGGAAAAATCATAACTAATTCATTTTAAATCAGAAAAATGTGTATAATATATCAAAATGTTCAGAAAAATGAGCTCTACCATTTAAAAATGTAAGCATTCATATTCATACAAATTTGAACCTTACTTTACATAGAGGAACACCGACACCCCCTAAGTACCATGGGTTCGATGGTTTGTCCACCTAGTGCATTCCGAACCGATTTAGAAAATAAGTGCATAGTGTTTTGCATTATTTGCATTATAGTAAATTGCAAATCTTAATTTGCAGATACTATGGATCCAACACACCAAGATACTGTGATTCTAGAACATCAGGAAAACATCCTCCACTGAATGATCTTCGAAAATGAAGATATCAATATCGATATCACCAGGAAGTTTCTGAACGATTCCGGTGAGGGAGATGAGTCTCTCAACCGAGGAGACGGCTCCGGTGAGGTAGAAGCCAAAGCCTGGGACATGGGAGAAGCCGATGAGGGAGAAGGCGACGGCTCCGGCGGAACCTTAAATCTCGCAAACACCGGCAAGGTGTATATATGTATTTTTGTAATTAAAATGCTGTTGTCTATATATATACATGCATATATTAACACTCTTTCTTATTTTAGCCCTCCGGATCGAGAACTTCTTCCGTAAGAACGAAACGAGGCCCAACAAAAAAGTTGGATGACACTGTGAGGTATAGGATCGAAGTGGTCGGTGTAGACGGCGAACCGCAAGCTCCCGTCGATGTCGCAAGAAAATTTGTCAAGCAATGCGAAGTTCTTGTGAGGGACTACATCCCGATCACCGTTCAAGAATGGAATCGGCCAAGCAGCGGTGGAGTCCCGTATGTCGGTGACACCGCCAAACATAAGCTTTTTGACAAGCTCGTGATTAATTTCCTCCTGCTGATGCTAGATGTGAATCCGGATGAGGAGGAGAGAGCAAGAATGGATCTTGTGCAAAGAGTCAAGAAGTTTGCTCTCATCAAGATGGCCGATGCATTCAAGAACTGGAAGAAGAAACTGTACAATAACTTTGTCAAGGTAGAGAAGACTCCGGATTTCAATCAAGGTGGCTATGCTAAGTTAAGACACCAGTGGGAGGATTTTGTGAAGTACAAGACATCGGAGAAAGCTAAGTAAAGGTCTAGAATAAATACAGAGAACACTGCTAAGAAAGTGTACCATCATAATATGGGGCCTACTGGCTACGCCGGTTGCATGCCTAAGTGGGATGCACTTGAGGTCAATTACATTGCTGTCGGGATCAGACCAGAGCCCACAACATGGATACCACGGGCAATAAAATGGTTTTACGTCCATGGGGGCAAGTTGGACAAAGAAGGGAGGGCAACATATAATCAGAAACACAAAGATGATCCCCTACTACCCATCGACGATATTAGAAATGCAGTAGATGATGTTGCATCGGGACGGTTCGTTCCCGATAGAGAGAACGACGAGCTCACACGCGCCCTTAAAAATCCTAAACATGAAGGACGAGCATGAGGCACACCAGGCTCCAAGTCGTGGAAGGTTGCCTTCCCCGGGGCAATGAAGAGATATCCCGATAAAAGCCATCAGAGGAGAAAGGAAAGGGAGAAGCTAAGAAAGCGGCCGCTACAGACCGACTGTGTAATGTAGAAGAAGCATTAAAGCGACACTAGGATCAACTCGACAGACTTAGCCAGCAAGGTACTAGCGGCCAATCTCAGCGGCACGTGGTAGAAGCTACATTCGATGGTACCGGCGCCCTATCGAATAAGAAAAGCAGCATCGCTTCCACGCAGCTCCATGATGTTGATGATGATGCACCGACGACGACTCCTCCTAAACGCTACCCAGTGGATGATATCATGGAGAGCACAGCTTGTGAGCTAAAGGTGCAAGTTATGAACTTAAGGGTGACGGCGGCGGTCGGCATGGCCGTACCAATTGCGCCTAACCCAACTTGGCATTGTAGACCGGTTCCAAAAGGGTATGTTGTCGTCATGGTGGATGATGTGAAGGAAGATTTTGAGGAGCTGAAGCTAGATCACCCTGTGGGGGAAGATATGGAGCTGACTCAACTAGGAGAAGCCAAAGGAGGGACTATTGTATGGCCAAAGGAGCGCATCGTGCTTCCAAATTATGTGCCGCCAAGGCCATCCAATCCTCAGAGCAGCAATCCACCTTCACCGCCACCTCACCATTCTCTAGCGCAATCGCCGCCTTCACCGCCTCACCACTTAGCGCAACCGTCTCCATCGCCGCCTCAGCCATCTCCGCCGCCGTGTCAGCCGTCTCTGTCCCGTGAGCCTCAGAGACAAAAGAGGAAGTATACTAACAGGGCAGCACCACCACCAGCAGCAAGAGCACGTTCCGATCACCGAAACGTAAGCTACCGCCCCTCCCAAAAGTACCTCATAAGAATATGAAGAAGCTACCTTGCGAGAAGACAGATGAGGAAACTGCTACGGTCGTAGCTACCCATTATGAAAAGTGGAAGATTGACATGGCTAACAAGAAAAGGCCGATAGAGCCATTCTTCCCGGTCACCGCAGAAGATAAAGACAAAGCAGCCACGCTTAAGATTCAGCTTCACCAACCCATAGCGCACACATCAGACTATAATCGCTCTATTACCAAGTCGGCTGAGGCAAAAGAGCGGAGAGTCGGGAAAAAAGTTGCCCAGCTCGGACAACAGAAAAATCAATCGATCGAACCGCTCAAAGTGTACGATACCAATGAGTGGAGAGCCCAGGAGCGGCATGATCCGAACATTGATCCGGAGTTTAGTCGACTGTACGGAGAAAAGGCCGAATTATATGGACTGTCTATTACTAAGTATATGAGCCGTATGGATGAGTTCGAGGGGTACCAAGAAATAGCATATGTATACCAGTATGGGGCTCCTCTCGTCAAACCCGAGTTAGTCAAAGATTGACCAACAAAAATGCGAAGATTGCATAATTGGTACATGCAAGTCTGTGCTGAATCCAAAAAATAGATCTATGCTAGATATAAACACCACATTTGACCCATTCTTGCTCAGGAACATCCGCGGTCATCAGCAACCTTGACACTTCACGCAGCCAATCATCCGCATCAAGTGGCTGATCAGACACCTCAAATTGGCGTGGGTTGAACTTGAGAAAACTCTTGATGTCTCCTCGCTTGGGAGGTGGAGGTAACGGAACAAACTCATTCCTCCTCACGCTTTCTTCGAAGCGCTGCTGGTTCTGCTACATTGTGCCCAAGGCATTTGCAATACTTGCCAAAGCAGCCCCCAGTTCAGGTGGTATGTCCTCCTCAGAACGGCGTGGTGGTGCCATCCTGTGATTAATATAAAACACAAGTCGGTACTATAATGGAGAATGATAATAATCCAAAATAGTACCAAAATGGAATTAACCGAGATTAAAGGATACAATTCACTGAGATGATATTAAAATATCAACAAAGTTCAAGACACCTAGAAGATATTAAGCATAACGCACACGACTGAACAAGGAGTGTGGTACACAAGCTAACAAAGAAAAAATTTCCGCAAATTTCGGCATTAAATACCACTATATGCGCAAAACCACTTAACGAATCAAGATTAGTAACTCTACTAATTCAATATACAAGAGCGAATGATAAGAGTAGTGGTATGGTCGCGACTCCATCCCGCACTCAAATCATTACTCCGCATATGAATCAGTAAAACACATATCCCAACACCTTCTTCTTAAGATGAACCTAAATATTAGTAACTACGGAAACGAACACCCCAAACAAGATAACGTCGGAAAACAAAAAGTAAGACAGATCGCACCGGTATACAACGAATCAGATAGATCGCGTCGGTTACAAAGGCCTGCCGGTATGGAATGTACCAACAGTTGATAACCAAAAGGCAGATAGCGCTAACATTTGGATGCAACAGATAGACAAAGAATTCACACACACACACACAACCTATGGTACTACGGAACCCAGAACACGTGAATCCTAGTTTGAATTTTAGAAGAGGATTGAAAACGTTACACTTCCTTACCAGAAAAGGGTGGGTGGGTGGGTAAGAAGAAAAATGGAAGCAGTCCTACTCTCACGTTTTGTTTTTCCCTAGTATACATAACTACCAAAAATATTTGCTAGACTGACAACGACCATTTTGGCTGAGACCCTGAAGGGCGGGATGGCTCTGATACCAATTGTATCTACTTCGGTGAATTACGCTCTTAGTTACATGCCTGGACAAGCGAAAGTGGTTAAAATAGTACGGTGGGGCCCGGGGCCACTCACGGTAGACCTTTCGGCCGTCCTAACCACTTTTAGAACATCGGGACAAGAACGAGCGGCGTAATCGGCAGGCGAAGGGATCAACTACATACACAGGTGAGTATGTATGCAAGCCACATACAACAGTCCTCAGAGCCATTCCATCTAAAAGAAATAGAAATATTGCAACGCCATACGGCAAGATTCAAATATCCTAGATAGATATAACAGTTTCGGATAGCTCCTCATACATCAAACATCAGAGTATCAGGCGGAAGCGGAAAACAAGATCCGAGTACGGATAAGAAGCAAATCGGCATAAGATGCCACATAGATAAACACATCCCGCCCACAGATCTCACGGATCCCTGTTCTCGAAATCTCTACACCGAGTGATCTTTGCCAGCATCATCTGTCTCCTCCACCCAGTATCCATCTTGCGAGTACACCTGTTCATCTGAATCAAAAAATTTATTGTGTGAGACCCTAGGGGTACTCAGCAAGTCTTTATGCCTCTAAAGGGGACACAACCTGGGGTGACGCAATTGCAGCAAAAGATAATATCTAACAAGTCTATAGATACTCGCTAACCATCCGTCTAACCATTGATAGACGGATGTCCGTGAATTAAGAACAACAATTATAACAGTATAATTAACAGATCCATCCTCCTCCTCGCTTACCACGAGGAAGCGGACGAACAACCCCCATCCGTTGGCAGTTTTATTAACCATTCTGTGAGTATTGCACTATTTACTAGTCAGGTACTTAATCAATTTAAAAGCGGTACTTTCGTTAGACTTGTCTATGATCGAGTAACTGTGCTCCAAGTCGTCCATAACCGCGGTCACGGCTTTTAGAAAGATTTACCCTGCAGGGGTGCACAAATAGCAACACACACTCGATCAACCTCGGGAAAACCAACTCAAAACCCAACGAGGCATTCACGACAAAGCGATCACAGGATTCAGAAATATTTCAGGGGGCCACCCCAATAAGCTACCCGCAACGAAGTTGGCCGGCTCCGAGACGGACCCAGGGTTTGCGACGACGGATGTAAACGACTAGGAACCTGAAAATGTGACTAGGCTTGTCGATACCGCGAAAACATGGCGCGATCCAAAACAGTACAGGTGCTCCTCGCACAATCTTAAATAAAGCAGTAACATGGCATAAGTACAGGATAGTAATAAAGCCCCAAACAAATTGTGGCCCCAAGAAATATGAATGAATCAAGCTCTGGCTCGGGGGGGTCCATAAGGCCTCCCGGATGTGGATAGTGCGAATAGTCAAGGAACAGGAATCAAGTACTAGGGGTCCTACGGGACACAAGTGAGCATGAAAACCCAAATAGCAGATATTGCTCACCGGTGCCTCTTTCATTAGTTATCCCATTACTACTCAGGTTATGTTGTTTAGGTACCTCGTTATTCATCAGACACTCACATACCCTACACATGCTTTTCTACGACTCGCATGGCTCAAACAACTCCCGTAGTAATGGCTCATGGGATGGAGGTACAAGCTTCGGTGGGGTTTTAAAAGTAAAGGCTATGCAGTACTTGGGATTCAATTTAATGCAATCGCGACTCAATGATGCAAGAATAAGATAGAGGCAATAGGTACTATATGTATGCAAGCATGTGGTAGTGCTTGCCTGGCAGCTCAGTTGAAGCGAGAGATGGATCTGGGTAGTACTCCTGTGATTCCTGATAATTCTCCTGTTGGGCGTCTATTCGAAGAAGAACCAAACAAACAAGGCCAACATAAATAAAGTGCACAAGCATATGAATTGAAATGCGACAAGCAAACAAGCATGCCATGATGAATGATGCATAATTTACATGGCTTTACAGTAGCATGGCATGGTGAGGTGTGGGGTACAAGAATAAAGCATTTTATTATTTGTTTAGTCAAGTTTCATTGCCATAAACAGTTCTGATTTTTAAATATGGCATGATGTATGCTTCAATTCAGAACAAGGAGTGCATAGATAGAACGGGATCGTCGCGTTGATCGATTTAGACATATTATTTGTTAAATTTGGAGTTATAGAATTAAAGTTATTAATTTATTAAGAAAAGAGCATTTTATTGTAATTTTAATCATCTCAAAAATTTAAAGTGTTCAAACATTATTTTGAATAGCATATTTGAATTCATCATATTTTTCTGATTCAAAAACATATATCATTTGTATTATTTGGATTTATAATTTAAAACTTATTTAAAACATATTTAAACATTTCCTGGAATTGTTTTATTAAAACAGATAAACGGAAAACCTTTTTATACTCAACGTCTCCTAGCCACAGTCACAGACAGGTGGGGTCACTGCTGACTGGGCTGATTCGGCGCGCAAAACTTTCCTCACCTCGTGCTTCTCTACCCTATGCGAATGACAAGTGGGCCAGCGGGCTATGGGTCCACGTGCCAGCGGCTGAGCCTGCAGAGACTGACAGGTGGGTGCGGATGGGGCGCGGGATGAGTGTGCAGAAAAGGCGGGTGCCTTTTTGCAAAAATTTCACAGACACGGACAGGTGGGGTCGGGCTGGACCGCGGGTTGAGCCGGCAAAAACGCAGGGGGTATGTGCAAAAAGGGGTGGTACTGTGGATCTTCTCCATGGTCTGACAGTCAGATCCGTGTGCGGCAGTGGCGGTGAGGCGCGGGGGATCGAACTGGGGACCTGGGGCTCGTGCGCGGAGGCGGCAGCCACTATGGCAGGTGGGGGTTGCTGACAGGACGGGGGAGCGCGGCTAGAAGAGCGGTACGCGACGCGGAGGCATGCAGACGCTCGCGGCCACGGCGCACGGAGACTGCTCGGCGAAACGCCTGTCGCGGCTAGGGTTTTACGGCGAGGCAGAGGGTGTCTAGGCGGGAGAGGGACTCACCGCGGGGAGTTTGACGGCGGCGGATCGGTGCGGGAGACGACAGAGCGGCGAGGAAGCAGAGGCTGGGGAATTAGGGCTTTGCGGTGGCCGGCGGTAGTTCTGGTGGCTGCAGAGTGGCGTCTCCTCGCTGGCGTGTACCAGGCGAAGCAGGGGACCCTTCTCGGCTTCCTCGACCACCTCCACGTCACCCACGCCTGCTGGAACGAGGACTCGGTGGTGGTACTGATGGTGACCGACGAGAGAGGAGATGGCGTCGGTGGAGAAGAAGAGGGGAGAGGGCAAGGCCCTGGGGTGGATCTGGGCTGCTACCAGACGGGGAAAAAGGGAGTAGATAGGGACGGGGAGGGAGAGGATGCCGTGTGGGAGCGGGGTAGAGGAAAGTGGCCTCGACACCTTTTCTTCCTCCTTCTCTCACGTGCGCGACGTGAGCGGCCAGGGCAGGTAGGGTGGAGGCTGCCAGGTGGGGACGGCGAGGCTAAGGTCTGGCTCGGTGTGGGACCAGCATGGTAGAGAGAGAGAAAGAGAGAGAGAGGCTCGGGTTTTAGCTAGGGTTAGCCTCGGCTAGGTTAGGTTAGAGGGGTGGGTAGCTCGCATGGTAGAGAGAGACTAGGTGGGGTATCTTGGCAGGGAGAGAGGGGTGAGGTGAGGTGAGGTTAAGGGTTAGGGTTTAGACTAGGACTAGGTTAGAGAGAATAGAGAGGTGTTAGGGTTTTGTTCTTAAGATCAAGCAAAAATAGATGATGAGAAGAAGGGAAGATGTAGGGCCTTTATTTGTGACAAGCATTCCACATCCATGTCTAATGGGTCAAGATGAGGTAGAAAGTATATAGAGAAAAGTTTAGGGTTTTGGTGCACACATGGTGGTGGTAGAAGAGAGATAAAGGTGGTGCTCAACAAGAGATCAAGGACACTTAGGATGTAAACACAAGACAAAACCCACTTTAAAACAAAGGCAAAACTCAAAGGAGAAGAGATGGTGAAGCTTTGCATGGCCCATGCATGGGCATTAAATGCCATG
The DNA here is from genome assembly GCA_910589775.1 of Avena eriantha. NCBI lineage: Eukaryota > Viridiplantae > Streptophyta > Magnoliopsida > Poales > Poaceae > Avena > Avena eriantha. Next base: position 458,932,722 of record OU342745.1, read on the forward strand.
TGTTAATTTTGTGAAACAATGCTAATATGACATGGCATGATTCCCATATATTACCAAAAGGTGGAATAAAGGCCAAGCAAAAGAAATTTAGAATTGGATCCATCCCAACCCACATGGGCTAGATTAAATACCAAAAGAAAATAAAAGCCCATGGGTAAGTAGAATGGTGGAATTATAAGGTGGTGACAAAGAAAGGTGGTGGAGTGGAATAAAAGATATGCCCCCAACTCAACTTGGGCATCTAGCATTTATCAAGAACCAAATACAATGTATTAAGAACCAAATACAATTAATAATGCATATGAGAGAAGAACCAAAAGGAAAAGGGTTTTATATGATGCCCAAATGCAAGGTGGCATGATGACATGAGCATGATATAAATATGATGCAACAATTATATATAGGAAGTAACCATTATATTACTAGACCAAGTAGCATTACAATTGTTAGACAATTGGGATGCTACAGCGAACATGCAGGAATGCCTCCAGAAGGCTTGGAAACGGTTCACCGTGAAAACTAGGGGTGTTTGGAAGCCAGATCTTACATTTCAACCATTGACTGTAAGTACTACTTGCTAGCTCCACGCATCTCTTTGATTCTAGTTTCAGTACCACCATTATCATGCTTGATTATTATTTTGATTGAACTCGGTTCTTGTAAAGTGCTTGAGGCAAGAAGCCAGAAATAACTTATATGGATACTATGTCTGCGAGTTCATTCGCCAGACGACCAAAGAGAAGGGCGCAGACCGGAACATCAAAAAAATTGAAGTAAGATAAACAATAATCACAACTTTATTTTATTACCACCAATTGTGTTTAGTTTCATTCACATATATTGATCCTCTTCTTTAAATTAGATCGAACAGATGCAGGACGGTCTTCTATCACAAGAACGCGGGCAAGCAATTCAAAAGGAAATTGTCGGATTCTTATTAGAACAAGTCATAGATCCGAAAGGAGAATACTATTACCCAGTTCATTTGGAAGGGTGAAGTGTAAAAAAGAAGATGTAAATTAGATCAAATTCGTGTGAGTACCGTTTATAATTAATATGTTTCGACCAAGAAGACGGATGAGACGATGTATAATATATTTGTGATCATGATGTGTAATATATTATCGTGGTTTCATTATTGTTGTATATATGTAGTACCATTAAATTGAATACAAAACACCAAATAAATAAATAAATAAAAACCCTGCCGCGGCACAAAACCCTGTCGCGGCACAAAAATAGTCCGAAATGCAGAGATCAATGATCCCGGTTCGTGTCACGAACCGGGACCAATGATCCACCCCCTCGTCTCGCGTGCGCCCACGTGGAGACCCATTGGTCACGGTTTGTTCCACGAACCGGGACCAATGATCCACCCCCCTCCCCCCCCTCCCCCCCCTCCCCCATCACGCGCGCGCCCACGTGGAGACCCATTGGTCCCGGTTCGTGCCCGAACCGGGACCAGCATTAGTCCTGAGTGATTGGTCCCGGTTCGGAAGCCGGGACCAATGGCCCTTATGAACCAGGACTAGAGGCCTTTTTTCTACCCGTGTGTGTCATGTCCTAGACGATCCATAGTGAAGTCAGATGCGAAGAATGTCATGAAAGAAGAAGGAACATGAGGGCTAACGATGGTGATTTGAGTCTTTCTGGCAATGTGGAACTGGACGCGTGATCTGTGACTCACAGCAACGACTGTTTGTAGGGCGACAACACGAGAGGAGTTCACAGTCCTACCTTACTGGGTGAAAATCAAAGGCTTGTCCTTAATTGGTTGTGTCTGCCAATGGTTGAAGGCTTTGTTTTGTATGAGAGAACTTTTTCAGGATAAAAACCTATGATCTTTGATCGGATGACGATGATGTGTGTGCACTGTTTCCTTTATGAAGGTGTCGCTATTGGAGAGGCTGGACTACCGGTGTTGTTCTAGTGGTGTTAGTGTCGTTGCTACGAGTAATCGTTCTTTGTAGCGGGACTTTCTTTTTTTTGTATTTCTTATTCATTTTTTCTAGGCTGAGTGTATCCGTAAAGCCGCTAGGGCATGTGTTGTTGCAGAGACTAGGTATAATTGGTATCTCTGTGATATTAATATATGATCTTTATCAACAACAAAAGTTAAGCATCTAGACTAGGTGCATTTATATCTAGACAAAATTGAAACCATTAATATGGACGAAAGAGAATACTACTATTACTCTAAATGTATTTTAGTGAAACATCCTTCCGGTAAAGGGAGCTTCTTATTGACTCATCACAAAGCATCAAGGGGATAAAAAAACACCGTGTTTGAAAACAAAACCATACAACCCAATTCCAAATCGCTAGTAGTATATTAATTGTGTGTTTCCTACATGCATAGGAGATTTTCAAAGATCGTTGAGAAGCTTATCTGTTGTGGATTCAAAAGGTAATATTAAGCTAACACCTATGGTGTAGAAAAGCCAAGATTCCATAAAATTAACCACTCAAAATTTTAGCTCCAAAGTTTTAGTGCATTCATTCATAGAAAGAACATATGTTCTCAAACAACACTCCAAGACAAAGTTGAACAAGTTTGATATAGATCAGAGGAATTATTTCGGAGCCCACAGATTCTCATTCGTAATTAAATGATTTTAATCAGCTCGTGTAAAAGGCAGGGCCGGGCCTGCAGGAGTGCGGCCTGTGCGGTTGCACAGGGCCCAAGAATTTGGGGCCCAAAAATCTGAATATGCCTATACACCTTTATAGGATTGTCCGCTGGAAAATGGGAATACTAATACAAAATTGGGCCGCCCCCTATGTGGGCTGTTGGCGGCAGACTGTCTCGTTCTCGGTTGAACAGAGTCCGTCAGTCGATTGTTCGATCTAATTAGGTCATCCCATCACGCGTCGCTCCCTATTCCCGACTCCCTCGCGCGACCCGAGTGTCGGCAGTTCAGCGCCAGGCAGCAATTATAAAATGTTTTAGCTTTGTAAATCAAATGTATCTAGACTTTTTTTAGGATCTAGGTTCACTCAGTTTTGCAGTGCATCTACACACTAAAACAAGTCTAAATATATTTTTTTCACAAACCTAAAACATCTTATATTTTGAAACGGAGGAAGTACTCGCCAGTTCAACGGGACCACGACACGAGCAGGAACAAGGTGAGTTCCACAATCTTTCTAAACGTCATACAAATCACTACTCCCTCCGTTCAGAAATATAAGACGTTTTAGTTTTGTGAATCGAATGTATCTAAATGTCTTTTATAAATTCGTAGATGTTCGGAGTGAACCTATACACGAAAAAACGTCTAGATACATTTATTTCACAAATCTAAAATGTCTTATATTTATGAATGGAGGGAGTAGTAGTTTTGTTGATTAGAAATGTGATCCATTCCCTAGTTTTGTTTTATTTACCCCCTCTGGAAAGCGTCTTATTTGGTGGCCAAAAGCCTAGGAGAAAAGAAATATAACAAGATTTACAATCATGAGAGGGCTATGGACAGATTTACCGTGAAAAGAATCTCAACTTTCTCCCATAATAGATCAGTAATCCATTTATCCCTACAATAGTATTATTGTTTACATTGATTCTATATATGGTCGGACGGAGACAAAAAAAACTCCCTCCAAAAGGATGCTACAAGTTTATCTAAATTCGAATATATTTATATACTATGTCTAGATGCATCCGAATGTTGAAAAATCTAAAACATCATTTCTAGGACGGAGGGAGCAGTTAAGGCAGAGGAAGAACATATTGGTATTAGTACTTCACTTTTTGAGGACACTATGTAGCCAGGAGTTGAATATACATGATTCTTAATATATCCAATTACGATGTACAATATTATGGGTGGAAAAAACCCTCTCGCCCTCTTGCTCACCTGAGGGCGCCTCACCCCATCCCTCCGTTGTTTCGTCGCCGCCGCTAGTATGGGTCACGGGCCGAAGCGAACGGCAACAGTATGCCTTTCACTGCGTCCTGAGAGAGGGCTGGGGCCCTCCCCCTCATCAGCGGTGGTGTTCCTCGAGAGCGAGCGGTTCGTCGTGTGGCCAGGTTGTAGATGGTGTCGGTTCATCTACAACGGGGTAAAGCTGTGCGACATGGTCGCGTCGGTGGTGCCTTCCTGGCCTAGATCTGGCCCCTTAGGCCTAGAGGCCTGCAGGCTGCTATGACATATGAATTTATTAGTTCAATTTTTCTAGTGAGATAGGGCTCATTTTAGATTTTCGCATAAGGCCCCCAATTATGCCGGCCCGGCCCTGGTAAAAGGTACCATGGGTTTGAATCGAAGTACAACTAGTAGTAGTACAAATCACGATGACTTGGATATTCTTTGGCCATGATCAATTCAAAATTTACCTAATACGATATCAACACAAACGCACACGCACGTGCAAAGCAGAAATGGGAACATCCTGGGACATAACATAAGCAAAGATATAAAGTTGAAATCTCAACCATACACAACATTTTTTTTTTTGAACAAGGGAAGGACCTCGAAGGGTCCAGAGCTGCATTAATCGGTGGGATAATATTTTACATAGATGACTCTAAAAGAAAAGAAAAATACAACCAGGTCATCAACTTTTACATAAAGGACCTCAAAGATGATATGGAAAATGCAATCGAGGACCTCTCCACCGAAGAAGATGAACTCAACGCCATGGCCGCCAGCTCCGTCGTCGGGGACGAAACCACTTGACATCGGAGTGACGATGAACGCCATGACTGAGTTGCCTAAAGGCCTCCAGATTGGCACGCCGGCCAGGAGGTTGAATAAACCGCGGGGCTCGCAGCACCGCAGCACGGAGCGGTCTCGTCGACCACGGGTAACAGTGGCGCAAATTCGCCACCGTTGATGTACTCCGACAGTTGCAGCAGCTTGGTCTTCCCATGGAGCTACAGAACCCACCGCCCCATCCATCTTTCCACCACCTCGGCAGCAAAGACGCACGGAACTAGGGTAGTACCCCACCGAACTGGAAAACCGAGTCCCTCCAATCTGCACCTTCCTAGCCACCATGACCAAGAACGGGCAGGGATAGAGAGAGCAGCAGTCAACCAGCTCCAAAATATTACAGCATGAAGGAGGTGGGAGCATGGGAGCAAGGTGTGCCGAAGCAAATCCTCGCCATGGAACCAGCCAGGAGGTGCCGGCATAGGAAGCACCAACACTCGCACTCCAGTCGTCCGCCTCATTGCTGAGCAGTTGAGGAAGAGAGACTCAAGTGAAAGAATCGATAGATCTGGATCCGGCCGCCTCATTATTTGCTGGGAGAGATCTACCAAAGAGAAAACCTACAACTACTAGAACCCAGACCCCACTCCCACTCCTCGCCGGCCACCATGGCCGCCGGCGACGAGGGAGAGAGAGGCCAGTGCGGGGATCTGGAGGAGAGAGGCTCAAGGAGAGCAAAACGCCACGGGGGCACACGAGAGGAAAAGTTTCTCCGTTGTGTAGAACAAATTCACCAGACTCAACCATACACAACAGGAGGCGCACGCACACAAGTACACAACTGACAGGTGAGCTGCCTGACAGTCAACACTAATCACTAAGCCAAGCAGGTCACTTTGCTTTCATACCATTTGAGTAAATATCCATAGAAATTCAATAATAGACGCTGCTTAACTAACTAAGCAATTAAAATTCCTACATGCCAAAGTTCACAACTGACCAGTGCATGCATATGGCCAATTTCCGGGTGGAGCACAGCGTACAAAGTGGAAGAACCTACAGCGCCCAGGTGGTCCTATATATCTGCAGAGCAACGAATTTCATAGGTCAAATCAATTTGAAAAAATTTAGAGAAGTCGTTAAAGTTGACCTATGAAACTTTTTCAAAAAAATTCAATATAAGAGTGAAAAAAATTATGCTCCGGGTGGATCACAAATTTTTGTAAGACTCGGAGCATAAAACCGTAGCTTCACTCTTATTGTGGAAATTGTGCCAAAAGACCCAAAACTGAATCTCTCAGCAATATTGGACAAATCCAACATTAGAAACAGAGAACAGGTACAGGAGAACAGTTAATTTGCAACTTTACAACTACACCTTCAACTCTTTGTTAGCAATTCTCAAGTTTTTGGCTACATCTGGTATTCTATTCTCAGTAAAGGCTAGTATTAGATTAATACTCCCTCCGTCCCAAAATGTAAGGCGCCTAAGCTTTAGTCAAAAGTCAACATATTTTAAATTTGACCAAATTTATACATAAAAATATAAACATTCACAATACCAAACCAATATCAATAGATTCACCAGAAAGTATAGTTTCTTAAAATGTCTATTTGATATTGTAGATATTCATATTTTTTCGTATAAACTTGGTCAAACTTAGAAGATGTTGACTTTTGGCTAAATCTTAGGCGCCTTACATTTTGGGAGGAGTAGTTGAAATAACTCCATCAGAGGGAAATACTGAACATCCTAGCTTATAAAATCATTTGAAATATTCCTTGTTTATCACTGGCATATGAGATCATGGGGTAGCGAAGCTCACCATCTGGTTTCTAGCTCATAGATATACTTTTTAGAAATGTACGAGCTGGCTAGTCGCTACAATCCAAGTTTACTTAAACTCATGTAGTGAAAACCTCAACTAAGGGTTTGTGCATCATCTTATTAATAGACACACTTCCTCCAGCTCAAAATAATTTAGATACCAGTTACACATTTGTTTCTAAATCATAATCACCAAAAACAATGCTAACACAGAAGAATCGGAACAGAAAATACTACAGAAACAAATTTTCTGTATTTTGAAGAGGTCATCAGGCAGAAAAAGAAACAAGTGATAGCACACTACTTAAAATTGTTAACTTAACACAAAATGATGTGAACCATATCCTCTCAACCAATTATCAGAAAATGACTTGGTTTTGTTACAACCAATATGTAAAGGAATGGTATTACCTGCAGTGTAGACACTTTCGAATGGATGATAATGAGAAAGGATGCGGGTATCAAAGAGCTTCTTGAAGTCCAATGACTCAAGATGGACCATAAAGAGACCGCCATCTGTCCAGAAGAACACCACGTTATTGTTCTCAGCGAACCCTAGTATTGTTACCGTCCATAAGTTCAGGGAAAGCAGTTTGTCCAGTTCAATAGTTCTTCCAAGCACCCATGAATCAGCGCCATCACAATCAGCCATCTTCTTCCATAGTTGAAAACTGGGGCCTGCCTGGAAGAGTAAACCAAGGCCACCACCCTCTGCCCGCATAATCCAGAATAGGTAATCGCCCTCTTCAAGCATATGCACTGGCACCTCTATCACACCTAGCCTCTGTTTCTCCAGATCAAACTCCAGAATTCCAACAAAATGCCCAACAAACTTCCAGTAAAGGGAACCCCCAGCCAGCACAGCAGGATTGCCCGTATAAACCAGGGTGGGACAACCATCTGCAGGGACCTCCGATGGAAGCCGTGTTGAGATGAGATCACTCCATAAGCCGGTCGGTCTCCGACGAGTAAACGCAGGCAAGCACTCGTTCGTGTTGCTTGTCGTCGTTGCCTCCTATTGTCAAGACCACCTGGAATTGGGCGTCTCCTCAGACGCGAAGCACCGCCCCGTTGACCGATGTCTTCTCCGCATATGTCGCAATCCCCGGGGGAATGGCGAGGCGGTGCTGGTCGCCGGTGACGGGGTCCCACACCAGCATCTGGTTTGGCTTTACTTCGAAGATGAGCACGAGGCCATGGCGGCATCCAAGGGATATGAACCGGTTGCCGTCGCCGGGCTGCAAGGAGAAGCGACCAGGCGGAACACGATTCGGGGCTTCGAGAGTAGGTATGAAGGAGAGTTCATTGTCCCTGTTGAAGAACCCGAGGAGTGGAGGGTTGCGGCGGTGGTGGCGGCGGAAGCGGCGGAAGAAGCCGGGGTCGGCGGCGAGGCTGCACCAGCGCTTGCAGACAAGAGAAGCGCGCGGGAGGGAGGAGGGCTGCGGAGGGAGGCGGAGGAGGATCTCGCCGAGGAGGCCGTCGTCTTCCAGCGGCATCTTCACCGCCGGCGAGCCGGGGCGGCGGCGGAGGCAGCTCATCTTGCCCTAGACACTGATGCGGGATGCGTTTTCTGTCTGTGGAAGATGATGTGTGGTGGACTGGACTGGACTGGAATGAGATGTACTCCAATGCCATGCGGGCCGTGTAATAGTGCCGATGAAGCCCACGGTGGGTGCAAAATAAATGTAGGACAAAGTTTTTTTTAGTAAAAATGTAGGAAAAATATACACACACCAGATTCTAAAAGAAAAGATTATAACATACAATTTTAATTGTTCATCAGCTATGCCTGACCAACAAATAGCACATATATCATGTGCGGCAAATGATGCGGATTTTGCAATTCAAAGCTCAAAGGAAGAGGTTCCAAAAATAATGTCTTGGAGTTGGAGTGTTGAAGTATGATCCAAATTCTATTAAGGAGGCTAACTTCTGATGGAGCGGGGCGAGGCTGTCGCCGGAGCATTGGACCGAAGCGGAGCGGGGTCTGAAGTTAGCTCATACCGTGCCAGACAGGGACGCCCGGGGGGGAGCTCCCCGTGGTACGGTTCGTTGATGACCTATGTTTCCACCGTTATATATACCTCTTGTAAGCCGCCGGCTGGGATAAGTCGTATCTGTGAAAATCCTTGATATTGTGTAAACATTCCCCGTTATAGTAAAGTTTCGTTGGCTGGTGTCCGTGGTTTTTTCCTCTCTTTGCTGAAGAGGTTTTTCCACGTTAAATATGTGTCCTTTGCTGCGATTTCTTTTCATTCTTCATTATTTACTTGTCGCAAAGCTAACATGGAGTGTGGAGGACCGCAGCCTCTCGCTAGCGGGAAGGTTTCTATTCTTGGTTTAGCTTGTTTTTTGTGTATTCTCTGAAATAATGAGGCAGTAGATACATCCTGAAGTCAGATAAGATCATCATGCCCTATCCTCGCTCAGGCGGTGCGTCTAGCGCCGGCGAAGAGCGTGTGAAGTCGTGTGCCCAGCGGATCTCTTAGGATCCAGTCGATTTTCGTGTGGTTTTAGGCCAGCCTCTTGCGATCTACGGTTGTCCTTTGTAACTACCTCGGACCCTACGCTCTAAGTTTAAGCCTGGATGAATCGGAAGTGGTTAAAATAGTACAGCGGGGGTCTAGAGGACCGCCCACATGTAGACCCGTCGGCCGTCCTAACCACTTTCAAGACATCGGAACAAGAGCGAGCGGCGTAGACAACAGGCGAAGAGATCAAATACATACACAAGTGAGTATGTATGCAAGCTACCATACAACAGTTCTCAAAGCCATTCCATCTAAAAGAAATAGAAATATTGCAACGCCATACGGCAAGATCCAAATATCCTAGATAGAGATAATAGTTTAGGATAGCTCCTCATACATCAAACATCAGAGTATCAGGCGGAAGCGGAAAACAAGATCCGAGTACGGATAAGAAGCAAATCGGCATAAGATGTCACATAAATAAACACATCCCGCCCACAGATCTCACGGATCCCCATCCCCGGAATCTCTACACCGAGTGATCGTTGCCAACATCATCTGTCTCCTCCACCCAGTATCCATCTTGCGAATACACCTGTTCATATGAATCAAACAATTTATCGCGTGAGACCCTAGGGGTACTCAGCAAGTCTTTATGCCTCTAAAGGGGACATAACCTAGGGTGACGCAATTGCAGCAAAAGATAATAACTAACAGGTCTAGAGATACTCGCTAACCATCCGCCTAACCAATGATAGACGGATGTCCGTTAATTATTAACAACAGTAGAAAGTAACAGATCCATCCTCCTTCCCGCTTACCAACGAGAAAGCAGACGAACAACCCATCCGTTGGCAGTTTTATTAACCATTCCATGAGTATTGCACTATTTACTAGTCAAGTGCTTAGTCAGATTAAAATCGGTACTTTAGTTATACTTGTCTATGATCGAGAAACTGTGCTCCAAGTCATCCATAACCGCGGACACGGCTTTCAGAAAGATTTACCCTGCAGGGATGCACAAATAGCAACACACACTCGATCAACCTCGGAAAAACCAAATCAAAACCCAACGAGGCATTCACGACAAAGCGATCACAGGATTCGGAAATATTTCAGGGGGCCACCCCAATAAGCTACCCGCAACGAAGCAGGACGGCTCCGAGACGGACCCAGGGTTTGCGACAATGGTTGTAAACGACTGGGAACCCAAAAATGTGACTGGGCTTGTCGATACCGCGAAAACATTCCGCATTCTTAAACAGTATAGGTGTTCCTCACACAATCTTAAATAAATTAGTAAAGCATGGCACAAGTACATGATAGTAATAAAGCCCCAAACTACTTGTGGCCCCAAGAAATAGAAATGAATCAAGCTCTGGCTCAAGGGGGTCCACGGCCTCCTGGATGTGGATAGTGCGAATAGTCAAGGAACAGGAATCAAGTACTTGGGGTCCGACGGGACACAAGTGAGCATAAAAACTAAATAGCAGATATTGCCCACCGGTGCCTCTTTCATTAGTTATCCCATTACTACTCAGGTTAAGTTGTTTAGGTACCTCGTTATCCATCAGACACTCACATACCCTACACATACTGTTCTACGACTCGCATCGCTCAAACAACTCCTGTAATAATGGCTCATGGGATGGAGGAACAAGCTTCGGTGGGGTTTAAAAGTAAAGGCTATGCAGTACTTGGGATTCAATTTAATGCAATCATGACTCAATGATGCAAGAATAAGATAGAGGCAATAGGTACTATATGTATGCAAGCATGTGGTAGTGCTTGCATAGCAGCTCAGTTGAAGCGAGAGACGGATCTGGGTAGTACTCCTGGGATTCCTGATATTTCCCCTGCTCGGCGTCTATTCGAAGAAGAACCAAACAAACAAGGGCCAACATAAATACAGTGCACAAGCATATGAATTAAAATGTGATAAGCAAACAAGCATGCCATGATGAATGATGCACAATTTTCATGGCAATAATGTAGCATGGTAAGGGTGAGGTGTGGGGACGAGAATAAATCATTTTATTAATTATTTGGTCAAGTTTTATTGCCATAAACAGTTCTGATTTTTAATAATGACATGATGCATGCTTCAATTCAGAACATGGAATGCTTAGTTAGAACGGGCTCGTCGCGCTGATCGATTTAGACATATTATTTGTCGAATTTGGAGTTATAGAATTAAAGTTATTAATTAATTAAGAAAAGGGCATTTTTATTGCATTTAAACAATTTCGAAAATTAAAAGTGCTCAAAAGATATTTTGAATGGCAAATTTGAATTCCTCACATTTTTCTGATTCTAAAACATATATTATTTGTACTATTTGGAATTACAAATTAAAAGTTATTAAAAACAGAATTTAAATTCAAATTTAAACATTTTCTGAAATTGTTTTATTAAAACAGAAAAGCAGACAGACTTTTTCTACTCAGCCACAGCTAGCCCCAGTCACTGACGGGTGGGACCGATGCTGATTGGGCGAAAACGGCACGCAGAACCTTTTCTCACCGCGAGTTGACCCAGCCACAGAGATTGACAAGCGGGACCGGGGACTGCGGGTCCACCGCGCGTGTGCGCCAGCCGGGGCTGGACACGTGGCGGATCCGGGGGACTGCAGGTTGAGGCTTAGAAATCGCAGGTGCCTTTCTGTAAAACGGTCGCAGCCGCCGACAGGGGGGCCCTGGAGGCAGCGCGGGTTGATGAATACAAAAGCGGCGGTACTTTTTTGTAAAACGACCACAGAGGCCGACAGGTGGGTCCGCAGGGACCACGGGTTGCGCACGCAAAAAGGGTGGGGGTTTTCTGGAAAACTGCCAACTGATACTGTTTTTCTTCTCTGAACCTACTGACGAACTGTTCGACGCGCGCCGGCGGAAAATAGAAACGCGGACAGGGCTCGATCCGGCGACCTCGCGCGCGCGAGCGGCGGCGGCTACCGCTGGGCTAGGGAGGGGTTGTTGACGGGAAAACGACAGCGCGGCCAGGTGAGCTGTTACGCGGCGCGACGATGGGCAAACGCTCGCGCACGCCGGCGCATAGAGACCGCCTGGCAAAAAGACCGACGAGACCAGGAAGAGCAGGCGAGAGAGGGGGTGTCTGGGAGGCACAGGGGCTCACCACGAGGTCGTCGGAGGGCTTGGATCAGGACGAGGAGAAGTAGGTCGACAGCGACGCAGACGTCCCGCCGGAGCTAGGGTTTCGGCGTCGTCGGCGTGCAGCGGGTTGCAGGGGCTGTCTCCTCCTCGACGCGTGCACCGGGGCGATCCAGAGGCCTGCTCGGACTTCCTCGACACCCGAACACCGCGCCCGCCGCCTAGATCGAGAGGTGGGCATCGACACCGACGTGGTCGCCGGGAGGGTGCAGAGGAGGTAGCAGGGGGAGGAAAAGGGAGGCGCAGGGCCAGGGGAGATGGGGAACGGCAGGGAGACGGGAGGGGGTAGATAGGGACGGTGAGAGAGAGGGGGTGCCGTGGGGTGGCTTGGTGGAGGAAAAGGTGGCTTCAGCCACCTTTTTCCCCTACTCCCTCACATTTTCGACGTGGGAAGGGTGGTCAGGGCTGCAAGGTGGGGCCAGGCGAGGCCAAGGAGGCCAGGCTCGGTGTGGGGCCAGGCTGTAGCGAGAGAGAAGGAAGAGAGAGAGAGAGAGAGAGGGTCGGGTAGGGTTTACCTAGGGTTGGGGAGCTCGGGTTAGGGTTAGACAAGGGGTTAGAGAGAGAGGGGTGCCTCGGCAGGGTGGTTGAGCAAGGGCTCGGTCTATGGTTGGGGTTAGGTTGGAAGGGTGGTGGCCAAGGGCTAGGGTGAGAGAGGGGGTAGAGGGAGAGGGTGGTGTCTCGGCATGGTGAGAGCAAGGTGGTGTGGTGAGGGTGGAGTTAGGGTTTTGGAGAGAGAGGTTAGGGTAGGGTCTTAGGGTTTAAACATGGCCAAAACAAGTCCAAGCAAGGGGGTGGAGGTGAGGAGGAGGGGTGTTTAGGGTTTTGGGCATGGTCACACATGAGCATGCATGGATGGGGGTTGGGTAAGGAGATGGTGAGAGGGAAGGTGGTGAGATTAGGGTTTTATGTGTGGCATGATCAAGTATAAGGGGAAAAGGTGGATATGGGGATGATCTCACATGATCATGCATGGAGGAGATGAGAGGTATGGAGGGCTTGATGCACATGGCAAGGAACAAGACCAAGGTGAGAAGGTCGAGAGAAAAGAGAGCTCAAAAGAGGGGATCCACTCAAAAAATCCAAGAAAACCAAAGAAGGATAAGATGGTGATGATTGTTGCATGGCCCATGCCTGATCATTAAATGCCATGTCTAATCTTGTGAAAACAAAATAAATAATCATGGCATTTATACACATGCATTCCAAAATATGAAATGAGGCCAAGCTAAAAGAATTAAAAGGATGTTCCATGTGGAGTAGATGGAGATGCTCAAATTTGAATATAATTTGGACTTGCTAGTGTGTATGTCCCACTAGGTGCTTAATAGCCTCAAAATATCCCAACATGAGCATACATTCAAAAACAATCCATATGGAAGCTTGACAAGGGGTTCCACTCACATAGCATGCAAAGGTGGCCATGTGGCTCCACATATTAATAATGTGAAAACATCAAGATGCATATATGGAAGCATATGGAATTGTAAGTGGATCTATCCCAACACACATGAGCTAGAGGTAAACCCAATAAGATGCAAAGCTCACGTATAGTTGGATGGTGGGATCATGGGGTGGTACAAGAAAGGTGGTGGAGTTAATAAAAGATATACCCCCAACTCAACTTGGGCATCAAGCATTTATCAAGAACCAAATACAATATATCAAGAGGCAAATACAATTAATAATGCATATGGAATAAGAACCAAATGAAAAAGGGTTTTATATGATGCTCAAATGCAAGGTGGCATGATGACATGAGCATGATATAATTATGATGCAACAATTATATGTAGGAAGATAGCATATATATAGACTAGACTAGTAGCATTGCAATTGTTAGACAATTGGGATGCTACATCCTTTTTGTATTGATGTGGAGGATTTATAGATCGGTTGAATTTTCACACACAAAAAAGATTGTAGATATCTATAGTCTACGGTAGCTATTAGGTGAGATATGATGCATGGACGGTACGGATCTGCCAAAATATAAACCCATTCCAATGTATCTTGGCTTTCCATTGGATTTGATGTATCTTGGCCATGTATGTTGAAAGGGCATGAATGCCCCCATGTGTGGTTTTGGTAATTAATGACAATCCCTATGGACTAATGTGCAAATTGAGTTTCACTTGTAGGTTTGTCCATTTACATCACTTGGACCATGTGTTGGTTTCAAGGATGAAAAAGAAGAAGCATCGTCCAAGGGCTTTGTGCCTATTGGAATCAAGTAGAAGAAGAAGAAGACGATCAAGTATGCCTTGAAGAAGAAGGAGAAGATGGAGTTCCCCATGGCTTTCTTCAAGACATCATCATCAAGATTTGATGTGCAAGCTCACGGTGCGCCATCTCTAGAAGATATCATGCTTGGAGCTTGCCATCCTTGGCGTTCATGGAGTGATGAAGACAAGGTCAAATAAGAGGTTTCCTCATGGAGTATGGGGGAGCCATTCGCAAGTCTTCATCAAACAAGAACATGCAATAGCAATCAAGAAAGGTGTTCCATCTTGAGAAGGACAAGACGGTCTACATCAAGATCAAGTGGGATGCTCAAGGCAAAGGTATGATCTTGATAGGGTTTCTATTTTACCGGTCTCTTGTAGTGTTCTTGTAGTGTTCTTGTAGTGTTGGGAGAACGGGTTTATGATAGATAGCCGTATTATCAAGAGGGGCTCTCGAGTGGGTGACTCGTTCGTACCTTTCGAAGAGAGCTCAAACCTTTGCATACATAGCATCATCTTTCTTGGTTGATTGTTTGGTTCTTGTCCATGTGAGGATCAAGAGCTTGTTCTTCATAACAAGCTCTAGTTCATCAAAAACGGATTCCCCTTGCATATCTTATTGCGTTTTTTGATCTTGCGGGTTTTCCGGCTCCACACCTTGGGAGGTATCTCACATATATATTCATGGTATTTTCTCCCTTGGTGATACCCAATATCTCACCTTTTGTTGGATTCTAATATTTATTATCTTTCCAACAAAATTGGTTTCATCCCAATTAGAGTTTCCAAGCTCAACTTCTTGCGTTTTGGGTTCTGAAGGTTTTATCGGTTCGTCGCTTCTGAGAGGTCATACCTTTCTCCATTTTATTTTTATCCTCTCTTGTTGGACTATGATGTTTCTTTGCATAATCTTGTAGAGATTTTTGTTCTCTTCAAAACGAGCCCAAGGTCATTGAAATCGGAGTCCGGAGTCAAAAGTTATTAAAGTTTTCGTGCAGTGTTGTCCAACGTTTTTGCTTGAGCGGTAGTACCGGACCAACGTTTTTGCTTGAGCGGTAATACCGACCCAACGTTGGATTCTACACGTTGCTATCTTTCCAACAAAATTGGTTTCGTCTCGTTTGGAGTTCGGACGTGAAAGTTATTGCAGTTTTGGTTTCTGAAGTTTCTCTGACCGGAAGTACCGACCAGGCGCCGGAAGTACCGCTCGAGCAGAAATGCTGCCGGTAGTATCGGTCTTAATTCCGGCCCAACTTTCGCCAACCCCGATTTTGGTTCGGTACCATCTCTATCTTGGTGTGTATTTGACGGAATTTGGATCGGATTTTCAGGCGGTAGTACCGCTAGGACATTCTTGCCACCGGTAGTTCCGGCTAAGCGGCGGTAGTACCGGCCAGGATCGTGTTTTTGTTCTTTCTCTCGCTGTTTTCTGACCATTGGCTGGGTGCCACCGGTAGTACCGGCCACCCACCGGTACTACCGGCCGTGCGCGGATCTGTGAGTAACGGGCAGATTGGGGAGCCCTTTAAAAGGAGCTCCCCTTTCCCCTTCGGCCCTAACCAACTTGTTCTTCTCGGTTTTGGCTTTCTCTCTCCTCCATTGTTGACCTTGAAGAGCTTGCCCTCTCCCCTTTCCCCTCCTATAATTCTTGCGTCTTTTTGAGGGATTTGAGAGAGGAGATCTAGTTCTACAAGCCCCGCCAAGCAAAATCCCTTCTTTGTGAAGGAATCCTTGGAATCTAGATTTTAGAGAGTTTTGTGTTCTCCTCTTGTGTTCTTCCTCCCCTATTCCCCCAATAGCTTTTGTAGCTTTGGTGGAATTTGAGAGAGAAGGACTTGCCTCTTGCATTTGGTGCATAAGTTTGAGTTCTCCTCGGAGATTCGGTGAGTTCAAGCCCTTGGGCTTGTTTCTCTTGGATTCTTGGAACCCTAGACGGTTGTGTTGTTGGTTTGTTGACCTTTTGTGGTCTTGTAGCCTTTTGTGGCATTGTTGCCTTTTGTGGCTTTGTAGCCTTTGTGGCATTGTTGTTGGGAGCCTCCAATTGAGTTGTGGAGATTGCCCCAATCTTGTACGGGTTCGGTGACCGCCCTCAAATGTCCCATAGTGGAACGTGAGTAGGCCTTTATGGCGAGCTCACAGGAGAATAGAGTGAGCCTTTTGTGGCATCGATAGGTTGCGTGCCTTCGCATCTTAGGGTGAGGCCTTGTGTGGCGTTGGGTGAGCATCGAGCCACCACACCTCGAGGTGAGCCACTTGTGGCGTTCAAAGTACATTGCGCCCCCGTACCTCTCCAACGGAGACGTAGCTTCTTGGAAGTGAACTTCGGGAAACAAATCATCGTCTCCGCGTCCATCGGTTATATCTCAACCGAGCCCTTTACTTATGCTATTTACATTGTGATAGTCATCGTGCTTGAAGTAATATATCTTGCTACCACCTTGTTGCTCATCTTGCTTAGCATAGGTTGTTGGTGCACTTAGTGAACCTAGTGGATATAGGTTTTGGCTTGATAAATTAAATTCCGCATTTATTAGAGCCTAAACCGTAATAATTTTAAAACGCCTATTCAACCCCCCCTCCCCCCCCCCCTCCTCTAGGCGACGTCCATTTCCCTTTTCATATGTGCCCACGTCCACTCTCGAAAGAATGCACCATATGGCATGTCCTGAACTTCCAGCACTCAAATTGCATTTTGTACTTCTTTTAAACCGGAGATTTGATATCTACTGTACCTTAGATGCTTTAGTGTTCTCCTCTGAAAAGCTTCTTACATCAGGATGTAGTGTGTATCTTCTCCGCTAAATGGAGTAGAAAAATGATGCCCGTTATGTAGTTGTTTTACGTGTTCTTAGTTAGACAGTGACGATCTTTTACAAAAATTAACTTAATCTTGGAGATAATTTCCCTGTGTAATCAAAAATGCCTGATTATGGTTGGTCCATACTCCATACGGCCATTTCTTTCCTTCCAATATTTTCAAACTGAATAAGCGAAGACACTATTCGCTTTGCAACCTCAACCTGCATTTTAATGTATCGAAGGGAGGCCAGGCCATTGATGGGTTCAAACACAGAAATTGAGACCAGCCCCAGACTTGCTTGACAAAGCAACATCTAGTGAATAGTAGCAGAATAGATGATCAACATCTTCCAGTCCCTGTCCACATGGCGCACAGGTGTTCTGCGAAGCTGAAGCTTAACACCAAGCCTGCTTGACAAAACAACATCTAGTGAATGTTGATGACCAACATCTTCCAGCCCCTGTCAGCATGGCGCGCAGGTGTCCCGCGAAGCTGAAGCTTATCAGCGGTTAGGATGGCGCGCAGGTGTCCCGCGAAGCTGAAGCTTATCAGCGGTTAGGATTCTTCGTTCGGACAAGCAGCCAGCAGCAACAGGTATGCTGGTATATGCTCAAATGGTTCTGTTATGCAACTGATTTGGGAGAAAGCAAGGTTCAGCATTGCCACGCTGAAGTTCATCAGGTTGCGGATTGTCTCACCAAGCATTGCATTCAGATAGTAGAATTTCCTGTGTGTTTTTATCCATGGTTGTGAACAATGCTAGTAGCATCCTGGGCATGCTAATAAGTGGTACTACCTCCGTTGCACAATATAAACCTTTTTAGCAAGCTGTTTTAGCAGATGTGTGATCATGATACAAATTCAACAGCGACAATATCTTTGTTATCATTCGGAAATGCAAATTCTTACCTAATACAAATACAGCATGGGGCATAACCGCATAAGTACATGATACTGAAATGGGGCGTACACCCACCCACCATAATAGATATAGATGGTAAGTTAGCAAATTAGTTCCTACAAGCCAACCTTCACAATGGACCAGTACATAGGGCCAGATGGAGCACAACGTACAAATTGGAAGAACCTACAGCACACACCCCATTTCTGCATCTCAGCCACCAGAAGGTGATCCTAGATACCTGCAGCGAAACCAATTTTATAAGTCAAACCAATTTGTAAAATTTATTAGATAAGTCGTTAAAGTTATGTATCACAATCTTCGTATGACTCTAAGCATTAGCTTTCTTATTATCGTGGAAATCGTGCCAAATGCTTCAAAACTGAATTGCCTCACCATTATTGGACAAAGAAACAGAGAACAGCTACAGGTTAGAAGTTATGTTTTACCGCCAGATCTTCAACTCTTATTGTTAGCATACCCTCAAGTTATTTAGATGCATCTAATATTCTGTTCTCAGTAAAGGCCATAAGATTAGTAGTACAAATAACTCCATTAGAGTGAAACACTGAACATCCTAGCTTATCGAGACATTTAAAATATTTTTTGTTCTGATAGGCATATGAGAGGATCAAGGATTAGCAAAGCAGAACCATCTGGTTACTAGTTCATAGATATATTTCTAGGCTTTAGGGAGTGAACAAGCTAGCTAGTGGCAAACAAAACGTACTTAATTAATCTCAAGCAGTAGAAATCTCAAGTAAAGGATTGTGCACCATGTTACTAATAGACACACTTCCTTCGGCCTAGAATACATGCCATCTTTTTACTCCACAAGATAAAAAACGATACTTGGACTATTACTTTTATGATAATATTAGCATGTGTTAGTAATAAAATACAATTCATAACGGAAGTTGTATTCAAGGTGAGTCTATTCATGCCATTTTGATCATGTGTTCAATATAATGTGTTATAAACTGCTAACATGACCAAGAGTGCAGATCATAAACTGCCCCCAAAGCATAGCTACATATAATTTGGACCATACAAAATATGTTCGTGGATAATAGCCAATTACATAGGCAAATTAGATTGACTGGGAGATATGCTGAGATGATATTTGAGCAAACCTCCTAACACTAGATTAATCATCCAATGAAACTGTAATGACTGTAAGCAAAAATATAAATAGTAGCATGAAATTTAATGAAAGCATGTTCATCTAGCACTATGACAATCATTAGTTCACTAGGTACTATAATGATCCAAAATAAGAAGCAATGTGAAATGCATAGTTATAAACCACATAATTATAAGCCGTTTAAATAAACAAAATATGAAGCAACTGCTCATGTATCGTCAGTTATCAACTACTTATGCAGAGGTAAAAGCACATAAATCGCATTAGGACTTGATTGACCCATAAACACAAAAAACTAATCAAAGGCATGTGACAACTGATAAAAAACACGAAGAAAACAAAAGATAATGCACTTCATTATGCTACCACTTATAGCATACATATGCACAAAAAGGAGAAGGCCCTAAGTAATCAGTCATCTGTGGAGTTAGAGTGGGGAACTGCAGTAACAAAAGGAACCAGGGGAGTAGTAAGGAGGAGGTATAACTGAAAGTGAAGCAGCTCAAAGGACAGGGAAGGCAAACATAAAGAGCACATTCAATAGTGAGTGGGTAGAACATCATCAAATAATAGGGAAGGTAGGTGGCGAAGACATGGGGAAGAGACTGGAAAGCTGCTGATGAAGGTATGAAGGGGATGAAGAAGCAGGGCCTGGAGAAAATATCCAAGCTGCCGTCTGGCATGAATGCATGATAGGAGGCCAGGTTCGTGAACAGCTAAGCAAAGAGTTGACGAGAAAATCTATCCTCGCTTGCCAAGTTGGTACTTGAGAAATGGCAGTAAAAACGAAAGCAATACATTTAAAAAAAAGAGCAGTTCAGATATCTCAACATATATGCCGAGGGTAAGCTTACCTGCTCAACCAGTACATAAGAATAGCACATCTAACCAGTTAATGATCTTGCGTATTGCGCAACAGATCAGCTCCATCGTGCCCACAGCCAATGTCTGTTTATGCAAGCATAACAAGTCAAACAACCAATGACATTCCAACAAAAATAGTAAATATTGTTATGTACTTGTTATGTATAGTTCAATATTACAGACTGAATTTGCCAACCTTCGTTTTCATTGCTTTATTGAATGGATATACATGCAATAAACTTGAAAAAGAGATTTTGCTAGTTCTCACTTTGCATCACAAAAATTAAAGGAATGAAGCTAAGTGTAGACCAATTGCAGCCTACTGCCTGGCTAAAGAGTGCAAAAAAAAATTGATACCACTCTCAACAGATTTTTTTCTAAATCATAATCATCGTTACATAAATGCCACCACACAAATATCAGAACAGACATACTACAGCAACAAATCGCTCTACATAGAAGAGGTCATTAAGCAGCAAAATAAACAAGTGATAAGACACTACTTAAAATTTTCAGCTTAATACGGAAGGATGTGAACGAAATCCTTTGAACCAATTACCATAAAATAGCTTGGTTTTGTAACTGACATGTGAAGGCATGCTATTACCTGCAGTGTAGAGACTTTCAAATGGATGATAATGAGGAAGGATGCAGGTTTCAAATAGTTTCTTGTACTGCAATGACTCGAGATGGACCATAAACACCATGCCACATGCCCAGAGGAACACCACTTTATTTTCCTCAGCGAACCCTAGTATCATTTGCCCCCCTGAGTCCACGGAAAGTAGCTTGTCCAGCTCAATAGTTCTTCCAAGCCCCCATGAAGCAACACCATCACAATCAGTATTCCTCTTCCATAATTGCAAGCCACCGTGTGACTGGAAGAATAAACCAAGGCCACCACCCTCTGCCCGCATAATCCAGAAATGGTAAGGCCCCTCTTGAAGCATATGCAATGGTACATGTATCACAGCTAAGCTTTGCTTCTCCATATCAAACTGGAGAATTCCAATAAAATTCCCAGCAAGCATCCAATAAAGGGAATCCCCAATCAGCACAGCGGGCTTGCCCGTATAAACCAAGATGGGATCACCACTCATATCAATTGTACCGTGCCTCGCAGGGACCTCGGATGGAAGCGGTGTCCAGATGAGATCACCCCATAAGCCAGTCTCCGATGAGTAAACGCAGGCAAGCGCTCGTCTGTGTTGCTTGTCGTCATTGTCTGCCACTGTCAAGACCACCTGGAAGTGGACGTCTCGGACACGGAGTACCGCCCCGTTGATCGTTGTCTTCTCCCCATGTGTGGCAATTCCCGGGGGAATGGCGAGGCGGTGCTGGTCGCCGGTGACGGGGTCCCATACCAGCATCTGGTTCGGCGGTATGTTGAAGATGAGTACGAGGCCATGGCGGCATCCAAGGGACAGGAAACGGTCGCCGACGCCGCGCTGCAAGGAGAAGCGCCTGGGCGGGACTCGATTCGGGGCCTCGAGAGTAGGTACGAAGGAGAGGCTTTCGACTCTATTAAAGATGCCGAGGAGGGGAGCTTTGCGGCCATGGTGGATGCGGAAGCGGCGGAAGAAGCGGCGGTCGGAGGCGAGGCTGCGCCAGCGATTGCATACGAGGGACGCGCGCGGGAGGGAGGAGGGCTGCGGAGGGAGGCGGAGAAGGATCTCGGAGAGGAGGTTGTCGTCTTCCAGCGGCGTCCTCGCCGCCGGCGAACGGGGGAGGGAGCAGAGGCTGCTCATCGGCGAACGGAGAACGGCGTCCTCACCGCCGCCGGCGATGCGGGATGATGTGGACTCGAATGGATCTAATGCCTAGAGAAGTGAAGTCGCCGCCGGCAAGCTGGGGTGGGAGCTGGCCGTCATCTTGCCCTACTCAGTAGTCAGTAGTACTCCAGTACTCACTGATGCGGGATGTGGTGTGGACGTGTGGTGGACTCGAGTAGGAACTTTGCGAGTGTGAAGTGCAGCCCAAAAAATTGCCAGCTAGACGCGGATGGCCCATAACCGGTCTGGAGAAGAAAGCCCAGCTAAATAGTAAAGGTACTTTTTTTGAGACAATGGGCAGCAGCCCTTCGTTCATTCATTCATTCATCAGCATCTCATTACAAACTATGGTCCTGATAATAGTAAAGGTTAAGGGTGTATTTGGTAGACCTGCCGCTTCGGATTCACTCTCCCGGTTGAGATATCTCACCTCGTACAAGTTGGCCTGAGATTATGGTGTGTTTGGTAGACCGGGTGTGTCAAGAAAAGTTATACTGATACTCTGTTTGGTAGTGCGTACGGGGTGAGATTGGCCCAAAAACTGAGGAATCATAAAACAGTCCAAACTTTTACACAAAGGCCCTTAAACAAAACAAAAAAAGCAACCAGGCCCTCGTCTACCCCACACCGTGTGCTGGGAGATGTTCATCGCCGGTGACGAGCGGTGGGGCGACGCGGTGGTTGGAGGTTGATGCGGCGGTGGCAGCGGGGTGACCGGCGGCTGTCTCTGCGGGCGGTGGGCGGCGGCACGACATGTTTCCTCTGGCTCTGCCTACCGAGGGTGCAGGTCAGCACGAGGAGGCCAGCGCACCGACGACGTCTAGCCATGGGGTTCCGGCGGGAGACGAGGGGGGTGGCCAGCGCGTCAGCGACGTAGGGGGTGGTCTAGGTCGGTCGCGTCGAGGAACGCAACACGTTGGCGACGGTCTATGTGTCGAGGGGAACTAGGGGAAATGAGGAGAGAACACGGGGTTGGGGTTGGGGTCGGGTGGGAGGGGCCCCGCAGGGGCTACAGTGTATTGCGGGATCACTCAGGCAGAGCGAGTTGCGAAGCTTGATTTGAGTGTCTCTCCTCATCCGAACTGAGATCCCTTTTTAATGAGATGGGCACTGCTGAGATGACCTGGTGAAAGGGTAGTTTACTTTCTACTATTTGGTTGACAATGACACCGTAGTTAGAGCAGACTAATGCTACCTATCAGTGTCTTAAACAGGTTTTAGTGCGCTGGTGTGTTGGAAGATCGTCAGAGACCCCCCTCCCCATTTTATTAACGAAGATATATGCCAGAGTTTTGCTTTTCATATGTAACTTGAGTCTTTAGGAACTCCACACTATTAAGAGCGATTATCTCGATGAGCTTGTTGGGGATGAATTCCTAAGCCATATACACATCCCATACACCCTCTTGTCCCATCACCAAAGAGAGAGGAGAGGGAAATCTGTTTTTAGGGCATTTCTGCAAGTTCGGTATTCAGACCGGTTGAACCGGCTCCCTGATACATCGTAAACGTATCTATAATTTTTTATGTTCCATGCTTGTTTTATATCTAGTTTCTTATGTTTTGTCCACACTTTGGAGTATTTTTACACATTTTCTGGAACTAACCTATTAACAAGATGCCACAGTGCCACTTGCCTGTTTTCTACTGTTTTTGGTTTCAAAAAAGCTAGTAAGGAAATATTCTCGGAATTGGACCGAACAAAAGCCAAAGTCAATATTTTACCCGAAGCAACACGGATCCGGAGGGGAGATGAAGTGCGCACTAGGGGGGCCACACCTGGTGGCGGCGCAGCCTAGGGGGCGCGCCACCAGGGGTGTGGGCCCCTGGTGCTCCACCGACTTGCTCCTTCGCCTATAAAATCCTCCCGGGACGAAAACCTAAGTACCCGATCAAAATTCCACGAAAGAGTCTGTAGCCGCCATCATCTCCATCCCTAGATCGGGAGGGATCTGAAGCTCTTCCCGGCACCCTACCGGAGGGGAGAGATCACCCTGGAGGCCTTCTTTATCACCATGCCTGCCTCCGGTGTGATGCGTGAGTAGTTCATCCCTGGACTACGGGTCCATGTAGTAGCTAGATGGTTGATTCTCCTCCTTTGTGCTACCATGTTTAGATCTTGTGATCTCCGTTCATGATCAAGATCATCTATTTGTAATCTTGCATGTTATGTTTGTGGGGATCCAATAGATATTGAGATACTATTTCAGATTGATTATCGATTCTATCATGTCTATGTTATTTGTGATCTTGCATGTTTTCCGTTGTTAGTAGCTATCTTAGCCAAGTAGATGCTAGCAACTCCAAGAGGGAGTATTTATGTTCGATAGTGGGTTCATCCCTCTAGTAATCTGGGGAAGTGACAGAAATCTGTAAGGTACTAGATGTGCTGTTGCTACTAGGGAGAAAACAGCAATCATTTGTCCATGGGTCAATCGTATTGTTTACTTTACACACTTTTCTTAATGCAATTATCTGTTGCTTGCAACTTAATACTGAAGGTGGTTCGGATGATAACCTGAAGGTGGATTATTAGTCATAGATGAAGTTGGATTACGGTCTATGTATAATGTTGTAATGCCCAATCAAATCTTATAGGATTCAAGATGATTAGTATATGTATGTATGCTTTCTCGGTGTCTGTGAATTGCCCCGCTGTAATTTGTTCACCCAACATGTCATCTATCTTAAGGAGAATCACCTCTAGTGAACTATGGACCCCGGTCCATTATTTTACCATCAATCTACAATCTACTATTTACTGTTTACTGTTTACTTTTTGCAAGAAATTACTATCTTCCATACAATACGTTTAATCCTTTGTTTTCAGCAAAACCGGTGAGATTGACAACCTCACTGTAAGTTGGGGCAAAGTTCTATGGTTGTGTTGTGCAAGATTCCAAGTTGGAAACAACACCTTAGAGGTGTTTCCTTGCTCCTACTAGTTCGATAACCTTGGTTTCATAACTGAGGGAAAACTTACTGTTGTGCTCATCATACCTTCCTCATGGGGTTCCCCAACGAGCTCGATATATTTTGAGCCATCAAGACTTTTTTCTAGCGCTGTTGCCGGGGAGTCAAGGACATCTTCACAAGGGGAGTCCCTCATAACCAATCTCTTTACTTTGTTTTTTGTTTTCTTAGTTTATTTTTGCTTTGTTTGCTTGTTTCTTTATCAAAAACACAAACAATTAGTTGTACTAGTTTGCTTCCTTTTATTAAAAATACAAAAAAAATTAGTTTTCTATCTCAAGTTGCTATTATGTCTAGCATTGCTCCAATCACTATGTCACCTGAGGAAATGATTTTTACTTTCAAACAAGGAATTGGAGAGAATTTCAATGAAGCTTGGTCTAGAATCTCTAATTTACATGAAAAAACTGAACCTAAAATGACTCTAAGCTTGTTTCTTAGCAATTTTTACTTTGGATCTGCTCTTTGCTATAGATATGCTCTGGATGCTGTAGTAAGAGGAGATTTCCTCCAATGCAATGAGGGTGAAGCTTTTAATGCCATAAAAAAGTTGGTTGCAACATATGACTTGCCTAGCAAATCTGATTCCTCCATTATAAACATTATTGCTAGATTGAACACTCTTGAGACCAACACATCTAGTTTAAAAGAATGCTATAACATGCTTAGAGAGTATCATGAATATGTTCCAATAAATTCTGAATCTTCAAAATGGCTTCCTACAGTAAAAGTTGTTATAAATAATAAAACTTTTTATGCTTGTTGTGATATCATGTTTGAATTCTGTCTTATGCCTAAAGATATCTATGAATCTTTAGGGACTTTCTAAAGGGGGAGAAGAAATATCTCTTACTAATAATTGTTGGAGATATGCCCAAGAGGCAATAATAAAGTGGTTATTATTATATCTTTATGTTTATGATAAATGTTTACATCCCATGCTATAATTGTATTAACTGGAAACATTAATACATGCGTGTTTTGTAAACATAAAAGAGTCCCTAGTAAGCCTCTTGTTGAACTAGCTTGTTGATTAATAGATGATCATGGTTTCCTGATCATGGACATTGGATGTCGTCAATAACAAGATCATATCATTAGGAGAATGATGTGATGGACACACACCCATAGTAAGCGTAGCATAAGATCAAGTCATTAAGTTTGTATTGCTATAAGCTTTCAAATGCATAGTAACCTAATCCTTCGACCATGAGGTTATGTTAATCACCATCACCGGATGGGTACTTTGATGACATCAAACACCGCTTCGTAACTAGGTGGTTATAAAGGTGTCATTGGGTATTCTGAAAGTATGTGTTGAAGCGCATGGACCAAGATTGGGATTTGTCCATCCATATGACAGATAGATATGCTCTGGGCCCTCTTGGTGGAATGTCATCTAGTTAGCTTGCAAGCATGTGACTAGGTCACAAGGGATGACATATCACAGAACGAGTAAAGAGTACTTATCAGTGACGAGGTAGAACTAGGTATAGAGATACCGACGATCAAACCTCGGATAAGTATAGTATCGCGAGACAAAGGGAATTGGTTTCGTATGTAAATGGTTCTATCGATCACAAAGTCATCGTTGAGTATGTGGGAGCCATTATGGATCTCCAGGTCCCGCTGATGGTTATTGATAGGAGATGTGTCTCTGTCATGTCTACATATTCACGAACCGTAGGGTGACACACTTAAGGTTCGAAGTTGTTTTAAGTAGATATGGAATGTGCGTTGGAGACCGAATGTTGTTCGGAGTCTCGGATTGGATCCAGGACATCACGAGGAGATCCCGAATGGTCCGGAGAATAAGATTCATATATTGGGGATCATTTTCTGAGTTAGGAAATGTTCCGGAGTATTTGTATGAGGGTTCTAGAAGGTTTCGGAATGTTCTGGAAGGTTCTGGAAGGTTTCTTGGAGTTTGCTTGAAAACCAAGGAAGGGATCAAGGAGTCCTGGTGGGTCAAGACTAGGAGTCGTGGGGGAGGAGGACTCCTCCCCCCACTCCCCAATCCGCCGGCCTAGAGGAAGGGGAGTCCTACAAGGACTCCCCCTCCCATGGCGCCTCACCCCCCTTAAATAGAAGGGCAGGGGCGCCCCCTCTTGGCCCTCTCCCATAACACCCAATCTCTGCCGCCTCTCTCCTCCACCTTTCTTCTGCACAGGCATAGGCGAAGCCCTGCAGAATTCTCTACTCCACCACCACCACCACGCCGTCGTGCTGCTGGGATTCCGTGGAGAAGATCTACTACCTCCGCTGCTCGCTGGAACGGGGAGAGGAAGGTATGCTTCGACTCCGCGCGTGTGACCGACTGCGGAAGCGCTGCCGAAACGCGGTGCCGGAAGGATCGTCCACTTGACCGACTGTGGAAGCGCTGCTGGAACGCGACGCCGGAAGGTTCGTCCACACGATCTTGAGATCGGCAAGTGATCGACTACATCAACCACGAGATCCAATCTCGTAACGTTTCGGGTCTACAAGGGTTAGTACAGATCTATCTCGTTGCACATGTCTAATAGATTAGATCTTGGCTTTTATCTAGATTAGATCTGGATTTTGTTCGTTCTTGCGGTAGAATTTTTTTTTCCATGCTACGAACCCATCAGTGGTATCAGAGCCGTATCTATGCGTAGATCTGTTGCACGAGTAGAACACAATGTTTTTGTGGGCGTTGATGCTTTTGTTGTCGGTGTCTTAGCGTGTACTTTACATCTTGCGGCATGATGGGATGAAGCGGCTCGGGCTAACATTACATGTCATCGCACATGAGACTTGCTCCACGCTTGACGTGCAACTTGCTTTGCACAAGTGGCTTTGCGGGTGTGTGTCTCTCCCACCATAGTTAAGATTCAATTTACAATGAGCATCTGACAACACTTGTATCAACGTTGTGGTTCTTGTTCGTAGGTAAGATCGGTCTTATGCGAAAGCCCCAAACCACGTAAAACATGCAAAGAAAATTAGAGGCGTCTAACTTGTTTTTGCAGGGGTTTTGTGATGTGATATGGCCATCATGTGATTATGATTATATTTGATGTATGCAATGATCCTTGTTGTAATATGGCAACCGGCAGGAGCCTAATGGTTGTCTTTTAATTCTGTTAAGACCTGCGTGTCTATTCATCTTGTAATAGCTTTATTCCAAGTAGTTGTAATAGTTGCTAGTGATGATGGACAACCATGAAGCGGCGCCACTAACCTTGACGCAATGCTGGTGATGATGGAGATCATGTTCGTGCTTTGGAGATGGAGATCAAAGGCGTAGGAAGAAAGGGCCATATCATATCACACATATTATGAATTGTCTGTGATGTTAATCCTTTATGCATCTTGTATTGCTTAGATCGCGACGGTAGCATTATAAGATGATCCCTCTCACTAAATATCAAGTAATAAAGTGTTCGTCCTTAGTTGGCACCGTTGCTAAGACTCGTCGTTTCGAAGCATCTCGTGATGATCGGGTGTGATAGACTCTACGTGTGCATACAACGGGTGCAAGCCAGATTTGCACATGCGGAAACTAAGGTTAACCTTGACAAGCCTAGCATGTACAGATATGGTCTCGGAACACGGAATACCGAAAGGTAAAGCATGAGTCATATGGATGATATGATGAACATGTTGATTGTTCGCCTTTAAAGCTACATCATCTCACGTGATGATCGGACTTGGTGTAGTGGATTTGGTTCATGTAATCACTAAAATAACTCGAGGGATGTTGTTTTGAGTGGGAGTTCATTTGTAATTTGGATTAGTCGAACTCAATTTATCATAAACACAATCAAAGTGAATTTGCATAGTTTGTTGTAGTCATTGGCATCCGTTTACCACCTTACGCTTAGGTATAGTTGAGATAGTAGAACTATAGAAATTCTGGATATTTGCTTTACGAACTGGTATCGTATTGTTTTGAGTGTCAATCTAAAGTTTAAGTCCTGTTGCAAACTTTCAGCAAACTCCGTTTACTCTGTGAAGTTTAATAAACAGTATTAAATCAAGAGTAACAATTCCAGTGTTAGTATCTAATGTATCGTGTTTGCCTCCATGATTCTTGATACTCAAAAGATTGTTTTTAATATCAAGTTTATCTAAGAGCTGAAAGCAATGTTTTCAGAAACCATCATATGTGAAAGGTATTGCGATATCTAAAACAATGTGTTGGTTACAACATGATAGAGTATACGTCCTCATATTTGATGAGAATTTGTGAAGGTTGGAGACGCTAGTCGTCCTAATCCTCCAAAAGGTTTTGAAAAAGAAACATTATACTCGCAATTCACCTTTATAAGCTATAGCAGCTTGATCATGAAAGTTGTCATGATAAGGATGAATAGAAGATGTAAGTAAAATGTTTACTACACTAAAAGATTACTAAAGAATGGATTTTTGAAAGAATGCCAAACATTTGATGATGGTGATCCACTTCAAAGTGCAAGTCCAAAAGTATTAGTATTTGACTATATACACTTTGTACTATGTGTCATGTGAATGACACCACTATTGATGTTGATAGATTCTTTTAAAAGAAAAGGAATTGCTGAAAGAAAATCTATAAAATATTTGGTAGAAAATAAAAGGTTGGAGATGTCCAACTTAGGCATATAGAAGATATACATGTTATGGTTGTATTCCTTGCTTGTTAAACAATGTGGTTCTTAGGTATTGGATACCGAATTGGTTGGTATGAAGTGTCATACAGGACAACACAATTCATGAACTGCAATGGCCTAAGTAACTAGCAAGAGAATATGTGATGATGTTCATCGAAAACAAACAAAGGGTTGTTGTGTTGCTCGTTAACATCAAAGCTTGCCTTCAAGATTTGTTTCAATAATTGTTATTTTGATCAGGTATTATGACGACAAAAGGTTGTTCAAATGATTGCCGAATTCCATAAAGGATGGATGAACTTTTACAAGTCTTGTGGGAGAAATCACATCCATAAACACTATTGCTAAAATGTCGCAAGACAAATGATTAAAAGATCACTTATGAAGTGACATCGCTGTTTAAATTATATTTGAAAGAAAACATGAAGAAACTCCATGTTGATGGAATTTTGGAGTCTTTGATTTTGATCAATTGACGCATGTGAGACTTTCCTCGAGATAATTGAAACTCCGTCCATAGGCCAGAGAGGAACATATGACTAGCTTATTGGAAATTGTGCATGCTGATGTGCATAGTCCATTATGTGTAGCCATATGCGATGGATCTTTTTGCTTCATATGCTTTCTCCAAAAAAATTGAGTGAATATATCTGTATATTTACTTAATAAGGAGGAAGTATGAAACATTTGAAAGTTGTTCAAAGACTTTCAAGATGAAGTTGAAAATCATTGTAACAAGAAAATAAAGAGTTTATGATTCGATTATAAAGGAAGATATTTGAGTTACATGTTTAGCAAAAACACCTAAGACTTGAGGAATTGTTCTATGATTTGTGTTTCCTGATAAACCATAGGAGTATGGCATATTCGAGAGATGAAATCAAACCATGTTTGAGATGGTAAGTTCAAGGGTGTCATTTATAAAACTGCCATTATGTTCTAAAAGATTGAAGCTTTAGAGACTACCGCTTTTACACTGAAAAGAGCTCCATCGTGATCCGTTGAAATGACACCATATAAGCCATGGTTTGGGATAAAACCCGAATTGTCTTTTCTTAAATTTTGGTATGTTATGCATAAGTAAAATGTTTTACAACCAAAGTCGGATAAGCACGTCTTTGTAGGTTATCCCAAAGAATTTGTTGGGAATTTCTCCATAACACCGAGGACAAAAGAGTTTGTTACTTGGAACGTCAAGTTTCTTGGGAAGGAATTTTTCGTGAAAAGTTAAGTGGGAGGACAATAGAACTTTGATAAGGTTGTTGAACCTTAGCTATATGTGCTAAGTAGCGCAGCGCTGTAAAGTGTCCCGGTGACGGCCACAATGCTCATGGCTCTCGTGATTACAAAAGGTGTGATCTCGGAGATTAGAGTTTCTATAGAACCGTGTGGGTCGGTAAGAATCAAATAGTAAGATTTGATAAGCAAGTCGTTATTGTTTTGACAATGATGAACCGACTACATGCAAAGAAGCGATGATGGGCCCTGACTCCATAAAATGACTAGAAGTCATGGAATCCGTGATAGTATCCATACACGAGAAATCAAGTTTCTGAACTTAGAAGACCCTCCAGAAAGGTGTGAAGCCTATCGGTCGTGTTTGGATCTATAAAGAAATAGACATGGATGTTTCAAATCTATGAAATTGTCGACATGTTGGAAAGAGTTTAAGACAATGTTCAAGGAATTGACTATGATAAGATTTGATCTTTCATAGCGATATTTAGTCTGGACGGATTAATGTAGCAACCACTACATATATTTTGGTATATGGTAGTTGAACAAACAAAACAAGTTCTTCTAATAGAATGGTTACCTAGGATGTGTACATGACACGATCCAAAGGGTTTTGTAAATTCAAGGGATGCTAAAAGAGTATGCAAAACTTCAATGGTTGAAGTAAGCATAGCGGAGTTGGAATCTTCACCATGATGAAACTGTTAAAAGAGTTTAAATTCATCGGAGATGATGAAGATGCTTGCATTTGCAAGAAATTAAGTGGGAGCGCTGAGACATATTTCTAATACATTATGTAGAGGACATATTGTTGATTGGAAATGATGTATCTTGTATTGACACAGGTTAAGAATTTCATTTTGATGAAAGACTTAGGCATAACCCAAGAATTAGGCATCAATGTCTATATGGATAGATTGAGGCGCTAATATGGTTTTGCCAAATGTACATAGATAAGATGTTGAATGAGTTCAATATGGAAACAACAAGGAAGGTTCTTGATGCACGGAAAGGACTGAATCAAGATTCGAGTGTGTTGACACGAGATTCAAGTGTTTTGACACTTGGTGAAATCACAAGAATATTTTGATCAATCATTCTTTGAGATGTACACATCCAGATATGTCCTATGCTCTAAATGTTATGAGCATATACCAGAATGATTCATAAGATGATCATTGGACAATAGTAAAGATATTCTTATGAGCTTTGGAAGAACTAAGAATATATCATGTATAAGTGACAAATAGTTAAAGGTAGTTCATTGTAAAGTGTTACATTGATACTAGTTTTGTCACAAGATACAAATTAAATTTATCTCAATTTAGACTATGGGTGGCACAATATAATGGAAAGGATGTTCTATGATGGATTTGGATGAGTTCCAAAGTTGAGATATTGTGACGGATACTACAACAAAAGGCTAAGTATATAACTGCTATAGTAGCAGCAAAGGAGGGCATTTGTGTTAAGTAGTTTGTTATCAAACTAGGTGTGGTTCATAGCGGGATAATACTATGAAGATACATTGTACGACAATTGTATCAACATGATTTAATCCCAAGAAACTAAAGGTCTCACCAAAGGACCAAATTTATACAATGCCATCTCATTGGAGAATGAGTAATGCGTAGAGACGCAAGGACATGCAAATACACACGGACCTAGAAGTGTCAGATCCGAAGATTATGTTTACCACTAGCAATAGTGTCTATACAACACCAGAAAGCCATAAGTGTCGAATGCACAAGTTTTTTACTAGATTATTGACTCTAGTGCAAGTGGGAGACTGTTGGAGATATGCCCAAGAGGCAATAATAAAGTGGTTATTATTATATCTTTATGTTTATGATAAATGTTTACATCCCATGCTATAATTGTATTAACTGGAAACATTAATACATGTGTGTTTTGTAAACATAAAAGAGTCCCTAGTAAGCCTCTTGTTGAACTAGCTTGTTGATTAATAGATGATCATGGTTTCCTGATCATGGACAATTGTCGTACATTAGGAGAATGATGTGATGGACACACACCCATAGTAAGCGTAGCATAAGATCAAGTGATTAAGTTCGTATTGTTATAAGCTTTCAAATGCATAGTAACCTAATCCTTCGACCATGAGGTTATGTTAATCACCATCACCGGATGGGTACTTTGATGACATCAAACACCGCTTTGTAACTGGGTGGTTATAAAGGTGTCATTGGGTATTCTGAAAGTATGTGTTGAAGCGCATGGACCAAGATTGGGATTTGTCCATCCATATGACGGATAGATATGCTCTGGGCCCTCTCGGTGGAATGTCATCTAGTTAGCTTGCAAGCATGTGACTAGGTCACAAGGGATGACATATCACGGAATGAGTAAAGAGTACTTATCAGTGACGAGGTAGAACTAGGTATAGAGATACCGACGATCAAACCTCGGATAAGTATAGTATCGCGAGACAAAGGGAATTGGTTTCGTATGTAAAGTGTTCTATCGATCAGAAAGTCATCGTTGAGTATGTGGGAGCCATTATGGATCTCCAGGTCCCGCTGATGGTTATTGATAGGATATGTGTCTCTGTCATGTCTACATATTCACAAACCGTAGGGTGACACACTTAAGGTTCGAAGTTGTTTAAGTAGATATGGAATGTGCGTTGGAGACCGAATGTTGTTCGGAGTCTCGGATTGGATCCAGGACATCACGAGGAGATCCGGAATGGTCCAGAGAATAAGATTCATATATTGGGGATAATTTTCTGAGTTAGGAAATGTTCCGGAGTATTTGTATGAGGGTTCTAGAAGGTTTCGGAATGTTCCGGAAGGTTCTGGAAGGTTTCTTGGAGTTTGCTTGAAAACCAAGGAAGGGATCAAGGAGTCCTGGTGGGTCAAGACTAGGAGTCGTGGGGGAGGAGGACTCCTCCCCCCACTCCCCAATCCGCCGGCCTAGAGGAAGGGGAGTCCTACAAGGACTCCCCCTCCCATGGCGCCTCACCCCCCTTAAATAGAAGGGCAGGGGCGCCCCCTCTTGGCCCTCTCCCATAACACCCAATCTCTGCCGCCTCTCTCCTCCACCTTTCTTCTGCACAGGCATAGGTGAAGCCCTGCAGAATTCTCTACTCCACCACCACCACCACGCCGTCGTGCTGCTGGGATTCCGTGGAGAAGATCTACTACCTCCGCTGCTCGCTGGAACAGGGAGAGGAAGGTCTGCTTCGACTCCGCACGTGTGACCGACTGCGGAAGCGCTGCCGAAACGCGGCGCCGAAAGGATCGTCCACTTGACCGACTGTGGAAGCGCTGCTGGAACGCGACGCCGGAAGGTTCATCCACATGATCTTGAGATCGGCAAGTGATCGACTACATCAACCACGAGATCCAATCTCGTAACGCTTTCGGGTCTACAAGGGTTAGTACAGATCTATGTCGTTGCACATGTCTAATAGATTAGATCTTGGCTTTTATCTAGATTAGATCTGGATTTTGTTCTTTCTTGCGGTAGAATTTTTTTGTTTTCCATGCTATGAATCTTTAGGGACTTTCTGAAGGGGGAGAAGAAATATCTCTTACTAATAATGCCACAATATTATCCATTGGAATAGCTGAAGGAGTGTTTACAAAGATTCTAGGGAAAGTGGTGTCTACTGATTATCTTGTTATTGAATGTGCAGGAAAGGACAAATTACACTTGGAAGATCCCTACTAAAACTCCTTGGAGCAATAATAGATGTGGAAAAGGGTATCATGCATTTTGCTTCTCCACCAAACAACCATACATTCCCCAAGGATAAGAATAAAGGTAAGATAGGTAGGTACAAGAAATTTGGTTTTAATGCTTCTTCATTTGAGAATACTTGAATCTTGCTTCTTATGCCTAGCTCAAAGGCGTTAAAAAAACACTTATTGGGAGATAACCCAAATTTCTTTAGGAATATTTTATTGAGTCTTCGAAGTTATTGCTTCAGTAATAACCTCTCCTTATCCTTTTTGTGTGGTTTTTGTGCCAAGAATAACCTGTAATAAGAGTGAAATAATGCTTGGGAAAGTTGCTGTTCCGAAACAGATTTTTGTGCTTCGTAGTAAAAATTTGTGAAAATCTATGTATGTCGGATTGAGCTGTAATTGTTTGTGCTTCTGCCCCAGGTTGTTATCTAACTTTTGTTAGTTCAACACTTTTCGATTTGAGCAACATAAGGTCTTAAAAAAATCGGTTTTTACCTGTTGGTCTGTTTTGACAGATTTCTGCCATTATTTGCATTTGCCTCTTAATCTCTTTCTCTTTGAGTTCTCTTTGATCACTTGAACTTTTAAAAGGAAGTGATACAGTATCTTGTGTTTTAATGGAAGTTTTACTTGTGTTGAAACTTATTATCTTGAGTATACTAATGTTGCTAATAAAGACTGTGTGAAGTTTTGTATGAAGGAAATTTTAAAGTGTAGGGAAGAATAATGTGACAAGATGAAGTAAGGAAAAAAGCTCAAGCTTGGGGGTGCCACCCGTGTCACCCCAAGAAATATTCAAGAAGTACAAGCGTCAAAGCTTGGGGATGCCCAAGGCATCCCCTTCTTCATCAATAAAAATCTCAGGTTTTCTTCCAAACACTTCATTTTTATTGTTTCATGCACAATTGTGTTGTTCTTGGAGCATATTCATTTTTGTTCTTAGTTTTTGTTTGCTTAGTTTGTTTGAATAAATTGGTTGGACCCCCGCATTCATACATAGTTTCAAATAAGTTGATTTGGATTGGAAAAGAGTAGGAAAGTTCATACTTATAAGTGGTATAAAAGGAGCTTGTTTTTGACTGTGACTTAGACTTTATCATGTTATGCTTGATATTTTTTTGACTTTATGCTTAGTGATTATTGTTGTATCATGAATTGTTTCAAACAATTGAGATTTCTTAATGTTCCTTGAAAGAATCATGCGTTGTTTTAACATATAAAAGCATAATATTGTGGTATTCTCCTTTGATGCTTTATTTGGGTTAACTTGGCGCATGCTCACACCATGTTAAGACTATACCAAGTTACCATAGCCTCTATGATCATTTAGTTTTCAACTTTTAATATCACTTTATGCTTTAATTAATAATGTTTTGTCGCTTTACATGATTGTGGCCATTATTGCTCTCTTAGTTGGTCGCTCCCAGTCTTTTGCTAGCCTCCACATGTACCAAGTATGAGTTCCACTCATGCATCCAACTCCAAATAAAACCAAGTTATTCCAAAGAGTCCACCATACCTACCTATTAGCATTATTGCTATTCCAAGTATATTCATGTTTTTATCTACCTTCCGAATTAAACTTGTTATGTGAAAATTAGTGATTAAAGCTCTCACGAACCTGATGGCACACTTTACTTTTTTGCACTTAATAAACTTGAACCATTGTGCCCATCTATGTTGCGTATATGCTTGCGTTTTGTAAGTTGTGAATTAGTAGAACCATGTTATCATAGGGAACGCTTTCAACATTGCACTTTATTTAGTTGATATCATGTTCTTTTGCTTATGGATCCCGGTGGTGTGAAATGAAAGGGCAGCTTGTAAGGTCATGGAGTTCGTATATGTATTAGAGAAACGCCTAGGCGGCTGGTCTAAGCCATGCCTAGTCATGGTGGAAACCTGCAGCGTAACCATAGTGAGCAATCTGTGAAGCATCCTCAATAAAAAAGAGAAAGAAAAAAACCTATGCAAAAAGGAAAGAAAAAAGAGACCCTATGCAAATAGGAAATAAAAGGGTTGTTGAGATGCTCATTGTCTGCTTGCCTTGTCATTTTGATATGGGGATTCTTCCGTATCATCAGGCAAGGGGTACCCCGTTGACGGTTCTCTATGATACACATGTACTTACAATGACAAGAACTTACCTGTGGCTAAAGTTGAGTAGCATGAGGAACGGTACTCGTAAGTAAGGGGCATGAGATTTTCAGCTTATAACTTGTCAGGCATATCCTCATATTTGTTCACTTTAACCTTAATCGCCTAAAGATGCTTATGATAGGGGCAATGAGAGCTGAAAGCTAATACGTACCATAATTTCTATTAATGTTTTACAAATACCTTGATCAAGATTATGATTGTGCATGTCACCTCAAAAATTATTCTTTTTTATCACTTACCTACTCGAGGACGAGCAGGAGTTAAGCTTGGGGATGTTGATACGTCGTAAATGCATCTATAATTTTTGATGTTCCATACTTGTTTTATATCTACTTTCTTATGGTTTGTCTACACTTTGGAGTATTTTTAGACATTTTCTGGAACTAACCTATTAACAAGATGCCACAGTGCCAGTTGCATGTTTTCTGCTGTTTTTGGTTTCAGAAAAGCTAGTAAGGAAATATTCTCGGAATTGGACCGGACAAAAGCCAAAGTCAATATTTTACCCGAAGTAACACGGAGTCCGGAGGGGAGGCGAAGTCGCGCACCAGGGCGGCCACACCTGGTGGCGACGCAGCCTAGGGGGCGCACCACCAGGGGGTGTGGGCCCCCTGGTGCTCCACCGACCTTGTGTCTTCGCCTATAAAAGCCTCCCGAGACGAAAACCCTAAGTACCCAATCAAAATTCCACGAAAAAGTTTGTAGCCGCCGTCATCTCCATCCCTAGACCGGGAGGGATCTGAAGCTCTTCCCGGCACCCTGCCGGAAGGGAGAGATCACCCTGGAGGCCTTCTTCATCACCATGCCTACCTCTGGTGTGATGCGTGAGTAGTTCATCCCTGGACTACGGGTCCATGTAGTAGCTACATGGTTGGTTCTCCTCCTTTGTGCTACCATGTTTAGATCTTGTGAGCTCCGTTCATGATGAAGATCATCTATTTGTAATCTTACATGTTGTGTTTGTGGGGATCCGATGGATATTGAGATGCTATTTTAGATTGATTATTGATTCTATCATGTCTATGTTATTTGTGATCTTGCATGCTTTCCGTTGTTAGTAGCTATCTTGGCCAAGTAGATGCTAGCAACTCCAAGAGGGAGTATTTATGCTCGATAGTGGGTTCATTCCTCTAGTAGTCTGGGGAAGTGACAGAAATCTCTAAGGTACTAGATGTGTTGTTGCTACTAGGGAGAAAACAACAATCCTTTGTCCATAGGTCAATCGTATTGTTTACTTTACAAACTTTGCTTAATGAAATTATCTGTTGCTTGCAACTTAATACTAGAGGGGGTTCGGATGATAACCTAAAGGTGAATTATTAGTCATAGATGCAGTTGGATTACGGTCTATGTATAATGTTGTAATGCCCAATCAAATCTTATAGGATTCAAGATGATTAGTATATGCATGTATGCTTTCTCGGTGTCTGTCAATTGCCCTGCTGTAATTTGTTCACCCAACATGTCATCTATCTTAAGGAGAATCACCTCTAGTGAACTATGGACCCCGGTCCATTATTTTACCATCAATCTACAATCTACTATTTACTGTTTACTTTCTGCAAGCAATTACTATCTTCCACACAATACATTTAATCCTTTGTTTTCAGCAAAACCGGCGAGATTAACAACCTCACTGTAAGTTGGGGGCAAAGTTCTGTGGTTGTGTTGTGCAAGATTCCAAGTTGGAAACAACACCTTGGAGGTGTTTCCTTGCTCCTACTGGTCCGATAACCTTGGTTTCATAACTGAGGGAAAACTTGCTGCGGTGCTCATCATACCTTCCTCTTGGGGTTCCCCAACAAGCTCGATATATATTTGAGCCATCACTCCCATACCGGGTGGTCTGGTACCTATGCCGGAAAACCGAACCCAAACCAGGATTGTCGGCTTGCTATACCGGATCTATCCGGGGTTGCGCACAGAAACTCAACCCGGTTTGGATCCCGGTCTTTCGGCCTGAAAACCAGGCAGTCCGGTGTTCTCCCTTGGGTATACATACCACTTCTTCCACCTTGAGTAGGTTAGGCATTCAGCTCATATCTCATCCTTGAAGCTCTTTCTCTCTCTCACCATTGTTGAAACACAATTCCTTGAGGATCTCCCATTCTACCCAACCAATTCCAAAACCCTTTGGTAGAAAGCAAGAGGAGGTCCCGATCTATGTTTCCACCAAGCCAAAGTTCATTCCCCCTTGAGTTCATTGAGTTAGCTTGTTACTCTTGGGTTTGTGGGAAACCCTAGGCGGCTAGGGTCGCCCGGAGGCATTCAACTTGTGATTTGCTCTGTGGAAAGTTTGTGAGGGTTTGGATACTACCTTAAAGTCTACCACGAGTAAGTGAGCTATTCCTTCCTGGGATAGGCTCGGAGAAGAAGGTGAGCCTTCGTGGCATTGGGGAATCCTTCTCCAACGTGATGTAGCCCCCTTCCCAAAAGTGGTGAACACGGGAATACATCTTCATGTCCGCGTGCTTCGGTTAGTCCTCAACCAACCTCTTACTTGTGTTGTTTACTTTGTGATAGCCTCCATCCTTGAAGTATTTTGTATCATCATCTAGGTTGCCTCACCTAGTTTGCATTTAGGCACATTTATATTCCACAAAGACTAAAACTTGTAAAAGATTATAAAGAATTTTGTAGAAACCTATTCACCCCTCTAGGTAAACCGTCTTACACTTTCAATTGGTATCAGAGCCTAGTGCTCTTCTAAGGGCTTTATCGCCTAAGAGAAAAGATGGTTTTCTCTGATGATGATGAGGGAAAGACTTATTCGATCAAGAAGCTCTATGAACTCTTTGCCAAACAGTCCCTTGAAAATGCTAAGGCGGATTCCGATCTCCATGCTCGAATAAGTTTCCTAGAGGGACGCTTTACGGGAATGGGCGAGGGGGTCATGCTTGCCAGACCTTCGATAGTACCTCAAGGGAGGCCGATGGACACCGGTAAGGAGGCCATGAATGAGGCCTCTTGTGAGAGTGACCCGACGAAGGCCTCTATGCCTCCTAATCTATTTTCTTACATATACCCTAAACAAAATAACATCATGCCTCATATTAATGGTTCGGGTCTCGCACCTCATTATGATGGAACTCACTTCTCTCATTGGAAAGTTTCTATTGAATCTCATCTTCGCAGCTGCAATGTGGAGCTTTGGGAGATTGTGGGCAAGGGCTTGTGACCGTCAACTAAATGCAACGGCTTGTGACAAGATAAGGAGTGCCATCCACCACACTCTTTATGATCAAGTTACCAACATCCCAACCACAAAGGAGCTTTGGGAGAGGATTGTCATTCTCTAAGAGGGAACGTCCCTTATCCAAAATTCCAAGTATGAAGCTGCCAAGTCGGAGATGAACATGTTCATGAACCATGATGGTGAGTCCATCGCAGAAGCATACAAGAGACTTGTTGCCCTTCGTGTGAAGATTGATGGTCTTGGCTGTGACAAGTATGATGATGGGTTCAACTTGAACGATGAGCTCATCAAGTTCAAGATTTTCTCCATGATTGATGCCTCTAACATGAAGCTTGCCTTGAACTTGCAACTCCTAGATTTAGCTCGCCGCTTCTCTCCCGATGATTTAGTATCATATCTTGTTGCCACGGATAATATGGCGAATGAAGGACAAAATATCAAGGAGATCAACCGTGCCATTGGGCCTTCTCAATCCCTAGCATTGAAGGGAAAGTATGTGTAAGAAAGTGTTGCAAATTAAGAAGAGAGTGATAGTGATGGCATTGATGACATGCTAGCTCAAGTTGGTCTCTTCACCAAGAACTTGAAGTTCCAGAGAAGAAGATGCTCAACCGGTCCAAGTGAGAAGAATAGGACTTGATACAATTGTGAGGAGTCGGATCACTTTGCCGACAAATGACCATATGAGAAGAGACTTGACAAGCCCAAGTATGAAGAGGGTGCCAAGCCAAGATTAAAGCCAAACCCCATCAACGAGAGGTACAAGAGGAACAACAAGCATGATGGAAAGGCTTTCTTGGCCAAGAGTACCTATCCGGCACGGAGAGTGAAGATGAGGAGAATGTTGTGGGAGTGGACGATTTGGCTTTTTCTGAACCCGGGTCACTCTTCACATATGACTACACCAAAGAATATGCCGATGACTACATCACTCCCAAGGTCACCGGCACATGCCTCATGGAAAGGAATACCAAGGTAATCTCTTCCCCTCCATCTCTCTCTAGCATCTTGGATGATCATGTTAGTGCCAATGATAGTGACAATGATGAATTTGATGAAAACTATATACAAGAAATGTATAAAATCATGAAGTCCTTTCCTAGCAATGCTCTTGCTAGATTCAAACAATTACGTGACGAGACCATTGATATTGGAGTCTCATATTGATGATGAGAAACTAATATTCTATCTTCTTGAGCAAGAGGTAAGCAAGGAAAAGGACATTACTTCCCTTCTTAAAAAACGAATTGAAATCTATGAACTAGATAAGGCAAAAGATATGGATACCATAGATAGAGCTACCACCTTGTCCCAAGAGCTTGATACTTCAAAGAAAGAACTTGAGGTTTCTCATGCTTCTCTCACCAATGACCTTGAGAAAGCTAATTTGCTTGTCAAGCGTGAGCTCATAAAACTTAGGGAGAATCATGATCAACTTCGAGTGTCCTATGAAAAGGCTCTTGGTACATTGAAGGATCCTATTATTGTTGAGAATATTACTTGTGCTTCTAACCCTTCCTTGGATCAAGCTAGTCTCCTTAAGGAGAATAAGAAGTTGAAGGAACAACTTGAGATGGAGCATCTCAAACCTACCTCCAAGGGCAAGATTCTTGATGAGATTCTTGCTCGCCAAACGATGAGCGCTCCAAGGTGAGGTATGGGGTTTGACCCCAAGAATGACAAGAATGGTGCCAACCCACCTAAGAAGATCAACTTTGTGCGTGAAGGTCACAAGGTGGTTGACCAAGTAAAGAAGGATGTTGTGAATGGGGGAGCCACAAGGGGAAACCCCAACCACAAGTTTGCGGGAAAATCTAATCCATCCTATGTGCTATGTAAGGGCACCCAAGGAGATGTGTATGCCAAATATGTTGGCCCTCATAATGGTTGTGCTTATAGGTGGTACTCAATTTGGGTACCAAAAGATCTTGTTGCTAATGCTAGGGTACCCATTACTTAGTGGGTTCCTAAATCAAAGAATTGATTTTGTAGGGGTATGCCTTTGGTGGATCAAAATGGGTGTTTGATAGTGGATGCACCAATCATATGACCGGAGGTAGAAGTGCGCTTGACCAATTTATTCATGATGTTAACTCAATGTCAAGCATCACTTTTGGAGACAACTCTAAAGGAAAGGTACTAGATTATGTCAAGTTGGTGGTCTCCAAGGCTTTGACCCTAGAGATCGCCATGCTTGTTGAAAACATTGGCTACAACTTGCTTTCAATTAAACATCTTGCGGATTCCGGTTATGATTCCTATTTCTCTAGAATTTTTGTGAAAGTCTTTAGGAGTGATAATCTCAAGTTGGTCCTTGTTGGATGTGTGGAAGACGACCTTTATGTGGTCGACCTCTCTCAAGAGAGTCAATCTCTTCCCACATGTCTAATGGCCAAGGTTGATGAGGGATGGCTTTGGCATGGCCGCCTTGGCCACGTCAACATGAGAAATCTTAAACAACTCCTAAAGGGTGAGCATATTGTTGGACTAACTAGTGTGCCTTTTGAGAAAGATCGTGTGTGTAGTGCTTGCATTTCAGGAAAGCAACATGGAAGGAGTCATCCATCAATATCCAAGGTGGCCACAGCAAGACCATTGGAGCTTATCCATTTGGATCTCTTCGGGCCATCAACATATGATACTCTTGGTGGAAGAAAGTATGGTCTTGTCATCGTTGATGATTACTCAAGATACACTTGGGTATTCCTTCTCAAGTCAAAGGATGAGACCTACAAGTACTTCATGATCTTTGCCAGGCAAGCTCAACGCACTCATGAAGTGGATATCAAGACCATTAGGACCGACAATGGCACCGAATTCAAGAATTACACCATGCAAGTGTTTGTTCAAGATGAGGGGATCAAACATGAATTCTCGGCTCCATATACCCCTCAACAAAATGGTGTTGTTGACAGGAAGAACCGGACTATCATTGAGATCGCAAGAACAATGTTGAGTGAGTTCAAGTCACCCACAACTTTTGGGAGAGAAGCCATCGCCACCAAGGTTCACTACTCGAATCGGCTCTTCCCCCGAGCTCCCTTTGACATGACTTCGTATGAGATTCTCACAAATAACAAGCCCAACGTCAACTATTTTCGCGTCTTTGGGTGCAAGTGCCTCATCAAGAACAAGAAAGAAAAGCTCGGTAAATTCGAATCTAGAACTATAGAGGGTATTTTTGTTGGTTATGTGGAAAACTCTCATGCCTATAGATACTACAACAAAGCCAATGGTTGTGTTGAATTATCTTGTGATGTGGAGTTTTTGGAGGATAATGCCCCAAGGGGAGCAAGTTGTTCCACATGTTGTAGGTGATGGAGATTCCTCTCAAGTCATCAAGTTGATGGGAATTGGGCATATCTTTCCCACCTAATATCATATCCATGATCAAGATGTTGATGGGGGAGGATCAAGCCCAACTCAAGAGGAGCCTAACTCTACTCAAGTTGAACCATCAAGTGCACCTCATGATGAACAACTCTCGCAAACCGAAGAACAAGAACTAAGCCCTCAACCCGTTGATCAAGACCAAGAAGACGTACAAGTTCCTCAAGGTCAAGGCCAAGCTCAATAAGTTGTCAATGATCAAGGACCAACAAAGGATGAATTTGTTGATCATGAAGGGACAATCCGAAAGATCAAGTCCACCTCTATTGCAAGTGGACTCCAAGTCAATAATATACTCGAAAGCATATCAAGAGGAATCGAGACTCGCAACAAGAAGAAGCATATCACTACCTTTTGTGGCCATCGTGCATTTGTGTCCAACTTCGAGCCACTCAAGGTCCATGAAGCTCTAGAAGATCCGGATTGGGTCATTGCCATGCAAGAAGAACTCGAGTGTTTCACCCGCAATGAAGTTTGGTCTCTTGTGGAGAGACCTAAAGATCATCGCATCAATGTCATTGGGACCAAGTGGGTGTTCAAGAACAAGCAAGATGAGAATGGAACTATCACAAGAAACAAAGCAAGGTTAGTGGCGCAAGGGTATGCCCAAATAGAAGGTATTGACTATGAGGAGACCTTTGCGCCCGTTGCTCGCCTTGAAGTTATTCTTCTCTTGCTTTCATATGCATATTTTCATAACTTCAAGCTTTATCAAATGGATGTGAAAAGTGCATTTCTTAATGGTCCCTTGAAAGAGGTTGCATATGTAGCTCAACCCCCGGGTTTCGAAAAACACACGCTATCCTAACCATGTGTATCTACTTCATAAGGCGCTCTACGGACTAAAGCAAGCTCCTCGTGCTTGGTATGAGCACCTTAGGGGTTTCTTACTCATTGACGTTTTTAGCGTGGGTAAAGTCGATTCCACCCTTTTCACCAAACGGGTTAAAGGGGGTGGCTTATTTATTGTTCAAATTTATATTGATGACATTATCTTTGGTGGAACTAACGAACCTCATAACAAAGCTTTTTCTGAGTTAATGACCAAGAAATTTAGGATGTCCATGATGGGGGAGTTGAAGTATTTCCCACGCTTCATTGTGAAGCAACTTGCTCAAGGCACCTTCATCTCCCAAGATAAGTACGTGAAGGACATGCTCGCGAAGTTTGAAATGACCAATGCCAATCCCACACTTCCATGCCACTCAATCTGCAACTTGGTCTTAGTGAAGGCGAGAAGGACGTGGACCAAAAGGTATATCGCTCCATGATTAGTTCCTTGCTCTACCTTTGTGCTTCTAGTCCGGATATCATGTTAAGTGTTGGAATGTGTGCTCGTTTTCAATCCGCTCCCAAGGAGTGCCACTTGGTGGTGGTCAAACGGATTTTTAGGTACCTTGTTCTCACTCCTACTCT
Source organism: Avena eriantha (assembly GCA_910589775.1). Taxonomy (NCBI): domain Eukaryota; kingdom Viridiplantae; phylum Streptophyta; class Magnoliopsida; order Poales; family Poaceae; genus Avena; species Avena eriantha. The sequence goes on from OU342745.1 coordinate 458,977,246, forward strand.
CAGGCTTTGGTATCCAAAGGGTTCAACCTTTGAACTTGTTGGCTATCAGGATTCCAATTGGGCCGGTGATAAGGTTGATCAGAAGTCAACCTCCGGGGCTTGCCAATTTCATGGCCGATCGTTGGTGAGTTGGTCATCCAAGAAACAAAACTCCACTGCCCTATCCACCGCCGAAGCCAAATATATTTCCGCAACATCTTGTTGCGCTCAATTGTTATGGATGAGGCAAACCTTGAAAGACTATGGTGTGTCTCTTGGTACGGTGCCTCTTCTATGTGGCAATGAAAGCGCAATAAAGATCGCCAATAACCCCATCCAACATTGTCGCACCAAACATATTGACATCCGCCACCACTTCCTACGTGACCATGTCGCAAATGGTGACATCAATCTCGCTTATGTGGGAACAATGTTCCAATTGGCGGATATTTTCACAAAGCCTTTGGATGAAGCCCGTTTTTGAAGGGGATCCGCAGCAGAAAACAAAAAAATTCCTACGTTGGAATGCCCTAAACTGCCTAGGATCTATCTATGTAGTAATGCGGTAACGACCGAGCGTATAGAATACATACCCTTGTAGACCGTACGCAGTTAACGTTCCGAGGGGAACGTGGTTGAAGTAGTCGTACTCGTAGCCGACCTCAAGGCCACGAAACTCCTCGCAAGTCACCCCTTGCTCCATCTTCATCCTGCAGCAGCTCCGACTCAGGACATTTAAGCGCCCCAAGTGTTGTGCCTCGTGTCTTGGTACACATCCAGTGTACGATGAGACCTCCGTCTCCCTGATCCTGCCGAGAGTGCGGAAGTTGAAATCTGGCTAGGAATCCCTGCAACGCAACGACATGCTGCAGATGTGCCTCGTTCGCATACCCAGACTTAGGGCCATGGTCACAAGGTATAGGGAGAGAGGGAAGGAGAAAGTCAACCAAAGGACTTCTCCAAATATTGGTGTGTTGGTGTATTTTAGTCCTCCCATGGGCACCCCTATATATAGGCGGAGGGGGTGAACCCTTCCCATTAGGTTAGCCATGTGGGACTAAAAGGAATCAGGAAATAAAGGCAAAAAGGGGTTACGGCCGGCTGGGATGGCAAGGCGCACCCGGGTGGGCCGACCCGGGGCGGCCCAGCAGCCACAACACAGTGGCAGCAGTTGGAGGCACTCGTCCTAGGCAGCGTCGGCCCGGGTGGGCCTTGGCCGCGGCCCACCCGCATGCCTGCCTGCTCCTGCTCGGCACGGCCCCGCCTGGGCCGCCCTTGAGCGCAGCGACCCACGATGGAGTCCGCCCGCACGGTAGCCTATGGCGCCCCGCCCGCCCGGCTGGGCCACGAGACGGAGGCCCGCCAGCGCCCTGGCGTCCGCTCGCTTGGGCTGTGTTCCGCCCCATGCGGTGGCTGTTAACTGCCACCCACGTGGGATGTTTTCCTTTTCCTTTTTCTGGAGTTTTTATCTTAGGCTATTCCCCTCTAGGGATTTGGCCTAATATGAAAGTTGCTTTTATAAATCTTAATTCAAATATTATTTAGAATATATTAATTCACAATTAACATATAATAAATATATATTTAAATTCCCATTTATCCAAAAACACTTTTCTGGTCTTTTCCTTTATTCTTTCCCTGAACAACTTTGGATCTCTCTGTTGAACAAGTCCGGGTTTCTCTTTCTCTACTGTGATTCCATCTTACGAATGATCGCTCTCATCGTACCCTTAAGTGTATCCCCTCACGGCTCAGGAATGCTCTAGACATGATCTATATCAATGATCAACAGAGGGACTAGGGATGTCCATGTGACCCCTATGCATTCCTGATGACAATGTCGTTTGAAGCGGTAAATGTAGCATCCAATTTCCTTTTGTTCCTTGATACGACTTGTCCGAGATCCGATCATTGGTATCACATACCCTGTTTAATCTCGTTACCAACAAGTTCTGTTTTACCTGTTACCGTGATATTATATCCCCATGACCAAGTCACATGGTGCAACATTATGGATGTAATCTCACCAAGCTGGCCATATGTATCTTTACCCGTCATGTGGGTGAACGAATCCCGGTCTTGCAGTCACATGTCATCTACTGTTCCTTTAGAATACCCAACATACACCATTATTTCCACCGTATTACTAGATGACGTCTAATGCAGTCAAAGCAGCCCCGGGAAACAGTGAGTAATATGAGCTCACGGTCTAAGGAAAAGGAGTCTAGATTTAGCTATTGCAACAATGAACTATATGACTTGATCGTGTCGCAATCCTTCGAGGAATGTCCAATCACATCATTCTCCAATGATATGACCTCATTGTCAATTGGCATAAATGCCCATGATCTTGAAACCTAGATCATCCTCATGACCAACGAACTAGTATAAATAGAGGCTACTAGGGACTTGTTTGTTTCATACCACACCTGTACCAATGTTTCTACTTGGTACAGTTATAGCACAATATGAAACTATTATAAACTAATTGAGATATGACAATAAAAACCTATTTATTATTTGCCTCTAGGGCATATATACTTCAGTCTCCCACTTGCACTAGAGTACAAATAATCTAGCTCGCATTTTACTCATCATAAACCATATAACATATGCGTTTATTGATCATGCACGCTTATGGGAAACGTCATGTCCATGTTCTGTTTTACCAGATCATTATGCCTTTTGCAAATCGTTAATGTATTCCAAATTTTGACATTCACTCCATTATCGTATAATGGGTCAAAGAATTTGTTCGGCAACAAAGTGAGACTTTATTTCTAGTGTTTATAATGATAGTCATTTTCACTGTTGTCATTTAAACTTCGAAACACACTTTGCTATCCTTTGTGTATATATGACAGTTATGGCAGTAGAACGAGGTCGGATTCCAGGAGCCTACAGTGAGTTTAGATGAACCTCGAGGGCTTTCTCATGGGCACTGTTCCCTGGGACACTTCATTCTACGTTAAAAGCGAACTAGCCCCGCCATAACATTATACATCACATCACATGGAGTCTTTATACTTGTATATCTATGTAGATCCTAGTGCATGAAATGCAACTATGCCACTTACTTTGCTTCTTGCCATTTAACTATAGACTTAATTCTGGTTCAGTGATCAACTCAGGAATCACTTAAAGACATGTTCTTACAGTTAAGAGCTAGTACTTCCAACCAGAACCTCGGGCCACATTACGTCGAGTATTCAATATGGTTGTATGGAAGAACCTATGACTGAGGAATAGGAGATGCAACACATCTCTTTCTTTCTTTCAACCACAGTTGCAATACTAACTCAATGCTTCATATAGTAAGAACTTCTTTCTTACCTTGTTCCATTCTGAGCTACTTCAGAATCTTGCCTAGGACATTCTGAACATCTTTCAGAATCAAGTCCAGGAAGCATTCGACATTTGATTTTTATTAAACTAACCAATCTATCTCGATAGATCTCATTGTTTAATAACTTCAACTTCATCCTTATTTATTTACCTACTTAAATGTTATTAACACCAATCACTTCATTCATATATGTCGTCCTCATATCCCAGAATGATTTCATGCTCCCAATCAAATATGACATTCATATTTGAGATCCAGGGATTTCACTTAGCTCCCACTCAAAATATGTCAGCTACATATTATGATTTAGCCAAGATGATTTGCTCCCACTCAAATCCAGGTCCTCTCAATAATCTTGGACATTCCAAAATTCCTTGATCACCATCAAATCGAGAATTCCACTAACGAGATTTCAATGACCACTCATTTCTCACACTTAGGTCCATCACGCTTCTTTGTATTTCGTAGGTATGTCTTGTTCAAAACATGACAAGTGAATCAACAATATAATTCCACAAACTTGCAGAATATATAGTTGAATCCTACTTTCTTTAGTAAAAAGTATTCGCTGAAACTTTATGATCATTATCATTAGTTTCTCCTCTATGTGTAGAGTTCGGTTTCACGAAACAAATTCCAATGCGCCACTCAACAATCCGGAGGCAAGGTCAAACATCTCGTTTTGACCTTTTACTTTCTTCCACCTATATCTTCATCAAGACACGTCAACTTTGGAGAACAACATGTTTTGCCCCTTTGTGGAAGATCCATTCATAACTTCCTAATAATTCTCTACAAAGACTTGTTTATTAGCTACGACTTCGACTTGTCGAAATCTCCAGAAACTCGAACGTGCCATAATTCTTATGGTGTTGTTTCCACGAATCTTTAGATGTTCCTTGTATTTTAAATGAGTGTTTGCTTATTTTGATCTCTAACTCTAAACGATAACTATAACCCCTATACGAGATAATATTATACCATATGTATCAAATACAAAAAATGATTATGATGTTTAGAAATTTCAATACAGTTTGAATTCGTCCAATTATCATAATTGTGAAACATCTTTCACAAGTCCCTTTTATGCTAAACTTAACTTGAATACTTTAGTCATGTCGATCAAATCAAAGTGACTTCGTATTCTTGTTAATTTCAATATCCTCCTTTTGTTGTGAACTCATTTGAACATTTCAAATCATTTCAAACTTATGTTTCATTAAGTAAATACGCTTATTCACTTAAGTCCACAATTAACTAATGATTTCCACTACTTGTTGAAAATACGATACATCACTATGTATAAGATTCAATATTTCTTTGCATATCACTGTTTTACCAGAATGCGGAGTTTTAGCCATTCTGCCTAACGAGGCGTGGTTTTGCAAAGTCTCTAGATTAAGCATCTAGGACCCCGATCTTCATTTAGAATGAAAAACATGCAATAACCAAAATGACTTAAACTATAGTGTTATTTGATTATTAAACTTTGGATATGTTTTAGCATTCTAATCCTTTATAAATGCTTAAACTATTATCATTAACATAGTGATGAGAATAACTTATTTATAATCGTAATGTGACCATAACGGTTCTGTTCATAAGAATAGTACAAACTGGCTTGTAACTTGTTCATATGAATAATCATCTCGCTAAAAGAAAGACACACAAACAAGGATTACAAAATTATACTCAAGTCCACTAATTCAAATGATAAACTTTGAGGGAAGAGGTGATGTCGGTCATCAACTGTTTTTCTTGTCGTCATCAAGTCACGTTGCCTCAAAACTAGCAATTCTCAAGCAGATCCTCCTATTTTCACAAAGAAGGTCAAGTATCAAATACTTTGCAAACTGCAACGAGTTTTTGCAAGAACCACATTTATAATTTTGTATATCTAACATATAACTTTTTCATCCATGACCTCCATTGCAAGCAAGCCCTTCTAAGAGTTCTCAACTCTAATGCAAGATTGATAAGTGTTTCTCCAAATATTCTCCTTTCATCCATGATGGAGGAAAACCCATCCAACTGCTCATACCTTATGTGCCATATCTTGCAGAGTACAAAATGTAGCCCAACTCTCCATCGTATGGAGAATGGCTTATTGGATGATTCATGGATAAAACATAAACATTGTGGAGCCACCGAATTATATCCTAATGGTTATTGTATCAAGAAGAGAAGATCACCTTTTACGAGGATATCCCTCGGGCATGGGTATTAAACTATGAAGTTGGACTTTTTTGCTAAGTTCCACATCAAGCAATATATTTCCCATGGTCGCAAAGGACCTCAATGGGATATGCCAAGAACTACTAAGATATTTGCAAGCAGACATCTAGACTAAGTTCATAATATGAGTTCAATCAATAATTGATCTCCCACTAAAATTGTCATCCCCTGGACGATTTTAGTGATCACATGATCCCAATCCTCTACACCTCCCCCGATCATCATGGCCATCAGTGCAGCCTCAAAGGTAGACATTCCCAAATGCCAATCACACCATCCATGTGACTCATGCTCGATCTTTCGATCTCTTGTGTTCCGAGGCCATGTATGTACATGCTAGGCTCGCTAAATCTAACTTGTGTGTATTCGCTATGCAACATGGCTTACACCCACTGTATGCGAACGTAGATATGCCTAGCCCCCGATCATCACAGCCGGCTTCATAACAAAGAACTTTCTTGGTGGTACACACACAAGGGGAACACGATCATTGGAATTAAATATGGATTATCTTATTTGCTAGTGTTGAGTATCTAATACTAACACACAATAAGATGTAAAACATGTATCAACATCATATGTATATTGTGATATGATATGGTCCTTCTAGCGCCTTGATCTCTATCGAGCGCTCCAGCATGATCTCCATCTTGCCCTTGGTTTGACTCCAAGTCCACGACGCCTCCACCAGGCCGTCCATCGGAACGATGACTATTACTATACTACTTAGTAACAGAAAAGTAAACTACTTTACCTTCGTAACGACCAATACCATATCAAATCACATGCCCTCCTGCAAAATAAAGTTAGACGCCTCTGCTTTATCTGTTGCAAGTTTTACGTGGTTGTTAGGGCTTTCACAATAGAACCGTTTGTAATCTATGAACTTTCCAACCACAACATGGATCCAACTTTTGTCTCTACTACACCCCTTTCGGGGCCCTCCGTTGTAAATGCTATATCAACTATTGAATGAGAGACAAACACCCTCTAGCCACTTATACGGTACAAGCCGTATGTTGAGCATGGAACCAGTCTCGCGTACGAATACACGTAAGGTCAGTCCGGGCCTCTTCATAAAACAATACCACAATATAAACAAGTACACGTTAGAGGGTAACAACTAAGGGATCAATGCCCGCACAATACTTGTGCGTACTGGCCAAACAACACTCCTACGCATAGATCGGCTCTGATACCACTGAAGGGGATCTGCAGCAGAAAAAACAAAAAATTTCCTACGTTGGAACGTCCTAAACTACCTAGGATCTATCTATGTAGTAATGCAGTAACAACCGAGCATATAGAATACATACCCTTGTAGACCGTACGCGGTTAACATTCCGAGGGGAACATGGTTGAAGTAGTCGTACTCTTAGCCGACCTCAAGGTCGCAAAGCTCCTCGCAAGTCACCCCTTGCTCCATCTTCATCATGCAGAAGCTCCGGCTCATGACATTTAAGCGCCCAAGTGTTGTGCCTCGTGTCTTCGTACACATCTGGTGTATGATGAGACCTCCGTCTACCCGATCCCGCCGGGAGTGCGGAAGTTGATATCTGGCTAGGAATCCCTGCAATGCAACGACGTGCTGCAAATGTGCCTCGTTCGCACAACCTAGACTTAGGGCCATGGTCACAAGGTATATATAGAGAGAGAGAGGGAAGGAGAAAGTCAACCAAAGGACTTCTCCAAATATTGGTGTGTTGGTCTGTTTTAGTCCTCCCATTGGCACCCCTATATATAGGTGGAGGGGGTGTACCCTCCCCATTACGTTTGCCATGTGGGACTGATGGCTCAATGCATGGCCCCAGAAAAATGCTTGATGGCGGTGTTGATGTAGAGCTCGTTGGGAACCCCAAGAGGAAGGTATGATGAGCACATTAGCAAGTTTCCCTCAGTTATGAAACCAAGGTTTAATCGAACCAGTAGGAGCAAGGAAACACCCCAAAGGTGTTACTAGCTGAGCTTTGGCAGGGCGCACTACCGATGCTAGTAGCAACATGGAGACCTGCACAACACAACCACATAACTTTGTCCCCAACTTGCGATGAGGTTGTCAATCTCACCGTGTTTTGCGAAAAACAAAGGATTAAACGTATCGAATGGAAAGAAGTAAAAGTTCGCAGAAAGTAAACACAAAGTAGTAAAGGATTGTAGATTGTATGTAAAAGACAAGGACCGGGATCCATAGTTCACTAGAGGTGGCTCTCCTTAAGATAGATAACATGCTAGGTGAACAAATTACAGCGGGGCAATTGACAAACATCGAGAAAGCAATACATGCATATACTAATCATCTTGACTCCTTTGAGACTTGATTGGGCATTACAACATTATACATAGACCGCCATCCAACTGCATCTACGACTAATAATCCACCTTCAGGTTATCATCCGAACCCCCTCAAGTATTAAGTTGCAAGCAACAGATTATTGCTTTATGAACTGCATGTAAAGTAAACAATACGATTGTTCTATGAACAAAGGATTGTTGTTTTCTCCCTAGTAGCAACAACACATCTAGTACCTTAGAGATTTCTGTCACTTCCCCAGATTACCAGAGGCATGAACCCACTATCGAGCATAAATACTAACTCCTGGAGTTGCTAGCATCTACTTGGCCAAGATAGCTACTAACAACGGAAAGCATGCAAGATCACAAATAACAAAGACATGATAGAATCAATAATCAATCTGAAATAGCATCTCAATATCCATCGGATCCCCGCAAACACAACATGCAGAATTACAAATAGATGATCTTGATCATGAGCGGAGCTCACAAGATCTAAACATGAAAGCACAAAGGAGGAGAACCAGCCATCTAGCTACTACATGGATCCGTAGTCCAAGGATGAACTACTCACGCATCACACCAGAGGCTTGCATGGTGATGAAGAAGGCCTCTAGGGTGAATTCCCCTCTCTGGCAGGGTGCTGGGAAGAGCTTCAGATCCCTCCCGATCTAGGGATGGAGATGACGGTGGCTACAGACTCTTTCGTGGATTTTTGATCGGGTACTTAGGGTTTTCGTCCTGAGGGCATCTTATAGTCGGAAGGGGAGGCCGAGGGGGTGCCGGGAGCGGCCACACCACCCCTTGGCATGGGCCAGGGCTGGCCGCGCGGCCAGGTTGTGTGGTGGCCCCCTGGCCCCTCTCCGTCTCGTATTCTGGCACTTGATGACTTCCGGAAAAATAGGCACTTTGGCTTTTGTCCCGTCCAATTCTGAGAATATTCATTTTCTGCCTTTCCTGGAACCAAAAACAGCAAAAAACAGGCAGCTGGCACTGTGGCTCTTGTTAATAGGTTATTCCAAGAAATCATATGAAAAGTACTCCAAAGTTGGAACAAAACACAAGAAAGTGGATAAAACTAAGCATGGAACATCAAAAATTATAGATACATTTGCAATGTATCAGGGAGTAAAAGGAATTAGGAAATAAAGGCAAAAAGGGGCTGCAGCCGGCTGGGCTGGCCAGGCGCACCCGGGTGGTCCGACCCGTGGCGGCCCAGCAGCCACAACACAGCGGCAGCAAATAGAGGCACCCGACCTGTGCAGCGTCGGCCCGGGTGGGCCTTGGCCGCGGCCCACCCGCGCGCCCGCCTGCTCCCGCTTGGCGTGGCCCTGCCTGGGCCGGCCTTGAGCGCAGCGGCCCATGATGGGGTCCTCCCACACGGCAGCCTGTTGCGCCCCGCCCACCCGGCTGGGCCACGAGACGGAGGCCCGCCAGCGCCCTAGCGTCCACCCGCTTGGGCTGTGTTCCGCCCCCGTGGGGCAGCTGTTAACTGCCGCCCACGTGGGCTGTTTTCCTTTTCCTTTTTCTGCAGTTTTCTCTTAGGCTATTTCCCTCGAGGCGCGATATTAATTGATCTTGTGTCATGATATGGGTTCAAGCATCTATCTTTGAGGCGCCATGATATGTGTGCTTAAACATAGGGGAGAAATCCCCCGCCAACCATTGGCCTCTTTCTTTAACTCTTATCTTTTGTGGCTCTTGCTATTTTCGAATCATGCCTATTGTAGTTATTGAGTGTGTTAATTTGGTTCTTCTCCAATAGGCATGCCTAGATCACCTGCCTCCTCTACCCTTTTGGAGTCTACTATCTTCTTCTACATGCACATGCCATTCTCGAAAAATTTCTGTTTTCCACAAAATTTTCCGAAGTTTTTTCTGGATTTATGGTTTTTGGCTCCGTTCAACTGGCCCCAGGACCGGACCGTCCTGTGCTCAGCCCGGTTCCAACCGAGTCTATACCGAACCTGCAAACATAAGTTTACTAAATGAAGTTTGGTGGCCAGTCCGGTTTCCAACCGAGTGCTTCGGTTGACCAGACTACAAACCGAATCTTCCTCATGAACCAAGTCTACAGATTTGGCTTTAAGTTCAGGATGGACTGGCCTGTATACCGACCGGTCTGGTTTGGAACTCGGTTGAACCGGCCTCCACATTGGGATCTAAAAAAATCTTCCCCTTCTTCTTCCCTGGTCGGCCCCACCCCTCCACAAGTTACCTTTTCACTTCCCCTGGCCCTCTCTCTCTCCATTGCCGCCCCTCCCACCTTCCCCTCCTCTCCTAGGGTGATTCCACCCCTAGGATCCATAGATCGGGCCACCAAATTGCGGAGAAGGACCTTTGGAGGCTCTCCACCGAAGGAATCTCTCCATCTCACGGTGGTTGGGAGCATTTTGCGTTCTTCCTCCTCAAGGGATTTTGGTGTTTTCCTCCACGGGAAGCCATGTCCTCGGGTAATCCCTTGCTCCTCTCCCTTGTGCTTGTCAAATCCCCATGCTTTGCTATACATCTTGTTGGATTTGTGAAGTTAGGGTTCAACCTTTGTCTTTGTATGCCAACCACGTCAAACCATGGCCTACACCTCTTGAGAAGTTTGTATTTGTGCAAGTATTGAGTCGTGTGTAAATTTTTTACATTGCAATAATATGATTTGGGTCCTCCCCGACAGATTCAGTTTCTGGCCCGGTTGAACCGGCCCTGCTACCGGGTCATCCAGTTTGAGTCCGGTTTTTTGGCTCTGCCACCGGACCACCCGGTGTGCTTCTGGTTATCCGACTCAGAAACCAAACCTTCCGATTCTGGAGCTGGTCTAACCGGCCCTGGCACCGGACCTCTCTACAATGTCCCATCTTTTACCATGCACTTGGCCAAATCCAAGTTTTTCCTCCGTGTTTCCTAATGGCATGTGTACTTATCTTTGTGCTCCCCAACCTATCTCTCTTTTTCACAAGTACAGATGATGATGACTATGTGAGTGAAGACTATGTGCCTGAGGAAACTGGCAGGGGCAAGAGGGCTCGTTGAGCCAGTCAGTCTGTGCAGCATGAGGCTGAGGGTAGTGCCCGCGCTGGTCGCATCAAGATCAAGGCCACCAGGGGTAAGCAACCTGCTACGCAGGCTCAATAGGAAGATGTGCCCACTCAAAATTTGAAGAACATTGAGATTTCTATGTACAGGGCCTTTGCAAGAAGAATCCCTATCGCTTCAAGTCAAGCACCTATTCTGGCACTAACAAGAAGTTTTGGACCGAGGCTCAAGCCTTGATGTGGGATCACATTTATACTCAGTTCAAGGTCACCTCGTGTGGTAAAATTCTTGCTTTCAATGTGCCCTAGTTCAACATGTAAGCAGCCACAGATTATCGCTTTGTGGATGACGCTCTGAAGAAGATGGATCTGTTTGACTTTGTGTGCCTCAAGGAGGACTATTACCCCGAGTATATCCGTCAGTTCTTTTGCACAGTCTATTTTCACGATGATGATGAGCGCACTATGTCCTGGAGGACTAACACACGGAGGTTTCGTGCTACCTATGCCGATTTGGTGGATGTTATGGGCTATGCTGACAAGGCAGGTGGTTTCTGCATTCATAGCGAGAAGCTCAAGCCTGTTGAGATTCTCGCTTTCTGCTATCCCAAGGATTCTGAGTGGGCTCCTCCATGCATCACTAGCCTGTATTTCTATTATCACACCTTGGCCAGCATCTTCCGTCAGTCCCTTGTTCCTTGCTGGCTCGTTGTTGATATCGACCTCGTTGGGGAACCCCAAGAGGAAGGTATGATGAGCACAGCAGTAAGTTTTCCCTCAGTTATGAAACCAAGGTTATCGAACTAGTAGGAGCAAGGAAACACCTCCAAGGTGTTGTTTCCAACTTGGAATCCTCCACAACACAACCACAGAACTTTGTCCCTAACTTACAATGAGGTTTTCAATCTCACCGGTTTTGCTGAAAATAAAGGATTAAACGCATTGCGTGGAAGAAAGTAATAGCTTGCAGAAAGTAAACAGAAAATAGTAAACAGTTGTAGATTGATGGTAAAAGAAAGGATCGGGGTCCATATTTCACTAGTGGTGATTCTCCTTAAGATAGATGACATGTTGGGTGAACAAATTACAGCGGGGTAATTAACAAACATCCAGAAAGCATACATGCATATACTAATCATCTTGACTCCTATGAGATTTGATTAGGCATTACAACATTATACATAGACCGTAATCCAACTGCATCTATGACTAATAATCCACCTTCAGGTTATCATCCGACCCCTTCCAGTATTAAATTGCAAGCAACAGATAATTGCATTAAGCATTGCGTGTAAAGTAAACAATACTATTGTTCTATGAACAAAGGATTGCTGTTTTCTCCCTAGTAAAAACATCACATCTAGTACCTTAGAGATTTCTGTCACTTCCCCAGATTACTAGAGGCATGAACCCACTATCGAGCATAGATACTCCCTCTTAGAGTTGCTAGCATCTACTCGGCCAAGATATCTACTAACAACGAAGAGAATGCAAGATCACAAATAACAAAGACATGATAGAATCAATAATCAATCTGAAATAGCATCTCAATATCCATCGGATCCCCGCAAACACAACATGTAAGATTACAAATAGATGATCTTAATCATGAACAGAGCTCACAAGATCTAAACATGATAGCACAAAGGAGGAGAACCAGCCATCTAGGTACTACATGGACCCGTAGTCCAAGGATGAACTACTCACGCATCACACCGAAGGCTTGTATGATGACGAAGAAGGCCTCCGGGGTGAATTCCCCTCTCTGGCAGGGTGCCAGGAAGAGCTTCAGATCCCTCCCGATCTAGGGATGGAGATGACGGCGACTACAGACTCTTTTGTGGAATTTTGATCGGGTCCTTAGGGTTTCTGTATCGGAAGCATGTTATAGGCGAAAGGGGAGGCCGAGGGGGTGCCCTAGGCGGCCACACCACCCTGGCGCGGGCCAGGCCTGTCCGCGCGGCCAGGTGGTGTGGTCGGCCCCTGGCCCCACTCCGTGTCGTATTCTGGCTCCGTGTCCCCCTCGGTGAAATATTGACTTTGGCTTTTGTCCCGTCCAATTCCGAGAATATTCATTTTCTGACATTCCTGGAACGAAAAACAACAGAAAACAGGCAGCTGGCACTATGGCATCTTGTTAATAGGCCAGTCCAAGAAAGTGTATAAAAATAGTCCAAAGTGTGGACAAAACATAAGAAACTAGATATAAAACAAGCATGGAACATCAAAAATTATAGATATGTTTGCAATGTACCAACATCCCCAAGCTTAACTCCTGCTCGTCCTCGAGTAGGTAAGTGATAAAAAGAAAGAATAATTTTTGAGGTGACATGCACCATCATAAACTTGATCAAAGTATTTGTAAAACATTGATAGCCGGGATCATAGTACTTCAACATAGCATGAAAGATAAAGTTCTAACAATAGACATAGCAACTATGTTGTAACATGAAAAGGCACAAACAAAAGATTCATGAATAATAATGCTTTGCAAGACGTTTGTTTGTTTCACATAAATAAAACATAGTATAGTGGCATTCAGCTTGTCCCTCATAGTGTAGCAAACATAAATGCATAGGACACCTTCAAAGTTCATAAGGGTGACTAGATACAAATAGTTTAAGAACAAGCAATATCAAAGTTATGGATCAATCAACAAGTCTTGGGACAATGCACATTAAACTAAGAATGGCCACTATGCTCTCTCAATAGGTGCATAAAGATAGAATATGGAGACTCAACATAAAAGTAAAGAAGGGCCTTCATAGAAGGAAGCAGGGATTCAAGTCTCATAAAGAGCTTCGAAAAATTATGGTACTTATTAGCTTTCAACTCTCATTGCCCCTATCATAAGCATCTTGAAGTGATTAAGGTTAAAGTGAACAAACTATGGAGTATATGCTTGACAAAGTATAAGTTGGAAATCTCATGTCCCTTGAATACGAGGGCTACTCCTCATGCTACTCAAGTTTAGTTACCGACAAGTTCTTGTCATAATAAGTGCATGTGTATCATAGAGAACCGCCAACGGGGTACCCCTTGCCCGATGATACGGAAGAATCCCCATATCAAAATGACAAGGCAAGCAGACAACGAGCATCTCAACAATCTTCTTATTTACCATGGGAACATGGTGCTTTTTTCTCTCTTTCCTCTTTTCTCATCTTTTTTCTCAATCTCTATCTCTTTTTTTATAAGAAGAATGCTTCATAGATTTCTCATTATGGTTACGCTGCAGGTTTCCACCATGATTAGGCATGGATTAGACCAGCGGCCCAGGCGTTTCTCTAACACACACACATAACTCCATGGACTTACAAGCTCCCCTTTCATTTCACACCGACGACATCCATAGACAAAAGAGCATGATATCAACTAGGTACAATGTACAAGTGCAATGTTGAAAGCGTTCCCCATGACATCATGGTTCTCCTAATCCCCAACATATAAGTGCAAGCATATACAACATATATGACACAATGGTTCAAGTTTATTAGGGGCAACAAAAGTAAAGTGTGCCATCAAGTTCGTGAGAGCTTTAATCACTAGTTTTCTCATAACAAGTTTAATTCGGAAGGTAGATAAAAACATGAATATACTTGGAATAGCAAATGATAATAGGTAGGTATGGTGGACTCTTTGGAATAACTTGGTTTTATTTGGAGTTGGATGCATGAGTGGAACTCATACTTGGTTATGGAGGCTAGCAAAAGACTAGGAGTGACCAACTAAGAGAGCAATAATGGCCATAATCATGCAAAGCGACAAAACATTATTAATTAAAGCATATCACTAAGCATAAAGCCAAAAAAATATCAAGCATGACATGACAAAGCATAGGCCACAGTCAAAAACAAGCTCCTCTTACCACTTAATCATGAACTTTTCCTACTCTTTTCCAATCCAAACCAACATATTTGAAAACTAATGTATGAAAGAGGGGGCACAACAAATTTATTCAAGCAAACTAAGCAAACCAAGCAAACTAAAACTAAAAACAAAAACGAAGACGCTCCAAGAACAACACAACTGTGCATGAAATAATAAAAATGAAGTGTTTGGAAGAAACCTGGGATTTTTATTGATGAAGAAGGGGATGCCTTCGGCATCCCCAAGCTTTGACGCTTGTACTTCTTTGATATTTCTTGGGGTGACACACGTGGCATCCCCAAGCTTGAGCTTTAGTCCATTCTTCATCTCATTACATCATTCTCGCCATACACCTGAATTTTTTTCTTCATACAAAACTTCACACAATCTTTATTAGCAACATTAGTGCAGTCAAGATAATAAGTCTTTGGGTTTAGTTTCAACACCAATAAAACTTCCATTAAAACACAAGCTACTGTAGCACTTCCCTCAAAAAGCTCAATTCCCCAAAGCGAACTCAAAAAGGAATCAACAAGAAGCAAATGCAAATAATGGCAAAAATCTGTCAAAACAGACCAGCAGGTAAAAACCAATTTTTTTTGAAGACCTTCTGTTACTCAAATGGAAAAGTGTTGAACTGACGAAAGTTAGATAACAACCTGGGGTAGAAGCACAAAAATTCAAGCCTCAAAACGACATATAGAGATTTTACACGAATGTTTACAGCGAAGCACAAAAATCTGTTTTGGACAGCAACTTTCCCAAGTATTACTTCTCTCTCATTAGAGGTTACTCTTGGCCCAAAAAGCAAATAAAAAGGATAAGGAGCAGTTATTACAGAGGTAATAACTTCCAAGACTCATCTAAAACTTTTGGGTTATCTCCCAATAAGTACTTTTCTTTAACGCCTTTAAGTTAGGCATAAGAAGCAAGAAAAAGAATCAAGTATTCTCAAATGAAGAAGCATGAAGAGCAATTTATTTTCATGGGAGAGGCAAAAGGAATCTTCTCTTTCTTCTTAGGGAAGTGTTCTATACCTTTCTTGAGTGGGAGTTGATATTTAATGGTGCCTTCTTTCATATCAATAATGGCACCAATGGTTCTAAGAAAAGATCTTCCCAAAGTAATAGGATAAGAAGCATTGCATTCAACATCCAAAACATAGAAATCAACAGGGACATAGGAATTGTTAACCATAATAATAACATCATTAATACTCCCCATGAGTGTCTTTTTAGCATTATCATCAAGTGGGACATTTAAATAACAATCTTCCAATGGTGGCAAATCAAGCATATCATAAATCCTTTTAGGCATAATAGAAACACTACTATCAAGATCACATAAAGCTTTGAAATCAAAATCATTTACTTTCATATTAATGATGGGTTCCCAATCATCTTCTAGTTTCATAGGAATAGAAGCTTTATGTTTCATCTTTTCTTCTTTAATTTTTATGAGAGCATCAGTAATGCGTTTTGTAAAGGCCATATTCATAGCACTAGCATTAGGACTTTTAGCAAGCTTTTGTAGGAACTTAATTACTTTAGAGATATTGCAACCATCAAGATCAAAATCATAATTATCATCTAAAGTAGTGTAGCTATTGTTTCCCATATTCCAAAGAATTTCAACATTTTTATTAGAAAAGGTTCCATTGGATTTACTAGCTTCAACATTAGTGGTAGTGATAGTAGAAACACTAATGTTTCTAAGAATTTCATCTTCTCTTTCCCACTTAGCATGCAATTCTGCTAATAGTCTAACATTTTCATCAATTCTAACTTGTATGGCATTAGTAGCAGCAAAGGGATTCTCAATAGTTTCAGGTTTAGCAGCCATTTTATTAAAAGAAGATTGTGCTTCAGCCAATTATGCTATATTTCTTTCAGCATTAGAGAGTTTTTCCTCAATAGTTTTATTAAAAGAAGTTTTTTTACTAATAAAATCTTTAAGCATAACTTCAAGTTCAGAGGGAGCACTTCTATTATTGTTGTAGGAATTTCCATAAGCATTACCATTATTGGGAGGATATGGCCTATAGTTGTTATTACCAAAATTATTCCTGTAGGCATTGTTGCTAAAATTATTCTTTCTTATAAAGTTCACATCAACTTGCTCTTCTTGATCTACCAAAGAGGCTAAGGGAACATCATTTGGATTAATATGAGCTTTCCTATTAACAAGCATAGATATAATAACATCAATTTTATCACTCAAGGAGGAGGTTTCTTCAATAGAATTTACCTTCTTACCTTGTGGAGCTCTCTAGGTGTGCCATTAAGAATAGTTAACCATCATATTATCTAGAAGCTTTGTTGCATCACCCAAAGTAATGGTCATAAAGGTACCTCCAGCAGCAAAATCCAGTAGATTTCTTAAAGAATAATTCAATCCTGCATAAAAGGTTTGGATAATCATCCAAGCAGTCAGTCAACGAGTAAGACAATTCTTACCAAAGATTTCATTCTTTCCCAAGCTTGAGCAACATGTTCATTATCAGATCGTTTAAATTTCATTATTTGACTTCTCATAGATATAATCTTAGCAGGAGGATAGTATTTTCCAATGAAAGCATCTTTGCATTTAGTTCAAGAATCAATACTATTTGTAGTTAGGGATTGCAACCATTCTTTAGCTTTTCCTCTCAAAGAGAAAGGAAACAATTTAAGCTTAATAACATCTCCATCTATATCCCTATGTTTTTACATCTCACAAAGTTCAACAAAGTTATTAAGATGAGCAGCAACATCTTTAGTACCAATACCAGAAAATTGTTCTCTCATAACAAGATTGAGTAAAGCAGGTTTAATTTCAAAGAAAGTAGCTTTAGGAACAGGTGGAGCAATAGGTGTGCACATGAAATCATTGTTGTTGGTGCTAGTGAAGTCACACAACTTAGTGTTTTCAAGAGTAGTCATTTTTTGTGTGTTATAAATAATGAAAGCAAACTAGTACAGCTAATTTTTGTGTGTGTTTTTGATAAAGAAACAAGCAAACAAAGCAGAAATAAACTAAGCAAAAAAAAAATAACAAAGTAAAGAGATTGGTTATGAGGGACTCCCCTTGTGAAGATGTCCTTGACTCCCTGGCAATGGCGCCAGAAAAATACTTGCTGGCTCGCGGTTGATATCGAGCTCGTTGGGGAACCCCAGGAGGAAGGTATGATGAGCACAACAGTAAGTTTTCCCTCAGTTATGAAACCAAGGTTATCAAATTAGTAGGAGCAAGGAAACACCTCCAAGGTGTTGTTTCCAACTTGGAATCCTGCACAACACAACCACATAACTTTGTCCCCAACTTACAATGAGGTTGTCAATCTCACTGGTTTTGCTGAAAACAAAGGATTAAACGTATTGTTTGGAAGAAAGTAATAGATTGCAGAAAGTAAACAGAAAATAGTAAACAATTGTAGATTGATGGTAAAAGAAAGGATCGGGGTCCATAGTTCACTAGTGGTGATTCTCCTTCAGATAGATGACATGTTGGGTGAAAAAATTACAGCAGGGCAATTGACAAACATCGAGAAAGCATACATGCATATACTAATCATCTTGACTCCTATGAGATTTGATTGGGCATTACAACATTATACATAGACCGTAATCCAACTGCATCTATGACTAATAATCCACCTTCAGGTTATCATCCGAACCCCCTCCAGTATTAAGTTACAAGCAACAGATAATTGCATTAAGCATTGCGTGTAAAGTAAACAATACGATTGTTCTATGAACAAAGGATTGTTGTTTTCTCCCTAGTAGAAACAACACATCTAGTACCTTAGAGATTTCTGTCACTTCCTCAGATTACTAGAGGCATGAACCCATTATCGAGCATAAATACTCCCTCTTGGAGTTGCTAGCATCTACTCGACCAAGATATCTACTAACAACAAAGAGCATGCAAGATCACAAATAACAAAGACATGATAGAATCAATAATCAATCTGAAATAGCATCTCAATATCCATCGGATCCTCGCAAACACAACATGTATGATTACAAATAGATGATCTTGATCATGAATGGAGCTCACAAGATCTAGACATGATAGCACAAAGGAGAAGAACCAACCATCTAGCTACTACATGGACCCGTAGTCCAAGGATGAACTACTCACGCATCACTGCGGTGACCCAGCATACCACTGCATGATGTAGTATGCTACAGTCGTTGACATAACACCAATAAAACATCGTTCACTAGTATTACATCCCTCAGAGTGGTACAACAGAAACACAGAAGGTCTAAGACATGACTATAGATTACAACTCGACTCTTTACAAAAGATCTAGAGAACACTCTAGGTTAAAGAGATAGAAAGACCTTACAAAGAAGAACCAGAAATAATAACTCAGAACTATCTAGTAACTAAGACTAACATCTAAATTATTTGGCTTGCCATTGCTGCTATTGCAATGCTCTACAGAAATATGTTTTATGGCTAGAGAATCTACTCCTATCTAAACCGACACTTTATCTTCACTTCAGCTGATGTATATGTTGACTTCATTGACTTTATTGAAGAACTTGAGTTGTCGATGATGGTTTGTTGAGCAGAAATTGATGTTGACGTCATCTTCAACGGCTTAGAACCTAGCAAGGGTTAAGAAGGTACGGTTGAGTACGAGCGTACTCAGCAAGTTCACTAAAAAGGAGTGTATGATGCACTATATCTACAGCCATAGACCATAGGTCGTAGGCAATGCAGGTTTTCGTAAACATTTCTTCAAAGGTTGCTTTAATTCTGAAAAGTATGTATGACAGCCTTCACAGGTTAACTAGAACTTCATGGAGTTACTTTCCTACTGTGTTCGTAGCTCCTTCCCGGAACAGGGAGTAACATGTCACAATTTTTACACTCTGCAGAGGTGCGTCACTTTTCCCACAAGAGACCATAAGCTTTGTTGCACAACCGGGAGTATGTCCCTGTTCAAACTTCCTTGGTTTGAGGCCCAACTTAAGATCCAAGCCAATCGCTGCCCTCTCTAAGACCCCATATGTCTGCACGATCCTCCGGGGCAGACTACACCTCCGTTAAGCCGCCAACTAGGGCAAGCTATAACCATGGGGAGTTACCGAAGATTCTATGAGCTGGTGATGCCCTTGGAGGTCCTATACCTCCGACAGCCACTCATAAATAATCTAGACACTAAAATCATGGTGTGGGGCCCCCGGATTAATCTTCCGAGACTCCCTATTATGCATACACCACGATCCCATGATCAGTCTGTCGTGGTACATAACGGACAAGTATCAAAGTAGACATCCAATACTTAAGCGGATACATGTCATACCTTACATGCCATTATGGCTACATCAATAATCATCAGCAGAACTTCATCAAGCGTAGAGCTCGAGCCATGCCTTAACCTACAGGCAACTGACTGGGGAAAACGTCCTAGCTCGCATAGTCGTCAACTCCTGCTTCTTCTTGAAATCTGACCAAGTTAATAGCCAGGGACAATGCCAGTGAGTACTTGGAATGTACTCGCAAACCACCTTAAGAGAATAATAATAACAACAGGATGTGCAATATAGTTGTGGTAATAGGAGGGCTCCAAGAGAGGTTCTTTTCTCAATTAGTTTCTCTTGTAGATATAGCATCTACATATCTTTGTTGAAAACCTTTGTAAACATTTTGGAAACCTTTTTGAAAAGTTTTGGAAAACATCAGGACTGGGTCACCCATTTGTTCCTCCTTCTAGTCATCCCATGACCAAACTCCTTTCCTTCCGTTCTGACCATCCCAGGGTAAAAACATGTATCATTTTCGACCATCCCCTGGTCAAAACATTTCCGAAGCCATTGCTTTTCTGAAATCCTTTTTGAAATCAAAACTAGCACCGCTCTACAGAAGTTTGTCCAACCCGTCCATAACCGCGGACACGACTATTCGAATAGATTTATGCTCTACAGAGGTTGTACACTTTACCCACAAGATTCGATACATCCGCCGCGATCAGTCGCGGATCGTCATACACTAGTATGCGGGTTTCAGATAACCGGACGAGACCTTCGGGATAATCCCCTCTTAACACAAGTGCCTACCCTATGAGTGTTGTTCCCCTCAAAACCGAGACGTCGGGTACCGAGGACCAACCAGAGCGCATTTTACACTTCACATAGTGGGCGCTTTCAATGAGGGGCTCATAGTAACGCCTGGCTGCCCGCAGACAATTCGTTCGTTCTCCAGGTCGATGTCCCACATGGACCTTTACGGGAGAAGGCCCAACTTCCGAGGATTGTGATCCCCTGTAGTAGTTGTGAGGCACGTGCATCAGAGAGGACCACTTTTGGGTCAAGCCCCTTCCCATATAGGGGTAGTGTGGTGGCACGTGGTAGTTGTTATAGCTAAACTGCAAAGAACCGGGTGCGTTTTCGAAAACAATTTTTCCTTCATCTTCTTTTGTAAAACAAAACCCTTTTTTGTTCTCAAACTTCTCTTAGTAGGTCAAACCTCACCAAGGTTTTATCATAAAACTCTTTGTAAAACTTTTCCGGGGTCTTCCCATCCTATAGCTTTGCTTCGGCTAAAACAGGGTCTTCAAAGGGTTATGGTGATATGCACCATCTATTCTAGGGGCCAGTAGGTGTCATCAAGGGGTTTATACTTAATAGTACAAAAGTGTAATAGTTTGGAGGAGCCAAACCACTACCATATATACATCAACATATAGTAAAACATTGCATTTTTAATAACAGTAGATAAAACATGCATAAGTAAAACAGTAGGACAAGGCTTATGAGCAAGAAGGTGGCTTGCCCGTGATCAACAATATGGCAATATATGTCCCTGGACTTCTTCTGAGAAAACCATAATAATCCAATAATAACCACTTCTTCTGGTCTCCGATATAATCGCAACTATCGTCGTCAAGATAGCACATGCAAGCAAACAAAGAGCACAATCAACACAGGGCATACAATCAGCAATACCATTCAGCAAACAAACATACCATACATTATTAAATTCATTAGGTCTTGATAAGATTGGATTTAGAAGATTGAAATTGTCATAGAAGCATTGAAGGAAATCCTATAGAACTTATAGTCTAGAAAATTATTTAGGAGAGGGCCTTTAGACCAAGGCCATACTCCATATGATACCATGGTATGGAAATGATACCAACAGATAGGTAGTGATAATATGAAGTCAACAGAAGTGATTTCACTAATTTACCCTTTTTCTTTGATTTAATAGGCATTTTCTAGTGATAAATGCTCTAGTTTTGGTAAATAATCTACCAGAGATGTTCTGTATGGCCAAAAATTATTTCCTTGGACAGTTAGGTAGGGTTTGCTGTAATTATTCACTGAGAGTTGGAATCATGTCCATTTATTTCCTAGAATGCCCTCAGGAAATTCCCAAAGTCAATTCTGTAGCTGAATTGTCTTTTTCACCAGATTAATCCTACAAAATATTTTGATATGATTCCAAGGGAAAATGATAGGTACTTTGAGTACCTTTCTGTATAAATTGGAATCACCCAATTTGGAGTTCTACTGAGACTACCCTAGGCAGAGATGATTAATTCACCAAAATTAAACAGAGCCTCAAAAGGACTTGATCTCCTGGATTTTGGTAGACCTTAGTGTAGCACATCACAGAGAGTTGGAATTTGGTCAATTAATTTCATATATTGGCCTAGAGAATTTTCTAAAGAGAGAATATAATTAATCTTGTCATTTTTATATATTCAGATCTATAGCTCCACTTAGCTGGAGACAAAGGCTATTAGATAGGTATATCAACTACCTTTCTTAGGCACTTTGATTCATACCATTTAGGTATGTACAACTCACTGTGGAATTTATTTAGTGAAAAAAGTACATGTTAAGAGATAAATTCCTAGGAACAATACTTGTAATATTTTGGTGGGATTTTGTAACTGCATGTTTGAGAAAACAAGTATGTGCAAGTACAACATTTTATCTGGGCGACTGGGGTCATTTTTCAATTTCATTTCGATTTAAACTAAAGGCCAAATTTCTGGATCTGGACAAAAGAATAAAGGGGAAATAGGTCATGGGCCAGATCTTGGAGGAAAATGGGTCGCGCAGGGGGAATCAGCCCACCCGGGCTGGGCCTCACGCGGGAGGCCGCGGTTTGAACTCCAGGGCGGGGCCCGGCCGTCAGCGGCTCCCCCTGCCGAAGGGGTATCGGGCGCCCCCGGCCGTCCGATCAGAAGGGCCATCAACGACTGCTGCCCTTCTTCAACCTGACGATCAGGCGCCAGGGCAGAAACCCTAGGGGCGGCGCCGGCGGCGCAGGGGCTCACCAGGGGAGCTTGGGAGATGGCGGGGAGGCGACGGGGCGACGCGGAAGTCAGCGACGACCTCGGGGATGGGCGGCAAGGCGGCGTTTGCTTGCGGGAAAAGGCCCACGCGAAGACGCCCGAACGGATCTCATCGGAGCTCGCTGGAGAGGCTGCTGCGGTTGTTGCATGTCGAAAAGAATACCAGGGTTAGATGCATAATCGAGAGGGGATCTTGGGAGGGTGACATGCAGAGAGGGAGGGGTAGAGGAGAGAGCACCATTCTCAATTTTTGGGGGAGGCCGAGGTGCCTTCTCTTTCTTCCTATGGGCAAGACAGAGCATGGGAAGGGCAGAGGAGCTCTAGGGAGGGGAGTGGGGAGGAGAGGAAACAAATGAGTGGCCAGGGAGGCTCGGGGGTGGCCTCCTAGCCTTATATCCGAAGGGGGATGGGTGTATGGTGGGCATTGTCCATGGGAGCAAGAGAGGGATGCTGCTTGGGTATTGGTTGAGGGAGGAGGTGGAGTGGGTGAGGTGGGGCCTGGTACACGACCATAGAGAGAGGGGAGTGGTGGTGGCTGCTGCTTCTTTTAATACCAAGATTTTTGCAAGATATGCCATCTCTCTCTCACACACAAACATGCTTCAAGAGCTAAAGGGCAAGGCGAGGCTTGCTACAGTGGTCACCACGACCAAGGGAAGGTATGATGGTTGCTGTGGCCAACCATTGAGGGGAGTGGTGATGGGTTGGTTTTGGTTTTTGATCAAGCTTTGACAATTTTCCTAATTTGCCATAATACTTTATTACTACAAGGTTCTCAAAAGTTGGTCTTGGAAATATGGGGAAATGTTGCTGGTGGGTAGAAGAGGTCAAGATACCCTTCTAGTAATTGTTTTAGAGTTTTCCATGATTTAAGAGTCCAATTAAAACCATTTATTCAAAAAGTGCAGAAATGGTTTCTAGAGGCCATTTTGATATTTTTACATTAGGTAAGGTTGGTTTTTGATGTTAGATGGTCTCATATATGAATTCACTCTTTTCAGAATTTTCTCAAGCTTTATTGATGAACAATAGTATTTAATATATTTGATTTCTTGTTCCTGCCATTTAAGAAAATGGGCAAAAAGAATTATTAAGACTCTTCAAAAATAATTATTTTTGAAATGGGAGGATAGGGTAGGGTTTATAGGTATCAAATGTGCATTAATTTGGGAAAGTGTTCTGGAGAAAAACAAACTTTCCTTAATAGAAGGAGTGTTTGGGTGTTTGTCAATTAAAGGAATTAATTGCTTTTGGGCCACAATAATTATGGAAAATATTTGATAAATCCTATAATCATGGTAGATGATGTACACAATATGTATCTAGCATTTACAACCTTGGGACTTGGGAATCCAACTTGATTTTGCTAAGAAACAAGGAAGAAGGGATCTAGCGTAATGTTATTATCATACCATCAAAACCTTGTTGGATCTTGGAGCTCAAAGCTCCCCTTGGGTCATGGATTATATGTATTTAAATAACAAGTGATGTAGATCACCCTGGTACAGAGGTTTGAGCTTGATCATGCTTGAGGGTTCCAAGAATTGATCTCAGACTTTGAATAAAATAAGCCTGCCAAGATAAATTATCAAATAGCCTTCTAAACCATGTGGGTTTTAGAAGTACAAGGATCCAACTGGAACAAGTAAAGTAGGAAGTGATATACCTTTATTAGTAAAACACAACCATGCAAGGAGTTGGTGAAAATAATATAACATGTATGTGTGAGCTTCTTCTAAAGTAGGCATGTTGATAAGATTTGCAGGAATTATTATTTTCTTGCCTGCAAAACTTTCTAGAACAAGGGGGTTAGAGGATGGTCTAACCAAGGGAAAGAGTGGGCCTTGGTAGCCCTTATTATGTTCTACTAGATGGTTTAAGTGCATTACCAAAAAGGCACAAGGGTTGAGAAAGAGAGGTATTTAAAGAAGGGATGTTGAAACAGTTTCCAGACATAGTCAAATTTGGCAGATTTGGTGGTTTTGACTAGAATACAAGAATTGATGTTTTTGATTGGTTACAAGGTTCCAAATCATCATCAAGTGGATGATGTTGAAGTGTATATTGGGTAGAATAGATCCATGCTTGATATTGTACTTCATTGACTTGGAAACTTCTAGAATGGATCAGTTCAGAATTAATCTAGTTAAGGATTTTAGATGATCACCTAGTGGCTAGAGATCAGATCCATCTTGTATTCTTTCTTAGGGTTTGGTGATCTTAAAGTATCTTGATCCTAGAGGATGAGCTCCTAGAGTAACTCATACTACTTCTAAGCAATCTAGTCAAATAGCAGATCCAGGCAACTCATCTTACAAACAAATCAACTACTACTAGGGTTACCAACAAGCTTATCTCGAGGTAAGGATGGGAAATTTTGAAAGGTTGGAGTTTGAGTAAGGTAAGAGTCCTTGGTATCCCTACCAAGAGTAGAATTCAAAAGATCTATACAAGGTTTTGAAAATCCTAGAGGTAGGAGTAGTTGAAGGTTCTGTCTTGAAAACATAAGGAGATTATATTATATATCTCTCCATAGTTTTGTCAATAGAAGCTACTAAAATAGTTTTGGTTACATAAGCATCTTGGCTCATGTTTTGGAATGCCAGAACTTTTGAGTATATGTAAAATGAGCCAGGATAGTTTTGTTAAATAGTTTTTTGACAACTGATGTTGAGGTAAGGAGTATATCATAAGATGTACAATCAGAAGCATAAGCACATACAACAACAGGAAAGCACTGCACAATTAAATAAGAAAAAGTTTTTGTTCCTCCTGATTTTTGCATTCTGGACAACTAATCAGGGTTGCTGAAATTGGGATGTTACAGACCTTTCCCCCTTAAAAGAATCTCGTCCCGAGATTCGGGAGAGTAAGGTTAGGGGATTTGTGTTGGAGTTAGTGCTATGTGTTTCTTGCATACTAACTTGTCGGCTTTGTCTTTGAACAGGGTCACTACGACAGTGAGGTTGAACTTCAATTGTCTTGGATGCACGAGTATTGAGCATGCTTCAATCGGGATTATGAGGAGTGATCTTCCTTCTGTAAGGATTTATGACATCTCTCTTAAGGGGGTTTGTCGTATCCTAGTTTATGTCTTTGTGTCTACCTACTGGATTGCTTCTAGCAGAGGGTTATTCTATTTTGTGGGAAAGACGCAGTCTTCCCCCCTTAAGGTTACTAGGGTGGTTCGGAGTTAACGTAGTCCTTCCTTCTTGGAGTCGATAGATATGGTACTTTTTCTGGAGTATCTTTTGATAGATAGTCTTCGGGAATTGAGCTTTACATGAGGTCATCGAGGTTGGGGTAGATCCTTCGTCTTGGAGCAGAGGCGTGACGCTTGAGTTGAGGTCTTCGAGTGACACCTTATTGCGACTACCTTGCTGCGATGGTTACCTAACGAAGCTTTAAGTAGTTAGGTCAGAGAAAGTTAGTGGTTTACGACTCGTCTTGATAGTCTTCAGGTAAGGTAGGGAAGCTAAATTCGGAGAGATGTCTTCACTTGAATTCTTTGTGTTGCTTCTGCTCGATGGCGGAGTGGAGTCGTTGTCATCGCGCTTCCTTATCATCCAGACTTAGGGGGGTATTTCTAACCTTCTAGGGAGGAACTTCCCGTTGTTTTGGGTAGGGTCGGCTAGAATAGTTAGTCTCCTGTGGTGGTCAGAAGCTCTAGTATCCAAAGTTTAGTGTAGTTAGGTCTTCACTTCTTGTCTTGGTAGATAAGTCTGGTGGTTTCTTCCGGATAGTGAAGATTCTTTGGAGATTGACTTCCGGCTTCAACGGGATTCTAGCTATAATAGACGATGAATAATGGAGCGTTGCGCTATTGACGGGTCATGTGAAGTGAGTTGGATGGGGTATGCCATCCTGCTAAGGTGAAGTTTTCGAGTGGTTCTAACTTGATGATGTTGAAGTCCTGGTCCCTACAATACTCTTCCTCTCATAACTCCCGAGGTTAGTATGGATTCTTGTTAGCAACAATTATTGGGGTTTCTGAGTTGCTGGGTGTGTTATCGCTCCTCGAGTCATATTTGTCAGAGGTATAAGCAACTAGAACACACATACAAGGCGAACAGAGCGAGGGGATCGCAATGTCCTTGGCAAACATCACACATCAAGCAACACATGATGCACTTAGGCAAGCAAACACGGCCAACTAGGGGGACCAAGGAGTTAACTACTCGCGATATAGGGGAATCCTATCTTAGGACTATTTATCCTAGATGTCATTGCTCTTAACGCCTGAGTAACTATCTTGCATGTGAAGCCTTCGCCGAGTCATAGGATGCTTCTCGATAGTGTAGTACTTGATTTCTTCTGATTAGGAGGATTCCACTGGTAGGGCGATCTTGTAGTCTCCTTGTGTTTGCTGGTAGTTGCTTCTCTTGGTCTCATTAGCACTGTCTTCACCGGGTTCCTGAGTCCTATTTGTCTTAAATCCGTATGGTTGAAATTCAGACGAGATGTAGAATAAACCAATTTTTGAAATCCTTTAAATTAGGGTAAGATAAGGAGTAGAATCTCTCGAAAAGCTTTTGAGGGAATTAGTTTTTCGAAAGCCGGTGTTTTCCAAAATAGTCTTCCTGTCTAATGACCATGCTAACTAAAGTTCTCCTATAGTCAGGATGGCTCTGATACCAAGTCTGTGGGGCCCCCGAATTAATCTTCTGAGACTCCCTGTTATGCATACACCACGATCCCATGATCAGTCTGTCGTGGTACATAACTGTCAAGTATCAAAGTAGACATCCAATACTTAAGTGGATACATGTCATACCTTACATGCCATTATGGCTACATCAATAATCATCAGCGGAACTTCATCAAGCGTAGAGCCCGAGCCATGCCTTAACCTACAGGCAACTAACTGGGGAAAACATCCTAGCTCTCATAGTCGTCAACTCCTGCTTCTTCTTGAAATCTGACCAAGTTAATAGCTAGGGACAATGCAAGTGAGTACTTGGAATGTACTCGCAAACCACCTTAAGAGAATAATAATAACAACATGGTGTGCAATATAGTTGTGGTAGTAGGAGGGCTCCAAGAGAGGTTCTTTTCTCAATTAGTTTCTCTTGTAGATATAGCATCTACATATCTTTGTTCAAAAACCTTTTTGAAAAGTTTTGGAAAACAACAGGACTGGGTCACCCATTTGTTCCTCCTTCCGGTCATTGATGTCTACGCCCTTCTATTCTTGTAGATAGTTGTTGGGCCTCCAAGTGCAGAGGTTTGTAGAACAGCAGCAAGTTTTCCCTTAAGTGGATCACCCAAGGTTTATCGAACTTAGGGAGGAAGTGGTCAAAGGTATTCCCTCTCAAGCAACCATGCAATCAAGATAGAAGAAGTCTCTTGTGTCCCCAACACATCCAATACACTTGTCAGGTGTATAGGTGCACTAGTTCGGCGAAGAGATAGTAAAATATAAGTGGTATAGATAATTATAAGTGGTAATGGTGATAGAAAATAGCTTGACGGGAGGAAAAGACTAAAGGCAAAAATATGGAAGCAAGCAAACATGTAACAGATCTTGTTGCAAACGATGTTTCTATGTTTAGGAACAAGGCCTAGGGATCAAACTTTCACTAGTGAACACTCTCATATAAATATATTCGTCTTTTTGATACTACGCTGAACTACTCTCCGGTTGGACACTCTAATCGTTGGTAGGGCTATAACAGCACACCTCAAAGTTCATCTTTCCCATCTAGATAACCCCACACTGTCACCTTGAGTACTAGATGGTTCCAACAAACACCACAATTTCATAAAGACATCCAACTCCAAATATAACTCATAACAAGTATTTGTAATCTCTAGCCTAAGTGCCACCATGGTGTGCACACTATCAACTTCACACACATGGGGAGAGTAGAGATCTATTAAAGCACTTGAGTAGCAAGATAGATCTACTTGATTACAATGCTCATGACCACAACAAGATCATGCATAGAGAGAGAGATGAACACATAGCTACCGGTAGAACCCTTAGCCTCGAGAGAGAACTACTCCCTCCTCATCATGGGAATCAGCAACGGTGATGGAGATGGCGGTGGAGATCGATGGAGATGGCTCCGGGGGCACTTCCCCCATCCCGACAGGGTGCTGGAACAGAGACTTTCTGTCCCCCGAATCTACCCTTCGGTGGCGGCGGCATTGTGGAACTTTTCGTGGCTAGATGCTTGACTATTTAGGGTTTTCGCATCGGGAGGAATATATAGGCGAAAGGGCAAGGTCGGTGGAGGCCGGAGGGTCCCACACCACCTAGTGGCACAGCCAAGGGGGACCCACGCCACCCTATGGTGTGGCCGGCCCCTGGCCCCTCTCCGTCTCGTCTTCTGGATTCGTGTTCCCCTCGGTGGAATATTGACTTTGGCTTTTTTCCCATCCAATTCCGAGAATATTCATTTTCTGACTTTCTAGAACCAAAAAACAGCAGAAAACATGCAACTGGCACTATGGAATCTTGTTAATAGGTTAGTCCAAGAAATCATATGAAAAGTACTCCAAAGTGTGGACAAAACATAAGAAAGTAGATAAAACCAAGAATGGAACATCAAAAATTATAGATACATTTGCAATGTATCAACATCCCCAAGCTTAACTCTTGCTCGTCCTCGAGTAGGTAAGTGATAAAAAGAAAGAATAATTTTTGAGGTGACATGCACCATCATAAACTTGATCAAAGTATTTGTAAAACATTCAAAGCTGGGATCATAGTACTTCAATCATAACATGAAAGACAAAGTTCTAGCAATAAGACAAAGAAACTATGATGCAACATGAAAAGGCACAAACAAAAGATTCATGAATAACAATGCTTTGCTAGACGTTTGTTTGTTTCACATAAAGAAAACATAGCATAATAGTATTCAGCTTGTCCCTCATAGAGTAGCAAATATAAATGCATAGGACACCTTCAAAGTTCATAAGAGTGACTAGATACAAATAGTTTAAAACAAGCAATATCAAGTTATGCATCAATCAACTAGTCTTGGGACAATGCACATAGAACTAAGAATGGCCACTATGCTCTCAAAGTAGGTGCATAAAGATAGAAGGTGGAGACTCAATATAATGGTGGAAGAAAGGTCCTTCATAGAAGGAAGTAGGGATTCAAGTCTCATAAAGAGCTTCCAAAAATTATGGTACTTATAGCTTTTAGCTCTCATTGCCCCTATCATAAGCATCTTGAAGGTGATTAAGGTTAAAGTGACACAACTAAGAGGATATGCTTGACAAGTTATAAACCAAAGTCTCATGCCCCTTACTTACGAAGACCGAACCTCATGCTACTCAACTTTACTCACAAGTAAGCTCTTGTCATTGTAAGTACATATGTATCATAAAGAACCGCCAACGGGGTACCCCTTGCACATGATACAGGAGCTATGCCATAATCAAAATGATAAGGCAAGCAGACAATGAGCATCTCAACGATCTTTTTATTTGCTATTTGCATAGGTTTTTATTGAGGATGCTTCATAGAGTGATCATTGTGGTTATGCTGCAAGTTTCCACCATGATTAGGCATGGCTTAGGCTAGCGGCCAAGGCGTTTATCTAACACACATACAAACTCCATGATCTTACAAGTTCCACTTTTATTTCACACCGTTGGGATCCATAAGCAAAACAACATGATATCAACATAGTACAAAGTACAAGTGCAATGTTGAAAGCGTTCCCCATGATACATGGTTATGCTAACTTCAACTTATAAAGCACAAGCATATACGCAACAAAGAAGGACCCAATGGTTCATGTTTATTAAGTGCAAGAAAAGTAAAGTGTGCCATCAAGTTCGTGAGAGCTTTAATCACTAGTTTTCTCATAACAAGTTTAATTTGGAAGGTAAACAAAAACATGAATATACTTGGAATAGCATAATATAATAGGTAGGTATGGTGGACTCTTTGGAATAACTTGGTTTTAGGGAGTTGGATGCATGAGTGGAACTCATACTTGGTTGCGGAGGCTAGCAAAAGACTGGGAGTGACAAACTAAGAGAGCAATAATGGCCATAATCATGCAGAGCGACAAAACATCATTGATCAAAGCATAAAGTGATACTACAAGTTGAAAACTAAAGGATCATAAAGGCTATGGTGACTTGGGATAGTCATAACATGGTGTGAGCATGTGCCAAGTCAACCCAAATAAAGCATCAAAGGAGAATACCACAATACTAAGCTTTAATATGCTAAAACAACGCATGATTCATCCACGGCACATTAAGCAATCTCAATTGTTTATAACAAGTCATGCTACAATAAAGAATACTAAGCATAAAGCCAAAACAATATCACGCATGGCATGACAAAGCATAGGCCACAGTCAAAAACAAGCTATCTTTACCACTTAAGCATGAGCTTTTCCTACTCTTTTCCAACCCAAACCAAACTATTTGAAAACCAATGTATGAAAGAGGGGGTCCAACCAATTTATTCAGCAAACTAAGAAAACAAAGCAAATGAAAAACCAAAACGAAAATGACAAAGAAGACGCTCCAAGAACAACACAATTGTGCATGAAACAATAAAAATGAAGCGTTTGGAAGAAACCTGGGATTTTACACGAATTTTACGGTGAAGTACAAAAATCTGTTTCGGGAGAGCAACTTTCCCAAGCATTACTTCACTCTCATTAAAGGTTACTCTTGGCACAAAAAGGAAATAAAAAGGATAAGGAGCGGTTACTACAGAGGTAATAACTTCCAAGACTCATCTAAAACTTTTGGGTTATCTCCCAATAAGTACTTTTCTTTAACGCCTTTAAGTTAGGCATGATAGTTTGGAAGGATGCTCACATAAGAAATATGAATTGAAGTAAAAGATAGCATCAAGAAGAAAATTCAAAACACATTTAAGTCTAACCCACTTCCTATGCATAGGAATCTTGTAAAGAAAAAAGTCATGAAAGCACAAAGCAACAAGCATAGTAAAGCAAAACAAGTGCAACTTCAATTTTTTTAACATAAAGAGGGGAAACTTAATATTGTTGAGATACATAAAACCATGTTTCCCTCTCTCATAATAACTTTCAGGAGCATCATGAATAAAATTAACAATATAACTGTCACATAAAATATTCTTATCATGAGCCACATGCATAAAAGAATTAATACTCTCCATATAAACATAGTCATTCTTATTAATTGTGGTGGGAGCAAATTCAACAAAATAGCTATCATTAATATTCTCATCACCATAGTCATCAAATATAGGAGGCATATTGTAATCATAATTAATTTTCTCTTCAATAGTAGGTGGACTGAAAATATCATACTCATCATTGTAATCATCATATATTGGAGGCATAGTATCATCAAAGTAAATTTCCTCCTCCATGCTTGGGGACTAAAAATATCATGTTCATAAAAACCAGCTTCCCCAAGCTTAGAGTTTTCCATAGCATTAGCAATAATGGTTTCCAAAGAATTCATACTAACAACATTGCTATTAGCATGCAAATAAAGTTCCATAGGTTTTTTAATTTTCTTTTAAAACACTTCATGTCCTAACTCAAGATAAATACTATAAAGCTCTCTAATTTTTGTTGTTGTTTTCCATTAAGTCTAACTAGTGAAAACAAGAAACAAAAAGACAAAATTGCAGAATCTAAAGGAAATAACTTCGAGCACTCACACCGGAGGATGTGAGTACCTTTTACCTTACCTCCCAGGCAACGGTGCCAGAAAATAGCTTGATGTCTACGGACTTCTATTCTTGTAGACAGTTGTTGGGCCTCCAAGTGTAGAGGTTTGTAGAACAACAGCAAGTTTTCCCTTAAGTGGATCACCCAAGGTTTATCAAACTCAGGGAGGAAGTTGTGGCGCCCCGCTAAAACCACTACTAGAAAATCGCGGTGTTTTATCTATGTGCATCATCCTGACATCAGCATGCATCTTTTTGTTTGAAAGTATTTTGCTAAAAGCCTATATTTGTCTTCAAAATATCTCCGTCTTAATTTCAAATCAAAACTCTGGTCTTTTCCGGGTCTTTTATTTGTCTAAAAACTATTTACAAAAGTCTACTTCAAATTAAAATAAAAGTTTACATTATTTTTAGGAGGCAGCCAGACAGGCCCAAAAGCCCGACCGGCCCAAAAGCCCGACCGGCCACCTCCATCCTAAAACATGACCAAACCCTAGACCTACCCAATTCCCAAAACCCTAACCCTAGCCGAACCAGCCGCCACACCCCACCTACCTACCCAGCCGCATCTACCGACCCACCCCACCGAGCCAGCCCCACCCCGCACCCTAACCCGACACGCTGTAAGCAGACACGCGCGTGGTACACGCGCATGACCACCGCCAGGACCTAGTCCCGCTCATATCTCTCCCTCTATCCTCGCTTGGCCCCACCCCGCGGTCGGCCCACCACTCTCACATTGCTTCCCCGAACCATCCACCTACCCCCGATGCCGCCTCCGCGCGTGCCGCCCACCGCTAGAAATCGCTCGCCTCCGCCAGCTCTCCCAGGAGCTCTGCCGCCGCTTCTCTGCTTCCCTTCTTCCTCTCGTGAGACCCGCCGTCAGCGGGCCCTCTCGGCCTCACCTCGAGCCAGCGCCGCCGGCGACCCCGTCTCCTGCGCCAAGCCCACCACCGGAGCGTCGCAAATCACCGCTGGCCTTCCTCCGCCCCACCTCAAGCTCCGTGGTGCCTCGCCGCTAGTGACCCCGTCGTCCTGCGTGCCGGCTGCCCACGTTGGCCTTCCCCTCGCGTCAAGTCTCCACCTACCCTGCGATCCCCATCTCCCTCCTCTGTCATGGCGCGGTCGCTCACCTCCAGGGCCCCGACCAGGCGCCTCTCTGACGACGACCCAAAGAGTCCTCCCCGTCCATGGCCGCCCTCCCTCACCTCCAAGCTCCGGCTGCCCTGGTGAACCTCGTCGTCTACCCCGCTGGTGCTTCACCGCCCCACCGGACGCCTCCTCCCCTGCCACGCGAACTCGGCCTCTGCTCGCTCCGCTCGAGCGCCGCCGTCGCCCTCGCCCGAGCCACAACATCCTGTCGCCTCGCAGAGCTCTGCCATCAAGCTCGTGCTCTTGTGCGGGTCCGCCTTCATTTGCGCCTGTCCTCGCCCTGCCGTGTTGGGCCGTGTTTGAGAGCTGCTCCTCGTGTTGTTGTGTCAGGCACCTACCTTTATTCGCGGAACCCCCACAACAGTTCAGATCCTCAATGTTTGGTGGTGAGATAGATGTCCCGATCTGTTGGTGATGTGGTGTTTTGGTGTAACGGTGTGGCGTCTGTGCGACTTGAAGCTACTCGGTATAGTGTTGCAGAAAAGACATGAGGATGCTAACCAAGATCCCTAGTGGATAAGATCGTCACCAAGACCTACCCATGTCGAGACCCGGAGACCGACACCGACAATCAAGCTCCGAAGCCCAAGTTCTCCATCGGCAAACCAAGTTGGAACCTCAAGGTCATCGATAGGGAGCCGAAGACCCCGGATATGGAACGTCGAGTTCTCCATCTTGGACTTTAAGCACGCGGAACGCCAAGATCTCCAATCGGAATCCGAGAACGCCGAGACCCCGGTACGACAAGACCTCCTTCTCGCACCGATGCCCGAGGACCGGACACCAAGGTCGCCTACATGGAACGCCAAGTTCTCCACCCTGAACGCTATGACCGTCTACACGGACCCGAAGACCACATATGCGACAAGACGTACTCCGTTGTCCGAGAACGTTCCCGCCGAGACCGATCCCCGTCGAACCCTGTCGAACCCCGAACCCCCGGAACCAAGATCTTCCGAACCCAGATGTGTGACCCTAAGCCTCTATTTTTTATAATATGACATATACCTGTCGCGTCATTAACTCATCATGCTTGCATACATGTCATCTGTGGGTTGGGTTAA
This sequence comes from Avena eriantha, assembly GCA_910589775.1. NCBI lineage: Eukaryota > Viridiplantae > Streptophyta > Magnoliopsida > Poales > Poaceae > Avena > Avena eriantha. Next base: position 459,012,161 of record OU342745.1, read on the forward strand.
ATAGTCGATTCACCTAAATTAAATATGGAGTCTATATGCGGGCTATTCTAGTCTTATTCCGGACTCCATTTAAATTTGTGTAGCGAACCGATACCATGTTTTGCCTTGTTAAGACAACATTTAAATTGCGGGGGTTCTAAATAACTTGAACCGTGTAATTAATTATCGGGACCCCGGTTCCGCTTAATATTGCCTAATTGCACCGCATCTGTGCCATGCCATGCATCATATCATAAGCATGTCGGATCTTTTGCCGTAATATTAAATATTGCATCTGGTGTTTCTTCTAGTGTTTTCTTCTTCGCGGATTAGGACGATGAGTTGATGCGAGTATCGACAAGTTCTCCGGATATGAACGTTCGGCAGTGTTTTCCAGGCGAGCAATCTCCCCCTTTCTACCTATTTTGCGTTTATAGTCTTTATTTCCTCCTGTTGATCTATTGCTATCTGTGTCGCGATGCTTTAGTTTCCGTGCACCATTTATACTCCTTGCAGCCTCTATATTGCCATGGACACATCCTATTGCCTCTTGTTTGATAGATAGTCGGCCTTGCGAGTCGTAGTTGCTTGCTTCTGTGTTGCTTCGTGTCGTTGTCGTTCCACCGTTGACGGCTAGTTGGCACATGATAAATGGTGGAGATGCTTAATAGTGGAGATGATCATGACTTTAAATACAACTATTAAATTGCTAGATATAACTAATGCAGAGGCATCAGTGGGCAATAGATGTTATTTGGTTCTTCCACGCTCACTTGTGTCCCATAGGACCCCGATTACTTGATACATGTTCCTTGACTATCGCACTATCCGGATATGGGACCATGAATCCCCTTAGCCAGAGCTTGATTCATTTCTTATTTCTTGGGGCCACAAACTAGTTTGGGGCTTTATTACTATCCTGTACTTATGCCATGCTTTACTGCTTTATTTACGATTGTGTGTGGAGCACCTGTACTATTTTGGATCGTGACACGTTTTCGCTGTATCGACAAGCCCAGTCACACTTTCGGGTTCCCAGTCGTTTACCGCCGTCCACACAAACCCTGGGTCCGTCTCGGAACTGGCCAACTTCGTTGCGGGTACCTTAGTGGGGTGGCCCCCTAAAATATTTTATGAATCCTGTGATTGCTTTGTCGTGAAAGCCTCGTTGGGGTTTGATTTGGTTTTTCCGTGGTTGATCGTGTGTGTGTTACTATTTGTGCACCCCTGCAGGGTAAATCTTTCTGAAAGCCGTGTCCGCGGTTATGGATGTCTTGGAGCACAATATCTCGATCATAGACAAGCATAACTAAAGTAGTACTATAAATTTGACTTAATATGTGACTAGTAATCAGCTTCACTACAATGGAATGGATAATAAAAGTGCCAACAACGGGTGGAACTGGGGTGTATCGTGTCATGTTATACCTGCCTAGTAAGTATCGCAACTCCAATGGAATGAAATAAAAGTGCCAACAACTGCTGGGTATGGGATGTCACATGCTAACTGTATCTGGCTAGTAAGCACTGCAACTACAACTGAATGGTTAACTAAAACTGCCCACTACTTATGCTATCAGGATGACTCATGATATCTATATCTGACTAGTAAGTGCTTCAACTATAATGGAATGAATAAAACTGCCAACTGTGTGAGTTCCTCGGTTTGACTTCCTCGTTTGGTCTCGAGGGGGAAAATACCAGGATGGGTATGATTGGTGTTAGTATAAGGTTGGTTCCAGATAGGTCTTTCTTATCCCTCTCTAATAGCCGACAGTTGAGTCGAGTCTCTATAGGTTGTTTAGTGCTTGCTTCGCTGCCGCTTCAGTCCACCATACCTATGTAGGCGAGAGCCGCCGAATTCTAGCCTCGCCGTGTACTGGTCTCAGTACTAATGCTCCTCTTTTTTCTTTGCCCTTTGTTGGCACCCCTTTTGTTTTAGCAGGTTTGAGATCGACGTCATTAGCAGGGTTACCCTTCCGGCTTGGCCTGGTCAGGGTTATGGACGCCATTGGTTATTCTTCAGGGCTCTTAGCCCTATTTGCATCTTGTCCGTAGTCGGACGCTCTATCGTTTTCAAGGTGATTTGAATCTTTGTATAGTATATCTGTATTCTTGACTCATGGAGTCGTTGTTGTATATATATGTTCTGTGGGTTCCATCATGGACTAATGTGTAATGGTATTACTTCGTTTTCCACCCACACAAAAGTGCCTGGTGGGCGTCCTTGAATCGTTTCTATGCGGGTTTGGCGAGAAGCGCTGAAACTTGCATAGGGCCAATTCGAGGGTGTTATAGAAGTGGTCAAAGATATTCCCTCTCAAGCAACCCTGCAATCAAGATACAAGAAGTCTCTTGTGTCCCCAACACACCCAATACAGTTGTCCGGTGTATAGGTGCACTAGTTCGGCGAAGAGATAGTAAAATACAAGTGGTATAGATAATTATAAGTGGTAACAGTGATAGAAAATAGCTTGATGGGAGGAAAATACGAAAGGCAAAAAGATGGAAGCAAGCAAACATGTAACATATCTAGTTGCAAATGATGTTTCTATGTTTAGGAACAAGGCCTAGGGATCAAACTTTCACTAGTGAACACTCTCATATAAATATATTCTTCTTTATGATACTACGATGAACTATTCTCCGGTTGGACACTCTAATCGTTTGTAGGGCTATAACAGCACACCTCAAAGTTCATCTTTCCCATCTAGACAACCCCACACTGTCACCTTCAGTACTAGATGGTTCCAACAAACACCACAATTTCATAAATACATCCAACTCCAAATATAACTCATAACAAGTATTTGTAATCTCTAGCATAAGTGCCACCATGGTGTGCACACTATCAACTTCACACACATGGGGAAATCAGAGATCTATTAAAGCACTTGGGTAGCAAGGTAGATCTACTTGATTACAAAGCACATGACCACAACAAGATCATGCATAGAGAGAGATGAACACATAGGTACCGGTAGAACCCTTAGCCTCGAGAGAGAACTACTCCCTCCTCATCATGGGAATCAGCAACGGTGATGGAGATGGCGGTGGAGATCGATGGAGATGGCTCCGGGGGCACTTCCCTGTCCCGGCAGGGTGCCGGAACAGAGACTTTATGTCCCCTAAATCTCCCCTTCGATGGCGGCGGTGCTGTGGAACTTTTCATGGCTGGAGGCTTGACTATTTAGGGTTTTCGCATCGGGAGGAATATATAGGAGAAAGAGCAAGGTTGGTGGAGGCCAGAGGGGCCCACACCACCTAGTGGCGCGACCAAGGGGGACCCGTGCCACCCTATGGTGTGGCCGGCCCTTGGCCCCTCGGTGAAATATTGACTTTGGCTTTTGTCCCGTCTAATTCCGAGAATATTCATTTTCTGACTTTCTGGAACCAAAAACAGCAGGAAACAGGCAACTGGCACTGTGGCATCTTGTTAATAGGTTAGTCCAAGCAATCATATGAAAAGTACTCCAAAGTGTGGACAAAACATAAGAAAGTACATAAAACCAAGAATGGAACATCAAAAATTATAGATACATTTGCAATGTATGAGTCATCCCATGAACAAACTCCTTTCCTTCCTTTCCGACCATCCCATGGTCAAAACATGTATCATTTCTGGACATCCCCTGGTCAAAACATTTCCGAAGCCATTGCTTTTCCGAAATCCTTTTTGAAATCAAAACCAGAACCACTCTACAGAAGTTTGTCCAACCCGTCCATAACCGTGGACACGGTTATTCGAATAGATTTACACTCTATAGAGGTTGTACACTTTACCCACAAGATCCGAAACATCTGCCGTGAACAGTCGCGGATCGTCATACACTAGTATGCGGGTTTCGGATAACCGGACGAGACCTTCGGGATAATCCCCTCTTAACACAAGCACCTACCCTATGAGTGTTGTTCCCCTCAAAACCGAGACGTCGGGTACCGAGGACCAACCGGAGCACATTTTACACTTCACATAGTGGGCGCTTTCAATGAGGGGCTCATAGTAACGCCTGGTTGCCCGCAGACAGTTCGTTCCTTCTCCAGGTCAATGTCCCACATGGACCTTTATAGGAGAAGGCCCAGCCTCCGGGGATCGCGATCCCCTGTAGTAGTTGTGAGGCACTTGCATCAGAGAGGACCACTTTCAGGTCAAGCCCCTTCCCATATAGGGGTAGTGTGGTTGCACATGGTAGTTGTTATAGCTAAACTGCAAAGAACCGAGTGCGTTTTCGAAAACAGTTTTTCCTTCATCTTGTTTTGTAAAATGAAAACCTTTTTCTTTCTCAAACTTCTCTTAGTAGGTCAAACCTCACCAAGTTTTTATCATAAAACTCTTTGTAAAACTTTTCCGGGGTCTTCCCATCCTATAGCTTTGCTTCGGCTAAAACAGGGTCTCCAAAGGGTTATGGTGATATGCACCATCTGTTCTACTAGGGGCCAGTAGGTGTCATCAAGGGGTTTGTACTTAATAGTATAAAAGTGTAATAGTTCGGAGGAGCCAAACCACTACCATATATACATCAACATATAGTAAAACAGTGCATTTTTAATAATAGTAGATATAACATGCATAAGTAAAATAGTAGGACAAGGCTTATGAGCAAGAAGGTGGCATTCCTGTGATCAGCAATATGGCAATATATGTCCCTAGACTTCTTCTGAGAAAACCATAATAATCCAATAATAACCACTTCTTCTGTTCTCCGATATAATCGCAACTATCATCGTCAAGATAACACATGCAAGCAAACAAAGAGCACAATCAACACAGGGCATACAATCACCAATACCATTCAGCAAACAAACATTCCATACATTATTAAATTTAGTAGGTCTTGATAAGATTGGATTTAGAAGATTGAAATTGTCATAGAAGCATTGAAGGAAATCCTATAGAACTTATAGTCTAGAAAATTATTTAAGAGAGGGCCTTTAGACCAAGGCCATACTCCACATGATACCATGGTATGGGAATGATACCAACAGATAGGTAGTGATAATATGAAGTCAACAGAAGTGATTTCACTAATTTACCCTTTTTCTTTGATTTAATAGGCATTTTCTAGTGATAAAGGCTCTAGTTTTAGAAAATAATCCACCAGAGATGTTCTGTAAGTCCAAAAATTATTTCCTTGTACGGTTAGGTAGTGTTTTCTGTAATTATTCATTTAGAGTTGGAATCATGTCAATTTATTTCCCAGAATGCCCTTAGGAAATTCCCAAAGTCAATTCTGTAGCTGATTTGTCTTTTTCACCAGATTAATTCTACAAAATATTTTGATATGATTCCAAGGGTAGATGATAGGTACTTTGAGTATCTTTATTTATAAATTTGAATCACCCAATTTGGAGTTGTAAAACTTCTATAGTGAGTTTTCTACTGAGACTACCCTAGGAAGAGATGATTAATTCACCAAAATTAAACAGAGCCTCAAAAAAATTTGATCTCTTGGATTTTTTTTGACCTTAGTGTACCACATCACAGAGAGTTGGAATTAGGTCAATTCATTTCATATATTGGCCTAGAGAATTTTCTAAAGATAGAATATAATTAATGTTGTCATTTCTATATCTTCAGATCTATAGCTCCACTTAGCTGGAGACAAGGGCTATTAGATAGGTATATCAACTACCTTTCTTAGGCACTTTGATTCATACCATTTGGGTATGTACAACTCACTGTGGAATTTATTTAATGAAAAAGTACATGTTAAGAGATAAATTCCCAGGAACAATACTTGTAATATTTTGGTGGGATTTTGTAACTGCATGTTTGAGAAAACAAGTATGTGCAAGTACAACATTTTATCTAGACCGGCTGGGGTAACTTTTCAATTTCATTTCAATTTAAACTAAAGGCTAAATTTCTAGATCTGGACAAAAGAATAAAGGGGAAATAGGTCATGGGCCAGATCTAGGAGGAAAATGGGCCGCGGAGGGGGAATCGGCCCACCCGGGCTATGCCTCACGCGGGAGGCCGCGGTTTGAACTACAGGGCGGGGCCTGGCCGTCAGCGGCTCTCCCTGCCGAAGGGGTATCGGGCGCCCTAGCCGTCCGATCAGAAGGGCCATCAATGTCTGCCACCCTTCTTCGACCTGACGACTAGGCGCCATGGCAGAAACCCTAGGGGTGGCGCCGACGGCACATGGGATCACTAGGGGAGCTCGAGAGACGGCGGGGAGGCGACCGGGCGATGAGGAAGTCGGCGACGACCTCGAGGATGCGCGGCAAGGCAGCATTTGCTTGCGGGAAAAGGCCCACACGAAGACACCCAAATGGAGTTCGCCGGAGAGGCTGCGGCGGTTGCTGCATGTCGAAAAGAATACCAGGGTTAGTTACAGAATCGAGAGGGGATCTTGGGAGGGTGACATACAGAGAGGGAGGGGCAGAGGAGAGAGCACCATGCTCGATTTTTGGGGGAGGCCGAGGTGCCTTCTCTTTCTTCCTATGGGCAAGACAGAGCACGGGAAGGGCAGAGGAGCTCGGGGGAAGGGAGTGGGGAGGAGAGGAAACAAATGAGTGGCCAGGGAGGCTCAGGGGTGGCCTCCTAGCCTTATATCTGAAGGGGGATGGGTGTATGGTGGGCATTGTCCATGGGAGCAAGGGAGGGATGCTGCTTAGGTATTGGTCAAGGGAGGAGGTGGAGGGGTGAGGTGGGGCCTAGTACACGACCATAGAGAGAGAGGGGAGTGGTGGTGGCTGCTGCTGCTTTTAATACCAAGATTTTTGCAAGATATGCCATCTCTCTCTCACATGCTTCAAGAGCTAAAGGGCATGGGGGAGTCTTGCTACAGTGGTCACCACGACCAAGGGAAGGTATGATGGTTGTTGTGGCCAACCATTGAGGGGAGTGGTGATAGGCTGGTTTTGGTTTTTGATCAAGCTTTGATAATTTTCCTAATTTGCCACAATGCTTTATTACTGCAAGGTCTCAAAAGTTGGTCTTGGAAAGATGGGGAAATGTTGCTGGTGGGTAGAAGAGGTCAAGATACCCTTCTAGTAATTATTTCAGATTTTCCATGATTTAAGAGTCTACTTAAAACCATTTATTCAAAAAAGTGCAGAAATGGTTTCTAGAGGTTATTTTGATAATTTTACACTAGGTAAGGTTGGTTTTTGATGTTAGATGGTCTCAGATATGAATTCACTCTTTTTGTAATTTTCTCAAGCTTTATTGATGAATAATAGTATTTAATATATTTAATTTCTTGTTCCCGCCATTTCAGAAAATGGGCAAAAATAATTATTAAGACTCAAAAATAATTATTTTTGAAGTGGGAGGATAGGGTAGGGTTTATAGGTATCAAATGTGCATTAAGTTGGGAAAGTGTTTTGGAGAAAAACAAACTTTCCTTAATAGGAGTTTTTAGGTGTTTGTGAATTAAAGGAATTAATTGCTTTTGGGCCACAATAATTATGGAAAATATTTGATAAATCCTTGTAATCATGGTAGATGATGTACACAAGATGTATCTAGCATTTGCAACCTTGGGACTTGGGAATCCAACTTGATTTTGCTAAGAAACAAGGAAGAAGGGATCTAGGGTAATGTTATTATCATACCATCAAAACCTTGTTGGATCTTGGAGCTCAAACCTCCCCTTGGGTCATGGATTATATGTATTTAAAGACCAAGTGATGTAGATCACCCTGGTACAGAGGTTTGAGCTTGATCATGCTTGAGGGTTCAAACAATTGATCTCAGGCTTTGAATAAAATAAGCCTGCCAAGATAGATTATCAAATAGCCTTCTAAACCATGTTGGTCTTAGAAGTACAAGGATCCAATTGGAACAAGTGAAGTAGGAAGTGATATAAATTTATTAGTACAACACAACCATGCAAGGAGTTGGTGAAAAGAATATAACATGTATGTGTGAGCTTCTTCTAAAGTAGGCATGTTGATAAGATTTGCAGGAATTATTATTTTCTTGCCTGCAAAACTTTCAAGAACAAGGGGGTTAGAGGATGGTCTAACCAAGGGAAAGAGTGGGCCTCGGTAGTCCTTATGATGTTCTACCAGATGGTTCAAGTGCATTACCAAAAAGGCACAAGGGTTGAGAAAGAGAGGTATTCAAAGAAGGGATGTTGAAACAGTTTCCAGAACTAGTCAAATTTGGCACATTTGGTGGTTTTGACTAGAATACAAGAATTGATGTTTTTGATTGGTTGCAAGGTTCCAAATCATCATCATGTTGATGATGTTGAAGTGTAGATTGGGCAGAATAGATCCATGCTTGATATTGTACTTCATTGACTTGAAAATTTCTAGAATGGATCAGTTCAGAATTGATCTAGTTAAGGGTTTTAGATGATCACCTAGTGGCTAGAGATCAGATCCATCTTGTATTCTTTCTTAGGGTTTGGTGATCTTAAAGTATCTTGATCCTAGAGGATGAGCTCCTAGAATAGCTCATACTCCTTCTAAGCAATCTAGTCAAATAGCAGATCCAGACAACTCATCTTACAAACAAATCAACTACTACTAGGGTTACCAACAAGCTTAGCTTGAGGTAAGGATGGGAAATTTTGAAAGGTTGGATTTTGAGTAAGGTAAGAGTCCTTGGTATCCCTACCAAGAGTAGAATTCAAAAGTTCTATACAAGGTTTTGAAAATCCTAGAGGTAGGAGTAGTTGAAGGTTCTGTCTTGAAAACATAAGGAGATTATATTATATATCTCTCCATAGTTTTGTCAATAGAAGCTACTAAAATAGTTTTGGTTACATAAGCATCTTGGCTCATGTTTTGGAATGCCAGAACATTTGAGAATATGTAAAATGAGCTAGGATAGTTTTATTAAATAGTTTTTTGACAACTGATGTTGGGGTAAGGAGTATATCATAAGATGTACAATCAGAAGCATAAGCACATACAACAACAGGCAAGCACTGCACAATTAAATAAGAAAAAGTTTTTGTTCCTCCTGATTTTTGCATTCTGGACAACTAATCAGGGTTGCTGAAATTGGGATGTTACACGTGGGGCCTAAGGGTGCCCACCCATATGTTGGATCCACACCGGGAATCCCAACGTCACGATATAAGGTCATCTTGCCTCCATATGAAAGGAAGAAGATACAACTGACTTCTCTATCCCATTCCAAATCTCATGGTTGACAGATGACCCACAAGTATAGGGGGTGTATCGCAGTATTTTCGATAAGTAAGAGTGTTGAACCCAACGAGGAGCAGAAGGTGCTGGCTAGTGGTATGGATCAGGAATTCTCTGCAAATACTTAGCAAACAGATTTTTACGGTTTTTTGGTAATGCAAGTAAATAAAGTATGAGTAAATAAAAGACAATAAGAATAAATGCAGCAAGTGGCCCAATCCTTTATTCAGCAAAGGACAAGCCGGTTGTATTACTTAAGATGACCAAACGTTCTCGAGGACACACGGGAAGAATGTCAAGTGCTTTCGCTTCATATAGTTGATTAATCTTCTTTAGTTCGCTAAGTGTTGTGTGGGTGAACCTGTGCTAATGTACCGACATTCCTAGGACTAATACATACTTGTGATTATACCCCTTGCAAACATCCATAAGTACAAGAAAGTAATTAAGGTAGAAACCTAACCACAACTTTAAACTGTAAGACCCTGACGTCCCTTGTGCAATGGTTTCCTAACGGGGGTTCATGTTTCTGTCACTCCGGCAACCCCTACAATTAGTAGCCAAATACACAATGCATTCCCCTAGGCCCATATAGGTGAAGTGTCATGTAGTGGACGTTCACATGACACCACTAGAAGAAGTACACCACAACATAAATATTAAACTATTGAATCTTTCTCAACACAACTCCACTACTGACAACATGACTTCTCCCATGTCGTCAAGAACAAAATGAACTACTCACAAGACATCATATGGATCATGATGAGAGGTGGAATAATGATGTATAACAATCTGAACATAAACGACAATTCAATGGTTCCACTCAATAGCATCAACTACAACGAGTAATCAACACCGGGAAAGTTTCCCCTAAGAACTATGCAAGATTCAACCCAATTGTTACAGCAATATGGAGATGGTGATGAGGGTGCTGATGGTGATGATGGTGGTGGTGATGATGATGACCCCGATGAAGTCCAGCTTGATGGTGGTGTTGATGGCGACGATGTCCCCTCTCAGGGAAGGAATTCCCTCGGTAGAATTCTGTCTGCTGGAGAGATCTTTCTCTCTCGGTGTTTTCCTCCCCGCAGAGGCGGCGAAATCTTTCTGTGGTCGCTCCCCTAGTATTAGGGTTTCAGGAGGATTATATACGCCAAAGGGGAGAGCTAGAGGTGGACCAGGGCGGTCAGACCACCTGGTGGCGCAGCCTAGGCTGGCCCACGCCAGGGGGTGGTGTGGGCCCCCTGTGGCCCATCTCCACTCCTCCTTCTGGCTTCCTTTGTCTTCTAGAAAAATAGGATTTTCCATGTATTTTCCCGGATTTTTTGATCTTCGCGAATTTTGCCTCCAAACATTACCTTTTCCATCAGAATCCTGACTGCAGCGGTCCATGCTCCAAAAGTCATCAACCATGCAAAACAGATGAAATACCATAAGTATCATCTCTTAATATGAAATATATCAATGAATAACAGTAAATTATGATATAGAATAGTGATGCAAAATGGACGTATCATTGACGCGTAATATACGGCGCTAGAATCACTGGAGACATTGGTTGTTAAGTCCTAGATATTATGTTCCTTTACCACTGGAACTGTATCAATAGATTATTACCACTTGGTAAATAATCCATAATCATATTATTATGAAAATTGTATTTTCTGTCCTTTTTGAAATGCAGGTGATGACACAGTTGAGTTACAAGCATAGAAAATAATCAAAGGACATGAGCAAGTTTTGAACTTTCCTTTTGTGATCGCAAGATTATGCACTCACGGTCTTCAAGACAATAGAAGATCCAAATTCTGTAAATAGCATCATTGGTCCGATAAGGACTACTGTTTAAAGAAGCAAGATGCAACGATGCATAAGTAATGTAATGCAATTTGAGAAACGCGAATCCTCGGAATAGTCGTATCAAATCTAGGGTTTGGAAACTGGAAATGAGTTCTTTAGAATGTGTTGCACTTTTATAACAGATTCACACTTGTGCTTCTTATTAAGGCTTGTGAGAGTGTGTGTGAAACAATAAGTAAATATAAAAGTAATATGCAATAGTAAAGCACTCAAATGATATGGTATATGAAATACTTCTTAAACAAGATTAAGATTCCATTAGAGTTTTTAAATAGGTGTTCAAGGATTACTTTTAATGTTTCTTAAAAGAATAACCTTTGAGGAAAGATTACTTTTACAAAGTAAAAAGTATTCAAACTTAAAGTTAACACTTTAAGGTTTTCTTATTAGCTAAGATTATTAAAAAGGAAGACATTACTACATTAAACAATCATAGTATAAGTGGATGCATTTACCTTTCTATCATATAAATCAATGGTTATACTTAATAAGTAAATAATAGGTATTACTTCAATTACTTTGGAGTTTGGTTTAAATCTTTGAGTGGTTTTCTGAAACTGGTGAAGGAATTAGTAAATAAAAGTTTGGTGATGTTACAAGTGCATAGGATTCTTATGATAAACAATATACTACTTTAGTTGATTTTATAATTGGTAAAAATCTTCTAGGAAAGCTAAAATACCCTTAATTTGAGATTATAGTTTAGTAGATATATTTTAAATGGGTGTGACCTATGTTACCTTCACTTACCATTAATTGACTTGTTGTTACATTTTTAGACTTCAAACAAATAATGCTAAGGGCAATAGTAAGTACTTATACATTTTTAATGAATTAAAATAAAAGAAAATGGTTTGAATAAGATTTACTAGAGCTTTACCTTTTATTTTACTTCAAAAGTATGAGTTGATATTTTTAGTGTGTAGATTTCATTTTTGTGATCATTTTGGTATATTTGTCGTGGTGGGGTCACGGCAGATGCCATGGATAGGCTAAAGGTGGGGCCAATACGCACTAGAGGAATCTAGGGAGGGATAGTGTGGTGATTCCACACACAGATGCTTTGTATTCTCCAAGTTCACTATGTTTACAGATGCTCCTGGAGCTGTATTGGGGAGAGGAGGAAGAAGAAGCTCTCTTACTCTCACCACTACTTTCGCCCCAAGAACCAACTAGTTACTCGCCAACCAGCCAGCCCCAACTACAGAGGCCCTAGTGTCCCTTATAAAAGGGGAGGCTAGGTCTCCAGTTAGGGCATACGTGGAGGCATATTCCAGGAATATGCCTCTCCCAAAACAGCAAACCGACCGGGTCTCCTTTTGCCGTCGTAAGCCATGCAGAGGCTACGTAAGCCTCTACGGCACCCGCGTTAGCCGACATAGGCTGCGTCACCTTTGTCGGCCACGCCTCGCTGGTCCCTCCCTCTATTCGCTTCGCTCACGCTCCAGTGCACAGAGGTCACCTTTTGACCAGCGAGATACCTTCCTTCTCTTGCAAGCCTGGTATGATCCGGCCCCGTGGGTACCTGCATACAAATTACAAATAGCCCACCGGCATACGACATACGTCGGCCAGGACATAGTCAGGTGGACATCCTCCTGTCCGGGTTACTCCGTAAGTCGGCCTGCCTTGAGGTGACTCGGCCAGCTCTCGCTTTGACCCTACCCCGGGGGTATCCCCCCAACATTAGTCCCCGAAGCTGGTGCGGTCTTAGCAACTTCAGCTGCTAAGGCCACGACAGGTTCAATCTTTTTACTCCCTTTTCCGAGTTACTCGGTAGCTCGGACCCTGCGGTGTAGCATTCCCTTGGCACATTCCGAGTTATCACTCGCTGGCCAGGCTATCCTTCAGTTTTCCGTGTTATCCTTCCTTCTCTCATATGCTTCCCCACGTCCCACGTGGAGGGTAATCATTAACTTGCCTCATTTTAAGGGCCTGCGCCAGTTACTGTTCTTATTGTCAGGGGTTACTGCTGCAAACATCGCGTCGTAGCTGCCTCCTCGTTAACTGCATCACCTCGTCACGTCGTGGGATCCCCTGTTTCTAGTGGCCCTTCATGTGGCTTGCCTCTGATTGGCTGATCCGGCTGATACACGGCCACACCGTGTGGCCTCGATGCACAGCACGATCAGACTACCCACAGCTGGGGCGTGGTTAAATAGGGGTGGGGGCGCGCCCCTTGGGTGTTTTCCCCTTCTCGCGCCCCTTAGCCTCTCTTCTTCTTCTTCCTCCTTGCGATAACGCCGCCGCCGCACCGTGCTTCTTCGCACTAGCCTCGCTGCCGCTCCCGACACTGCTTCAACATCACAGGTCCGCGCCAATCCAAGCCTTTGCCCCCACCTCCGATCAGGCCGGTGAGGACAGTGACCTGGAGATGACCGAGGAGGAGCTTGCCGTCGTCGAGGAAGAAGAGATGGAGGAGGAGGGCGAAACCCTGGAGCGCGGTGCCTAGGCCGGTTCTTGGGTGTGGCAGGACGATTTCGACTGGCTCTACCGCACCCGTCGCATCCCCGAAGGCGTGATTTCCCACCTCGCCTCCGAGGAGCTCGCTCCCTCACCCAATCCGGGTGAGTTCGTCGTCTTCCTGTCTCACTTCCAGCGTGGCTTTGGCCTGCCCGTGAGTGACTTCTTCCACGATTTTGTCAACATCTACGAACTCCAACCTCACCATCTTCCGGCCGATGCCATTACATCCCTCTCCTCTTTCGCATCCGCTGTAGAAGGGTACCTCGGATTGTGGCCCACCAAAGAGCTTTGGATCCGGTTCTTCGGTTTGTGGAGGAACGTTGTTCCGGATAAGGAGCGTGCCCCGGAGGACAAGCACCTGACCCAATGTGGTGCGGCCTCCATCTCACCCCGGAAACAATCTGTCTTCCCTCGGGTCACGGGGCTTGAATCTTGTAAGGGCTGGGCCCGGATCTTCTTCTATGTGAGGAATGGCATGGATGAGGATCTGATCCGGCTGCACCCCTTTGTGATGGGTCCTCCTAATTCGGCTCTTTGGGACCGGGTTCCCAAGAAACCAACTGTCCTAGCGAATCAAGTTAACAAGCGGTTCAAGGAACTGAAGGATCTGGGGCTACACAACGAGGATGTGATGATCACGTTCGTCCGCAGCCGGATTTCCCCCCTTCAGAAGCGCACACACAAACTCTGCCATATGAGCTGGCGACTTGACCCCAACCGGACCTCCTCCTTCAAGTTAAGCAACACTGAGATCTTCCTCTAGGTCAAGGCCCTCTTCACGACCGACAAGGACTTCAGTGCTGAGTGGGAGTGGGGGCTGGAGCATTACTGCCGGGACAAGCCTCCTCCTGCGGAAAATCTCTTTACCCAATCTTTCTCTGAGTTATATCCTATGTCGGAGCATGCTGTTTATTTGATCCCTTTGCATTTTCCTTTTAGTTGTTTCTTGAGCAGACCATTGAAGATGGCACCGAGCGTTCCCTCAAATGGGGGAAGGATCGACTTGTTCCCGACGAGGAGGAGCTGGATCAAGAAATGTTCTTGCCTACCCCGGACGCAACCAAGCGATCCTCTGGTAACTTCTCTTCCTTAAGGAATTGGCCTAACGATGAGGATAATTCCAACATTGAAGTGGTGGAGGTATTTAACCCGATGCCCCTTTCTTACGCGTTTTCGGCTTCAGCTAACCCGGCTGCGCAGATCCATGAAGATCCCCCTCTCGCTACGGGTGAGGCGGTTCCTGCCGCGTCTAAGAAACGGGCCGCTACCTCGGCTGCTTCTTCCAAGCCTCCCCAAGCAACCAAACGGAGGAAGAAGTCCGCTTACAAGGCCGCCACCAAGCCTCCTACTAAGGCCATAGTTCGGAGAGCTCGAAAGCCCAGGGAGCCTTTGACTTCTGACGAGTAAGTCACTTCCTATAACTTGTCCAATTCTCTGCTTCATGCTTCTCTGTCTATATGCCTTTCTTTTTGTTGTAACATGTTATTCGTTGTTTGATTCGACAGGGCTACGATGGAGGTTCCCCAGAGCGGCTCCAGTATTGCCTCCTCTTTCCGGCGCACCCCATCTCCTTCTCGTGGTGATGACACATGCCCACTGAGCCCAATTCAGGAGGGTTCAGCGGCTGCTCCGGGTCATAGCCCACCTCGTCCCGAGGAGGTCAACCTCGGAGCAGGGGGAAGTGGCACGGCCGAGGTAGGGGATGCTCCCAGCTCTTCATCGGCTCAGCCGCAACCCGTCACTTCTGAGGTACCAGCAGCAACTACAACACCCCCATCAACACCAACAATAGTACAAGTATCAGCACCAATACCACCAGCAGCATCGGCAGCACTAGCAGCAACACAAGCACCAACTCCTTTTGCCTCGTCCGATTCTTCCAAGACCCGGCGAGACCCCGCTAGCACTAAGGTTGCACCCAAGTCCAAATCTACAGCACCAACCTCAGCCTCCCAACAACAACCCAAGGCTAAGAAAGGTTCTGGTGCCACCAAGGCAACATCCATCGAGGCTGGACAGCGCACGCTCGTGTCCATGCTTCTGAAGAGAGATGCCTCCTCCGAGTCAGCTAGCAGCAAGCAACTTTCACTGCATACCAGCCCTGCTTCCGCCCAAGTTGCGAGGAGGGAGGCCCACGCCAAATGCTTGGTTGTGCCTCACATGCTTAGTGGGGAGAGATATCCTCAAGCTTTGATTGAATACGTTGACAATTGGAACAAAGCGGAGTTCATCGATCCAAACGACGACCTCTCGGAGAAGTTTGGACCCGCTGAATTCAGCGCACAAATGAACACAGCAGCCAAAGGCTATCAACATTGCTGGCCGGATGATGGAGGTACGCTACTCTGTCTTTTCCTTAATACGCATAAGTACTTAGAGACATATCCATTAGTCCCTGAGCCTCCGGGGGAGTAACTTGTTACTCGGCCGGATGCTCCTTAGAGAACTAGCGTAGCTCCTTAGTAGCTTCGAATATGCACACACCTAGAGCTGGGTTAAGTTCCACTTGGCACGGATTTTGTACACTTTGAATATGCACACACCTAGAGCCGGGTTAAGTTCCACTTGGCACGGATTTTGTACACTTCGAATATGCACACACCTAGAGCCGAGTTAAGTTCCACTTGGCCCAGATTTTGTACACTTCGAATATGCACACACCTAGAGCCGGGTTAAGTTCCACTTGGCCCGGATTTCGTACACTTCGAATATGCACATAGCTGAGCGGACTTTGCTCTTTTCAGATCACAACCAATCGTTGAACCGTTGAGTTTCAGCGCCTCTTGGACTCACGCAAGGTGCTGCGCTCGAAACATGCTGCTCTTCTTGCTGAGTACAAGAAAAAGGGTAAGTTTTCTCTTTGACTTCTCCCCCATCTTTCTTTGTCTTTTTCCACCGAACTAATCTGTCATTCGGATTGCACAGCTAGAGTGGAGGCCGAAAACACAATTATGAGGAAAAACATGGACCAGATAAAAGGTAACTCGCTTTGGTTACTCATTTTCCGTGCTTTCTCTCCTTCTCCTGGGCTCGGCAGATATTCATACCTCGGCTCTGCCGGGTCAACAAATCATTGCAGCATCCCTTGAAGATAGTGTGCATGTGCCTGATATGATGCTGCATTTTCTCGAACAAGCAGGGTAACACTAGGCCGAGCTCAAGAAGAAGGATGACGAACTAGCCAAACTCTGAGCCAAGGATGATGAACTTGCCAAGCTCAAAGGTGAGATGAAAAAGCTCAAAGAGCTCCACAAGATTGAGATGGACAAGGCTGGCCAAGACTTCACCGAGGAGCGAGAACGCCTTAGCCTTCAACTTGCAAACGATCAAGAGCTACTGAAGGAGGCCGACGTCAAGCTTGACTCGGCAAATGTTGAACTTGAGCAGCTCCGGAAGAGGCGTGCTAATTGCACCAAAGAGCTGACCCGGATCCATAGTCATATCTCCCGTAAGCTCTTTTCCTTCAGCTGTCATGAATTTCTCCGGGTCAAACTCTTTTACTTATCTCACTTGTTCTATTTTCAAGCAAATTTCCAGAGGGCGATGTCATTGCGTCTGCTGTCGTTGCCAAGTTTCGTCAGCAGAGGGGTACCCAAACTGGCCCTGGCTCTAAGGGCATTCCTTATGACATGGAGGACCTGCGGGTCAGCTTATCCTCCCGAATTGAAATTATCAAGAACTATGGTTCGGGCATCTTGGATTCAGCCATCCGGATCTTCCGTGCACTTTGGCCCGGCGAGGATCCTCCGGAGGGGTCCACTGCTCTGATCAACAAATTGATGGATTGCGAGACCTAGCTCGACCTATGGAGGGAATCCGCCGCACGTGCCGGAGCTAAGACTGTCCTCCATTTGTGCTCTCCTGGTATGAAAAGCTAGATTTGAAGGTTCTCGAGCGCCTGCGCACCGGGTCCAGGTGGTCAAGCGATCCGGATTGGATTGCTTGGCGCAAGGCTTGTGCCCACAACCTTATTCAATTTGCCCCTGTCCATTAATGGAACAAAAGACCAAGCTTCCTCGACGCCATGGAAAACGAGTACGTCGAAGATGGTTCGGGTGAAGAGGACGAAGCCTCAGATCTCGAAGACACCGAAGATGATGACGAGACTAAAGCCGGAGTTCCACCTGCTGGCGCCGAGTTACCTCCTCCTGCTGCTGCTCCTTGAGCATAAAAAACACTTTGAAATTTATCAGATCCCCGATATGCCGGGTGTAGATGTATTAAGCATACTGATTATGTTTTGCTACTAAGCTGTTCACGCCGGATTAACTTGGGCATTGTCCCCGAGTTTCATTTTCTTGTTTCTCCAATTTCATGGCTCGGCTCATGTCTACCTTGATTCGGTTTTGTGACTTACGAGTCCGAGTTTCAAAAATTGACTTAACAATACTTGGAAACTTTAGGATTAGCTCAAAATAATCCAACATGGTAAAGGTAAAGTAAACATAGGGTTAGTCCGAACAATAAATGTCGGCTTGATTTCGTTCGTTTCCTTAGTCATTTTTCGCGTGCTACGCATTTCCAAACTTGTTCTCTTGCTCGCCATGAAGCCAATTCTTGTTGGACAGCAGCGAGTCGAAGAGTTGAGTTTTTGGTGCTCACACACTACTAATCCGGCTTTGGTAGAAGCAACTTAAGCTAGCCGATATAAAAATAAATAACAAACACAGAAGACAACACATATTATTAAGGCAGTCCCCGAGTTACTGCTCGAGGTGCCAAGATTTCATTGATAAACTCATTGCCGGCATACATACCGACATACGAGAGACTCAGATACATACACTTCTTTGTTAAGTGTAGAACTGACGAAGTAGGGCTACATTCCATGGACGCTTAGATTCCTCACCGGACTTGTCCGCCTTGTTCTTCTCCTGTGGTTGTGCATCAATGAGATAATAAGAGTCATTGTGCAATTCTTTGCTTACAATGAATGGCCCTTCACATGGGGGGATAACTTATGCATGCCAGTAGTACGCTGTACCAGCCGGAGTACCAGATCACCTTCCTGGAATACTCGGCGGTTTACTTTCCGGCTATGATAGCATCGGAGATTTTGCTAATATATGGCGGATCTGGACAATGCCAATTCTCTCGCTTCTTCCAGCAGATCAACATCATTTTGCCGGGCTTCTTGCACTTCGGCTTCTATGTATTGGGTGACCCTAGGCGAATCATGCTCTATGTCGGCTAGTAATACAGCTTCTACCCGATATACCAGAAAAAATGGCGTATAGCCTGTTGATCGATTCGGAGTTGTTCTTAAACTCCATAGTACCGCTGGTAGTTTTTCTATCTAGCACCCTGCTGATCTTTGCAGCGGCTCAATGAGCCGGGGTTTTATCCCGGATAATACCAATCCGTTGGATCTTTCCACTTGTCCGTTCGATGCGGGGTGAGCTACTGAAGCAACGTCCAACCGGATCTTCTTATCCCGACAGAATCGTGCAAATGCTCCTTCAGCAAAATTGGTGCCGTTATCTGTTATGATACTATGAGGATAGCCATATCTCAGAATGATATCTTTGAGGAATGACATGGCTGTAGCCCCATCACATTTTCTTATCGGCTTTACTTCTATCCATTTGGTAAACTTGTCAACCATAACCAAGATATGGGTCATATTTCCTCTTGCCGGCTTAAATGGGCCAACCATATCCAAACACCATATGGCAAATGCGTAGGTAATTGGTATGGTCTTGAGCTCCGACATTGGCATGTGTGTCTTGGTAGCATATCTCTGACAACCATTACATTTTCTTACTAGATCCTCTGCTTGTTCAAAGGCACTTGGCCAGTAAAACCCATGTCGAAAAGCTTTTGCCACTAAGGCTCTGGATGAGGCGTGATGCCCACATTCCCCTTGATGTATATCTCGGAGGATGTCAAGCCCTTCTTCCGGGTCAACACACCGTTTCAAGACATTCGTGACACTCCTCTTGTATAGCTCGGCATTAATAATCGTGTATGCCTTTGCCCTCCTCTGAGTTTGCCTTGAATGTACTTCTTCATTGGGCAAAGATCCATCCTTCAGGAACTGGAATATGTGTAGTGCCCAAGCCGGTATGGCTCGCATCGGAAACACATCCTCGTCAATTTCCATTTGATCCACTGACATAACCTCGGCCGGATCATGCTGCGCAGTCCCCGGGTTTTTCGAAGCAGTCCCCGGGTTTCCTGAACCACTTCCCACATCAATGTCCATGGGCACAGCTCCGTACTCCGGATCGGCCGGTATGTAGATTGACTTGGATTCTGGGGATGGCCTGATAGATGGCTTTCTGAGGTTCTCTAGTGCTACACCCGGCGGGATCGCTTGTCGGGTTGATCCGAGCTTCGTTTTCTAGCCGAGGTACATGGTGAAACTCACATCCCTCGAAGTATCCTGATATCTTCTGCACATGAAATCTGTATAATGCCATGTTTGCATCCAAAGCATCCCATTGCCCTGAGACTTGCTGAACCACCAAATCTGAGTCACCGAAGCACTAGATCTGACGTATTCCAATTTCTTTTGCTACTTTGAGTCCATGCACAAGTGCTTCATATTCTGCAACATTGTTTGATGCTGCAAAGTGGATCTGCATCGCATATTTCAGCTGGTCTTTCTTGGGAGAGGTAAGCACAACTCCGGCGCCTAACCTGGTTTTCGTTTTGATCCGTCAAAATGCATTCTCCAGTAATTCGGATCTGGCAACAGTGGTTCATATTGCATCTCGGCCCAATCTACGAAAAACTCAGCCACTGCCTGAGACTTGATCGCATCTCTTCTGTCCAATTGTGGAGCATAAGGGGCTAGCTCAATTGCCCATTTTGCAATCAGGCCGCTTGCATCCTTGTTGCTCATTATCTCAGATATGGGGGCTTCACATATCACTTTGATGGGGTGCTCTTCAAAATAATGCTTTAGCTTCTTTGCCGCCATATACACACCATATGCCATCTTTTGATAGTGAGGATAGTTTTGCTTTGATGCTGATAATACCTTGCTCAGGTAATAGACTGGCCTTTGTACTGACTTACCCTCCTCATCGCGCTCTACCTCAATCACTGCACTTACAACCCGGTTAGTTGCGGCTATGTAGAGCAACATTGGCTCTTTTGATAGTGGAGAGGCTAACACCGGTGCAGTAGCTAGCATTTTCTTTAACTGGATGAAGGCTTCATTGGCCTACGGTGTCCATATGAACTTGTCCGACTTTTTCATTAGCTGATAGAGAGGTAGTGCCTTTTCTCCCAACCGACATACAAACTAACTTAAGGATGCCAGGCAACCAGTGAACTTTTGCACATCATTAAGACACTTCGGTAATTCCATTCGCTATATGGCTCAGATTTTAGTTGGGTTAGCTTCGATACCTCGGCTGGAGACAAGAAATCCGAGTAATTTTCCAGCCAGGACACCGAAGGTACACTTCTCCGGGTTAAGCTTCATTCGGAACCTCCTTAGGTTCGCGAATGTTTGCCTGATATCATCAAGGAGCGTTTTGCTTTCCTTCGTTTTTATAACCACATCGTCAACATACACTTGCACATTTGGACCAATTTGATCGTGTAGGCATTTTTGCATACATCTTTGATGCGTTGCCCTGCATTACGTAAACCAAAAGGCATAGTGGGATAGCAATAAGCCCCATACGGGGTGATAAATGCAGTCTTTATTTGATCATCTGGGTTCAGTGGTATCTGCTGGAAACTAGAATACGCGTCTATGAATGACAACAGTTCACACCCAGCAGTAGAATCTATGACCTGATCTATCCTGGGTAGTGGGAATGGATCTTTTGGGCACGCCTGATACATTGCAAATGTATCTATAATTTTTGATGTTCCATGCTTGGTTTTATCTACTTTGTCCACACTTTGGAGTACTTTTCATATGATTTCTTGGACTAACCTATTAACAAGTGCCACAGTGCCAGTTGCCTGTTTTCTGCTGTTTTTGGTTCCAGGAAAATCAGAAAATCAATATTCTCGGAATTGGACCAGACAAAAGCCAAAGTTGATATTTTCCCGGAAGACTCACGGAGCCAGAAGGAGAGTCGGAGAGGAGCCACAGGGTGGCCACGCAACCCCATGGAGCGGGTCCCCCAGGCCGCACCAGGGCATGGTGTGGGCCCCCTGGCCGCCCACCGACCTTGTCCTCTGGCCTATAAGAAGCCTCCCGAGGCATAAACCCTAGATAATCAAGCCTCCAGCCACGAAAAGTTCCGCAGCGCCGCCGCCACCGAAGGGGAGATTCGGGGGACAGAAAGTCTCTGTTTCGGCACCATGCCAAGACGGGGAAGTGCCCCCGAAGCCATCTCCATCGATCTCCACCACCATCTCCATCACCGTTGCTGATTCCCATGACGAGGAGGGGGTAGTTCTCTCTCGAGGCTAAGGGTTATACCGGTAGCTATGTGTTCATCTCTCTCTTTGCATGATCATATGGTGATCATGAGCTTTGTAATCAAGTAGATCTACCCTTCTACTCAAGTGCTTTAATAGATCTCTGCTCTCCCCATGTGTGTGAAAGTGACAGCGTGCACACCATGGTGGCACTTAGGCTAGAGATTACAAATACTTGTTATGAGTTATATTTGGAGTTGGATGTCTTTATGAAATTGTGGTGTTTGTTGGACTCATCTAGTACTCAAGGGTGACAGTGTGGGGTTTTCTAGATGGGAAAGATGAACTTTGAGGTGTGCTGTTATAGCCCTACCGTTGATTAGAGTGTCCAACCGAAGAGTAGTTCAGCGTAGTATCATAAAGAAGAATATATTTATATGAGAGTGTTCACTAGTGAAAGTATGATCCCTAGGCCTTGTTTCTAAGCATTGAAACACCGTTTGCAACTAGATCTATTACATGTTTGCTTGCTTCCATCTTTATTTTAGTTTGCTTTTAGTATCTTCCACGCCATCAAGTTATCTTCTATAACCGTTACCACTTATAATTATCTATACCACTTGTATTTCACTATCTCTTCGCCGAACTAGTGCACCTATACACCTGACAAGTGTATTGGGTGTGTTGGGGACACAAGAGACTTCTTTTATCTTGATTGCAGGGTTCCTTGAGAGGGAATACCTTTGACCACTTCCTCCCTGAGTTCAATAAACCTTGGGTAACCCACTTAAGGGAAAACTTGCTGTTGTTCTACAAACCTCTACACTTGGAGGCCCAACAACTGTCTACAAGAATAGAAGTGCGTAGACATCAACGTCTTGTTCAGGTTCGTGTAATCGATGCAGATATGCCAAACCACTACTACATTAGGATCATCTTTCTTCTTTTCCACAAGCACCGGATTAGATAGCCAGTCCAGGTAAAGTACTTCCATGATGAACCCGGCTGCTAGGAGCCGAGCTATCTCATCTCCAATGACTTTTCTCCTATATTCGGCGAAGCAGCGGAGATGTTGTTTCACTAGCTTTGCTCCGGGTCTCACATTCAAAGAGTGCTCGGCCAATTCCCTCAGAACACCTTGCAAGTCCTGTGTGGACCAAGCAAAGATATCCCGATTCTCACGGAGGAAATTGACGAGCTCGCTTTCCTATTTCTTAGTTAACCCGGCACCAATTGTTACGGTGCGTTCTGGGAACAGATTATCAATGGGCACTTTCTTTGTATCCTTTGTTGCTTGAAATGAGACACTTCCATGCGGGTTACTCAGCGCCAACATATATTGCTGCGCGGACTGAGCCAATGCCGCTACTTCGTGGATCTTTCTTTTCTCTTGCACAATCACGAGTGACTCAGCCAGGTTAGACCCGGCTGAAGCACACTCAATGGAATGTCGGAAATCCCCAGTTATGGCAATTACTCCATTTGGCCCAGTCAACTTCATCTTCAGGTAACTGATGTGAGTACTTGCCATGAATTTGTTCAGGGCTGGCCTGCCGAGTAACACGTGATATGCGCTTTCTAAATTCACAACTTCAAATTCCAAATTCTCAGTTCGGCAGTTATCCCTTGTACCGAATAACACATCAACCCGGACTTTGCCAATGGGTTCACAGGAGATACCAGGGATAATGCCATGGAAAGTTGTCCTTGTAGCTTGGAGCATCTTCTCCGAGATACCCAACTTGTGCATTGTATCCACATACATAATATTGATGCTTCTGCACATTGATATTTGGTGCGATGAACGTTGGGTCCAGCACTAATGCATACGAACCAGGACTTGGCATGATCTTTGATGGGGATATGCCGAAGGGGGTATGCCCATCAGGACGTTTCGATTGGGCCGAAGGGCCTGCGAGTGCGTCCGAAAGACAGCGACTGGACTACGAAGGAAGGAAAGGCCCAGCGACTGGCAACTAGAAGCCCAGAAGCGTAGCAGAAGCCCAGTCGGACTAGGTCAAAGTCTCCGGATCCTTATCTTGTTCAGTGATAGCTTGTAAACCCTAGCAAAGGTGCATCATATATAAACCTCCCTAGGGTATCCTAGAGACTTACGTTCCATCATACACCCCCTCAAGAGACTCGCTGCCTAGCCGCCGAGCTCGCCACCCCTGTAACTCGCTCTCTCATAATCTAATCTAGCAGGAGTAGGTCTTTACCCTCCGGGGGGCCGAACCTAGGTAAACCCATGTGCATCCGCCCCCATCTCGCACCGTAGATGGACGCCAACTCTTCCTCACGAAACACTCAATAGCTGCCAGTGGCAGCGACTGCCGTGGCCATTTCCACGACAGTGGCGCCCACCGTGGGGCATAGCGGGACTTGCTTGAGTTCTGCGGCGAGACCCTACTCGCCGATCGATCGGCCGCTCGCCACCGGTCGCATGATCGCCATCGGTGGGATCTTACAGATCCTGCCCAGCAGCTACATCCCGGCGTCACGTCCGGTCACTCATGCCAGGCGGGAGCAACCCTGCAAGACCACCACCTGGTGCGCCGGCGACTGGAGCCCCCCCACCACCCATGGGCCGCGCGCCCTCGCCAGGCCAACCGCGGATCATCATCTCGCCTCAAGCCCGTGACGCCAATGGGCTATCACTATACTCCACCCCGATGGACAACATCGTCACGGCCGACGCCGCGATCGCCAACCTCGACGTCCAAGGCGACGACGTGCTACCGATCTAGTTCGCCAAGGCCCTACTCGTCAAGGCCGTCAAGCAACAAGCCACGGGAGTCGACCCACGGGGGCGGATGTACTCCCACTCATCAGCAAGCAGGGCGTCATCAAGCGGCCACCCCACCGTGGCTAACGTATTAGTTTGCCCACCACCCCAGCCCCTGGCGAACCAACCATGGGCCGCCAATCCCGCGTTGTCAACCAACGAGCCGCAACTCGCAAACAACACGGTCGCTGCCAACGGGCAGCCCCTCGATGCCCGAACGAACATCATCAACAATCAGGCGTGGCGGTCGCGCCAGCCCTACGACCTGCGGCACACCCTCACCAACCGCGGCGACCCAGAACCAAGAGGCTCGCTCAGCCGAGTCGGGCCGCAATGCTTCGGACCAATGATTCGCGGGGAAAAATACCCCGCCAACTTCAAGGCCCCCAAGGAGATCGAGAAGTACGACCCGACATACGACCCCGCTATTTGGCTGGACACATACCTCATGGCAATGGGGATCGCATGCCACACCGACCTACTCGCCACTCGCTACCTCCCCCTGGTGATGGAGGGTGCGACCCGGCAGTGGATCAACACGCTCCCCGCCGACAGCATCGACTCCTGGGAAGAAATGCGGGATGCCTTCGTCAGGCACTTCGAGGGCTCCTACACCCGCGCCACCACCATAGAGGACCTGCAGCGATGCATCTAGGGACAACACGAGTCGACTCGCCGGTGGATCTAAAGATGGCAAGAACTGTGGATAAACGCCTCCGGCATCCACCTAGACATGACGATACACTGCTTCAAAACACGTGCCGGTACGAAGCCCTGGTCGCCAAGATCAAGAGGGTCTACCGGACGCTCGACAACATCCCCGACCTCCTCGAGATCGCCAAGCACTATGCGGAGGAGGACCCCAACCAAGACTCCGACGACGAGTCGGGAGGAAGACGCCGCACTAGCATCCACGACGGCGGGCACCTACGCGCATGCGCTACAGCAACACCCGCATCACCGGCAAGTGCCGCACGGATGGGCGAGTCGACTTCGTCGCCAACGCCGGCTACGGCCAACGCGACTCCAAGAACTACCGCCGCGACAGAGGAAACTACTGCGACAGTGGGAACTACCGTGCCAACAACACGACGAGGCCGATCAGCCCTGCATCTACCATAGCAGGGAGGGAAAACCCTCCACCCACACCACCACCGATTGCCACTCTCTCAAAGAGATTGAGAAGGCGAGACGAGCAAGGGAGGACCCCAACAACAACCCACCTCGGGACAACGGGAACGGCGGCGGCTTCGGCACCACCGTCGGCTCGCTACATACCTTCACCGGACTCAGCACCAAGCGCGAGAAGAAGGTGCTCGCCCGCGCGGACGCCGTCAATGCGGTGACGCAAGTCGACATCCCTCGCTTCCTAAACTGGTCCGAGCAGAGCATCACCTGGGGTCGCTAGGACCATGCGCCAAGGATCGAATACCCAGGGTGAGTCGCCCTGGTAGTCAGGCCCAAGGTGGTCGATTACTGGCTGCCCAAGACGCTAATGGACGGTGGGAGCTCCATCAACATCTTGTACCTCGACACGTTCAAAAGGCTCCAGCTCCTAGAAGCAGCCATCGAGCCAACACTGACGACCTTCCACGGCATCATCCCCGGTCGGAAGGCGTACCCGATCGGGAAAGTGACGCTGCCAGTCACCTTCGGAACTCCAGCAAACTATCGCATGGAGAGGATCATCTTCGAGCTAGTGAACTTCCGCAGCCCCTACCACTGCGTCCTGGGCCGCCAGGCATTCGCAAAGTTTATGGTGAACCCAGACTACGCCTACAACATGATGAAGCTCCCCGGGCCAAGCGGCATCATCACCGTCCACGGCGACCCCGACATGGCCGTGGAATGCGAGGACAAGGGCGCCGAGCTCGCCGACGCCGTCATCGCCATGGAGACCGACCACGCGGAGGAGCTCGCGCAATACGCGGGCAACATCAACAAGGACGACCCCACCATCCCGAAGAAACCAACTGCCGCGAACTCCACGTTCGAGGCGACCACGCACACCCGCACTGTCGAGCTCGTCCCAGGCGACTCCATCCAGACGGTCACCATTGGGGCGCACATGAGCCTCGCATAGGAAAGCGCGCCCATCGGGTTCCTCCGTGAGAACCACGACATCTTCGCATGGAAGCCATCTGTCATGCCAGGTGTCCCGAGGGAACTCGCTGAGCACAAACTCAACGCTGACCCCAAAGTGCGACCAGTAAAGCAGTCGCTACGGCCCTTCAATGAAGAGCACCGTCGAGCAATCGCCGAGGAAGTTTAGCGCCTGCTAGCCGCAGGCTTCATCCGGCCAATCAAGTACTCCAAGTGGCTGGCAAACCCAGTCCTGGTTCTAAAAAAGAACAACACATGGAGAATGTGCATTGACTACACCAACCTCAACAGCGCCTGCCCGAAGGAGGAGTTCGTCCTACCGCACATCGATCAGATCATCGATTCAACCGCGGGATCAGATTCGTTGTGCTTTCTCGATGCTTACTCTGGTTATAACCAGATCAAGATGGCGATCGAGGATGAGGAGAAGACGGCGTTCATTATGCCATTCGGCGCATTCTGCTACACGTCCATGACGTTCGGCCTCAAGAATGCAGGCGCCACATACCAGAGGTGCATGCAGGAGTGTCTACCGAGCCAAATTGGCCGCAACATTCACGTCTACATCGACGACGTGGTGGTGAAATCCACCCGCCAGGACGATCTGCTCGCCGACCTAGCAGAAACCTTCGCAAACTTGCGGAGGTACAACATCAAGCTGAACCCCGGATATTGCACCTTCGGCGTCCCCACCGGACAACTCCTGGGTTATGTAGTCTCCAAGCGAGGCATCGAAGCCAACCCCACCAAGATCGACACCATCGCGCGACTTAGGAAACCCGAGTGCCTGCGCGACGTCTAGAAGTTGGCAGGGCGAGTCGCGGCTCTCAGTCGCTTCATCCCCCGACTAGGCAAGAAGGCAATGCCCCTCTACCGCCTGATACGCAAGAACCCCACGTTCCAATCGGACGCGGAGGCCGATGATGCACTCAAAGCACTCAAAGAAGTGCTACTCGCGGCACCTCTACTCGCTGCACCACTCGACAAAGAGCCAATGCTCGTTTACGTCGCGGCCTCTACTCGAGTCGTCAGCACCGTGATGGTCGTTGAACGACCGGAAGAGGGCAAGGAGCGCCCCATACAGCGCCCCGTATACATCAGCGAAGTCCTAACAGACTCACGAGAGTGCTACCCGCAATACCAAAAACTAGTGTACGTGGTATTCCGAGCACATCGACGACTCCCACACTACTTCCAGGAGCACCCAATCATGATGGTCTCCTCCGCGCCCCTTCAGGACATCATACGCAATCGCGAGGCGACCGGGCGAGTCGCCAAGTGGGCCGTCGAAATCGGCGTCCATAATATCAAGTACGAGCCCCGCAAAGCGATCAAGTCACAAGCCCTGGCTGATTTCCTCGTAGACTGGGAAGAAGCACAGCAGCCAGAGAAGCTCCCATATCTCTACTACTGGTCGCTCCATTTTGACGGCTCCAAGAACGCCGACGGCGTAGGGGCTGGGGTCATCCTAACCTCCCCCAAAGGAGACAAGCTCCGCTACATGCTCCACCTCAACTTCAAACCCTGCACCAACAACATGGCAGAATATGAGGCCCTCCTTCACGGCATGAGAGTCGCCAAGGAGATGAACGTCAACCGCCTACGATGCTATGGAAACTCCGACCTAGTCGCCGGCCAAGTTGCCGGGACGTGCGACGCCGTCTCCCCAACGATGATCGCGTACCGCCAAGCTGTCGACCAGTTGGGAGGACACTTCGACGGCTACTCCATCGAGTGGATCGACAGGCGCAAAAACGAGGAGGCGGACGCCCTCTCCCGCATTGGATCGACCCGACAAGCGCCTCCAGTAGGCGTCTTCCTCGACATCATCCACAAACCATCGGTCAGCCCACCAAAAGAGATCGACTTTGGGATCCCACTTCAACCAGAACCGGCCTTAGTCGCCATGGTTGTGGAACCTAGCGACTGGACAACACCATACGTCACCTTCCTGGAACACAAACTCCTACCGAGCAACGAGACAGAGACACGAATGATCGTGCGCCGCTGCAAATCCTTCATCATCATCAACGGCGAGCTCCACAAGCGCAGCGTGACTGGCGTGTTCCAGTGCTGCATACAACCAGAAGAAGGCCACAAGATCCTCCAGGACATTCACGCCGACGACTGCGGCCATCACGCTGGCGCCAAGTCGCTAGTCGCCAAGGCCATGTGGCACGGTTTCTACTGGCTCACCGCACACGCCGACGCCACCAACATTGTCCAACGATGCGTCGGGTGCCAGAAGTACGCCAACTAGACGCACCTCCCTGGCTCGGCACTCAAGACAATCCCCATCACGTGGCCATTCACCATATGGGGCATGGACATGGTAGGCCCGTTCAAGAAGGCCCCGTCTGGTTTCACTCACCTCCTGGTCATAGTCGACAAGTTCACCAAATGGGTCGAGGCCAAGCGGATAAAAAAGTGCGACGGCAAGACGGCCACCAAGTTCCTACGCGAACTCATCTACCGGTACGGCTACCCACACAACATTATAACAGAAAACGGCACCAACTTTGCCAAGGGGGCCATGGCTGAATTCTGTGAAGAACATGGCATCCGACTCGACCTCGCATCAGTCGCTTACCCGGAATCAAATGGCCAAGCAGAGCGTGCCAACCAGAGCGTCCTCCACGGGCTCAAGCCACGACCGAGGTGCCCCTCGAGCGCACCCCAGGATGCTGGGTCGACGAGCTCCCCTCTGTGATATGGGGGATTCACACCTCCGTCAACCGATCAACCGGGTTCACACCCTTCTTCATGGTGTATGGCGCCGAGGCCGTAATGCCAACCGACCTGGAGCATGACTCACCTCGAGTCGCCAACTATGTCGAGGCGGCCAACGAGGTCGCCCGCCAAGACAGCATCGATCAACTCGACAAGGCACGCGACCTGGCTCGCTCCTGCACCACCATATACCAGCAAGGACTCCGCCGCTATCATAGCCGCTGAGTGCGAACCCGCACCTTCCAGGAAGGCGACCTGGTCCTGTGACTGGCCCAAGACAAGAAGGGCATGCACAAGCTCTCCCCCCATGGGAGGGGCCATTCGCCATAGGCCGAGTCCTTGGCAACAATGCCTACTACCTCATCGACATACGGGGTGACGACCAATTGGAGGTCGGGAGGCCATGGAATGTAAACCTCCTCAGAAAGTTCTATACTTAGAACCTCACACTGTACTTCATCGGAATATATAATGAAATTCATTCGGATCGCACAAATTGTGTCCCCTCGCCATATTCTTGTGCCACTCGCACTCGTACATACTAGCAATACGCTACTTACGGAAGTCAACCTCTGGTCGAACGACCGGCACGGCTAAGTAATGCGGCACAAGGGCACCAGAAATATTCGGGCCTTGGGTCGTCCACGAAAAACGCCAACCCGGAGCCGCCATTGGAGTCGCCTAGCCCGACTGGCCCACCGGGCCAAGACATCCGGTACACGCTTCTCACAGCGATCTGTCCCTCCCACCCTCGTGCAAAGCGACTTGAACGGTTAAGTACCACGCACGGGGACTCCGCAAAACGGGAACCACTACGCGGCTCGGGAACACACCAAGTAAGAGAGCTGCCTAGGGCTCGCCAAGCGACCGGCTCTCCGGGCCAGGGGAGGAGACGCGTTACAAACAAAGCACTCACAACCTGCAACAGGAGCATGACCAATACGGTCGGGCACCACGCTCGGGGACTCGCTTATAAGTCAGTCCTACTCGCGCTCGGGGACTCACCACTCAGAAGACATGAGGGATAAAAACAATGCATAAACAAAACAAATACACAAAAGTATACAATCGAGTTATACCCCATTAAAGGGCGGACGCGCTCGGGGACTCGCTCAATCAAAACAATGCATAAACAAAACACAACACACATTCCTAATCACAAAACGAGTCGATCGACTCCCCGTGAAATATCTTACATCATTCGCCACTTGGCATACATTATAACTTGGACAATTACATTGTTTACTCCACAGGCCCTGATGAAGAAGCAGCGCCACCCCCCTTGACGCACACAAAAGGCTGCCACGGGTTCGTCGGGTACGTTGTCAGCGACTTCGACAACGACGTCCGGAAGGGCTGCTCCGACTTCATGTCGCGGTGCTCCGGCTCGGGGTCGCTAGGCGCCAACACCGTCTCCTGATACGGCAGTAGATCCCCCATCGCCAAGACACGATCAGCGTAAGGGGTGGCCTTCGCGGTCAGCTTCAGCACCTCCGAAACCTCCACCGTGCCAGTCGCCGACGGATAGCCACTCGTCACATCGTCAAGGTCGAAGTCATCGGGGAAATGGGCGAGACCCAAGCTCAACACTGTGGCGGCCCCGCGCCTGAACGCCGAGCGCGTCATCCTCTCCACAACGGCGGGCACCTCTTCCAGATAACGCCACACCTCCGTAAGCCCCCTAGGGATAACTTCGGTGGGAGACATGCCCTGAAGAGCCGCTTGGATGCACAACGCCGAGGCCGTGGCCGCATTCACCATGGCAGTCATGCACTGCGAGGCGTTGTAAGTTTGCACCACCGGGTCGCTTTGGCCTACCACAGCTGCAAAGTCTGGTGTCAGTGAAACTATGAACCCCCAAAGCGGGGACTCGACAAAAGGGTCAAGCGAAGACAGAGACTCACCAAGGAGTTTGCGGTAGTTCTCCTTGACGTGCTTCTCCAAGACAGTTTGCTCGTTGTGCCGCCCCACAATGATGGAATCCGTGGCTTTGTGTTCTTCCTCAGCCGTGGCGACGGCAGCCTTCGCCCGCTCCTCCGAAGAAATTGAGGCCGCTTTCACCTCCTCCAAGTCCTTGACCAGGGAGGCTATTCGCCCATTCGCCGCGTCCAGTATGGCGACTGGGACATACCCCTCACGGGCCTTGGAGATCTCAGCCGGGAAACCATCTGCAAGAGAAGACATCAAAGTACCGTACACAACCAGCTCACACCCGAAAGAGGAGAATAAAGACAAACAGATACTCACCAATAGTTTCCTGAAGCCGCCGGTTCACCTCCTGCGCTTCGCGCAAGTCACGCTCCAAGCGCTCTCTTGCGGCCTGCCGATCGGTCGACTCCCTTTGCAATCCCTGCAAACAAAGAACTCACCTAAGCATTTGACAAAACAAAACCAAGTTCCCAGCCGCTGAAATTCAGCGACCAGGAACTCGCGGACTGGAGAAGGAGGAAAAATAAAATCAATTCCTAGCCGCCAAAATTCAGCGACTAGGAATTCGGGGACTGGAAAGGAGCAAGAGGTTCATTTCCTAGACGCTGACATTCAATGACCAGGAACTCGGGGACTGGACATACCTGAATAGCAGCGCCGAGCATCTTGTGAAGTTCCCCGGCGTCAGTCAACGGGATCATGAAGGAAGTGCGCCCGCGGTGGGACCCAATGTCCGCATACGATTTCTGGAATCTGCAGAGATTGCGTGTCCGCCACACCTGGAAACCCCCTCGCCATAAAACGCGGGAACATCACCGACGCTCTAGCGGGGGCGCTGGTTGTCGGGACCGGCGCTTCCGGCACGGACACAGCCAAGGCTGGCTCCGATCGCGTCACCACCACCTCTTCGGTGACTAGCGCAGCAGCTAACTCCGCGGCGCTTCCCTTGGTCCCAGCGTCGTCGGCGCCCCCCTTCTGCTTCTTCACGACCTCGGCGGTCGCCACATGTTCGGAGGCCTTTCTCTTTTTGGGTAGGTCGCCCTCTCCCATGTCGGTGGCCGGTGGAATCTTAGCCACCGAAGGACGCCCAATCTTCTTAGCCCCCGACCTGCACGAGCCCCCTCAGTCCATACAACGACAATACAAAAGGAGCAAGGCGAATTGGGACAAGGGAGCGCTACTTACTTGGCGACTGGAAGGATGCGAAGCCCGGTGCTAATGTGGGCGGGCTTGTCCAACTCGGGACCCAGCTTGCAGCTGAGCCCCCTCTCGAAGACGTCTGAAGCCCACAAAACCGAGGGCTTCCTTGACGATGAAGCTACAGTCGCCGGGATCTCCGGCTCCGACGCGGCCGCCCTTGACGGCTGTGGCGACTTGGACGCCATCACCTTAGCCGCTTCTTGGCTTGGAACCCCCGAGGCCGTCGGTGCAATCACCGGCAGGGGAACCTCTACCACCACCTCCGTGTCCTCGCCCTCCAACCCCTTTGTCGGGACTGCGTCCCTTGGGGCCTTGTGCGAGACTTCGGGAGAACCTTCATCGTTGGAATCGTCATCCGACTCGAACACCACCACCGACTTGGCCGGCGACGCGGGCCTTTTCGCTGGTGACTTGGGCCGGCGTGCGGGCTTCGACGGCGTAGCGGTGCGCCGGGACGTTTGATCCTGTGCGACCTCGTCGCCTTCATCGTGCTCGTCCAGGCTACGGCTCGCTTCGATTTCACGTTGTCTCTGCATCCGGGTCTTGCGAGCCACAGGCGCTAGGGGAGGGACCTCTTCCTCCTCCCCGTCGCTGTCGGAAGGGTCCCCCTTGGAGTCTTCCTCCAGTTCCTGGGGAACCTCTTCATCAAGCGAAGGGAGCCAGCCCTCCAACACCTGAAAAAGCTGAGCACCACGAGTCAAAAACACCAAGCGAAGAGACTGAAATTGAGACACAGACGTAGCAATTGGAAAGAGAACTTACTATGGGGGCTTCATTCTTCACAGGAGTGTACGGGGCGACCCCGACCGCCACGCTGGTGAACTCTGCGTCGGTGATCTTCTTCAGGGCGGCCTTGTAGTCCTCGGCCTCCCATGACTCCTTGCTGGTTCGAGATTGGTCATGTTTCCCGCTGTATTCATACATCCAGTGCGATCGAGCCGCCAGCGGAACCAGGCGCCGCCCGAGCCAGCAGTTGTAGAGGTTGATCGGAATCAACCCCTGGTCCTTCAGCTTCTAGATCTGATCCATCATTTCTACGATGGCCATCCGCTGATCTTCGGGAAGGTTCTTCGGCACCAACCGACGGGGCTCGCTCCTCTCGGCGACGAACTCGGGAAGAGCCACCTCGCGGGGGGAGTGGCTTCCTTGACGTAGAACCAGCTCTTCTTCCACTCGCTGGCGGCCTTCTTTGGCAGGAGGAGCTTGACGAAGTAGGCCTTCGACTTTAGTTGAAATGTGACTCCGCCTGCGGCCAGCATCAAGCCGCTGGATGCCTCGCGCCCGATGCGGCCGTGGAAGAGCTCCAACCATAGCGGGAAATACGGCCTGCAGCCAAGGTAACATTCGCAGAAGACGACGAAGATCGCCAGCTGCTCGATGCTGTGCGGACCAAGATCCGATGGCTTGATCGTGTAATACGCGCAGAAGCGGCGGAAAAAGAGTGAGGTGGGGAATCCCAAACCCCTCTCAAGATGACTGGGGAAGCATATGAACTCGCCAGGTCACGACTTCGACTCGGTCTCGGAGGAGGGGGGAACCCGCCAATTCCCCTTGCGGAGCACTCCGGCATCCTCGAAAGATCTAAGCTGGGCCGTGGTACACTTGGATTTCCCCATGAGCCATTGGGAGGCGCCATCGGGTAGGATGTGGAATCGCATGATGCGGAAAGAACTAGTCGGAAGGATGTAGGCAGGAAGATTGGAGGTAGGAAGAACGAATGAGGAAGAATGAAGAATGCGAAGAAAGTCTGCGGAGCTGAACCATCACTCCCCTTATATGGGAAATGCCACCCGCCAAAATCGGGGTAGCCGTTACTCACGGTAAATACGCCGAAGTTACCGTTGGAAATTCCAACGGATAGTTTGACCAGATTTGACGGTCCAACTCCTTTACTTCACCCGCCACCCGCCAGTCTTTCCATTCGCCGAGACGATGACTTGGCGGCAGTAACATTCACTGAAACGACGAGTGGAAACATGGGGAAATTCTCATTGGTTCTGATAGTGTCCATCGCCGACTCGACGGTACGCCCAAATTGGGCTCGCCTACTCCGAACGCCAAAAGGACGTTTGCGCCTGCATCGGCGATGGCCTCGGGGACTACTGATGGGGATATGTCGAAGGGGGTATGCCCAGCAGGACGTTTCGATTGGGCCCAAGGGCCTGCGAGTGCGTCCGAAAGACGACGACTGGACTATGAAGGAAGGAAAGGCCCAGCGCTGGTGACTAGAAGCCCAGAAGCGTAGCAGAAGCCCAGTTGGACTAGGTCAAAGTCTCCGGATCCTTATCTTGTTCGGTGATAGCTTGTAAACCCTAGCGAGGTGCTTCATATATAAACCTCCCTAGGGTATCCTAGAGACTTACGTTCCATCATACACCCCCTCAAGCGACTCGCTGCCTAGCCGCCGAGCTCGCCACCCCTGTAACTCGCTCTCTCATAATATAATCTAGCAGTAGTAGGTCTTTACCCT
This sequence comes from Avena eriantha, assembly GCA_910589775.1. Lineage (NCBI taxonomy): Eukaryota > Viridiplantae > Streptophyta > Magnoliopsida > Poales > Poaceae > Avena > Avena eriantha. The sequence goes on from OU342745.1 coordinate 459,047,128, forward strand.
CCGGGGGGCCGAACCTGGGTAAACCCATGTGCATCCGCCCCCATCTCGCACCGCAGATGGCCGCCAACTCTTCCTCAAGAAACACTCAATCGCTGCTAGTGGCAGCGACTGCCGTGGCCATTTCCATAATAATCTTGGGATGGTCCTTGATGCTCCAGGTAATTTCCTGATCTGACCAAGGCATATACCTCGTCACTGCCGGCATAACCGCATTCACCTCCATATGTCGGTGTTGCATGCTCTTTCTTTCCGTTTCCTCCATGGTAAACACACAGTAACTCTAGTGATGCTCTCTATATTCATTTCTCTCCTCATTGCCAGGATATCTTTGATCTGGCTGATGCTGGTCTTGCACCTGATGCACTGCATCCCTTCTCTCATGATTCTCATACCTCGGAGGAGGTGGTGGCAACATTAATTGTTGTGTATTTGCTCCGGAGAGAAGTAGCTGCCTAGGTAACTCCTGCCGAGGTTGATCGTTCCGAGGTGCCTGAGCATTCCCCGAGCCACTTTGCTCTATCTTCCTCATCCACTCGCATTGCCGGGTTGTATGACCCGCTGGGTTACTCGGATTTGGCGTGTGAAATTTGCACGGCTGATCCAGCATTTCCTCATACGTATACCTCGGCCGGTCTTTCTTTTCTTGCCACTGTCTCTTTTGCTCAGGAGTCCAAGTTTTCTTGCCATCATTTCTCGGAGTCCACTGTTGCCCTCCAATTTTCTGACGCTGATTACTCCCTGCTCCAGGCTGATCTTGATTTACAGCAGCAACTTGTTGCGAACTGTACCTGTAATCCGGTCTATCATCCCTTCTCTTACCCCGGTAGTCATTTCACCAGGATGATCCGGCTCCGTCTCGCTGGTAGTACTCCTCATTTCACTCGTTTGACACTAGCCGGGGTTGAGTTGGATCACCCAAAGCATACGAATCGGCAATCCGGATTGTCTCTGCCAGTGTAGTTGGCATATCCCTTTGTAACCTTTGCCACAACATGCTTGCATATCTACATCCTTGTGCAAACCAAGCTATGTCCTGAGACTCAATCAGGCCTTCACATGAGTTTCTCACGTTGCACTAGCGAGTTAGAAACTCCCGGTCTGTTTCATTTGGTCTCTGCTTGAACATTGCTAAGGTCTGTGGCCTATTCGGCCTCTGATACGTGCTTGAGAAGTTACTGACGAACATTTCCTCAAAATCTAGCCAGCAGTTGATACTATCGAGTGGTAAATTGTTTAACCATACCCTTGCTAGCCCCTCTAGCATTTGAGGTACGTATCTCACTGCCCATCTCAAATTTCCTGTCGCAATTTTCACTGCTGTTGCGTAGTTGATTAACCAATCCTCTGGCTTGGTGCTGCCGTCATATGTTTTCGTGCCTCTGGGTAACTGGAAGTTAGGTACCGGAGGCTCTTTCATGATCCGGGGCCCAAACCACGCTGGACCCGGAGGACCATGCCCCTCAATTTTCTCTGACCTGTAGAGCCGATCCAGCTTTAACATAGCGTCATCAGGAAGCAAGTTCCTGCTTCCCAATCTTGACCCTATCACATGATGATCCGGCCTATGGTATCCTGCATTCACCATTTCTGAATCACCGTCATTGTATCTATCTTTTCTTGTTGAGCACCATTTTGCCACATACCCTGGCCGGCACTCTGCTCTTGCCGAGGTACATTCCGCTGCTGCTGTTGCTAAGGTTGGTTTCGCCCTACACCTGCCGAGTTACGCTGTCCGACATTGCCGTTTTCAGCGTTTCTCTGACCGGCATTGCGTTGGTCACGGTTACCTCGGCCAGCTTCACCTTGGCTAACACTTTGTCGATCCTCATTTCCCTGTATTGCTTTTCCTTTCCCTGCCCTTGCCAGGTCGTACAGGACTATCTTTTTGTTTCTCCTTGCCGAGGTTACCACTTCCTCTCTTCTAGGGCCATCATGTGGGGATGATGCAGCTCCAGCAGATTTCTCTAGGTTACCCACTACCGAGTAAACGATCCTGGAAGCCCCAACTCTTGCCGGGTTAGCCATCAGCAACTCTTCATTCTGTCTATTAGCGATCCGAACTAACTCGTTGACCCTCTCTTGCTGTCTTTGTCGGGCTTCACCTGTCAAGAATTCTAGTTCGGACGCAGCCGCATCCGCAGCTCTGAGGTTCTTTGCTGGGGTGCTGTACTTCGGTAGCCCCATGGACAAAAGGTTCTCTGATTCCTCAACTCTAGTCTCACCCTCTTTGTTCATTTCACTGATGAGGTTTCTCCCTTTTACTTTTACAGCATCTACCTTATTTGCTCTTGCGTACTGACGCTGCGTCATGTTTAACGACTGCTGAGCCGCAGCTATCATTTTCGCACCCTCTAGTATTTTCTGCCTAGTTTCCTCTAACTCGGCCTGTGCTTGAGCCGGAACTACCACATGCGCTATGGGGCCTGCCAAGCTATCTATCGCCTGTTGCAGCACGTTTTCTGGCCTCTCTAGCGGAGGACCTCTACTTTTCCTCGGTGCCTTGGGTGTTACCTCCGGATCTGGTGCCAGGTCCTTGCTCGCGCCAACATCAGGCGCTGTCATCATCACCTCAGCGCGGTCAGGAGTGCGAGTTATACGCGCACCGTATACCGCGCTAAGGGGTGGCTCGCCTCCTTCGACGATGTGCTGCAGGTGAATGCATGACACATCGACGCCGACGTAGATCTTGTGGGCGCCAATCTTGGCGAAGAGGCCATTACGCGGAGGAGGTCGCCTGCCAAAGCTACCCGCATTGTCGCTGACATAGTCCAGCGCTCCAAAGTGCTGAACAAGCCCTAAGACAACACACTCGCTGTTGCTGATGATGCTTCCCGTCCGGATCTTCACTCCTGCTAGCGCCGCTGGTCCCACGGTGGGCGCCAACTGTCGTGGTGGTGTCACCGCAGATGCCATGGATAGGCTAAAGGTAGGGCCAATACGCACTAGAGGAATCCAGGGAGGGATAGTGTGGTGATTCCACACACAGATGCTTTGTATTCTCCAAGTTCACTAAGTTTACAGATGCTCCTAGAGCTGTATTGGGGAGAGGAGGAAGAAGAAGCTCTCTTACTCTCACCAGTACTTTCGCCCCAAGAACCAACTACTTACTCGCCAACCAGCCATCCCCAACTACAGAGGCCCTAGTGTCCCTTATAAAAGGGGAGGCTAGGTCTCCAGTTAGGGCATACGTGGAGGCATATTCCTGGGAATATGATTCTCCCAAAATAGCAAACCGACCGGGTCTCCTTTTGCCGTCGTAAGCCATGCAGAGGCTACATAAGCCTCTGCGACACCAACGTCAGCCGACATAGGCTGCGTCACCTTTGTCGGCCATGCCTCGCTGGTCCCTCCCTCTTTTCGCTTCGCTCACGCTCCAGTGCACAGAGGTCACCTTTTGACCAGCGAGATACCTTCCTTCTCTTGCAAGCCTGGTATGATCTGGCCCTGTGGGTACCTGCATACAAATTACAAATAGCCCCGGCATACGACATAGGTCCGCCTGGACACTGTCAGGTGGACATCCTCCTGTCCGGGTTACTCCGTAAGTCGGCCTGCCTTGAGGTGACTCGGCCAGCTCTCGCTTTGACCCTAACCCGGGGGTATCCCCCAACAATATTATAAGTATTTTTGTGAATTTTAAATAATAAGAGATGATATTCACAAGTTTTATCACTTTATAAATACCAAATAAATAATAAATATTGGTTAAGTGATAGAAAAAGGTATAAAATAAATTTATAAGTCTTTATTTTCTTTTTCTAAGATTTTTGATATATTATACTTATTTTTATGAGTTTTCAAGTAATAGAATATATTTATTAAGATTTATCTCAATAGATTATTTACTAATAAATACTAATGATTTATTTAAGTTGGAAATAAAATATGATGATAGGTTTATATTATCGAATTTATTTTTCTAAACATTTTGATATATCATATATATTTTTCTGAATTATAAAACAAAAGATATTCAATTTTTTAAGATTTAATTATTTTCCTAAATTCCTAAAATATATTTATAATCGAATTTATAATTTTTAATCTATTTCTTAAACAAGAACTACTTTTTATACTCATACCGAACGTAACCTGAGTCACAGGCAGATGGGCCATAGGCCACGTAGACCGGCCACGTGGGCATGGACTGGTCAATCTGGCTGGCTGGGCTGTGACGTGAGCGTGACGTCACCTTGCTGGCCACCAACAGATGGTCACCGGCGACGGCGGATGCGAGTGCGTGCGTGGCTACGGAGGGTGGCATTGGAACGAGGAGACTGAGGCGGACTTGGGAGTGGTGTTGCCGCCTGCTATTAGTCACCGGAGCTACTCCAGCGACAACCATAAGCGGCGGCCGACGACGGAGCACGACGGTATGGTGCTGCAGAGTGAGAGGGAGCGAGTGGAGGGCACAGGGAGATGCAGAAACTCACCCTGGTGATGATGGTGATGACGGTGAGGCACGGGGAAGGCCGACGGCGGTGGATTGCCAGTGATGGCTGCGGTGGCTGATGAAGTGCCGAGCTCAATTCTAGCCGACACGGTACGCGCCTACTTGCGAGCCTTACTGGATACGAGCAAGAAGACCAAGGCAAGCGTTGTGGTGCACTCAGATAGGCCAGGGGAGGCTCCCTCCTGAGCTAGGGTTTCGGTGAGAAAGAGGACCTGGTGCTAGAGGGCAAAGGAGAGGATAAGACTAGTACGAGTGGATAGAGGTCGACGGGGTTGATCTTATCAACGAGGTCTGGGACGTCGGCGAGCATCAGGGCGGTTGAATTGTGCTGACAACGGTGGACGACATCGAGCGGCGGTGAGGTGCTCCAGCGAGTAGTGTGTGTGCGTAGAAGTGACGACGACGAACCGGTATGTGGGTCGGGCTGCTGCTGGGCTGTAGCGGAGCCAGCAAACTTTGGCGATTGGTGCACGCGAGCAGCAGATAGCAATGTGGAACTGGGCCGTGGACTGGAGCGGCTCGCTGCCCTTTTCTTTTTCTATTTCCATTTTTATTTCTGTTTTTCATAATTTCACTTCAAATATGAATTCCATAAAAGTTTAAAATGTGCAGAAACTATATAAGTTATGAATATTATTTTTTGTAGAATTTATAATCATCTTATCTTAATTTCTTATTGGGTAAAAAAATATATTCGTTATATTAAAAGTCCGTTCCATTAAGAAATATTAATAATTATTAGAGTTTTAAGGATTTTCTTCCTATAAGAAGATCTTATAGAAATTATTCTAGTTTCACTTGATAATCTGAATGGTTCTGATTTGAGATGTTTATCCATGTATATAGAATCTTCTTCCTTCTTATTTTCATAAAGTATTTATCTAAATACATTATAAGGTATCAATCTTTGTGGTTTATAATGGAAGGATATAATTTTTATGGTCCTCCATATTTGGTGATTTGCCAAATCCTATTCTACTTGGTTTGTAGAGTTTAGAATTACCACAGAACACTTTTGGTTAAGTCATCATGAATAAATATTAATAATTGGTAGAAAAATACTAAGGTTTATTCAAATATAGGTACATAGGTTTTGAGAGGATTTAATAACCCATATTCAATTATAGATAGGGAAAAGGATCAAGGTTTAGGGATACTACTTCTAAATCCATGAGTGGATTTGATATCTCCAGATACAGTGAGATATTGGAACTACTTATTAATGTGATCATGATAAATCTATCACTCTAGGTTCATATTAGGGTTTAAGACAATAAAGCAAACAAAACTTTCATCCATAGACATTCATCTCATTCTCTAATTATCCTTTTGGAAGTTTCATTTGTTCAAGAGATATTATCCAATGGTTACCTAAAGGTTTCTAAAGAATTCTTACCTCAATACTTCACTAAGGATATCTTGAGATAAGGAATTCCTTTCCTAAATATACTCTATATATCTCTCTTATCTTATTCACAAATATCACATGTGCCTGAATAAGACAATCATCTGACTCCACCATATCCATCATCCTATGAACACATGGTCATGCCACTTCAAAATTACGCCACCTTACTCCTAGTATATAACTCCTTTTAATTAACTACCATTGATGCACCTATCAATGTAGCTATTACTAACTCCATCTATTAACTCCCTTAAATCCACCTTGCAACTACTTCCAAGGCTTGCAAGATGATAGTTCTCTCTATATCACATGTGATAACAATCCACTAGAATAGGTATGGTACTACTCTCCACAATACAAGTTTGTTCTTGTATTACCTTGGTTAAACTCTATGCCTCCAACTACTCCTACAACTTATGTTATACACTTTATTATGCTCTAGCTTGACTTCTCGTGATCAAGCTAGATGATTCATCTTACTAGGGCTTTACCTAATTTGGTGTACTCACAACTCTTCTTTATCAACTAGTCATCTATTCTCAAGTGACTTGGGAATAATGACCACCATCATTTGATCAGGCAAAGCTTAGGCTTCTAATTGTCGGATCAAGATCTATAATCAACTAAGTAGTAGACTGTAGTCGTCTCTCTATAAAGCTGATCTTGTTAGAGAAGCTTACTTCTAAGTTTATACCCACTTGACTTAACAGGATTATTATCTGATGTACTAATACTACTAGCCTTCTCATAGCTTCATAATTACTAGCTTAACTCTTGGGTTTAAGTAATGCTTCTAGTTAACTCATGAGTGAATTAACTCCTCCAACATTAGATGGTTTGATCTCCACTAAGGATCACATTCCATTGCTGATGGCATACTTCACCATATCTAGTTCTTCCTTTAGATTAATTTACTTAAGGTATTTGGAAGGTCAACACAATAGGTCAAAGGCTATGAGTCAATAAGGTCTAGGTCAAGAATTGATCACACATATTGATGATCAACAGACATTAAGACTTGGTTAAATATGATTCTCATCTATTAACATGACAAGGGTATGTGATGGATGGTCTTGGCTTGACTTCCTTTACTACTCTATTTGTAATAATAGCTAGTGTTTAGAAACTACCATGATTCTCATGGTAGGAATAACTATTGCAAGAAAGCATATCAAGGTTTAGTTATGGGGTTTCATTACTTAAGTTATATACTTAACTTGGTATTTAGGGTTTGTTGTAGATAATACCTTGATATCATATTTAGAGTATTAAGTATTCATCCTTGAGTGGTTGTATGGAATACCATGTAATGATCTCTAGAAGATCAAGTACTCCTTATTAAGTAGTGTGTTGTGACTTAGTTTTATTATATTTGATCTACCCTTAGATCAAATTATATTACCCAAAGATAAGGTTTTAGAAAAGGTCATATTGAAACTTATCATAGTCAACTTGATGATCTACTTCAGTTCCACCAAGTTAAGAGAAGCTTCAATCACTTTGAGAAGTTTTATTTAAAAGCGCGAAAATTATCTGGATTTTCTATGCATGAATGCAATGCACACACCTGTGTTTAGCTTATTTCTAAGCTCTAATGCTAGGACGTTATAGACTCTCCCCCTTTAAACTAAACTTCGTCCCCGAAGTTCGTACTCTCTTGCGTTTCGGAATGTGGAGTTGACTTGTATTGATCACACCATTTCTCAAATTCCATTGTGATCACCATTGGGGATAATTGTGGTATCCCGTCTCTAGATCTATTTCCTTGAATCATCTTCATTCTTGGCAACTTTGAACTATCATCCCTAATTTGTCCTATGGTTTCTGTTACGATAATCCCTTGGATTATATCCTGACAGTTCTCTTTAGAATTGGTTGTGGACACATTTTGTCCATTCCAATCTGATTTTCCTATAACACTTTAGTGATGTATTTTGGAATACTCTCTTCACTCTTAGGGACAACTTATGAGCTATTTCCCCTTTATAACTTTTCCACTAGGGTTAAGCAGTTATATCTCCTTCGATCTTTCATCCAGACATACTCTTGAGAGTACTCTTATACAGATGATTTCTTCTAACCTTATGAGAATAAGGCTTAACCTCATCATAACTTTGTACTTCTTATTCAACATTTAGTTGGAAAGTTAGACAACAACACTTCAGTGTTTATTGTTTACTCTCCCCCTTGGAGTTTCCTAATGGTCTCTAAACATCATGTATAATACCCAATAGTTAGGTATTGGTCTTTGTCTAGTTTATATCTTACCTCTATAAGGCTTCACGAAAGAATTTGCGGTACACACAGTTGTGGATCTCCGAAATGAATCTTCCGACACTATTTGTATTACTTCTAACCTTTTGGACATTTTCGCTTTAGTAAGCCTGATTTCGCGAAGCGTCTCGAAAGATGATCTTTTAACTTCATACTTCCTTAGGTCTAACTTAACTTAGGCCAAGTTTTATACTCTTTAGATTACACAAAAATAACCTCATTAGCTAAACCGCTAGAATGCCAGCTACGGATACCAGTTGCGGTTCCTCCTGGGTATATGGAATACCCTAAAGGTTCTTGACTTACTATTGGCATTCTCTCTGAGTTGGCAGAGCTTGAATACCACCTTTATTCCAAAACTTCTTCTTTGCACTGATTCATGATACTTCCAGGAACCTGGTACAACTACTTCATTAGCTTCTTAGCAACATCACCTATCTTAAGTGAACTTTACTTCATCTTTTAATGTTGCTCCACACCCTTTTCAACACTACTATTCCTTCTTATGGCCAGCTCATAGTGAGTTGGGATTGATCCATTCTTCAAAATAGTGTTGATACTCTTTATATTTGGCTTTACTCTTCATGCAAGTCTTCATCTTGATCTTCGGAACTCGTCACTCCCTTACACGAATTCCCTTTTCTATCTAGGTCTATAACATCAAGTAGTAACTTCATGATGCAACATGCATTTGCACATCAAGTCAAACTTCATGCACAAATCTAATCCATCAAGAAGATGCAATAAAAACCAGAAATCCAAATGTGGTACATATAATACACATCATTCTAAGCCCGGAATGTAATAGTTGAGTATAGTACCTCTAGAATTCAGGCTTAGCTGTGTAGTATATGGCACTTCCTATTATAGGTTTACACCGTGATACTTAGCACTTAAGGGTAAACTACTCTTTGTCTCAATATTTACCCAAACTACCCAATTGTAGTTAGATAATTTTTTAGCAAAGGGGTCTCACTCTGGTTTTGACTAACCACTTACCTTTCTTTCGGGACTACTAAAGACTACCAAAATTCCATTTTATCGTAAACTATCCTCACATGATCTCTCAAAACTACTAACAAAATTGTAGTTACTACCTTAATCCCAAAATTATTGTAATGTTATAATATCTATGACTTCTATCATAGACCTACACTGTTATATACTTTCTATTATTACAAGATTATTTACTAAGTACTTGTCCTAGTTATAGACTTATCATGGTCTCGGAGCTATTCTCACCACAAACTTGTCTAGATTTACCTAGTCATCATGATTAAAGAGCTAATCTCACTATGACGACTATTTTTCTTGGCTTACTATTAATGATTCTTTACAAAATTATACTCCATCACATGGAATTCTCAAGTGAATGCCACACGATTTACTTCCAATTGTATCTATACATACTCTAATGGTCTACCCTATATGGTACAGTGGTATCAACTAGTGGTAAGGTTCTGCTACTTCACAGGGGTTCTAAATATAGACTCCATCACTAATACTACTCCACATGGTATCCTGATCTTAGTCCCAATCTTCTTTGATATTTTAACTTACTTCAGATATCTTAGTGGTGTTATACCTATTTAGATCTATACTAAAATGACATTTCTCTAGAGAATACATATAACTACTCCTTGAGAAAGAAGATAAGAACATCCAAATTAAGTGTGACAAGGTTTATCCTCAAGTGGATATCCATCACAAGTCTTTGTTTAGATAAGATGGCTCCTATAGTCACTATCCAACCTACAGATCTTCTGAAAAGGGTTTTGATCCTAAGGTCAAAGCATATTCTCTGATACCAGCTGCGGTGACCCAGCATACCACTGCATGATGTAGTACACTATAGTCGTTGACATAACACTAATGAAACACCGTTCACTAGTATTACATCCCTCAAAGTGGTACAACAGAAACACAACAGGTTCAAGACATGACTATAGATTACAACTCGACTCTTTACAAAAGATCTAGAGAACACTCTAGGTTAAAGAGAGAGAAAGAACTTCTTACAAAGAATAACCAAAAATAATAACTTAGAACTATCTATTAACTAAGACTAGCATCTAAACTATTTGGCTTGCCATTGCTGCTATTGCAATGCTCTACAGAAATAGGTTTTATGGCTACAGAATATACTCCTATCTAAACCGACACTTTATCTTCACTTCAGCTGATGTATATGTTGACTTCATTGACTTTATTGAGGAACTTGAGTTGTCGATGATGGTTTCTTGAGCAGAAATTGATGTTGACGTCGCCTTCAACGGCTTAGAACCTAGCAAGGGTTAAGAAGGTACGGTTGAGTATGAGCGTACTCAGCAAGTTCACTAAAAAGGAGTGTATGATGCACTATCTCTACAGCCACAAACCATAGGTCGTAAGCAATACAGGTTTTCGTAAACATTTCTTCAAAGGTTGCTTATATTCTGAAAACTATGTCCGACAACATTCACAGGTTGACCAGAACTTCATGGAGTTCCTTTCCTGCTGCGTTCGTAGCTCCTTCCCGGAACATGGAGTAACATGTCACAATTCTCACAATCTGCAGAGGTGCGTCACTTTTCCCACAAGAGACCATAAGCTTTGTTGCATAACTAGGAGTATGTCCCCATTCAAACTTCCTTGGTTTGAGGCCCAACTTAAGATCCAAGCCAATCGCTGCCCTCTCTGCGACCCCATATGTCTGCACGATCCTCTGGGGCTCACTACACCTTAGTTAAGCCGCCAACTAGGGCAAGCTATAACCATGGGAAGTTCCCAAAGACTCTATGAGCTGGTGATGCCCCTGGAGGTCCGATACCTCCGGCAGCCACTCATAAATAATCTAGACACCAAAATTGTGGGGCCTAAGGGTGCCCACCCATATGTTGGATCCACACCGAGAATCCAAACGTCACGATAAGGTCATCTTGCCTCCATATGAAAGGAAGAAGATAGATCTAACTTCTCTGTCCCATTCCAAATCTCATGGTTGACGCGTAATATATGGCGCTAGAATCACTGGAGACATTGGTTGTTAAGTCCTAGATATTATGTTCCTTTACCACTGGAACTGTATCAATAGATTATTACCACTTGGTAAATAATCCATAATCATATTATTATGAAAATAGTATTTTCTGTCCTTTTTGAAATGCAGGTGATGACACAGTTGAGTTACAAGCATAGAAAACAATCAAAGGACATGAGCAAGTTTTGAACTTTCCTTTTGTGATCGCAAGATTATGCACTCACGGTCTTCAAGACAATAGAAGATCCAAATTCTGTAAATAGCATCATTGGTCCGATAAGGACTACTGTTTAAAGAAGCAAGATGCAACGATGCATAAGTAATGTAATGCAATTTGAGAAACGCGAATCCTCGGAATAGTCGTATCAAATTTAGGGTTTGGAAACTGGAAATGAGTTCTTTAGAATGTGTTGCACTTTTATAACAGATTCACACTTGTGCTTCTTATTAAGGCTTGTGAGAGTGTGTGTGAAACAATAAGTAAATATAAAAAGTAATATGCAATAGTAAAGCACTCAAATGATATGGTATCTAAAATACTTCTTAAACAAGATTAAGATTCCATTAGAGTTTTTAAATAGGTGTTCAAGGATTACTTTTAATGTTTCTTAAAAGAATAACCTTTGAGGAAAGGTTACTTTTACAAAGTACAAAGTATTCAAACTTAAAGTTAACACTCTAAGGTTTTCTTATTAGCTAAGATTATTAAAAAGGAAGACATTACTACATTAAACAATCATAGTATAAGTGGATGCATTTACCTTTCTATCGTATAAATCAATGGTTATACTTAATAAGTAAATAATAGGTATTACTTCAATTACTTTGGAGTTTGGTTTAATCTTTGAGTGGTTTTCTGAAACTGGTGAAGGAATTAGTAAATAAAATTTTGGTGATGTTACAAGCGCATAGGATTCTTGTGATAAACAATATACTATTTTAGTTGATTTTATAATTGGTAAAAATCTTTTAGGAAAGCTAAAATATCCTTAATTTGAGATTATAGTTTTAGTAGCTATGTTTTAAAAGGGTTTGACCTATGTTACCTTCACTTAACATTAATTGACTTGGTATTACATTTTTAGACTTCAAACAAATAATGCTAAGGGCAATAGTAAGTACTTATACATTTTTAATGAATTAAAATAAAAGAAAAGGGTTTGAATAAGATTTATTAGACCTTCCTTTTATTTTACTTCAAAAGTATGAGTTGATATTTTCAGTGTGTAGATTTCATTTTTGTGATCATTTTGGTATATTATAAGTATTTTTGTGAATTTTAAATAATAAGAGATGATATTTACAAGTTTTATCACTTTATAAATACCTAATAAATAATAAATATTGGTTAAGTGATAGAAAAAGGTATAAAATGAATTTATAAGTCTTTATTTTGTTTTTCTAAGATTTTTGATGTATTATACTTATTTTTATGTGTTTTTAAGTAATAGAATATATGTATTAAGATTTATCTCAATAGATTATTTACTAATAAATACTAATGATTTATTTAAGTTGGAAAATAAAATATGATAATAGGTTTATATTATAAAATTTATTTTTCTGAACATTTTGATATATCATATATATTTTTCTGAATTATAAAACAAAAGATATTAATTTTTTTTAGATTTAACTATTTTCCTCAATTCCTAAAATATATTTATAATCAAATTTATAATTTTTAACCTATTTCTTAAACAAGAACTACTTTTTATACTCATACCGAACCTAACCCGAGTCACAGACAGATGGGCCATAGGCCACGTGGGTGTGGACCGGTCAATCTGGCTGGCTGGCTGGGCTGTGACGCGAGCGTGACGTCAGCCAGACATCACCTCACCGGCCACCACCAGATGGTCACTGACGATGGTGGATGCGAGCACGCGCACGGCTACAGAGGGTGGCATTGGAACGAGGAGACTGAGGCGGAGTTGGGAGTGGTGTTGCCGCCCGCTATTAGTCACCGGAGCTACTCCGGCGACAACCACAAGCGGTGGCCGACGGCGGAGCATGACGGTACGGCGCTACAGAGTGAGAGGGAGCGAGTAGAAGGCACAGGGAGATGCATAAACTGACCCTGGTGATGATGGTGCTGACGGTGAGGCACGGGGAGGGCCGACAGCGGTGGATTGTGAAATAGAATAAAATAGCCTTCTAAAGCATGTGGGTTTTAGAATACAAGGATCCAACTGGAACAAGTGAAGTAGGAAGTGATAGACCTTTATGATTACAACACAACCTTGCAAGGAGTTTGTGAAAATAATATAACATGTATGTATTAGCTTCTTCTAAAGTAGGCATGTTGATAAGATTTGCAGGAATTATTATTTTCTTGCCTGCAAAACTATCAAGAACAAGGGGGTTAGAGGACGGTCTAACCAAGGGCAAGAGTGGGCCTTGGTAGTCCTTATGATGTTCTACCAGATGGTTCAAGTGCATTACCAAAAAGGCAAAAGGGTTGAGAAAGAGAGGTATTCAAATAAGGGATGTTGAAATAGTTTCCAGACTTAGTCAAATTTGGCAGATCTGGTGGTTTTGACAAGAATACAATAATTGATGTTTTTCATTGGTTGCAAGGTTCCATATCATCATCAAGTGGATGATGTTGAAGTGTAGATTGGGTAGAATAGATTCATGCTTGATATTGGACTTCATTGACTTGGAAACTTCTAGAATGGATCAGTTCAGAATTGATCTAGTTAAGGGTTTTAGATGACCACCTAGTGGCTAGAGATCAGATCCATCTTGTATTCTTTCTTAGGGTTTGGTGATCTTAAAGTATCTTGATCCTAGAGGATGAGCTCCTAGAGTAGCTCATACTACTTCTAAGCAATCTAGTCAAATAGTAGATCCAGGCAACTCATCTTACAAACAAATCAACTACTAGTAGGGTTACCAACAAGCTTAGCTTGAGGTAAGGATGGGCAATTTTGAAAGGTTGGAGTTTGAGTAAGGTAAGAGTCCTTGGTATCCCTACCAAGAGTAGAATTCAAAAGTTCTATACAAGGTTTTGAAAATCCTAGAGGTAGGAGTAGTTGAAGGTTCTATCTTGAAAACATAAGGAGATTATATTATATATCTCTCCATAGTTTTGTCAATAGAAGCTACTAAAAAAGTTTTGGTTACATAAGCATCTTGGCTCATGTTTTGGAATGCCAGAACATTTGATAATATGTAAAATGAGCTAGGATAGTTTTGTTAAATAGTTTTTTGACAACTGGTATTGAGGTAAGGAGTATATCATAAGATGTACAATCAGAAGCATAAGCACATACAACAACAGGCAAGCACTGCACAATTAAATTAGAAAAAGTTTTTGTTCCCCCTGATTTTTGCATTCTAGACAACTAATCAGGGTTGCTGAAATTGGGATGTTACAGACCTTTCCCCCTTAAAAGAATCTTGTCCCGAGATTCGAGAGAGTAAGGTTAGGGGATTTGTGTTGGAGTTAGTGCTATGTGTTTCTCGCGTACTAACTTGTCGGCTTTGTCTTTGAACATGGTCACTACGACAGTGAGGTTGAACTTCAATTGTCTTGGATGCACGAGTATTGAGCATGATCGGGATTATGAGGAGTGATCTACCTTCTATAAGGATTTACGACGTCTCTCTTAAGGGGGGTTGTCGTATCCTAGTTTATGTCTTTGTGTCTACCTGTTGGGTTGCTTCTGGCAGAGGGTTATTCTATTTTGTGGGAAAGACGTAGTCTTTCCCCCCTTAAGGTTAAACTAGGGAGGTTCGGAGTTAACGCAGTCCTTCATTCTTAGAGTCGTCAGATCTGGTACTTTTTCTGGAGTATCTTTTGATAGACAGTCTTCAGGAATTGAGTGGAAAGACGCAGTCTTTCCACCTTAGAGCTTTACATGAGGTCATCGAGGTTGGGGTAGATCCTTCGTCTTGGATCAAAGGTGTGACACTTGAGTTGAGGTCTTCCGGTGACACCTTATTGCGACTACCTTGCCGTGATGGTTACCTAACGAAGCTTTAAGTAGTTAGGTTGAAGAAAGTTAGCAGTTTACGACTCGTCTTGATAGTCTTCAGTCGAGGTAGGGAAGCTAAATTTAGAGAGACGTCTTCACTTGAATTCTTTGTTTTGCTTCTAATCGATGGCGGAGTGGAGTCATTGTCATCACGCTTCCTTATCATCCGCATTTAGGAGGGTATTTCTAACCTTCTAGGGAGGAACTTCCTGTTGTTTTGGGTAAGGTCGGCTAGAATAGTTAGTCTCCTGTGGTGGTCGGAAGCTCTAGTATCCAAAGGTTAGTGTAGTTAGGTCTTCACTTCTTGTCTTGGTAGGTAAGTCTGGTGGTTTCTTTCGGATAGTGAAGATTCTTTGGAGATCGACTTCCGGCTTCAACGGGATTCTAGCTATAATAGACGATGAATAATGGAGCACTGCGCTATTGACGGGTCATGTGAGGTGAGTTGGATGGGGTATGTCATCCTGCTAAGGTGAAGTTTTCGAGTGGTTCTAACTGGATGATGTCGAAGTCCTGGTCCCTACAATACTCTTCCTCTCATAACTCCCGAGTTTACTATGGATTCTTGTTAGCAACAACTATTGGGGTTTCTGAGTTGCTGGGTGTGTTATCGCTCCTCGGGTCATATTTGTCAGAGGTCTAAGCAACCAAAACACACATACAAGGCGAACAGAGCAAGGGGATCACAATGTCCTTGGCAAACATCACACATCAAGCAACACATGATGCACTTAGGCAAGCAAACACGGCCAACAAGGGGGACCAAGGAGTTAACTACTCGCGATATAGGGAATCCTATCTTAGGACTATTTATCTTAGACGTCATTGCTCTTAACGCTTGAGTAACTATCTTGCGTGTGAAGCCTTCGCCGAGTCATTGGATGCTTCTCGATAGTGTAGTACTTGATTTCTTCTGATTAGGAGGATTCCACTGGTAGGGCGATCTTGTAGTCTCCTTGTGTTTGCTGGTAGTTGCTTCTCTTTGTCTCATTAGCACTGTCTTCACTGGGTTCCTGAGTCCTATTTGTCTTAAATCCGTATGGTTGAAATTCAGACGAGATGTAGAAGAAACCAATTTTTGAAATCCTTTAAATTAGGGTAAGATAAGGAGTAGAATCTCTCGAAAAGCTTTTGAGGGAATTAGTTTTCGAAAGCCGGTGTTTTCCAAAATAGTCTTCCTGTCTAATGACCATGCTAACTAAGGTTCTCCTATAGTCAGGATGGCTCTGATACCAATTCTGTGGGGCCCCCAGATTAATCTTCCGAGACTCCCTGTTATGCATACACCACGATCCCATGATCAGTCTGTCGTGGTACATAACCGACAAGTATCAAAGTAGACATCCAATACTTAAGCTGATACATGTTATACCTTAGATGCCATTATGGCTACATCAATAATCATCAACAGAACTTCATCAAACGTAGAGCCCGAGCCATGCCTTAACCTACATGAAACTGACTGGGGAAAACATCCTAGCTCGCATAGTTGTCAACTCCTCCTTCTTGAAATCTGACCAAGTTAATATCCAGGAACAATGCCAGTGAGTACTTGGAATGTACTCGCAAACCACCTTAAGAGAATAATAATAACAACAGGACGTGCAATATAGTTGTGGTAGTAGGAGAGCTCCAAGAGAGGTTCTTTTCTCAATTAGTTTCTCTTGTAGATATAGCATCTACATATCTTTGTTGAAAACCTTTTTGAAAAGTTTTGGAAAACATCAGGACTGGGTCACCCATTTGTTCCTCCTTCTGGTCATCCCATGAACGAACTCCTTTCCTTCCTTTCCGACCATCCCATGGTCAAAACATGTATCGTTTCCGACCATCCCCTGGTCAAAACATTTCTAAAGCCATTGCTTTTCCGAAATCCTTTTTGAAATCATAACCAGCACCGCTGTACAGAAGTTTGCCCAACCCGTCCATAACCACGGACACGGCTATTCGAATAGATTTACACTCTGCAGAGGTTGTACACTTTACCCACAAGATCCGAAACATCCGCCGTGAACAGTCGCGGATCGTCATACACTAGTATGCGGGTTTTGGATAACCGGACGAGACCTTTGGGATAATCCCCTCTTAACACAAGCGCCTACCCTATGAGTGTTGTTCCCCTCAAAACCGAGACATCGGGTACCGTGGACCAACTAGAGCGCATTTTACACTTCACATAGTGGGCGCTTTCAATGAGGGGCTCATAGTTATGCCTGGCTGCCCACAGACATTTGTTCCTTCTCCAGGTCGATGTCCCACATGGACCTTTACGGGAGAAGGCCCAGCCTCCGGGGATCGCGATCCCCTGTAGTAGTTATGAGGCACTTGCATTAGAAAGGACCACTTTCGGGTCAAGCCCCTTCCCACATAGGGGTAGTGTGGTTGCACGGGGTAGTTGTTATAGCTAAACTGTAAAGAACCGGGTGTGTTTTCAAAAAGTTGTTTTTCCTTCATCTTCTTTTGTAAAACGAAAACCTTTTTATTTCTCAAACTTCTCTTAGTAGGTCAAACCTCACCAAGGTTTTATCATAAAACTCTTTGTAAAACTTTTCCAGGGTCTTCCCATCCTATAGCTTTGCTTCGCCTAAAACATGGTCTCCAAAGGGTTATTATGATATGCACCATCTATCCTACTAGGGGCCGGTAGGTTTCATCAAGGGGTTGCCAAACCACTACCATATATACATCAACATATAGTAAAACGGTGCATTTTTAATAACAGTAGATAAAACATGCATAAGTAAAACAGTAGGACAAGGCTTATGAGCAAGAAGGTGGCTTTCCTGTGATCAGCAATATGGCAATATATGTCCGTGGACTTCTTCTGAGAAAACCATAATAATCCAATAATAACTACTTCTTCTGGTCTCCGATATAATCGCAACTATCGTCGTCAAGATAGCACATGCAAGCAAACAAAGAGCACAATCAACACAGGGCATACAATCACCAATACCATTCAGCAAACAAACATACCATACATTATTAAATTCAGTAGGTCTTGATAAGATTGGATTTAGAAGATTGAAATTGTCATAGAAGCATTGAAGGAAATCCTATAGAACTTATAGTCTAGAAAATTATTTAGGAGAGGGCCTTTAGACCAAGGCCATACTCCATATGATACCATGGTATGGAAATGATACCAACAGATAGGTAGTGATAATATGAAGTCAACAGAAGTGATTTCACTAATTTACCCTTTTTCTTTGATTCAATAGGCATTTTCTACTGATAAAGGCTCTAGTTTTGGAAAATAATCCACCAGAGATGGTCTGTAAGTCCAAAAATTATTTCCTAGGACGGTGACGTAGGGTTTTCTGTAATTTGACTGGGAGTTGGAATCATGTCAATTTATTTCCCAGAATGCCCTCAGGAAATTCCCAAAGTCAATTTTGTAGCTGATTTGTCTTTTTCACCATATTAATTCTACAAAATACTTTAACATGATTCCAAGGGAAAATGATAGGTACTTTGAGTAACTTTCTTTATAAATTTGAATCACCCAATTTGGAGTTGTAAAACTTCTGTAGTGATTTTTCTACTAAGACTACCCTAGGCAGAGATGATTAATTCACCAAAATTAAACAGAGCCTCAAAAAAAATTGATCTCCAGGATTTTGGTAGACCTTAGTGTACCACATCACAGAGAGTTGGAATTAGGTCAATTCATTTCATATATTGGCCTAGAGAATTTTCTAAAAACAGAATATAATTAATGTTGTCATTTTATATCTTTAGATCTATAGCTCCACTTAGCTGGAGACAAGTGCTATTAGATAGGTATATCAACTAACTTTCTTAGGCACTTTGATTCATACCATTTGGGTATGTACAACTCACTATGGAATTTATTTAGTGAAAAAAGTACATGTTAAGAGATAAATTCCTAGGAACAATACTTGTAATATTTTGGTGGGATTTTGTAACTGCATGTTTGAGAAAACAAGTATGTGCAAGTACAACATTTTATCTGGGCAGCTAGGGTCATTTTTCAATTTCATTTCGATTTAACCTAAAGGCCAAATTTCTAGATCTAGACAAAAGAATAAAGGGGAAATAGGTCATGGGCCAGATCTAGGAGGAAAATGGGCCGCACAGGGGGAATCGGCCCACCCGGGCTATGCCTCACGCGGGAGGCTGCGACTTGAACTGCAAGGCGGGGCCCGACCATCAGCGGCTCCCCCTGTCGAAGGGGTATCAGGCACCCCTGGCCGTCCAATCAGAAGGGCCATCGACTACTGCCGCCCTTCTTCAACCTGACGACCAGGCGCCAGGGCAGAAACCCTAGGGGCCGTGCCGGCGGCACAGGGCTCACTAGGGGAGCTCAGGAGACGGCGAGGAGGCGACGGGGCGACGCGGAAGTAGGCGACGACCTCGGGGATGGGCGGCAAGGCGGCATTTGCTTGCGGGAAAAGGCCCACGCGAAGACACCCAAACGGAGCTCGTCGGAGAGGCTGCGGCTGCTGCATGTCAAAAAGAATACCACGGTTAGATGTAGAATCGAGAGGGGATCTCGGAAGGGTCACATGAAGAGATGAAGGGGCAAAGGAGAGAGCACCATGCTCGATGGGTTGGTTTTGGTTTTTGATCAAGCTTTGACAATTTTCCTAATTTGCCATAATGCTTTATTACTGCAAGGTTCTCAAAATTTGGTCTTGGAAAGGTGGGGAAATGTTGCTGGTGGGTAGAAGAGGTCAAGATACCCTTCTAGTAATTGTTTCAGATTTTTCCATGATTTAAGAGTCCACTTAAAACCATTTATTTAAAAAGTGCAGAAATGGTTTCTAGAAGCTATTTTGATATTTTTACATTGGGTAAGGTTGGTTTTTGATGTTATATGGTCTCATATATGAATTCACTCTTTTGGGAATTTTCTCAAGCTTTATTGACTAATAAAACTACTTAATATATTTAATTTCTTGTTCCTGCCATTTAAGAAAATGGGCAAAAAGAATTATTAAGACTCTTCAAAAATAATTATTTTTGAAGTGGGAGGATAGGGTAGGGTTTATAGGTATCAAATATTCATTAAGTTGGGAAAGTGTTTTGGAGAAAAACAAACTTTCCTTAATAGAAGGAGTTTTTAGGTGTTTGTCAATTAAAGGAATTAATTGCTTTTGGGCCACAATAATTATGGAAAATATGTTATAAATCCTTGTAATCATGGTAGATGATGTACACAAGATGTATCTAGCATTTTCAACCTTGGGACTTGGGAATCCAACTTGATTTTGCTAAGAAACAAGGAAGAAGGGATCTAGGGTAATGTTATTATCATACCATCAAAACCTAGTTGGATCTAGGAGCTCAAGGCTCCCCTTGGGTCATGGATTATATGTATTTAAAGACCAAGTGATGTATATCACCCTGGTATAGATGTTTGATCTTGATCATGCTTGAGGGTTCCAAGAATTGATCTCAGACTTTGAATAAAATAAGCCTGCCAAGATAGATTATCAAATAGCCTTCTAAACCATGTGGGTTTTAGAAGTACAAGGATCCAACTTGAACAAGTGAAGTAGGAAGTGATATACCTTTATTAGTACAACACAACCATGCAAGGAGTTGGTGAAACGAATATAACATGTATGTGTGAGCTTCTTCTAAAGTAGGCATGTTCATAAGATTTGCAGGAATTATTATTTTCTTGCCTGCAAAACTTTCTAGAACAAGGGGGTTAGAGGATGGTCTAACCAAGGGAAAGAGTGTGCCTTGGTAGACCTTATTATGTTCTACTAGATGGTTCAAGTGCATTACCAAAAAGGCACAAGGGTTGAGAAAGAGAGGTATTTAAGGAAGGGATGTTGAAACAGTTTCCAGACATAGTCAAATTTGGCAGATTTGGTGGTTTTGACTAGAATACAAGAATTGATGTTTTTGATTGGTTACAAGCTTCCAAATCATCATCAAGTGGATGATGTTGAAGTGTATATTGGGTAGAATAGATCCATGCTTGATATTGTACTTCATTGACTTGGAAACTTCTAGAATGGATCAATTCAGAATTGATCTAGTTAAGGATTTTAGATGATCACCTAGTGGCTAGAGATCAGATCCATCTTGTATTCTTTCATAGGGTTTGGTGATCTTAAAGTATCTTGATCCTAGAGGATGAGCTCCTAGAGTAACTCATACTACTTCTAAGCAATCTAGTCAAATAGCAGATCCAGGCAACTCATCTTACAAACAAATCAACTACTACTAGGGTTACCAACAAGCTTATCTCGAGGTAAGGATGGGAAATTTTGAAAGGTTGGAGTTTGAGTAAGGTAAGAGTCCTTGGTATCCCTACCAAGAGTAGAATTCAAAAGTTCTATACAAGGTTTTGAAAATCCTAGAGGTAGGAGTAGTTGAAGGTTCTGTCTTGAAAACATAAGGAGATTATATTATATATCTCTCCATAGTTTTGTCAATAGAAGCTACTAAAATAGTTTTGGTTATATAAGCATCTTGGATCATGTTTTGGAATGCCAGAACATTTGACAGTATGTAAAATGAGCCAGGGTAGTTTTGTTAAATAGTTTTTTGACAACTGATGTTGAGGTAAGGAGTATATCATAAGATGTACAATCAGAAGCATAAGCACATACAATAAAAGGCAAGCACTGCACAATTAAATAAGAAAAAGTTTTTGTTCCCCCTGATTTTTGCATTCTGGACAACTAATCAGGGTTGCTGAAATTGGGATGTTACACGTGGGGCCTAAGGGTGCCCACCCATATGTTGGATCCACACCGGGAATCCCAACGTCACGATAAGGTCATCTTGCCTCCATATGAAAGGAAGAAGATATAGCTGACTTCTCTGTCCCATTCCAATTCTCATGGTTGACTGATGACCCACAAGTATAGGGGGTGTATCGCAGTATTTTAGATAAGTAAGAGTGTCGAACCCAACGAGGAGCAGAAAGTGCTGGCTAGTGGTATGGATCAGGAATTCTCTGCAAATACTTAGCAAACGGATTTTTAGGGGTTTTTGGTAATGCAAGTAAATAAAGTATGAGTAAATAAAATACAATAAGAATAAATGCAGCAAGTGGCCCAATCCTTTATGCAGCAAAGGACAAGCCGGTTGTATCACTTAAGATGACCAAACGTTCTCGAGGACACACGGGAAGACTGTCAAGTGCTTTCGCTTCATATAGTTGATTAATCTTCTTTAGTTCACTAAGTGTTGTGTGGGTGAACCTGTGCTAATGTATCGACCTTCCTCGGACTAATACATACTTGTGATTATACCCCTTGCAAACATCCGTAAGTACAAGAAAGTAATTAAGGTAGAAACCTAACCACAGCTTTAAACTCTAATACCCTGACGTCCCTTGTGCAATGGTTTCCTAACGGGGGTTCAGGTTTCTGTCACTCCGGCAACCCCTACGATTAGTAGCCAAATACACAATGCATTCCCCTAGGCCCATATAGGTGAAGTGTCATGTAGTCGACGTTCACATGACACCACTAGAAGAAGTACACCACAACTTAAATATTAAATTATTGAATCTTTCTCAACACAACTCCACTACTAACAACATGACTTCTCCCATGTCCTCAAGAACAAAACGAACTACTCACAAGACATCATATGGATCATGATCAGAGATGGAATAATGATGTATAACAATCTGAACATAAATGATAATTCAATGGTTCCACTCAATAGCATCAACTACAAGGAGTAATCAACACCGAGAAAGTTTCCCCTAAGAACTATGCAAGATTCAACCCAATTGTTACAGCAATATGGAGATGGTGATGAGGGTCTTGATGGTGATGATGGTGGTGATGATGATGATGATCCCGATGAAGTCCAGCTTGATGGTGGTGTTGATGGCGATGATCTCCCCTCTCTGGGAAGGAATTCCCCCGGCAGAATTCTGTCTGCTGGAGAGATCTTTCTCTCTCGGTGTTTTCCGCCCCGCAGTGGTGGAGGAATCTTTCTGTGGTCGCACCCCTAGTATTAGGGTTTTAGGAGGATTATATACGCCAGAGGGGAGAGCTGGAGGTGGACCAGGGCGGCCACACCACCTGGTGGCGCGGCCTAGGCTAGCCCGTGCCAGGTGTGGTGTAGGCCCCCTGTGGCCCTCTCCACTCCTCCTTCTGGCTTCCTTCGTCTTTTGGAAAAATAGGATTTTCCATGTATTTTCCCGGATTTTCTGATCTTCGCGAATTTTGCCTCCAAACAACACCTTTTCCATCAGAATCCTGACTACATCGGTCCATGCTCCAAAAGTCATCAACCATGCAAAAACAGATGAAATACCATAAGTATCATCTCTTAATATGAAATATATCAATGAATAATAGTAAATTATGATATAGAATAGTGATGCGAAATGGACGTATCAACTCCCCCAAGCTTAGACTTCGCTTGTCCCCAAGCGAAACTGAACTCAATAAACATGACCTCATGTTTATGGAGTGAAGAGTCGATAAAAGAATACAGACAAGAAGCATCACATTCATCAATACATAAATAATAATAGAAGACAACTCACTATTATATAACTTAACTTGCAATAAGTAAAGGAAACACAATAAAGATACATAAAGTAAATCATAATTGGTAATGGCAAACTTAGCTCTTGGTCAAAGAATAGTTGATAATTTGCTGGAGTTCAAAAATCACTGGTTTTCAATGATATCTTTCAAAGTAGTAATCACCAAGATAAGAGCAATGTGCAAAACAAGGAACATAAGAAACATGATTGAATAAATCATCATATGAATGAATGAAACACAACAACTCAAAATACTTGCTGAGATAGAAAGGAATAGGTTTACTGACTCAACTAAAAAGTAAAAGAAAGTCCCTTCGTAGAGGGAAGCAGGGATTTCAAGTTGCATAAAGAGCTCCCAAAAGTTATGGTACTTATTAGCTTTCAGCTCTCATTGCCCCTATCATAGGCATCTTTAGGTGATTAAGGTTAAAGTGACACAACTAAGAGGATATGCTTGACAAGTTATAAGTTGAAATCTCATGCCCCTTACTTACGAGTACCGAACCTCATGCTACTCAACTTCAGTCACAAGTAAGCTCTTGTCATTGTAAATACATATGTATCATAGAGAACCACCAACGGGGTAGCCCTTGCACATGATACATGAGCTATCCCATAATTAAAATGACAAGGCAAGCAGACAATGAGCATCTCAGCAATCCTTTTATTTGCTATTTGCATAGGTTTTTATTGAGGATGCTTCATAGAGTTCTCATTATGGTTATGCTGCAAGTTTCCACCATGATTAGGTATGGCTTAGGCTAGCAGCCCAGGCGTTTATCTAACACATATATAAACTCCATGATCTTACAAGTTCCTCTTTTATTTCACACCGCCGGGATCCATAGGCAAAAGAATCATGATTTCAACGTGGTACAAAGTAGCAGTGCAGTGTTGAAAGCGTTCCCCATGATACATGGTTCTGCTAACTCCAACTAATAAAGCGCAAGCATATACGCAATAGAGATGGACACAATGGTTCAAGTTTATTAAGTGCAAGAAAGTAAAGTGTGCCATCAAGTTCGTGAGAGCTTTAATCACTAATTTTCACATAACAAGTTTAATTTGGAAGGTAGATAAAAACAAGAATTTACTTGGAATAGCAATAGTGCTAATAGGTAGGTATGGTGGACACAAATGGCAAAGGTTTTGGTTTTAAGGAGTGGATGCACGAGAAGAATTCCCTCTCAGTATAGGTTTTTGGCTATTAAGGCTGGCTAGAAAGTATAAGAGTTGAAGGAAACAAACAAACATACAAGTGATAAAAACAAACATGCAATCTTCCTTGGAAGCTCAAAAGATCTTAACTAGAGAATACTAAACTTATGAGCAAATCAAGAAAGAAAGATGATGAAATTATTTTTTCTTTAGGGTAATTTTATCTTTTCATTCAACTCTCAAAAATAGTGTTGCTACTGACCGAGCTAGGTATGCCAAAACCAAATAAATTAACTCAATGATCCCAGAGTGATACCAATACTAACAACAAGATCAATCATACAACCATGAATTGAAAACTAATATAAGATATGCAAAAGAGTAAATGATAGAACTTCTCATTAATATTCCATACGGCAACTCACACCAAGGGATACATATCTAACGAGAGAGGGGACATTTCCATAATGCAAACCATCCTACATGATAACTTCTCTATTCATGATGTGACTCTACTAAAAAGGTAAAAAGATAAAAGATGGTGAGGTGATACCGCGACACTCCCCATAGCTTGGAACAAGCCAAGGGGATGCCAAACCTGATGACGAATTACTCCTTCGATGGTGGTGGTATTCTCTCGATGAGCTCTTTGATCAGTTTCCCCAAGTCCTCGATCTCGAATGTGAGATTACGAATCAGCTGTGAGTTTTGATCAATGCGGCTCATGATCATGTCGGGTTGCGAATTCCAGCTCTTGCGATTTTCCCCCATTCTTCCTCCTTAAAGTCTTCTTTTCCTACATGGCTAGAACGAGGCAAATCCCAATTGGAGGGTAATTTCTCCTTGGGCATATTCTGGTATTGATGCTCATGGATAAGGGTATGGAAAGGATTCTTGGTGCATGGAGGAAGTGACCGTGGAGCCAAACAGTGACGCGGAGGTTTCCCTCTAGTCTGCATCCGTGCAGTCCTTCTGACCCTAGCAGGTTTTGTCAACACTCCAATGCTTGTAATGGTAGTGCCTGTGTGCAGATGTTGGCCGTTGCCTCCTCTTCCTCTTCACTTTTGATCTCCTTCTCCTGCCTGAGGTCTTGGAGATCTTCCTCCATA
Organism: Avena eriantha; assembly: GCA_910589775.1. NCBI lineage: Eukaryota > Viridiplantae > Streptophyta > Magnoliopsida > Poales > Poaceae > Avena > Avena eriantha. Next base: position 459,073,032 of record OU342745.1, read on the forward strand.
GGCTCCTTTCCCTTATCCTTGGCAAACACCATTGTGCTTCTAAGCTCTCAAAAATAGTTCCTGGCAGAAATAGATCGAAACGAAAAGCCGACGAGAACACGATATACGAACCTCGGGGGATTATATATTACGAAGTTTCACAAAAAAAGGAAGGTACTGGGAGAAAACGAGTCGGAGACGGAGTCCGGAGTGGCCACACCGCCTGCTGGCGCGGATAGGGGACCCATTCCAGGGGGTTGGTGTGAGCCAACCTGGCTCTGTTTCCGTCCCTCTTTCGCTTCGTAACTTTCCTTGTTGGACAGATCTTTCGCGGAACTTTTCTTACCAGAACTGTTACCTATTAAAAACGGAGTCTGCAGGTCTCTGAATTTGGTATTTAGTGGATTCTTCCAGAGTCACCGCTTGAATAACATCAATATCTTCATCTTCATATACTTATTACTTGAGTCATGAAACCTTTCATTTCCTTATTACACCATTATCTCCACTAACCTGGAAATTTCTTTCACATAAAACTTCACACAGTTCTCATTAGCAACATTAGTATAAGTGAAGTGATAAAACCTTTTGAGTCCAATCTCAACTAAAAACCATCAAAACATAAGCTACTGTAGCAACTCCTTCCGAAAACCCAAAAAGAATTCAAAAAGGAAATTGATTAAAGAAGCAAATGCAAGAGTGTCAAAATTTGTCAAAACAGACCAGCAGGTAAAGATCGATTTTTTAGAAAATCTTATGTTGCTCAAATCAAAAAGTGCAAAACTAACGAAAGTTAAACAACAACCTGAGTCAGAAGCACAAAAAATTACAGCTCAATCCGACATACATAGATCTCTCACGAATATTTACGGTGAAGCACAAAAAATCTGTTTCGGGACAGCAACTTCCCCAAATCTTACTTTTCTCTCATTAGAGGTTGATCTTGACACAAAAACCAAACAAAAGGATAAGGAGAGTTTATTACCTAAGTAATAACTTCCAATACTCAAAGAAACAAAAACAACCTGAAAGCAAAAATAAATTGGGTTGTCTCCCAAAAAGCTCTTTCTTTATAGCCATTAAGATGGGCATGATAATTTTGATGATGCTCACTTAGGAGTATGAATTGAAGTGAAAGAGAGCATTAAGAAGAAAAAATACACACATTTTAAGTCTAACCCACTTGCTATGCAAGGGAATTTTGTAAACAAACAAGTTGTTGAAACCAGAGGCTACAAGCATAGGAAGGCAAAAGAAGTGCAACATAAAAACTTTCAGCATAAAACGAGGAAACTTGATATTATTGAGATACATAAGAACACTTTTCCCTCTCTCATAGTAACTTTTAGTATCATGCATAAACTTAAAAATATAACTATCACAAGGGCCATCGTAACAATTATCACTTATTCTAACAGAAAACAAAGGAATACTAGTTCTTATAATACTACTTTGTGAAACAATATTAGAGGTATCCTTACAAAGGATAGTGTGTCCCTCTTGTACATATTTAGTGACAAAGTATTTCACATTTGATATTATAGGTTCATCATCAATTTGTTTATCAGGTTCAATAGCTTTATTTATACTTTCATTAACCATACTAGCTATCATAGAA